>CM067347.1:30737198-30904698 GCA_034190875.2 Urechis unicinctus
AATAAAACAGTGTTAAGAATAGACTAAAGACAATGAACCGTTAGCAAATATTCTTTAAGTCATCCTTCAAAAAAGAAAAATAAGATCTGCTCATTGACAATATAGAACATAATAATGTAAAACATCGACAGAGAGTAGTGCATGCGAGTGTACAAGCGAAGAAGGGGGATAAGATGTAGCTTTACGACTGTAGGCCATGTTCTGAAATGCGTCATGGCTCATCTACACATACCTAACAGCAATTCAGACGCTTTATTGCCAAGACTTTTGTTCCGGTTTGGATTCATATATCATGCTACTCCAACTAGAATCGACTATATGAATGATAACTTTGGTATAATATCAACCATAAAATTTAATAACATGCCTCTAACGCCACACGTCTATGTTTATAACAGTCTCAAATTAAATAAAATCTAACGCCTTGTTATGATAAACCATATACAATTCATTCGTGATTCCATGACAACTTGCTGTCGATATCAAACACACCAATTGGAAGGGGCTCTAACAGCTGATCTTGGGTTATACACCGTCTGTTTCCCCAGAATTCAGCTAGATCGTGTACGACTTTCTTGCGGCCCCTCGTTTCATGTAATCTCTTACAAAAATTGCATTCCAATGGGATAGTTGGCTGAATCGGGGTGCATGCCAAGCAATTTTTATTTCTGATGTAGTTATTGTACAGGTCTTTATCTGCCACGAGGAGGCGTAAATATCGGGCAAGCGCTCGAGGAGAGGGGAAATCCCTGACATCAATAAAAGAATCCTTGGGCATGATGTTGGAGAAATCCACCTTACTCATGACAATTGGAACGATGTCAATCTTTAGCATCCTCCAAATTTTTTCTGTGATGTAATCATCGCAAAGGCTGTTCTCGAAAGCAAGATAGAACATGTAAGAATCATTTCCATGCAGTAGCATCTCATCACATTTCTCTTCCCGCCATGCCCAAGGTCGGTTGGTGCCACAATCCAAGTCACCACACTTACCATAAACATCCACACCTATATATTTCTGTAGCTCATGAACATACTGCTCACGTTTGCTTTGCGTTCGACAAACACTGGCGAACCAGGCCACTGGAACATCGCGTCTTTTCTTAGCGCTATAATCCACATTTATTGTTTTTTTATATCTCCATGGCTGCTTGACACAATGTTTTATATCAGAACCGAAAGGTATGTCGGAATCACGCGAGTATGTTGACGTCAGATTAAAGACGCCGTTGAATTCGGTCAGGTTTGTGTACATCCATACCTTATAAGGCGGCTCGAATTCATAGAATAACCATTGTTGATCTTGCCGACGGTGTTTTGGAAAAGCTACTTCCGACAGCCTCCTTCCACGGAACAACACAGCTTCACTCTCCATAAGACGCGCTCGATCGTTAGTATTTTGGCACGGATATACTTTTGGGTCGAGGATTTTTCGCTCATAGCAAGTTTTGAAAGTGTTGTCGGGGTCAATGCCGTCTCCGAACCAAACCTCAGAGTGTGAGTCCGAGGTCATGCTTATTGCTGTCCAACTCAGTGCGAGGAGTGGCTTGATGACAGGATTGGAGCTGTTGCATCGTGCGAATGTCCTTCTCTAAATGCATGACATTCAAATGTATAAAACGATCTTTTTATGGAACGTTCATTATTTTATTTGCCAGGGAGGACCGCGAGTTTGGGGGTGGGGGGAGTTCAACAGTTTTTGGGAGGGAGGATTTTAGCTGCTTTAGGGGAAAGGGTCATAAAAGTCACAAATGAAAATGAAATACTGAGTTTTACTTCACAATCTGCAATGAGGTGATATTAGCACTGTGATGGATGAGGAGGATCATTCAACCCTCACAAACTAGTTACCCATACTGTGCTATGAACCCGACGCTCAGGGGACGAAGGTCCAAATTTTTGGTGGGTAAAACCTTTGGTGGTGGTGCTTTTCAGCGGTAAAAGGGCCTAAGCGGATTCATTAGTACTCTCGGGAATTATATTTAAACTGTTAAATGCAGTAGGTGACCCCGCCCAAGTGCTATGCCCTGTTAATCAATCTATGTGGATTACGATTTTTGGCGATAATACCAGAATTTAGAAGCTACCCGTCCAGGTCGTAACTCATATGCATAAATTTGAAAAACAAGTTTTAATGCGATTTTCAAGAATCTATCGATAATTCACCAATTAATTTCTTTTCGAATGCCAAGCAAGGATTGCATTCTAGTCACTGAAGCAACAAGGCAAAAATTGCACACAAGAAATTGCACGTTATCTAGGAAAAAAGATTTGTAACGAAAATATAATAGGCTTACAGGCCTTGAATATCTGCGATAGTCGACTTTTGTTATATCGTAATGTTTATGGTCTTACATTGTATTTTTATGTACAAGATCCGCACATTCTTTATTGAAAGGTGTGACCTTGTGAATACGTTTAATGTTGCTGATAATCTGTCTTATCTAGGGGATTACAGACTGATTATTTGGTCACAAAGAAATTTCAACCAGATTATTGAGAAAAAGCAGTTTCAATTTCCTTTTGGGTTCACATTGTACAAGAGATTTTTCAATGATAACTCATGGGTCAACTGTCTATTTTTTAGCAGAGCTTATCCTATACCTTTTCTCCGTCGTCCATCCTTCCGTTCGTAAACTTTTGATGGCACGTTTTCTTATTAATCTCGTGGACAATTTTAACCCAATGTAGCATCATTGTTTAATCTTGTCATAACTTGTTTTTGAAAAGTAGTAGAGCTTCAAGGCCTGTTGGCCAAGTGTTAGTTTGCAGGGATATATCAACCAAAATGGGGTTCGTTGGTAATTTGAAGTTGATTTGTGAATGGCAAAATCGCTTTCTATGTGCAAATGCCAACTGAAAGGGATTCGTCTTTGAAATCATGCAGCAAAATATGCCATATGACGAGTCATGGAGATTTACCATTCCTAAGGGGAAGTGCATTTTTTAACAGCTTTCTTGGGGGAGGGCAAAATATTTTTGACTGCGTAAAAAAACGGAAACCCGGCCTTCCTCGGGAAATAAATAATAAGGAACGTTCCCTTATCTATGCATACAAATACACACATATATAAATAAATATATAGTTATGTATGTTTGGCAAGAAACGAGTTGGTACATAATGATGAGGTTGTATTGCATTGGTACTATCGAATGAAAAAACCCTAGCCTTAATAATGGGACTGTTAAAACATACTCACTTCTACATGCGATGTCTGTCGATTCATAATGTGATCCATCATTGTAAGCAGTACAATGGTGGCAAGAACGACACACAATTTTCGATCCACCATACCCATTTCATAGTAATCGGGCTTCTAATCCAACAGAATGGTTACACTTGTAAATGTTCACCTGCTCATATTGTAAGCACATTCGCAGCTGTGCAAAATCGTTTATGCTTCAGTAACTTCTTCAAACGAAACACAGCTGGAAGGTGTGCTCTAGGCAATCACACGCAATATTTTTCAGGGTGATCAAGCAACACACTTCGAGTGGTAAAAGTTTTGTCCTTATATGATCCATGTATATTTTATTGCTCATTATTCAACATCATAATGGAGAAAAACAACTTACCATACACTATTTGTTGCTTCAATTACATATGGCCATTCGCTATAGAAAAACTATTGAGTAGGATGTATTGAATTATATAATTTTGTATTATATTGGTTATGGTGAGTGTCTCATCGACCGAACGCTTTTGCTGGTCACATATGTGATAGTTTGATGTCTAATGGCAATTTTCATATTGTCCAGAGCGAACCTTATCAAGCATTAAGACATCGACTGCACTTGTGGGTGCAGGGTTGACATTGTTTCCGTTTGCTTAGGCAAGCTCAAAGAACCATGTTTGTTATTCTATGTTTTTCATCGATCTCACGAGACGGTATCTTGTTCTATCGGATGACATAAATACATGCGTTGATGTCAACACAGGAGTTGACGTAAACATTTGTTGACATAGATACATGGGGCTTCATTATACCATTGGGTGACGTAGAAATTTTGAAATAACAAACTCGGTAGCATCATAAACATCATCGGTATCTGTGACAGCTTTGGTCAAACAAACGGTTTGTCTTACAGATATAAACTTCCTGGCCGTGACTTCAGATGATGTAGATGTGACAAAGATGTCATTAGCGAAAAATCTCGTTTAGAGAGGACTTAAATTCTCGAGAAAGTACTTTCCGCTATTTATGGGTTATATTTCTTCACCTGTATACTAGTTTGTTTCGAAGACTCTTCTGCCATAGTTCAGAGATGGGTTAAGTTTTTCTTCACCATAAGGATTTGGTTCAATTTACAAACACCGTTATGACTAGAAAGACCACGAAGGTTACAAGTATATAAATACAGCAAAGAATGCCATGGGAATCACTGTTCCTGTACCATCAATATAATATGCATTAAAGCAAATGATTAATTATCTGAGAATGGGTTTCTTCCTAGTCTTTGGGCAAAAGGGCGAGGTCGTTGACAGTTTATAAACTTGGATAAAGTAGCAAATAGGGGGGGGGGGGGTTCCCACTATGTAGAGGTTAGTGGGGATGGTGTGGGGGGGGGGGGTCTCACTATGTGGAGGCTAGTAGGAATGGGGTGGGGTTCTCACTATGTGGAGGTTAGTGGGGATGTGGTGGGGTTCTCACTATGTGGAGGTTAGTGGGGATGGGGTGGGGTTCTCACTATGTGGAGGTTAGTGGGGATGGGGTGGGGTTCTCACTATGTGGAGGTTAGTGAGGATGTGGGGGTTCTCATTATGTGGAGGTTAGTGGGGATGGTGGAGGGGGGTTCTCACTATGTAGAGGTTAACAGGGATGGGGGGGTTCTCACTATGTGGAGTTTAGTAGGGATGGAGTGGGGTTCTCACTATGTGGAGGTTAGTGGGGATGGGGGAGGGGTTCTCACTATGTGGAGGTTAGTGGGGATGGGGGGAGGTCTCATTATGGGGAGGTTAGTGGGGATGGGGGAGGGGTTCTAACTATGTGGAAATTAGTGGGGATGGGGGGGGGGGGGTGTGCCGCCAATTTGGGTCGGTTTTTTGGCATTTTTGTATACAAATGGGTCACTATTTCTTGAAGACAGGTATAGCAATGGGTCGGTTTCTTTGGCAATGACCTGGTATACCAATAGGTACGTATTTTTGGCAGCGAGTATAGCAATGGATATTTGTTTTGTAATGGGTATCCAATATGATGCTTAATATTGGGTGTTTTCTCAAGTCCCCTGGGTCAATGGTGGCCAGCCCTATCAGTCAGCGTGGTTGCGTTGTTTCAAAGACCAGTTTTATATTAAGATAAGCAAACAGAAAGGTCAGGTCCGTACATTCTCCTTCCACTGTTTCCTGTAATATCAGTCACACATCTGTTTATTTAGTGGCCGCTATTTAATTAACTGCCTTGCCGTTACGAACCAGAGCATCGTTGGGTCTGACCACGGTATCAGCCATTTTTTTTTTTTTTTTGCAGTTGCGAAGCTTAATAAACGTTCTTTTTCATCCTGAATCGTTAGTTTTGTATATTGATTGGTCCCTTGTAGCTCCTCGAGGTTATCTAGAAATGATTTGCGATCATTAATTTTGGTATATGTATTGGTGACCCTTTTATAAATTTTGTGTATGAACGGGTCTTTTTTCAGAGGATTTAGTAGGTAAACATATAGATATGGTCCGGTTTTTGTTTCCCATGGCGGCTCTCCCCTACCCTTTTCCAAGGATTTTCCCGGGTAGACCTATCGAAAACTCTCACAGCGTCCGCGCCGCTTACTATTCTCGATCTTTACGCGCTGTAGATGGTGATATCAGATTGTCAACAACCTTCTAGAGAGAGGGAACCGGCCGGGGGTAAACTTTAACATTTGTTGGGACATGTGAAGATCTCGGGCATAGGGTTAATAGCTTTGCTGTATGTGGATTATGAAATTACATGACATACGACGCTGTCATCAGGCGACGATACTATGAATTCAACGAAAGCACATGGGAATCTCGGGGTCGGCGTCTGTAAAAGACATTGTGTCATCTGATTGGTCGAGGCTTCCACGCTTCCGAAAAAATCAGATAATTCTACGTGGGTTCAAAGAGGCTGTTAAAGAGACTGTTCAGCCCCATATTTGGAACGAGGTTGCCTAGCAAGCTGCTTGGCAACCGCACCTTGGAAACCATAAGTTTTAAGTTTTCAGACATTCAGTCGCTACGCGGCGCTGTGGTCTCAGAAAATAGATCCTTACTTCGGCTGTCGCCATTTATGTTGTCGGACATTACCCTTTCCGTTTGTCGGTCTAATGTGTATACATAACTACGATTAACGCAGACGTAGATAATGCCATCAAGTTTACTTGATCGAAAATCATGTAGGTAAATTTTCAAATATTAATGAGGTATTGTGGAAATCTGATTTATTATGTCTTCCTTCTTTTTTTTTTTTTTTCTCCAGTCAAGGTTTTTCGGGCTTTTCTCCGGAACGGTTCAACATATCAACATGAAATTTTGGGGAATGATAGATCAAGTTGGGACACAACTGCCGATCCAGTTTGACGCGCATGCGCAGTGTTGGAGGCTTATGGGATCGATTTTTCGTCGATTTTTCCCCCCATTTTCTGTAACTATCTCCTCCATAACTACTGCAGTTACGAACATATGAATTATATGGTTGTAACAAGCAATTATCGTAGCATGGAATAGGCGAAAAAAATACTTGTTTTCACCTTTTGTACTTTGTATAATGACATGTATTTTAGAGTACCTATCGCGATTTTTGCTACGAGTTCTCTCCTCGCTGATATCTCCGAAACGGCTGTATTTACGCACATGAAATTTTGTCAGTATTTAGAACTTGGCCTCGTGATAATGATTGTAACAGTATTTTTAGCATTCACAGTAACAAAAAACAGTAAAAAGGACGATTAGTTTCAAGGTTTTCTACTGCAGCAGCTTAGCGGCAGGCTAACAGCAGGTGCTGTTTAAGTAGGCCAAACCTTACGTAATCGACCAGAGGCCTTGGCTGGGTTTGCGTTGACTTGGGTAGGGGGTCATGTCAAAACAGGCTAAACATTACGTAATCGACCAGTGACATTTTATCACTTTCGTCGGCTCAATATTGACTTGGCAAAGGGGTCATGTCAAAACATCTAAGCGGCAGCTTATAATTGTGCGCGTTACCAGCTCTTCTCGGTCCGTGTATATACTGTCTTTTTGTCTCAGCGACAGTGTGCACTGGATGTCCCCGTGCAATCAAAGCGGGTATATATACACAAACACACATGCACGCACACATATATATATATATATATATGTATACACACAGGCGCTCGGTTTTCGATGCCAAGCTTCCGAGCGCCGAGCCGCTATCTATAAATAGCATATATATGTGTATATTCATGTGTGTGTGTTTATATACGTATATATATATATATATATTAGTTGTGTGACACGATGAAGGTCGTGCATGGTTAAATTAAATGCAATGACTGAGAATGATATGATGATGGACATGCATGGTAAAATTAACTGCAATGACACTGATGTCATTGTCTCTTTCATCAAGGTGATACCATAACGGTGATTGATTAGGATGATGGTGATCATCGCAGTGCCATTTCTGGCCAGACACACACCTGTTTGCAACACGTCCACATCTTCGACAGCAGATCAAGGCAATCCCACAGAGCAACCGAGGCAGGATGGGCTTGTAAATTCTATCACCTCTACTTGTAATAGGTGAAGCAGTAGAGAAGGGTATGGATTGCACAGCACCAATGGGCACCTTGCAGTGGTAGACAAGAGGTTACCAAATACAGGGCATATTAACCTTTACTTGGGCACAGGAATTTTGCCCAACAACTAGTTACATACATAAGAAGGATACCACAGGACCAGTGATGTTATTGAATAAACAGTTGAACAATAAGTTCATAGGTCTTTTTCCATAATTCCCGTCCAGTTATACTTTTTGAACTTCTGTGAGCATGACAGAGAACCACAGATTTGTCTTGGATCCTCGTTCAAGATTTTCTATCATATTAAAGAGGGGTTCCAGCGCCATCTAAGGCAGTCAAGGATCATTTTGTTTCTGCATTACTATGTTTGATGCAGCAACATTACTGTTTGACGCAGAAAAATATTGTCAATTTTTTTTTGGAAATTTAACCGAGAAGAAAAATATGCAGGTGTATTTTGAACAGTATGATAAGGCTAGAATACACATGGTGTATAGTAAGAGATCACTATAATTTAGTCGTTATGGTTCATCGATAAACAGCATTTCCCCTAAACCATGAACCACACGAATTGTGGCTGTTAAATCATTCTACACGCCCAATAACTACTACTGTGTATACTTATGCTGAGGTTACATTGTGTCGATTTCATGCGTTCAAGTTTCGGGCTACACCCACAAGTTAATTAATAACTAGCTTTTCACAATACAATACCCTATATTATAAAATTAAAGTTGTAGCACAGCACTCCTCCACAATTTGACAGTAAATGCCCCGATGCTCACGACAGGTTCAAACTGAAACCAGTCTCCTTTCCATCAAGGATGGATCAGTCACTGTTAGCAAGGATTGGTCAAAGATAACATCATCATTAGTTTAAATCTTTGTATCCACAAGCA
This sequence comes from Urechis unicinctus, assembly GCA_034190875.2. Taxonomy (NCBI): domain Eukaryota; kingdom Metazoa; phylum Annelida; class Polychaeta; order Xenopneusta; family Urechidae; genus Urechis; species Urechis unicinctus. Next base: position 30,745,817 of record CM067347.1, read on the forward strand.
CATTTCACAAAAATGAGACCAAGGGTACGCAAAGGTAATATCCGACACCAACATTGGACCAATGTTCAGAGACCACAGAGCAGCACCTTGGAGTCTGGAACCCCTCTTTAAAGGTAGCCATTATGGGCCATAGAAAATATATGATCTGTTCACATTTCCCACGAGCCAATATTCAATGCGTTTATCTCACTAAATGGATATCCTTAACTTTCACCATGAAGAAGAACAACACTTGCTCTACCACATGAGGAGAATGACCCAACACAAAGCTGTCATTAGTGGGTGGACATTATTTTATTACAGATGACATTTACTTCTTCATAGCAGCTTGGCTTTTAAGAACCTTGACCACTATCTTCTGTTCCTCGATCAAGAATGCCCGTACAATCCTGAAAATCAAGAACACATTGATGAACACATTGGCAAATTTCAACACATTACATTGGCGAGTAAAACCCAAATTTATATACCATACAACTTCCGTCTAACTATATATAACTAGCCATGCTCCCTTCATTCATAGAAACGCTTTCTCTTACTCCTACTTCAAGTATGACCACTCACCTCTCCCGGACACAACGGTGACAACGAGAACCTCCGTAAGTCCTAGACACAGTCTTCAGGCGTCTTGACATGGAGCAACGTTCCATAGGTCTGGATGGGGTGATCTGTCAACAGGGAAACAAAAACTGTCAGTGAAAATATTCTAAGCATATATGGAACATTGGTGAGGTTTAATAGTATCAAGAATGGTCCCCTGTATGCTCCCTTAATGTACACTGGTAACATTACATACTGCAGTGTGCAAAATTAAGATTTTTCAAGCCTGCCGAACTCAGAATTCTAACATACCCAATAGTAAATTTAGCAGGCCCAACTTTTTTACAAGCCTAACCTTAATGGTTTTATGTGAGCCAGACATTATAAGAGCGAGTGACCAGTATAGGGTTTAACGGCACACCAACACTAGTGTGTCATATGGCGCCTAAAAATGTGAATAGATAAGTTTGACATGATTAAGCAGCTACCTGCTAAGATAATTGGGGAAAAAGACGCACAGTGAAAAATGCAAATGATTATCCTACAGCATGTCACCACCAGCTGATTGACTTTGGGGGGGGGGGGGGGGGAGGAGGAGGAGGAGGAGGGGGTATGGGCTGAAACTGGCTTACATATACCATATCCCACAACTCAACTATTACTTGGCAACTCAAAATTTAAAGACAACTGTATTTGATTTGGGGGAGAGCGATGTACTTATTTGCACATCATGATTGACCAGACATGTTGTCAGGCGACTAATTTCATTTTCTGCAAATTTGCTAGTGAAGACCTATTGCATCATTGAATTTGCTTGCATGATGTGTAACTCAACAACCTCACAGTTGTCAAACTAGCCCAGTTGTCAAACTAGCCCAAAAGACCAACGTCAGGTTCTATTTATCACCTTGTCGGTCCAACAGTAAAACCAAAATAATATTGTCGATGCAGAACTCACTTTTTTCACGAAATATGCATGTTCTGACGAGTTTCAGGCGATCAGTGTCGAAAGTTATTTAGTTCAGTTCGAGATAATGCTTCATATTCCTATCGTCTGCGGAAAACCATATTTTCGATAACTTTCCAAGTTTACCGGTGATATTTTCTTCAGAAATACAAGCGTGGAGGACGATATCCCAGACAGCCCCAGAAACTTCCGATGTAAATAAGGCGGTGAGAACATAGGCAAAAACTTTAGCTGATAATTCCTGTCGCCTTTTCCCCAAGTTTTCGTTGCTTTTTTCCTGATTCGGTGTGATATTTCTGCGACAGTGAATGTTAGACAAGGTCATTTTAGCTTTTAGCTTTGTGCCACAAATAGTCCCTGTGAACCTGCGTCTTGTGAGCTGTTTCGCATATGTTTCAATTGATAAATGCTTCTGCTGGTCAGTTTCCGCCGCCTCAACACCATGTTGCCAATTCGGGTCCAGATATTACCGTTTGGTGTGTTTTAGGCCAAAATACTTATTCACAGGATATTGTTGTTGCTGAAATTCAGCTTCTGGTCCAATAATTAATTGGTGAGTTGATTTAATTAGCTAAAACTAGGTAAAGCAGCGGAACTCTTGAAGATTCCGTTGACTTACGCCGGGAATACAGCGTTGCGCGTCAGAACTAAGAGGGAGTGCATGCAGCACTACCCGTATTTAGTTCGAAAGAGCCAAGTTGCACAGACAGAGTCTGCATAGCAAGTAGAGCTACCTAGTGTAATTTTTTTCTGTTACATTTTAGACCATGTCTGGGACACAGCATCTATGTATCTAAGAAAATCGTTGAATTAGATATGTTACTTAGATAACTACTGGGGCAATAATAGATGGAATACACTACCAAGGTTCCCCATAGAGATCAAGAACAAGCAAAGAATAGTAGAGATGGGAATCTATCCACCATGGGCAGTTTTTGTACTTTAAAAACTTAATATTTACCCCATGAAGCTTCACTTTGCAATCACCACATTTAGGGATGGCTCCTAGCTTCTTGGTGTAGTGATACACAAGACGTCCACCTGTAAGAAACATCACAATTATTACTGGTGAAATAACTGTGCAATATCACCTGCATTAACTAGCAAATTCAAATTGTCAATCATGTTAACTATATCGGAATAAACTTTTGAGCCATTTTTTTTATGGAATTAATTCATTGTTCATTTGATTAGGGGAATAAATGAAGCTAGTATCTTACCTGGTGTCTTCACACTTGAAGTTGGAGGCAACCCCATGGAACATAATGTAAGAATTAGTCATGTTGTGACATATTGAATTAATAACAGCAAAAAGTATAAAATCAAACCCACTTCATACAAAACAAGGGATTACAAAATATACAGGTGATCATTGATAAGATCATGCCTTATATATTTCCAGCTTTAATTTTCATGAAAAGTAAATAAACAAAGCTTGCAAAAAGTCTGAGGTAATAATTCAGTAAAAACGCATGCAGAAAGCTCATGTTGTCTCATTGATGTTGCCAATTTTAAATGAATTGGAAAATGGTGTACCCTGATACCCTTCCAGAAAATCATTGTTTACGCGCACCTATTGGTTGTGAACTAAGATGCGATTGTAAACTGAATAACAATGGCAAAGACGGGTGAGTAAGGTCGAAATTAAACTTAAGTTGACAAGGCATAAAAACAACTTACATCTTCTTCCTATTGGACTGAGTGTTGTAACTCAAACGACGTCGGAGTGTTAGCCTCTGCACCATTTTGCTTCTGCAATACAAAATAATTCACGATCAATGATAAATTCTGAGCGGATATTGGTGGGAGACAATAATCTTTCGTTATATGGGTTAATTTGTTTTAGATGGTGACATTTCGTATAGATTTTTAAGGATTTAACACACGAACAGAAAAATAAACACACATTGTCCAGAGACCCAAACTGAAAAGGAGGCTTACCGGATGTTGGTATACGGTTATGATTTGAGTTTTCCAATTTCTTTTTTTACTGAAATGTGTAGAATGTGTTTTTCACTTAATATCTTAACTTAATTAATACTCATTTAATACGCTGAAGATTTTTTTTCTTATCACGGTGTGATCATGACAGTCGTGTAAATTATCAATTGCGAAGTTGTGCACTTATCACATTAAATAAGTTGGATTACTCTACAGCCTTATTATTTAGCATAGAGCCTTACGTCAAAATGACTTCGCTATGGGAATCATACGAGCAGCAATATTCCAGCTTAACGGCTGAAATAGTGAACAAAACTGGAATCGTACCCAATGTGTCAGGAAGTATGTCATTTATCTTGATGAAATACGTTTGATAGAGTGTTCTGATATCAGAGCTTCGATACTTTCACCCATTTGCCAGATAATTAGTCCCCGGGTCGGTACCCGCCGCGGGGTATAAATAACTATGGGGGTAGTGGCGCTCCTTGATAAAAACAAAAACAAATGGTTGTTTTAGTTTTTGTTGTTTTATTTGTTGTCTAGTTACTATAATTACGCAATAGTAGTAAACATTTCTTGTTATTTGGGACTCTAAATCATCGCTTATTTATTGGAATCAGTGTTCTTACACAGCCTTCAAATATTTTTTATTAAAATATGCAAAAAAGTAGTGTTTATGTACATGTACAACTACATCTGTATGTATTTATGTATATTATACATTTATAATATGGTTCCAGATTTTCCTTTTCAATACACCTTGTCTATAATCCTACTATTACTCTGTATTTGTTGTACAGGTGAGAAACAGACCCTCATTGGCCAGATTGAAAAGCTCTTTGATGAATCCAGAGAGCTTGTAGGCCATAGTTTCACTAACTGTCACTGTAGTTATAAGTGTCTATCAATCATGAAACAATATAGAAAACATTCATTGTTGGATGCCATCTGAGAACAAATGAGATTACCCTTTGTTTGTTTACAGAGAAGTAACTGAATAACATGATTTAATTGAATTAAACAAGTCATTCTATGCACTTGGATATCATTGTTTTATGACCAACCGTTACATGACAACCACATATTACAATAGGACCACATAGGGGTTCTGTGCATTGTCTCACTTCTCTTCCATCCTATGATCCAGTTGGAGCAGATGGAATTGGAGGTCAGGGAAGTGGCCCCCAATGCGAGACACAAACATCAGACAAGGCTCAAAAGCTACCAGGCAGAACTGGGCAAGCTTGAGAAGGACCTTGTATGTGATTTATTTTCATATTTTGGCGTGGGAATCTTGGAAAGGGATGCTTCTAAAAGTATGTTATACATTAGCAGAACATTCAATAAGTCTTAAAGTCAGGTTATTGTTGATATGTAAACCAAGGGATAAAATAGTTTATCATACTTAATTTGTTACATTGAGCAAACTATGTCAATCATAAAATGAAATCACATCTCATGGTTCTTCCACTTCCATGATCTTTTTCGGAATGATTATCATTTTCGCATCATGAATGGTGTGTTTTGAATGTCTGCAGCGCAAGGCTCGCATTGCCTTCAGTGATGAGGTGCATGCCAGGGAGGAGCTGCTTGGGGACGATGGACCTCGCTCGGAGGACCAGGTCACTCCTCAATCTACAACACCTCGTCTTTAAGGTCATCTTTTCCACATGTCCTAAACCTTATCATATTTGGTTTTAAGAAGCTGGTTTTTGTGTTGGTGAACAGAGGCAGAGATTGCTGGACAATACAGAGAGGATAGAACGCACTACACGGAGACTAGAACAGGGATACAAGACATGCATTGAGACAGGTAAGAATGTTGGACATTGTTCTACATGGCTACACACTTCACCCTGGTGTTGTTAAATTACTCTACCTTATATTCAAGTTGTATCAGTTTTTATAATTGTTCTTCCATTCAGGGGAATAGAGAATCTGTTGATTGGTGATATATGCCATTTAAGACATGTTAGTTTTGGACGATGTTTCGTTATGCCTATCACTTAAGTATTATTGTGAGATATACATGTTGTTTGTTGGTTGCAGAGGAAATGGGTGGACAGATATTACAGGACCTACATACCCAAAGAAGTACCATACAGAAGTCTCGCGAGAGAGTGAGTTATCTTGGCTTGTCATTGTTATGTCAGAAAGAAAATCCAATTAACCTGAATTGTGCTGACTAAGTGAATAGGCCCCTAAATGGAATGTTTTGTAAGATTCCTGTTCAGCAGAGCTTATCAAATTAATTTGCGTTGGCATCTGTCCATCCATCTGTTCATCATTTCTGATGTAGGACGCTAGCAGAGATTAATCAAATATCCATGTGAGTGATCAGTACGATGTTATTTCACAACTACTTGATCGCCCACAGTCTCAATGGACTGGGGTTGAATGCTGTATTTCTCATCTACACTTGGGCAGCTTGCAATCTTTGCAAATGAAATCAATAAATTTACCATCATTATATGATTCTACTTTCCAACTTCTTGTTGTAAAAATATGAAGAAGTGAATGGCAACAGAGCCGCGGATTAGAAAGTTACGCTCCAATGCTAATAGTGGGGGAGGTTGTTAGTAGGCGTCAGGCTAGCATTTCATTGGTCCTGCCCTGTTAATTGTAATAATAAACACAGTTTGTCTGGTACAAAAGCTTTTTTCCAAACCTATAAACAGTATGTGCAGTTGGTGGCGGGGTCATTATCCAGGTGATTTTGCATTATGCTTGATAACAGAATGTCCTTTTGTTTTAGATAATTTGGTAATTACCCAAACAATTAAGTCAATTATGCATTCAATAAAGTCAGTTTGAAGTCTGCTGATTTGGGGCTTGCCCATACAAATGATGTGTGGTGCTGACAATTCCCAATTTTTAATGTTTAATGAGTGAAAGTTGTTGCGGACAATAACTCTCAGATGTCTCTTTATGTTACTGAAGTTTTAGTGCTGGTAGTTTTCTTTATGTCCACATATGCATCCTATTATACGTAACCAATGTTTGAAAGTGGAATATTGGAATAATTATCCATGGGTGTTCTTTGCATATCTGTATAATATACAATTGCCAGATCATGTTCTTTGAAATCATTTTGTGGTATCAGAAAGTTCACAAATCTATTTTAAATCAACTTGCCACATATTAACAGAAATACAAAATGGACCTACATATTTGGTAAAGACCTGCCATTTATTCTGTTTGTTTGATGTGCTGCCAGCTTCGGGAAACAAATGAGGCTCTGGGGAAGAGTTCACGTGTGCTGTCGGGCATGACCAAAAGGTAGAGGTCTTCATTTACTAACCACCCATACAAGATGGTCACATTTAAGGCAAGCTATTAATCAAATGATTTTTAGTACAGATTTTTGATGTATTGTAGAGCTTCAAATACCATAAGCTTAGCATTTCCATGTGAATTATCTTCTCAGGAAATATCGAAGTGCTTATCACCAGCCTTTCATTCATTGCATCAAAAGCATTCAAACCGTAAAATGAAAACGTGATCATTATTTTTGTGATGGATAATAGCATCTCACCAGCCATTATTGTTTTTGTGCTGCAAAGTATTTACTTTAATGACTTATTACAGTACTTTCCTTTGATCCCTTGTTTATCTGTTAATGTATGGAATACATGTGACTGATGTCTGCTTCAGAATCATTCAGAACAGAATCTTATTAGTGGGCCTGTCCATCACCATGGTGGTCATTATTGGCATCGCCATCTACTTCGCAACCAAGAAACATTCGTAGCATTTGATGGTCCTGTTTCTCTGTGTCTGGCTGTGTGTCTTGTTGATCGAGAGAACATGTCGAGGCCTGTTCCTACTGTGTAATATGATCTTGTCATAATGTGATAACGAGTTATGATTTGTGGTTGTATTTGGTGTGATTAAGTGATCTGTTCTGTGCTATTGGATTTGGTGGCCGTGTTGAGGTGTGATTCATGTAAAGAGCCAAAGCACCTCTACTTTTGGTGGATGTGTGTAACATGTTCACCTGGTCTCACCTGGTTTTACCTGCGACCAAGGTGTGTCTGACGAGCTGCACCTCATGCTCATGGTACGTTTTGTCTCACTCTTTCTAGTCTGGCACCCACAAACTGTTGTTAGATATCTATGTAACGAGCCAAGATTGATTATTACTCATTGAACTGTCAATTCCGTGGCACCCCCTGGTAATATTGAGCGGAAAATGTAGCCTTGTCATGATGTCTGTCTATTATATACACTGCCCTGTTTGTAATGCCCTGTTCACATGGTCAGCTACACAATGCTGTATTCATCTTACATTCATTCCTCTGTGTGAAATATGATGCATTCATTCATGCCCTGTGTTGTTTTATAATATAACCAATATTTTTTACATATCAGATTTTTGGTTCAAGATTTTCATGTTACTTCACCTAGAATATCGAAGAGTGTTCAATAACATCCATTCAACTTTGTCTTTTGAATCATTAATTAAATCTTTCATCTATCAGAGGAGATTAATATAACTGTGGTTATTATTCTGTTCTGTCTAAAACTGGTCGCTCTATGCAACAACATCAACATGGCATGTTGATATCAGGGAGCTGCCACTACGGCCACACCGCTTGCTTTCTCTGTACCAAGTGCTCTGGTTGGTTTATGGCCCTGTATTTGCAACAATAATGTTGGCTAAGCAAAGTTGTAATTTGGTGAACAAATATGGGTAGCGCTTGTCTTCCCTGTGCGATTCCCATGAAAGAATGCTATTTGGAAAAGTAATTATGTGGTTATTGTGTTGGATGTAACACAGGTTGTTTCAGCTTATAATGTCTTTGACACGGTACCCATATTTACTGTAACAGTGTCTGGGAATTGAGACAATAAATATATGTCTGTATATCAAATCTATATTAAAACTGTTTGATTGATTCAGAATGACATGCATGATATTATTTAACTATTTATTCCAAACTTACCATTGCATGCCCCCTCCATTCATGTGTACATATTGTATATTGAACATATCTATGTAAGTGAATAACTGGTAGCTTGTTACTGTGGTTAACAATAAAGAATGTGCACCCTGGAAGCAGACTTTGTTCTGGTATGGAGACTGTGGACGGAGTGTTATATCAGAGTAACCAGTGGTATAATGTGGAGATGACGTCTGAGGACATGTTGGTGGGGGGTGGGGTTTCCGTATCATAATGCTCAGTAGAGCAATTTTAGTGTCGGTCATAACGGCACAAATGAATTTCGCATGTACTTCAATATTTGAAGGTTCAACACAACCAAAATTCTATTGCATTGTCAACCTACGCAATGATTCAACAGAAATTCTCCACAGGAAATCGACGGATTTCGACGGTTGGACTTCTGCATGGTTTGAATTATTATTTTTCTCGATGGACCATTATAGGACCGCCAGGTAACAACGATTTTGGCGGCAGGGTTGCTAAGGCGGGTCATGTAATTTCAAACAGGTTTAGATATGGTCCAATTTCTCTAAAAGGTATTAACGAATATAAAAAAAGCTTCTTTGTAGATGGGCACTCCAAACAAATCAATCACGGCGTGACAAAACGAGCAGGTCGAATATAACCAGAAGCAAGAATAGAAAAAGCGATCAAGTGTAAAATCGTTTTAAAATCTTGCCGTGCATTTGAAGCGCAAGCGTGTGTCAACCAGGAATTACTTACGAGCAACTAAATCAGCCAATCAAGGGTCAGGAGTTACTTGCGCGTGACTAAATCAGCCAATCAGAGCACTATAGATTTCTATATACACCAAGTAGTGTACTTTTACATTGACATATCGTATACTATATTGATCTTATCATATACACTACGCTGTGTACACATGTGTATTTGGAAGTATTATATATACTGGGTAGTGTACATGTGTGTACATGGGAGTGTTATGTACGCTGGGTAGTGTACAGAGGTATATTGAATGCACTATATCATATATCTGGAAATATTACATAAACTAAGTAGTGTTGGACCAAGCAAATTTCAGGTATTTAGATAATGACCGGAGCTATTAGCTATTGCATAAGGATGATTCACCAGAATTTTTTAAAGACCATATACCCGATGTCAAAACTCGATATATTGAAAGGCACTGTTTTAGGGACCCCGAGTTGTTTGGTCAGGTTGTTTTCGCACATTTTCCGGGCGAAACATGGGGTCGAACGGGATGATGAAGAAATTACTAGGCCCGTGCCGTTATCATGTTTGTTAAACTGACATATATCAAGAAGAATAAGTTTTTAAGACGATACATAGGGAAATGTACACAACATGTCCGAGAAGTTTTATAATTTCCCAGACTGGGTTTGGGTCGTTTGTAATTACACGTCACCCCAACAGGTTACAATATGCGTTCATGATGGTCTAGTTCAAGAGGCTGTGGTGTATATGACCCGGAAGAAACATGGCGAGTGCAGCATCGTTTGATCATTCGCCGTTGATATTGAGCGCGTAGATTCCATCACTGACTCAGGATAAGTCCCGATTATTTGCGGGGAAACAGTTTAACACGAAAGCCTCAGAAGCCGTAAAACTGAATTCTCTAAACTGTTTGATCTCTGCGATTAACTCAACAAGCCGACTTAGTTGCGATCGCTCTTGTGGACCCATAGATAGTTGGCATCATATTCCTTATCGTGTCTGGTAATGCTTGTTTAACTGCTACACGTTGAATTTAAAGTCCCAATAAAAGGTTCTCATCGTCCGGCTAGAAGATATATGTATGTCCCCAATCATGTCGCCGATGGCTGGCGAACGTTAATTCCATGCCCGAATTTATTTTCACGCAGAATTTTCACACACCAGGATACCCCGTTGAAGTAGCCAGTCTACAGCGAATGAATAAACAGGGGGGTGTGATCCATCTTACAGATGGATGTACATAGGCTGATTTAGTTGCGCATTATTAAATTCTGGGCTCTCATTGGCTTATTTAGTTCCTTGCAATTAATTGCTGGGCTGTGAGTGGTCGAATTGATTGCGCGCAATTAAAATGTTGGTAAAATTAAAACGTCTTTTTGTCAAAAAGATGATTTAGCAACTATATTCACAGGATGTTATTTCAAATATTTGGAAGCAGTTCGGCCAAACTTGCAACGAATAGTGTCGCAATTTCTCTTAGAGCTTTGAATTAGAAGTTCATGAAAAAGTATCGTGCAGTTCACCCATTAGATTTAGGGATATTTTCCAGTGCAACTGGTGTCATGAAAAAGTAAAAAGGATCATAACGTGCGACTGAGTCAGGCACTGGGAAACGATCATAGCGTTAGAAGTGTTCCGTTGTTCTTCATTGGTAAGCCTTATAAGGAACGGTCCGTTTACGTACCACCTGCATGCTAAAAAACACTCCTCCCTAAACTGACACGATGTTCACCCTGCGAGACAACCACAACCCAGTGCGAAGACAAGACGCGTCGCTACATTAAATGCAACCATAATTGTGATCAGAAATCCAATTTCTCACGGCGGGAGGCACCAGCCGACATCAAATGCAATAGAATATGGAAATGTATTAGTGGTCCTGCGAGTGCTAACCCTCATCGCAGTCCGAAATGACTCCGCCTTCCTCCGAGGTCCAGCATCAAAGAAAGTAGATCCGTAGCGTAATCCCTTGGCCAATGTAAAATGTTTTGATGTCGAAATGGCTTGAATGATTTATTCGTCCACACAGGACAGGCACAAGACATGATACTTGGTTAAATTTGGTTTCAAATGGAAATTAACGTAGCATCTTCCTTCCAATGAATCATGGTGCTATGAGTGGGAGCTAGTAAGTAACCACCGGTTCGGTTTCTCGTTGGATCATGGAGTGATATGCCTAAAGGTTTGGAAATATATTCTGCCTACTGACACCAATGAAAATTACAGTGAATTGGAAAAAAAAAAATTTAACATACATCATATTATGCAACCACGCCCAAATCCTGAGTACAATTGTAATTTTTATTTTACTACATATTCAAATGCGAAAATCCTCTCAGTCATGAACACGACTGTTCGCTGAATGCGTAGTTAGCGCCATTTATATTCTACACCATCATCGATGGTTTGGTCGCGACACACAATTGCCTACTCGAATGAGGTTCGAAATGTCTGACTTGGTAAAAACGTTCAGTCTCAAAGGGGAAAAGTGGTTGAGCTTTTTCTCGCCATCCAGACTCTCTGCGCTTTCGCTTGAGGTTTACGTCGTTTTATATATCACAATCTTATGTGGTGTCTATCCTCTCATGGCCTGGTTAATTCACTGAATGTCTTACCGGACCAATAGCATTTATCTCAGTGAAATATGTGCGGCGCAAGCCGTTTTTTCTCATCCTGCTTTGTTCCATTGGATTTCCCATATTTACAGGCACATTTTCGCAATCATTATTTTCAGTAGGTCATTACTCCGTAAGGGTCCCAGCCTTATTTTGTGATTCATTCTTGATATCTGAACTTGTCCGCATCATAGCACCCCACCGTGTTTTGTTTAGCCTGGCATGCGACCCGCTGGTGGCGCTGTTGTGTCCCTATATAGTTACGAGAGCGACCCCTTCTGTATTGCCTCCATATTCGGCAGATCAAAGGGACCGCCAAGACATCAAAGGGCGCCGCCCGGCGCGCCACAGACGGGGGTACGGTGTCATGGCAGCCCGATGAGGCTGCAAGTATACACAGGGCTGCGCTTAAGATGAGCCATTCCAGCGACTGTATTCACATCATTACCACATGTACCATATGTATGAACATATACCGACTCTGAAATGTTTCCCCAAAGATGCTCTCGCGAGCAACACGATCGAAAAATGTGGGGTGCGGCGTAACGGCGAGGATTGGGGTGACTCCGCTTCAGGTGCCTGTAACAGTGGAATGTGGCCAGCTTTGAGAGATAAAACATATTTTTGCCGTCTCGGCCAAGGTACGCAGTCAATCGGAGTGGTCTAACAGCGGGGGACGGCTCTGTAAAAGTCGAGGTTTTGTTTGCGGCACGCGGTCGTCTCCATGTCTAGGTGCGACTAAAATCTGCGAACAAGTGTTCGAGCCGACAAGAGGATCAAAGGAGAAAACGACTCGGCAAGGCGGGGCACAATGCGGGTTAACAAGCCTTCGAGTTGTTCTGGTCTTTCATGGCAAGCGTACTATGAAGGAAATTAGGTACTCAATGACTGACAGGACGACGACGTGTGCAAATATCGCAATGTGGATGTAGAACATAAATCAAGGCCTATTAGTGACTGGGTTTGAGGGTTGTGAGGTGTGAGAACCCTGCTTGTCATGCTAGGTGTGGCCAGATGGCTCAATATGTCAGTGAGCAGGTGTCTGTGTAAATAAACCCACTGCGCAGACAAAGCACATTGATTCGTTTGTCAATCGAATTTATAACATGGATTATAGGCGTGATTGCGTCGACGACAAGACGAACCCCGATCACGGAGGGTCACAGAATACGTAAACAGATTAATCGTAGTATTACTTCATGATCGTTGCATTCATCAATGCATCAGACCAGGCGATGTGCAGGATTGTATCATTGGATAACAACTGTAATGTCATGTGCAAGCCCCGCCGAATTTAATCTACCATAGGCCATTTTATGAGCTCAATTAAGTAATCATAATGTGCTTAAGTGCACTTCCATATCATGCTTGATTTACGATAAGTCATAACGGTAAATGATGAAATATGTATTAAATATATGGCATGTATATTTAAGTTTAAACTTCAACTTTCTCCCCTCCATTCAGAAAATTTAAATTTTGCCATATAAGTTCTATAGAATGGAGAATTATGAATGGTAAATAGATCAGTATTGTAATAATAACTGCCCTGGACAGCGAATATGCGTCGGCGAAAACGAACAAAAACGGCGGACAATAGGACAACGGTATGCTCCGCTACCTGCGCTGTCACCCTGGTATTAACCGTTTGAATTTCACAGCCAGGCCAAGCCCACTCTTTTGAAGTCCAAAACCCAGCGCAGCTTGCGATAGGCGGCGTACACATGTTATTGCTTCTGCGGCTTTGATCCATTGGACGGTTTTTAGGGGAAACCGCCCGGATAAATAGCACTGCTCTGTGACGCGATTCAAACGCAATAATAGCATGATTCATTCCAAATTCTGAATGTATAATATTTTATTAACGTATATTGTTACAAAGGTAATAATTTCTAAATATTCTTTTGACTATTGCGACCAATTATTAATTAAGACAAACTCTGACTCTACTCGATGTTCCCCCCAAAAATCGGCGGACAGAATTGGAGCAAGGGGCAGCCTGAGTGCAGATGTAAAGTGCGCCGTGATTGGTCGGATATTTGAAACGGGGACAAAGGGCTGAGCAAGTGTGAGCTGTGCACAGCGAATAGTTGGAGGGCAAGGTTTCGTATGGCGGATTCAAATCGTCTTGTCGACTCGCCACATCAAAAGTGAGAATACATCAAAAGTTTTCAGTTTTCAATCATGCCGCACGTGAATTCCAGCGGCGGCGATGATCTTGCTTCGACTGACGAAGTAAAAGTATACAAAGATGAGGGTGAAGAAGAGAAAAGATCTTCGGAGAATCTATCGGAAGATAAACTTGGTCTGGTCACTGAATCGGAGGAGGTGCGCGACTTCAAAGGCCCTTTGATCTTAGTTTTACTTAGATTGGAATATCGCCCATCCGATCTGTACGATCGCTACGGACATATTATCCAAGGATGTGTCGTGTTATTGTTGGTGTATGTTGCAGGGGAAGACCTCGGATATAGAAGGCAGAGCATTTGCAAGTGGAGAGAAGTCTTCAGCTAACGGGCCTGATGGTAAGTTTTGGCACCTAGTCTATAGCCGTAGAAGGTCGCGGAGTATATGTTAGTAACTCAAGCAGACTAGATTTACAACTCACTATCCCCAGTGTATAACGGTATTATTGATCAGAATTATATGTCAAATACGCGATGACAAAATTTCGCAGCCCTGCAGTGACCATCATACGCATGTAAACAAGTTTAAAGGGCCGCGCCTTCATCGCGTGTCAGTGGGGCTATAAATAGCCGCTTAGGCCCATGGGTATTTAACGGTTAACGGATTTTTCGCTGCCCCGTGTGATCTGCACAATGTGACTGTAATTTGGGTATGTGTGGACAGGGAAAACACCAGATCCACTACCGGATCGGTTAGGACCTTTTGGATATCCCTATATCAGTCCCTATCCGTTACCAAATGGTGCTTCTCTTCCGCATGGCCTGGTAAGTTGTTATTATATCATTCATCACACGGTCAGTTGCATGCATTAAATTCAAAACGGTCGCTTAAGCGGTAGCGCGGTCCCTTTAAACCGGGCGACATGCATTGTGAACGTCTGCAATAAAGCTCCAAAGAGTCGCAACGGATCAAATTCCACGAGAGTTTCGCCTTGTGTTTGACCTATCTGCCATCCCGCGCGTGTCTTGGAAGCATTTGTCACAGTTATCATGGCATTTAATATAACTGACAGCTATAGTGAAAGGCCTATACACCCCTTTCTGCACCAGAGGGTCTATGGATTTATAACTATATATTCGGTATCACTGCTTGGCAGTCAGTCGACATGTTGACTGTTAGCTTGTTCATATACACTGGCCTTTGAAGGTAGTCTACATATTTTGTAAACATATTTCGGCGATTAAAAAAAATTGACTCAGTGTTCCACGCACTTCTTTCCATGAGCGTTGAGGTCCCTCAATTGAATGGTAAATCATCGTATGTACTGTTTTGAAGTGTTACAAGTTAATGTTGAAAGATGTTCCTGTCCCTTGTATCTTTGGAAGCATTTTCTATTCCTTTTGGCTTCCTAATTCCCTATGTGGATATGGTGGAATACCCTCTACCAGGTCCGCCAGTCAGCTTACACTATCCCGTACCTGCGAGCAGTGGGGCTGCTGCATGTCTCAATGCCCCGTGTGGTATTTGTCCGCGAGGGTCGGAAAAGAGAGTCGCTTTTTGATTCAGCCTCTTGGCACTCAGATGTGGCTGTTGTGCAAGTTTCATGCCTATACAGTTGCCTAAACATTCCATCTTGGCTGCAGACTTGTAAGTTTAGTTAAGTTTTCCATGTTGTCATTATTTATTGAACCTTATGCGTTTTGATATGACGGTTATTCCCCGGAACCGCATTGGCGAATTGAATGATTACACGAATCCCACTGATGTGTCTGGGTGGTTATGCCCCTAACTGGCCGCCCTCTAGCGGCGGTGGTGGCTAATGGAACTGGAAATCTACAAACACAGCGTTAGACTATGTTATCTCTCGTTTTGCGTACCTCAATTGAAAAGGTAAAAAAAGGGATTTCTTCTTGCTCTTTAAAATAATTCATATGAAACAAACACGTGAATTAATGTTTTTTATTAGCAATGAGATAGAAGGGGTGGTTGTGATATGGCAGTCTGACCTCGATTAACACAGCTAAGAAGTAGCGCCTATTATTTTGACACAGGCCAGGTTTATTGTTGGTCTCAGATAACATGATTGACACTTGTCAGTCGGGCTTAAATAAGGCCTATTACCCGCTTCCTTCCACCCTTCCCGCCGCATTGCCTTCTAACATCGCATAAACCCAGCCATCTTATCATTCCTACTCGATGTAACCCATATGAACATGGCGGCAAGCTGGCTACTGATCATGTCATTTCATTACGACTATTTCATTGCATCATTCCAGTTTCCCGTTGTTATTATTAACGCTCATCAGATGGACGAGTTGCTATCGTTGACTTCTGTCCGCCTGATCATTACGGAAAGCGACAACATCATCGCTCAATTATCGAGTTGTTTATTTTGTTCCTGAGTTTTATTTATCCATCCGGTGACGAGTCGCTGATGATTGAAATGAGGCGCCCGTTCGACTCCCGCTTCCTTACTCAAATTTAACACCGCTCATATTTTTCAGCATGAGTTTCGTTCTCGTGTGATTCTGAGTGTGTAGATTTTCTCCGTTATTTAATGGTTATTGCGGTGGACTGTTCATTCTGTCCTTAAAAGGCATATATATATACATTGTGCTCGTGTCGTAAGCTTTAAGGGCGTGATAAATGATGGCAGGGGCGTCGAGCCTCCGTCGCTATAGCTGGAGGCGCGACCGTATCTTCGGCACCTGTAGACCTTCTTGTTCGATGAAAACTTCCCAGCTCCTTAAAACAGGTGTCAAAGTACCGTATTTTATGGCTTCGTTTTATAGCCAATATTTGACATGTATATTGGTCCTGACGACAAAAGATGTCTCTATTAGGCGGATAATTAGGGACGGTTCGCGAAGACACCTCACCAACAGGTGCTATAGGTCCGCCGTCAAATCGTTGTCGACGGTTGATGAATTCCATTTTCGCGTGTGAAACGAATTGGCGCTACTTGTTGAGTCTTGTTGGGCATAGTCCCCCCTTGATATATATTTTTATGATAAAAAATATAACTGGCATGGAGTTGATACCGTGTGCTTGATGCTCGGATGTTGTTGAATCTCTGATGGGAGATATTTCTGTCAAGTGCGGCTTGAATATTTCTGGCAACACCTCGTAGAGAGATAAGACCTTGTACAGACCATTTGTCGGGCGTTGGATGAGCAATATTGTTTGTCGGTAATGTCAGATTTGTTCATCCAGTGATATGGCGAACCTCGCCCGGGCCACACCACCTCCCGAAAATATATCTTTTCTCCATGGCAACGGACTCTGCACTCTCTTAAACGATGAGATGTCGGCTGTTGATGGCCTGGCGTTGACGCGGACTCGTGAAGGGGGAAATGGGTCTCTGCTAGGCCAGTTTGGATGTGGGCGGGTGTAAGGGAGGGGTGTAGAAAAAACAAGAATTTTTTTAAAAGATATATTACAGCACGTAATTACATTCTCATCTCTACTTTAGACCATTCGTGTGGCGTACTTTCGCTTTGGCACAATGTACTCCACTGTTGTGTCAGCGAGTTTGATTGCCATCAGATTTTTCATTTGAAATAAAACATCCACTGATGAGACGTGCAAATCAAATCCATTAGTCCAGATATTCGAGTCCAAATGATACGAATATTGAAGACGACACAGAGCAATATCCCGTTGGCTGTAGGACTCAATAACGTCGGGCGGTGAGGATGCACCACAGGTGACGTCATAACCATCACCTGGAGTCAGCAGCCGCCGTCCACTGACAACCTTATATTCTCTACCGGTTATAAATTGCTTGAGTTGGGAATTGTGGAGTGTCCATTGGAGGGTCAGCTATATAAGCAGCTCCTTTTCTTCGTCAATGACCAGTCGGATATTGTCGAGTGACCATGCGTCTGTTTGTAAGCTTGTCAGACCCACGTCCGACTGACGACTTCACTTGGTGCCCAGCAAGACTTCTCCCCGACGGGCTCGTGTAATGTCGACATCATATCGGGAATATGATCGAGTGTGTGGGGTGGTCCGGGTCAGAGTTCATTGTCCCTGTCGCCTCTCCTTCATTATTTACCCACTAGCCCAGAAGCTTATGTAATGAGCTCAGAAAGATTTGAATATTTCATTGATGTGAAAGAAAGAAAAATGAATGGCAGAATCGACTTGGCATTTTATAACGGTCTGACACCTTGTCAATGTGAAGAAACCAACGGTCGCGTTCAGTCAGAGACTATTCCAACCTGTTCTCTGGTGAATAATGATTAATTTCGCCGTGAGATACAGAGTGGAGCCGAGCACGAGGAAACATATGGACTAATAGAGTGGCCTTCTGTTGCCGTGTGAGCGGACAAGACGATGGCCGGCGGGGGGTGGTGAGAGAGAGGGCGGTCGGGCGGGCTCCGTCCGCGTGGACGGCCGGCTAATCAGTGTCAGCCAGGCCAGCTTGCCCCGGTCACATCCTCTTCTCACCAGCTCCTGGGCTCTTCATCCGACCACTCTCAGCCGCCACATTCTATCGCAACCAACTGGTGTGGACCTCTCTCCCTTTTCCTTTCTCTCTCCCTCTCTCTCTCTCCTCTTCCCCTCCCTCCTTCCAACCCTACCTACCTCCCTCCCATCTCTCTCTCTCACTCTTCCCTATCTCTTTCTTGCTCTCACTCTTTCGTCCTCTCTCTCTCTCTCTCTCTCTCTCTCTCTCTCTCTCTCTCTCTCTCTCTCTCTCTCTCTTCTCTCCTCCCATCTCTCTTCCTCTCTCTCTCACTCTCTTTCGTCCTCTCTCTCTCTCACTCTCTCTCTCTCTCTCTCTCTCTCTCACTCTCTTCCTCTCTCTTACTCTCTCTCCCTCCCTCTCTCTCTCTCTCTCTCTCTCTATCTCTATCTCTATCTATCTCTATCTATCTCTATCTCTATCTCTCTCTCACCGACAGCCTATTATCAAAGCGTTGATGTTACCCAACCCTAACTCACACTACTGTCGCCATTAATTCATCTAAAAAAAATAAGTGGACTTGAAACTCTCTCTGTATTCAAAATGCAAATGACCATGTGGTTATGGCACGTTTCACTCGCGCCAGACAATTATTCGTGTCTGTGGTTGATACAGGGCGCGTGTCATGAATTGATGTGTGCACCAAGTTGATAGGTGAAGTTGCGAGTTTGAACGTACAAGCGGGATGTCTACCTTACGTCACAGAGTGGGAGACAATAGATGATGACGTCACGTTGTCGTCCCCACCCCTCCCTCTCCATCAGTCGCGTTCCAGGCTCCATACACGTCCGTTTCTACCAATACGCGGTCATCTCGATTGTACATGGGTTGTAATGGTCTATAAATTTATAAGTTGCTCTGATGCTTCTATGATTGCATCTCGCGGGTGGTGGGGGGGGGGGGGGGGGGGGCAGCATTAACCACGCCCCGTCATTATATCAGCTATTTAACACACACCATATCGTATCATATAACATGGGTTTTTTTTTGTTCCCGTCTCACTTTAAACAGAAGTTTTGTGTGTTGCGCTGTGTGCTGTGCATCCACCTGCTCCGTGGGCTGGTTGTGCATGGACGCTCCTTAATTAACCCCCACCTCTCCCCTCTCCCCGTGGCCACGATCCGCCACGTGCTCAAGTAGGTGCGACCAGTGTCATGCGGCTTCACTGTGTGTATATTTTATTCCTTCGATGTAAATAGCTTCCGAATGAAGCCTCTACACCCCGTGATAAGCTGCACGTCTTATCAATACTCCAAGGTTATGGCCCACTCCTACTAGCAGTACATATTTTACATGACACTTAACTCTCGCTTGTATTCATGCACTCGGTCAGTGGTGCGTGAGTGACGGGTCGCCGAGGTGAACCCTTGACCGGCGAGCAATGGTCAAGTACTGACTCCACCTACTATCAACAGATTTCATCATCTAACGTAGAGCAAGAAATGGAAAAAATGATTGATAAGTAGCTTAGTATGTTGTTCAGTGCATCTGTGTGGAGTGACGGGGTTAATCTGTCAGGGGCGTGTCAAGGCGGGCGCTTGTCGGCAGTTTGGCTTATGACGTCGTTCCGTGGTAGGTATACGGTTTTAACTTGCAACAGCTACAAGACATACCGAGCTTCTGAAATATGCCCTTATTCGGTTATAGAGGTGATCGATGTGGCGCATCTCCACAGGGCGCGGGACGGTCATGAGCACGTCTGTATATGGTTAGCATGCATCAATGGGCTCGTGAGTGTGGATCTGATTTACATGGAGAGTTTACGCTCACATCCGTAAAACCCCATCCCTAATCTGCTCGTACGCTGTCCTACCTAAGGTACCCTCTCACTTCAGCGACGAGATAAGCATTCGCGCCTTTCCCTGTATGCATAGAAAGACTGGCTCAATATTTGATTCTTGTCGGATTCGGTGACTTGAGCGGGGAGTTAGGCTAGCGTGTCCGGTCGTCAGTCGGTCCCGATACATCGCCTCTCCGTGGAGCTGCCTTCCTACAAACATCTCGCGTTTCCCAAGTACTTCCGCGGGGAAATATTAGCTCATTGTCCGTGTTGTAAGGGCGAGAGATTAAGTACAGGTCACACAGGTCAGAGGATTCATGTTGGCGCTTCCGCTCGCGGGTCAGAGGTCAGCGGACTAAGTAAGGTGGTCGCTCTCTTGCGTTGGCAGCTATTATTTATTGGGGGTAGGGGTTAAACGAAAGGCTGCTTGAATAATTTTCTTGTATGGCTTTCTTTATATATACATTTGGAACCAAAGGCAGGGCGTGTTCTTGTGAAAGGCAAGTTATATCGGAGGCCTGCTCTATATTGGCTGGGATCAATGGCGGGGCTCGCCTGGTAGCAAACGTAATATGGCTCGATTGGAATTTAGACGGGATAATTCATCTTTATGTGTAGGTGTGGCCGCAGTAGTTCACCACAGTTTGGTCGGTTCGAGTTGGCATTGTGAGTGTATGGGTGATGACGTGGGCATTACACGTCATGAAGTCACCCCCTACCTCTCCACATCACACAAGATTCTACTCACAACCGAAACTATATTTAAAAAAAATCTGATATGTCGGCAGTGAGTGAGTGAGTGTGGAATGGCAACTTTTCTATTGGCTAGATTGGCCCAGGGTAGGCCTGGTCTGTTGGTAAAGCCGAGAGAGACGGATCTTACGAGAAGCCAGTCGGGGAGATATAACGTGGAGTCTAACAGCCCTGGGCTGTTGGTAGTGGTTGGCGGCGCGGCGTTCTTAGCATGGTTGAAGGTGTGCTGGTATAATAGGTGAAGCGCGGACGTGAAGAGCTCTCCTGTCTGTCAATCAAGTGCCACAGCTTCATAATATTGGCACAAGAAGCCCGGTGAGCGGGCACTAAGTGGCGGCTGTGTCCTATTCCACACTGCTTCAAAACTCCTATTCAAACGGGCCCCTATAGTAGCCATTGCACCTTGCTCGTCTTTGCCCCGGTCCTCCAAGCCTTTTATACTGGCAGGCTTCATGGAGGGCTTTCACATTTTTTCGCCTCCCTTTATACGGTGCAATCCAAGTATCTAGACTGGTTGTTGACATGGTGTGGTGCTGTTGAGTTCTCAGGTGAGAATGAGGTATGTATCGGGATGAGGCAGCGCGACACGTGGACCTCACCAGCCGCCTGCCTCTATACGCTCAAGGTTTGCGCAAATGCCGCTCGTTGCAGACTTAATATACGACTTTCTCTGCTTGCGCTGTTTTTTTCCTACCTCGCATGAAAAAGTGGGCGCGGAGCATATATAGCGGATAATTAATGTGAGTAGGGTGAGTCGCAGGGTCTCGTGACGTCGTCGACATCTGGGTGTCCCAAGTTATGTCATTAGCGTCGTTAAGTAGACGTTGTCGTCGCGTTCCCGATTCAACGCGGTGCTGTACCTGGCCATGTCCCACGTGACCTCGCCCGTTACGCAGCCTCCTGCCGCTACACGCTTCTTCTCTCTACACCTGACCCACATCGCTTTGTCATCAATGAGCTCCTCCTCGCCCAGCCTTATGGCACGAGGCTCTGTGGGCGTGGGTCTGGTAGAGACACAGTGGAGGGTGGAGGGTGTGCTGACAGCTTTTATACTTGACCCTACGCTTGTCTCCATTTCGCCATCACCCCGCTATCCATCACTTGCCACGTGATGTCTCTTTACCTCCCTTCTCCTCCTCCTCCCTGACGGCTTCTCCCACGTCCCTCCACGACCTCACCAAGAAACTCACGTCCTCCCTCTTAACTAAGTCGAAGTAACTACTTCATATCTGATAGCTGGCGGGCGAATGGCTTTGATGAAAGAAGTTTCACAGATGCCACCCACGTTACTTTTATGATGTCGTATCGTGCGTTTGTGAATGCGTTATCAAACCTCTCGATGAAGGTTGTATTCCCCGCCCGTCATCATCGAGTGACTACGGGCAGGTAGGGCCGTGTACACCGCGACCCGCCCGCCCGTAATCATCGGGAAACTACGGGCAGGTAGGGCCGTGTACACCGCGACCCGCCCGCCCGTAATCATCGGGAGACTACGGGCAGGTAGGGCCGTGTACACCGCGACCCGCCCGCCCGTAATCATCGGGAGACTACGGGCAGGTAGGGCCGTGTACACCGCGACCCGCCCGCCCGTAATCATCGGGAAACTACGGGCAGGTAGGGCCGTGTACACCGCGACCCGCCCGCCCGAAATCATCGGGAGACTACGGGCAGGTAGGGCCGTGTACACCGCGACCCGCCCGCCCGTAATCATCGGGAGACTACGGGCAGGTAGGGCCGTGTACACCGCGACCCGCCCGCCCGTAATCATCGGGAAACTACGGGCAGGTAGGGCCGTGTACACCGCGACCCGCCCGCCCGTAATCATCGGGAGACTACGGGCAGGTAGGGCCGTGTACACCACGACCCGCCCGTCATCACCGGGAGATTATGGGCAGGTTGTTCACCGCGGAGCGCCCGCCCGCCCATGACACCGGCGCCGCTATTCAACGCTCATTATCGCCCCTACAACATGTCACCTGTCTCCTCGTCCTTCAACACGCCGCTAACAATAACACCGACGTGTTGATTGTCCCTGTCAAGTTGCTCAACTCGGGCGCGCAGTGATAATTAAGACGAGGAAGGTGACGAAGTCATGGGCACGAGGGACGGGCTGTTTGCTGGTCTATACAGGGGCTGTATGAGGTGGCCAGTGAGGAGTATCGCACCCATATGATAAGGGTGGCATCACAGAGTGGGGTTTTGTAACCATATCTTTGTTTGCATTCAGTGGAGCAGAGAAGATCTACCTGACCGGGGTGGCTGTGTGATTTACACGGCATGATTAACTGGGTTTCTGTCCCGTGTGATTAGCCTCGCCACGAGTGTCACGCTGAGGGCCTCTGTATTAGTCTCCAGTGAGAGCCGTAATCTGATGAACGCTCGTCGCCTTGAGTAGATGATACAAGTGTTGACCAATGCGACTTTGTACGGTACAACTAACTAACTAACGCCAGATCGCATGAAGCATTAGTTGTGTATATGAGTAAGGTTGAATCACTGGCTGTTAACCAGTGACCGATAAAGCAGCCCACTTGGTGGCGCCCGTATAAGGCGTTGGAGAGCGACCGTGTATTAGACTGCTCCCGCCTCTATACGGCTGTTTGCTCTGCTCTTCCCGTGCGTACATCTCCATACCGTCTCCGATCGCAGTCTGTTTATTTAGGTCTTAGGTTCTGGTTTGTCTGGCCATATAAAGACCGATTGTTGATGCCGAGCCGATACACTGTGTTATGTGCACGTCGCGCTGTGTGGCGTCTCAACGTGCGCTGTGTGGCGTCTGGGCGTGCGCCATGTTCCGTCTCGACGTGCGCTGTGTGGCGTCTGGACATGCGCCGTGTACCGTCTGGGCGTGCGCCGTGTACCTTCTGGGCGTGCGCCGTGTACCGTCTGGGTGTGCGCTGTGTATCATTTCGGTGTGAAAGTTCACCACACCCATACTGTGCTATCTAACTTACACACGAGCCTGGCGCGGGGGATGCGGTTGACGTTGGCCCTTATCGCTACACATCCATATCAACCGTCTCCTATCACAAGGTAGTCCTTTATTAAGTCCACTGTGTGCAGTAAGCGATCTCCCGGGACCGCCTTCACAAGGGCAAAAACGCCGCACTCATCGGTTCAGTGTCATATGTTTACACACACACACACCACCACCATCCCCTCCCCCCGCCTCAACCCGGTAGTTGGAACGTCGTACCTTCCCCCCACGCATCGTACCGCGCTGTCTCAGATCGGATTGGGAGGTGGAGGGTGTACATTTTTTTTTTTTTTATTTAGGCTATGAACTTTCTCGGGATGATAAGGTCACTGGTAAAGTAGCTGTTTACGGGCCTGTCTCGGCAACATACATCGGTGTATTTAGGTGTTTAAGATGCGGGAAATGGCTGGTTTGGTGGTTGTCGGGGATATAGTGTTAGACGTGAGACACTTGAAGAGATCTCCTTGCGCGTAATGAAATGTATTTAAATGCGATGTGCTGAGGGATGGCACTCTATGTTGAATCAACACGGGCCTAACCAGCATCTCTTGTCTCCCCAACCAAGCCACAATACGCGCCACACTGAAGTCGACATGCGGAGTTTTTTTTTATCCCCATCCGTGGGTGAGGGGAGTTGAGAGAGAGAATGGGATAAGTAGAGCGATATCTGGGTTTATTTACATGAGTTGTCTGACAGTTGAAAGTGGCTTGCACGCTGACATTGAGAAAGAGGCACTTTCTCTTTTACGAGCGCTCCTCCGCTGACTGGCGATGTAAACTTACAATCCGTTACTTGGCATCTTGGCGCCTCTGTCTGGCATTTCCTCAGGTACCCTCCCTTTACAATACTTAACAAACCGCTCTAATCCAATGGCTGCTTGTTTTTTTATTATAAGATTTTTCTGTTTATTTACCCGGTAGCAGCGATTACATCAACTCGCGCACGTACGAGCATTTTGTCAGAAACTGACCAGTCCCTTTTTTCACCAAGGGGCCGCGTTGATAGAATGCAATCATTTTGTTTACACTTTGGCAATTAGCTGTGGATGTTTTCCTTGCATTTATAGCCACTTTCAAGTGTTTTCTATGGAGCAAGCCTAATGGAGAGAGAAGTCGTCTCGACCTCGCCGCTGTAAGCTAGCGGTGCTGGGTAAAGTTACAGCATATGGCGGCATCCGTGTATCCATAACGATCATGGCTTGCTTTCAGCTGGCGGGAAACTTGACTTTTTACTCGGGCGTCTTCTGTTATTTACTCCTCATTTTTTTTTCTCTTCAATTAATGGATGATTTTCGACACGGAACACATACCGACCTTCCGGAATAAACCTCTCATTTAGAATTGTGTCCATTTGTTGATCACCTTTCCTAACTATGTTACCTATCCCGACACTTTCCCCGGGAACGCCGTTAAAACAATGGGTCAGGTTTAATATAACCAGTCGAGTTGTCCCTTCTTGTTCATTGTTATGCATGGCAGAAGAATGTTTGCATCGACCTTGAGGACGAGCTCAGTTGACGAGAAGACTTATATCCCATCTCGTTTTCGCTAATTTATTGCACCGCTGGACGCGTACCTTCACGATGTCTCGGTTTTTACTTCACATTATGGCGCCTTAAAGTCATGATTGTATTTGACGCTTTGTATTCATATTTGATGTTTTCTATCAGTTTCCCTGTTCAATTGTAAACTGCGTCGCGCTTGACATCTCCGCTCACCCCGCACATAATTTCACAGATACCATCAAGTTGTCGTAAGTTATGGTCGGCGGAGCAATGAATGACTCAATTTACCTCCCACTTTGTCGCTAACTACGACGAATGGAATAACCCCATTTTTAAAAAAACCTAAACAGTTGAACCTACCATTGCCACTCCCCCCCCCCCTCCTCCCCACGACCAGCTGACGAAGAGCTTTAGTTTGTTTTTCCTTGTCTTCGTTATGTAAATGACTGATGTGAGAGTATTCATGAGACCTGTCTTGTCCCCACCCCTATCCGACCCCCCCCCCCCCCCCCCTACCCCCCACTATGTCGTGTGTTGCTGCTACGCGACACATGCATTGTTATCCGCTCACAATTGAATCGAAAACGAGTTTCAATTCAGCTTGGTGCGTCAGCGTGAGGTCACATTAAAAGTGAAAGAGGCATTTGAAGGCCGTGTTGGTTTGTATCCGTATATTGTTATCAAGAATCTGAAGGAATAATGGGCTGCTGGAGGGAATAAGTCAACGTTGATATGGTGAAGTAAACACGAACGGTCAGGATGGCCGGGCTGGCTGGGGTGGTGGTGTCACTCACGGCATGCAGGCATTGTTTGTGTAGTAGTATAACTACTGAATTCTCCATGCTAGCCCATGTAACCCCTTCGCACCCCGGTCGGTGCCCCATCACATTTCCTCCATCCTCTCATCCGCGCCTTAGCGCGTCTCCACAGAACGCTGCGGCGTCGCGTCTGCCGCGACGCATCGCGTCACCGTCCGCTCCCGAGCGCTGCGTGTCTTCCACTCTCGCTACTCATCCTGGCGCCCGTCTCGATTGACGGCTGGCTATTGTGGCGGGCTTGGCGGTCACTGGCACGGAACGTGAGCACCAATAGCCGACATGATGAGGGCGTCCTCCGTGACAATCCCTGTGCTATAACGGCCCTTGATGCACCCCCAAGCCTTATGGACGGCGCGGCCGCGTCCGCGAGATACAGAGCTCATTCCAGTGACGCGCGGGGAGTGCGGTGCCGCGCTGGACTCCGGGTGATAACGTCTTGGTCATCTGGCCGGCTGCTGTTCTAGGGGACATCCGGGTCGGACATCGTTCCCAGTGCAGCCCACCACGACGGGAATCCCGTCACGCCTCGGTAATTGATGTCATGTCACTTCGCGGCAAAGCATCTTCTTCGTCCTGCTCAGTATTTTTGTTATTATTATACTTATCACATCTCAAGTTCTTACTACGCTAAATCCTCCTCTGTCACTTGCCCGTGAAGCTTGACTAAAACTCACGGATATTTGACAAAAGCCGGAAGTTCCGCCCAGTTGACGCTGGAGGGCGGTGCTGTGATGGGCCGTGGAATGTGTGTGATCGCGCTTATCGTGCGACAAGGGAGCGTCGTAGTCTTTGTCAAAACCGCTTAGCTCACTGTCCCCGGCCATGTGGTTTCCTTATTAGGTAATAAACCCCTGACTCCAAACAAAGGGATCCTACTTACCCCTCCGAATCTACACCAGTGTATTATGAAAGGATACTTTAGCTCAGGACCTCTACACAGCGCATGCGTAGACGCTGACTGTTTGTCGTTGGTTACCATTCAGTGACTAAATGTTTGTTTCGTTTTAGCGACCTGCGGTTTGGCTGTCGGTATTATTTTCTTTATGGTATGATAACTACCTCGGCAGCAGTGTGTTGAAAATTCCAGGATAACCTCCACTCTTCACAAGCAAATTCAAATACTTGGCCTCTTGACAGAAAATGTATTTGAATCATTCAAGTATATTCAAGACCTGTAGAACAGAACTCTATGTTCATTATGATATAATTATTGGTGACTTAATTGTTGGGTGATTTTTTTCAAAGGTAATTAGTGGGATGGCAGGTTGTGTTGGCCAATTAGGGAGGTGGTGATGGATGTGACTATGTCATCCCGAGCCAATTGTGGCTGTCACCTGCTCCTGCCCCACCTCTGTCCACGGCACCGGCTCATGGCTGTGCAGGTCGTTAACTGCTAGATGGTATTGGGGCCATGGGGCCTTATGGTGGCACCGCCGAGGTGGTGGTGGGGGGGGGGGGGGGGTTGCTGGTAGGGAGAGGGGGTGACACTTGTTGTTTTATTGACACGCAGCTTTCCTTACGATCCTCTTTGAAGTGACTCGACCTGATTAATATTGCAAAGGTCGGCGAGTTAAGTTAGTTGTTTTCATAATGCACTTGCATGGTTGACCCGGGTAAGATGGGCCCGTGTCATGCAAGGCCATCGGAGACAGTGCTCAGGTGTCGGGCAGACAACGGGATGTCGTGCAGGGGTCGTCTCCGGGGTGAGATTCTGGGGCGGGCGGCTCACCGGAAGCAAAGCGAGCGCTGTTGTAACTTTAATGCGCTCCCTTGAGCCCCATTGCTCGTCTGATGTAATCTTGGTAGGATTGAGATATTGTTGTCCTATGATATGCTGAATTATTGCTGGACTGAGTGGAGGAATCTCTTTTATTTGTCTCTGGCTTTTGGCTAATATTCATGACTTTCTAGGATGTCTGTGTCATTGGCGTGTGTAGCATGCGTGGCCGTAGAGCGGGTGGTCTGTGAGGGGTCGGGAGCGAGCTGCTACGGACGATGTCATTATGTCGATCATGACTAATCCAACCGGCTTACTCGCCAAGTGATTCTAACTATTCTTCTTCTAACTTTCCCCCAATTGACGAATTTAAGTTATATTGCTGATAGTTAATTCTGCCTTTCCTAGTCCTCATTCACGTATTATTCCAGTCCAGTATGCTGATGATCAAGTCGTCATGATCCTCTCGTTGATCTTAGCGGGCCGGTGGTGGGCCGGTATTGTGGTGGAGCTGTGGTATGCCTTCGCAGACAGCGGAACATGCCGCAGCTCGTAATCCGACGGGGTTACGCAGTGATTTGAAAAGACATGTCAACAAGCGATGCGGTTCCCTGAGGGAGTCATTAGCGCTTTAGTGGCGGGCAATCCAGAATCCGAAATGAGATAAAGGGTTGCAGTAGGGATGGCCCTCATCTGATCCGAGCGCCCCACCAGCCGTTCTCCTGAGCAGGCTCACATCGTTCCTCATGGGTTTCCGCTGCCCCAGTCTTCATCCGGTGGACATTTCGTATTCGGGAGTGCTTGTAGTGGTGATCCCGGGCAGTCGTGCGTACTCCGCGCTGCTTGGTTAACGGCGACTAGAAAACGCCGCCCCGGGATCAACGCTCCTCTCAAATACTGCTTTCTGGGCTTAATGCCGAGATCAAAGTGGCCGCCAAACAATCGCCTGGCGGACCTCCCTAATTGTCGGTAAATCGGAGGGATATGCCTCGCAGGTACACTTGAGGGATGCTACAAGATGCCTCATTGATTGTGCTAAAGCCGAGTGAGCTGGCGGTGATCATTTCATGAGGATCCCAGCGGAGACATGAGGAACTGGCCTTATGAATATTTGAGGGCGCGTTGTACAGTGGAGGACAGTGATAGGAGATGCTAATGGGAGGGAGGAAGGGCGTGCCGGGAGGTCCTCGTGAGGCCATGTAGCAGTCTGATAGCGGCCAAATAGATTTGTCTAGTGGCTGAGAGGGCGATTTATGGAGGGTGTTGGAGGAGCATTGGACATGGAGGCGGTGAGGAGAGAGAGAGAGGAGAGAGAGAGAGAGAGAGAGAGAGTCGACATTATCAGGGGCGTGTGATGCGGGCCGCATGAACGGTCAAAGGCTGTGGCGGCGGGATCAGCACGAGCTAATCTCTGTCCTGACCGGGATTTCATCGCCCCTTTTCCACTTAGTACACTTGATCCATGACCGCCGTCATTCTTTACCTTCCAGTGCTCTTTTACAGTGAGATTAATCGACTCCTGTGAATGTATCGCTGTTTATGTGTGGATCATGAACACTTAGCAGGAGACATATACCTGTATCTAGCGCCACGCCCTTCCCTTGCACCTGTCGCTTCCCTCTTTCCAATGGTCACTAGCTGTGCGGGTATTGCTTCTCTGTCTAAAACAGCTGAAGGTGCTGCAGCAGGGAATTATGTTCTAAGCCTGGTTAACTTCCTGGTGTATATCGCAAGGTTAAATTCAAGTCTTGTTGTTATCATATATCTGCATCGTGGCTCAGCTGGGCCGGAAAATCCCTTGCCCCAAGTAATAGGTGAGAGTGAAAATCCCTGGTTCTGAATGAAAGGGAGGGAAGTGAGCGGTCTTGTACATGGATGATGCTGAGGTAACCACTGTCTTTTATTGTTAGGTGCCCGTTGAGCTCGCAGAAGATAGAATGTGTACGCTACCGATTGTCTGGTCAACACGCCGCTCTGAGTGAGATAGCGCTAATTGTCTCCTCGTCATGGCTCCCTAACCCCCTCACCTAATCATCCTCCCAACCAGCGGCTCTAATTTCCACAAAACAACCACCGAGCTCGCTTTGATTCCTGCTTCTCTCCCCTATGCCGCTCAAAAGGATCTGCGAAACGCATCCAATAGGATCAAAGGGAGTTTGGATCTCTGATCAAAGCAGAGGCAGCGAGGTAAACTGATGTGGGGTCAGGAAGGGCAGGGATGTAGGTCTGCGAGTGCCGGCAGATGATGATGAGGAGCGTGTTCTAGGGCTGCTGCTGCTGCTGCTGGCTAGGATAGGGGGTGTGGACGGTGTAGGAAATGAGGTCTCTTTAGGCAGCGCATATGCGGCAGTCAGTGTGTGCATCGCTGTCTGTGTATATTCCTTGTCTTATACACTGGCAGGCATGATTTACTTGCATCTCCACTGGGCGGCACGTTTCCAGCCATAAATAAAGCATTTCGGTCATGCATCACCAGGGTGGGGCAGTGATCTATAGCTGCGCAGACATTCGGTGTGGTTGTTGTACTGGCTCGGTGGTCGCCTCTCGTCCTTCTCTCTCCAGTCGCAGCAAAACACAAAACTGGGTTGTTTCAGCATACGAGCGGTCTGTTCCCGTTAGAGCCGATATAAAGCCGTTTACCACTGCGGCGTCGGTGCTGTTATGTGGGACACTTCCGACGCTTGTCAACGTCTCTTTAATTGTCAACCTGAAACCTACGAAAGTTGCTTTACCCAAGCCGCAAATCGCTTCCTTAATACAAAACCTCCCCCGTGTCGATAATTACCCTTGTTTACATTCTCGTCCCTCAGGGATTTAGGCCGAACGGTCGAGTTTTTTTAAGTGACCAATCGGAAGGGAGCATTAACTTTTATATGGGGTTGGCGACCAATCGCAGCCCATGTCTCAAAAGTGACCCGGGAACCAATGCTGGTGATTTACAAGCAGGGAAAGGAGCTTGGCATGTTATCCGTTAATGAATCTCGTAACGGCCGTTCTAATGCGCGAAGGCAAATGAGTGTGCAATCGACGATAGCGCCTGCATTCAATGACACCGAGACACGCTATTGTCCCGGAGACAGGAAAAACGCTATTCTTCTCGTCCGTTGACCTCAATTCCCCCCTTTTCATGACCCGTTATTCCACTTCACTGGTCGGTTAGGACTTAACTTTGTTTTTACTGAATATTCGCTTGTCCGTGTTAAATTCAGATATGATGGAGTTGTTGAATACCTTTTACTATTTATTGTTAAAATTATATCGTTCGCGTCAGTTCGTTGATCGAAGACTCATTAAAACAGTCAGATTGCCATGAGGCTATTTTACTCGAATGGAAATTGGACGTGAGCATCAATATTCAAACAGTGGCTTAATTTCCCGACGCAGCGGTGTGGTCGCTCCTGAGGAACTTGCGCATTTAGGTCAATTATCAGGTCGCATGTTCCCCGCGGACATGGGAACGGCTTAATTTTTAAGTTATTCTCTGTGATTTACAGTTGTGTGTTGACTGCACACAAATACGCCGTGTCTATGAGGAAATGTTATTTCTCTCTCAGACTTAGGCAGTAGAAACATGGGGGCCGTTTGTCATCGTGGGTTTCCCTTCGAGTCGATAGGTTTTCTGTAGATAGCAAATCTGTTTCATGCGTTTTGAGTGACAGCATCGGCTCACTTATGCAAACACGCTGTGCGTGAAATCTACAGAAGTGCGCGGGAAAAAGTAGTGCTCGGCGTCTCAGGTTTCGGCTCAGGTTGCCTGGCCGAAAAAAGTGACACTCTATGATCTATGATGGAAAATATGAGGCCTCGCTTGGTGAGGTCTGCAAGTCGCTTGTCCGATTTCCTACTGAAGCCGCTGGCCAGCTTGGATCTGCACGAGGCAGGGTATGACGGGGCTTGCTCCGCTCTGGCGCCCTCTGGCGAATATACCCCACACAGAGATGGGGAGCATCTGTGATGCATGCGCCGAAAGAGGAAAAAAATGGGGCGTTTGCTCCCGGGGCACAACAAGAAGGAAGAGTTCCGGGTTTTTGTCTGGATTAATCAACTATTAGCAGATACGGTATTCTTGCATGGTGTGATGTTTGCCTGTTCTACCTGGGTAATTGATTGATCCCACCCCTCCTCCCACACTGACGCTCATACACTCTCACACAAATAAACATACATACATACATACATACATACATACATACATACATACATACATACATACATACATACATACATACATACATACATACATACATACATACATACATACATACATACATACACACACACACACACACACACACACACACACTCATACACTCATACACTCACACACACACACATTTTCAGACTGACTAGATGGAATGTAATAAGCTAAATGGCGATTACAAGTTATCACGTGGCGGAAGTTATGCTCGGCACAGCTCATCTCCCACAAGTGCCCCTGGCACATGCGAAAGGAATTTTTTGCTTGGCTGGAAATAATTTCTTGATATAAATTATAAGCGCATCATACGAATACTCCGAGGTTGTCTTTATGTGAAGGAACATGTACTTGGATTGGTTGTCATGACTACAAGAAGAAACAGCTTCCAGCCGAAAGCAGATGTCAAAACAACTTGTACAACAAATGTGAAATGCTATGACATCACAAAGCTGCTGGGCAATGTTAAGGTTACGGGTTGTTTTGAGGAGGGGTTTGTTTATATTATATATATATATATATATATATATATATATATATATATATATATATATATATATATATATATATATATATATATATATATATATATATATATATATATATATATATATATAAGTGTGTGTGAATAAGCGTCATGTGCAAGATCAACTCTCTTGCCACCTGTTCAACTTGTCGAATGCTGCTTTTCTTTTTATCAAGTGGAAAACCAAGTCTTTCTTTGGGCGTATATTTTAATTTTGTTTTTCATTCCTGTGCTGCGCAATCTTCGTCGGGGTTGGCGTGATGGTTTTAGCTTTCTGCTTGATCCTGAGGGGGTTTCTCTCAGTCTGTTGCGCGACTATACTGCATTATCACATAACAATCCCTTTTCGAACAATGGTCCATGAATCAAAGAGAAGAGCCTAGCTCCTGCGGTCTTACGGCTCCGTAAGCTGTTGTCTAAATGAACGTGGGTATTTGCCGTAGCGAGAAGAAATTCAAATAGCCGCGGGTGCGTCTGGGACGGCTAAGGTGCCGGTGTTAGCCGTGTGTTGACGGATGATGGGGTCCCGACGACGTCTCCATTTTGAGCCGGCGGGGTGACGTGATTATGTGCTTTTGGGGGGGGGGGGAGGGGGTTAGTCGATCGTGATTTACGGATCACTTGTCCATGTTGACTCGTTCCACTTGTTGAGTCTGTGGCAGCCTTCTGTGAAATGCTTAAGACAGCCGTTGACCGTTGGGGATCATTGAAATAGCGGGGCTGAATGAAGAGAGCGCGAGTTGGTGTGGGTGGACACTTCAACGTGAGCTTGTTTGATGTGGCCGTGGGACGATAGTGGGTCCTTATTGAGCTTGTCTTGTGTAGATAAATAGATACATAGAAGACCCGTAAGACGTTGGGTGTCTAGCTCGGCTGGGAGTCGCGAGCTCCAGAAAAGGTTCCTTCACCAGCGATAGAAGAGGCGCCCTGACACGCCCCGTCTTCGTCATGCTTGTCGACGCTAGCTGCGGAAGGAAAAAAATACGTTTCTGTCGCCCTGGGCGTTACCGTATGGCGGATGGGAACCTGCTTATATGTGTCGATACCTCATATGGCTGTGTGATGAGTGAAGAAGTGGCCGTGTCAGATTTAAGAGGAGGAGGGTAGGGGGTATTGTTATATGATGTGAAGTGGTGTGCCCGCAGGGCTTCTTTCATTATCTCCTCTGATCAAGGTGTGACCTTACGGCTACGCTTATTACGCGTGGCCATCATGAACAGGTGGAGTGGCGCGGACTGCGCGCTTACAATGAGAGACAAGTGACAGGTGAATGTAGGGTTCTCAATCTACTTCCTCAAACGAGCCGGAGCCACGTTATGATGCATCCCGCTTTACTATCGGCCATTTAGTGGGTGTAATTGGGGAAGCTGTTTATTATTTGGGGAAGGCTGTTGCAAGTGAAAAAAAACCCCCAGAAGTATGTGATTAAATAGTTATTTTTACTAATGTTAACAA
Source organism: Urechis unicinctus (assembly GCA_034190875.2). NCBI lineage: Eukaryota > Metazoa > Annelida > Polychaeta > Xenopneusta > Urechidae > Urechis > Urechis unicinctus. The sequence continues at coordinate 30,779,846 of CM067347.1, forward strand.
AATATTTCTGGCCCCCTTTTCTCCAACTGGGGATGTTTTTAAGTGATATGTTTTATACGCCGAGTACATATAGTGAAGAGGCTGAGAACAGCGTCGGCATTTCGTCTGATGGCCTTGTGGGGTCGAGTGGGGTTGGCGCTGTCGGCGCAATCTGCGCCGACGTCAGATCATCTTCGAGTTGGTCACTGGCCACTTTCGTGACTGATGTTAAGTGGTACGGAAGGGCAGTATCAAGTGTTATACACCGCCTACGTTAAACGCTGTGTCCTCAATGGAGCGCCGTGTAATGCTGTCTGTACGGAGCGCCGTGTAATGCTGTCTGTATGGAGCGCCGTGTAATGCTGTCTGTACGGAGCGCCGTGTAATGCTGTCTGTACGGAGCGCTACGCCCTCATATGCCCATAACTATTCACTGACTGGGGGGGGGGGGGGGGTGGATGGGGTCGTGTAAACTGATGGTCAGACACTCCGGTGGTCACTCGCCTCACTGCACCTCAATGACCAACACTGCACCCTCATGACCCCTGACGGTCACCGCCTATTATCAGTTATTATAGTGCCGTAGTAAAGAAATAATGATAAGGTCTGTTTCTTACGTCGAGGACGTAGACTAAGTGTTTTGGTCGCATTGGTTGTGTCTGGTGTACATGTACAAGGGAACAGAAAGGAATATGACGTGGCAGTGTGGGCTGCGTCTACACAGAGGGACTTTTAAAGTGAACTAAAGTCGCAGCGGAGATGGTTGGACCCGCAATAGTACGGACGGTAATGACGAATGGATGCTCGAGGAGTAACATACAAACAAGGCTGTATGTTAGTCCGTAATGATGTGTGTTAGTCCGTAATGATGTGTGTTGGAGTCGTGGGCTGGGTAGTAAAGTCGGGGAGGAGAGAGTGTCTGTTAGTCCGTAATGCTAGGTAGTAAAGTCGGGGAGGAGAGGGTGTCTGTTAGTCCGTAATGCTGGGTAGTAAAGTCGGGGAGGAGAGGGTGTTTGTAAGTCCGTAATGCTGGGTAGTAAAGTCGGGGAGGAGAGGGTGTCTGTTAGTCCGTAATACTGGGTAGTAAAGTCGGGAGGCAGTGGGTGTTTGTAAGTCCGTAATGCTGTGTGGTGGAGTCGGGGAGGAGAGGTTATCTCAGCCACTGAAATGTGGATGTAATTGACGGGAACTCTGCTGTACCTCACACACACACACACACACACACACACACACACACACACACACACACACACACACACACACACACACACACACACACACACACACACACACACACACACACAGAGACACACAGAGACACACACACACACACACACACACACACACACACACACACACACACACACACACACACACACACACACACACACACACACACACACACACACACATGCTTTGGGTATTTGTGTATGTGGGTCGCTATTCTAGTCGAGACCCGGACATGTTTGATTTCTCAGTTGACTGTCTCGCTGGTGTACTGTAATTGGTATTGGCAGCTGTGTGTTTTACTCCTTCACAAACGGCACATTGCGTCGGTTCAGGCGGGCAGTTTTTGTTGATATTCTTTGAAGAGCGTTCACTTTATTGACATTCTCCAAGCACTAAACACGATGGCCACGAACGAGCTTCGGCTATGAAGGGGAATTTGATAGGAGAACTTTCGCTGGGCTGTTGTAATATTGGCGAGGGATCAGTGCCAGGCATATTCCTCGTGGAGCTAGATGGTGTAGATGAGGAAGATGAAAGGGGGTAGGAAAGGTACACCGGCAAAAAGTACCTCACAGCTACTCCCACAAGCAATAGCCGTTTCGTGCAAGTCTTCCTCATTCATTCATTCATTCATTCATTCTGAGAATCGCTTCATTTTGACAGGGGAGGGGGCAAATGAGGTAATTCACCCCTAACCACCCACCAACACCACACACACACACCCCCTGCCCCTGGACGGCATTGCATTGAGTTCCATTGAATCTGGCTCACTATGGGCATAAGTTCTGATTCTATTTGCACCTAAATTATCCGGTTGTGAATTTAGGTCCAGTGTGTGGCAGAATGAAAACATGACAAAACTGTGTGTGTGAGAGCGTGCCTGTGTGTGAGCGTGCCTGTGTGTGAGCGTGCGTGTGTTTGTGCTTGGCAGGGTGTCACAATCAATGAGAGGTTTTGCTGGGGCTGACGACTGATGACAGACAATTGGGCGATTTGTTTACTCTCCCGGTATCATCAATAAATCTATGACGGTGTTAATCAATGCCTGGTGTTTACCAGCGAGCCCCCAGCCGGCACAGTCTGTCACCCTCGGCGGCTTCTTTTACATTGATCACCCCTTCACCACACACCCCACAGCCGATGTCAAGGCGGGCGGGTTTCAGTTAGAGCAGGTTAATGTGGCTAATTCAGGAGCCATTACTGGGCATATATGGACATATTGGGTCGACTTGATGGCGTGCGTGCTCACGGCCTCATCGAAGCGTCTCATCCATGTATGGTGCACTTCTACTCCTGGTGTAAGCCATGTATGATATGATATCTGGCCCTCATTAACAGCGGTCATAAGACAGAAAGATGCGTGCGTTGGTCGAGGTATACTGGCGGTGTGTATAGGCCACAGCGTGTGACATTCTGTCCAGACACGCGCTCGCTGGTTTAGTCACGCCTAGAAAACCATTGTATTCTTCCTTATTCCTGGATATGTCTGTTTTGGGACCGGTGTTAGCGACCCTCGCTTCCGGCCCTCGTATTCCCCGGGAATTGAATATTGTTGTTAATCCTTTATCCTGTTGCTATGTGCCCCATATGAGAGGCTGCTAAAATTGGGCTGTGTTTGTGTGTGTTTCCAGGGCAGTAAAGTTCTCTCGCCGCCCCCCGGATTAGGTTTTTATATGTACAATGACCACTTCGCGCAGCCTCCACCGGCCCACATGGGCATCTCATCCGTTCACATCGACCCCAAAACAGGTGAGTGCCGGTCTGCCATTCATTCAGTCATTCATTCAGTCATTCATTCACTGATTCTCGTGCCCAGTCACTCGTTCACTAAGCCTCGTTAGTGTTGTGATGTACGCGGCTAGCGTTGCTTCTCCTCATTGTATGCCGTGTTTGTCTTGTATGTCGTGAATAGAGCGATGTTTGCTGTCCGTTTATCCTTAATGGATACACGATGTGGCTTAATCAAGTCGAAACTCCACGCCACATCCCCACTAACTCTGGGCACATGCCCAAGTCAACACGGGGGCAACTCGATTTGACAAACTGTCATGTTTTCTCTTAATTTGCACACTTTGGCGGTCTGTTTCTCGTTGGGACCCGGGCAGTTGGGGTGTGCTAGTGCCTGATGCGTACTGCCGCAGGAAGCACCTACTCACGCAGCCATGGCACACCTCGTAGCCTACTGAGTTTTTTTTCACCCTATCCTTCCTGCCATGTTCGACTAAATCTGATTTTCATAATTGTACAACCTGGAATAGTTTGTGCTAATCGGTACCTGCTTGTCCCGGCGCAGTCAATTGATGGTGACTGCGCTGTGAGCGAGTCTGGTTGGCATTACGGATTTTATAAGTTTAGATCCCTTCTGTATAGCCTAATCCGATGTAATCGCACTTGGACTTAGCATGCTTGCGTGGATGGTTATGCTTTTAATTGGGAAGGGAGTCTGTGATGGGGCAGTCAGGATATCGACCGTTTTTCTATTGGATGCATGCAAATAAGAAATATATGCATAAATATATATACATATATGAATATGAATATACATATATATATATATATATATATATATATATATATATATATATATATATATATGTGTGTGTGTGTGTTATATATATATATATATATATATATATATATATATATATATATATATATATATATATATATATATATATATATATATATATATATATATTATATATATTATATGTGTACTTTCGTGTGGGTGCATGTGTGTTCAAATCTGTGGATGTCCCCGCGCCAGTAATCGCCGACCAATCGGAGCAGTCCTGTCGTGATGACAAATGGGAAAACGGAAATGCTTTGAATTATGCTCTCTCATTTTGCAAAGTTGTAAAAGAAAATATAAAGTAATACGAACCAACGTTAGGTACCCACATTTGGAGTCAGGGTTAGTCGACTCGGCGGTGTTGAACCTGGGCGTGTTTTTACTAATCATGGAGGCGTTAGAAGGATGTGCGGCGCTAAAGACGAGGACGGGGCCCTAACCGCATTAGCGCAAATAGCATCAATCGGCTTCCTTTGTAGTATTTGGGTTGGAGAAAGTTTTATTCTACGTGGTTGCGGATTGCGAGGTGACTTAATGGATGCCAGAAGACTTTTTTTAGGTTTGTGATGAAGACATATAAAGTGCTTTGTACTAATTTGGAGCACTGCTTTTGGACCAATTAGCAATGTGCCACTGTGGTGTTCTGTGTGGGATGATGGGGTGGGGGAGGGGGTAGTTATTGGTGTGTTTTGATGTCGAGAGACGGGAGGGTATGGCGGCCACAGATGAGGGCTGTGTGGTCCACGGGGCGGGTGGCAGTGACTTGGTTGTCATAATGATTGTCTAGGTCACCTGCTGTCTACGGACTTGGTGGCGCGGACGACGAAGCGAGGTACCTGCCTGGTATCTGGGATGCTGCAGGGTGGGGTAAGGCGCGCGCCGACTCCATCGCGTGTGTCGCGCCCCGTGGAACCCATTCCGTCATCCCGCCACCTTGTAATTTCACCAGAGTCGATGGCAATTCAAGTTAAGTGATGGATGTCAGTTGAGTTGATGATGGAAGCGCATCACACACCAGGCGTCTCGCTGCATCCGTGCCTACTCGACACCGCTCCCCTGCCAGTCGGTGCGCTCCGTACCCACTCACTTCTCCAGCGACCGATCCCGTTTCTCGTACTTTTTACCTCAACTTCAACAATCACTTTACCTCGCCATTTTTTATATATATATTTCTCAGCTTCCTCAACACCTCGAGCTGCTCGTCCTCATCTTTGCCTATCACGTCACTGAGCATCATGTGAAAGATCGAATTTTCTGTGATTTTCACTTACTTTTTTTGGGTTTTTTGTTTTTGTTTTTTGCTGTTGTTTTTGTCCAGATGCTAGAATAACTCAATTAAGGTGTTCTTTTACCCGCATACAGAACACGCTTGTGTCGTGAATGTAATAGGCCTAACGCACCCAAATAGCCTCCAAGTTGCTTAATACCATCCTTCTGATATTATGCCCATATGGCATGGTTCGCAATGGCTCATCTATATCTAAATACCGAGATCTTGCAGTTATCGCTTGTTTTCTTTGCAACAGAAATATATCAATGTAAGAAACTTTTCACTAAACATCACTCCTCGTTTCTCTTAATCCTATGAATATATCAATTTTTTTTATCAAAAAAATTTGTAAAATAATGTGCATCCTAATTTTCCTAATTGTTTTGATGGCGTTTGGCCCCTCCTTCACTAGAACCCATCCCACACCCCTGCTCCATTTAGCTACCATTTTAGACCTCACCCTTCATCCTTGCCTATTCTTCCACCATTATCCTCCCCTGGGTACTCTTCCACCATTATCCTCCCCTGGGTACTCTCCCACCGTTATCTACCCCTGGGTACTCTTCCACCATTATCTACCCCTGGGTACTCTTCCACCATTATCTACCCCTGGATACTCTCCCACCATTATCTACCCCTGGGTACTCTCCCACCATTACCTACCCCTGGGTACTCTCCCACCATTATCTACCCCTGGGTACTCTTCCACCATTATCTACCCCTGGGTACTCTCCCACCATTATCTACCCCTGGGTAGTCTCCCACCACTATCTACCCCTGGGTACTCTTCCACCATTACCTACTCCTGGGTAGTCTACCACCATTATCCTCCCCTGGGTACTCTCCCACCATTATCTACCCCTGGGTACTCTCCCACCATTATCTACCCCTGGATACTCTTCCACCATTACCTACCCCTGGGTACTCTCCCACCATTATCTACCCCTGGGTACTCTCCCACCATTATCTACCCCTGGGTACTCTCCCACCATTATCTACCCCTGGGTACTCTCCAACCATTATCTACCCCTTTGTACCCCTCTATCGTTTTAAACCATAGGTACTCTTCGTAGTGTTTAATTTTCGCTGAAATGGTGAGTCGATTCATGTTGGACGTGAACTACACCAGGTCCATGTATTTGTAGGCCGCAGCCGTTGGTCGTTTCGTCACGTGCTCTGTCTCCGTCCGTGACGTTGTCGTCGTCATCATCATCATCCGAGTGTCTTTACCTGCTCGTTCGAGCTCTGCTCTTTCTCTTTCAACTCTTGTACAAAGTGAATGGCTCAGCTGAGGTTTCAAAGCATCACACTTCAAGGAATATTTCAAAAGTTGTCACGTCTTTGATGGACAAGATCACTGATCTGCCGGAGGACACTACAGCAGATGCATTTCCCCCGCCCCTGTCCTCTTCCCTGCCCACCCCCGTTTCCCTCCACCCTGCTGTATGTCGCCCTCATTCGAGATGGCCAATTGGAAGTGTCATCTTCTTCAAAGGCTGATTTGCTGAGCGGAAATCTTTCCTTCGAAATTGCGTTTCTGTTGTGCATTTTTGGTTAGAATACGTGGAGACGAGTGTCTGAATTTCGTCTCTGGGAGTTCGGGATGATATCGGGGTTGTGGTGGTGGTGGTGGTGGTGAAGACGGAGCCAACGACCTCGTCTATAGACCCGCAATACCACGAAACCTGTGTGGAATTATACAGGTGAAATACAGGTGGAATCCACGAAGTGAAGCTTCTGATATAGACAGCATCTTCTTGGTAGCAAGGTCGGCAGTGTCAGCAGCCGGGGTCTTTTCCCCTAGAGCCGGGGTGGGGTCGGTGGTGTACAGGTAAGGGCATAAGTTACTAGGCGGGAGTCAACAGCACAGCGCGCGTCACATCAGAGGAGTTAAAGCAGCCTGCCTTGTCTTTGAAGTGAAACCATCATGGCGATGAGATGAGCAATTAATTCCGTTGATGTGACTGGAGCGCAAGGTGCACTTCTAATGATAGCCTACACTCTGATTTCCTTCCCTCCCCGTTCACTTTTGATGCTGGCCCCGCCCCGGGAAAGGCTGCTTTAAATTAAATCACCCCGCCCCCCTAGTCGACACCCCTTTTTGTGTGCCAAACTCGCATTAAGACAAGAGGCTGGCAGGTAACTTGTTTTGGGGGAGAGTTAATTACAGTATTGCCTTATGTCTCGTGTGTATTAATTTCTGGAGAAGTAGGAAGCTGTTGTTTTCTGGTTGGTGCTAGTCGTCGCGTTGGCCGACGCCTTCTGTTCGCCTGCTGCTGCTACTGCGACTGGACGACGAAGGTTCGACTTGTCGTCATCTCGGCTTCCTACTATTGGATGGCGAGACTTAGCTGATCAGTGAGAGTGTTGTGTTGGTGCCGGGAAGACCGACTCACCTTCCCTTGTGACGGACGCCACATTCTCCAGTACGCATCCCTCAGCATCATCAACCAGCAAGCTTCTTTTTCATCACCTTGTGTCGCGTCTGGATTGAAGTTAATCCCTAGCCTTTGGCGTTCCTTGCCGTCAGGTCGCTCGCGTTTTGGATGTGCGCACCTCAAAAGGGCAGTGGACCCCCTGTCACGAAATCTGATGTTTTCCTTTCATCGAAAATGTCCGCTTTCTAGGAGTTAGTTCCATTTGGATTGGAGTTGGTCGTCTCCAGGACGGACTTGTATCACAGCAAGAGTTCTGGATTTTTTTTTATTCAGTTGAGACATTTCCGTTGGGTATTAAGAAAAAGTCTATCGGACATTGTCATCCAGGCGGATTGCGTCAGTAAGGTGGAATGGATGATCGCTTTGTAGAGGAGCGGATGGAGTTGGGTGGATTAAATAATTGCGGCCCGGAAGCGGGTGGATACATGCACACATCGGGGCCGGCCGGCTGTGTGGATATGAGCGCGTGTGGCATGGGAGGGCTAACCCATTCTGGTCCCCCGCCCATACAGGAGGAGACTTACAGCTCGGACGGTGAGTGATCTCATTTATTCTCGTCCGCGTCCTGACTTCACCTCACACGACTCGCTCTCCATCCTCTGTGTGTAGTCTTGGAGCTGGGTGGAGTCGTTTTTATATCTATTGTGAAGTCGGAGGGGTTGGTTGTCGACGAGGGTATTAGTTAGAATATGGTTGTTGCGTTGACCAGCAGTCAGTAGTGGTATTGATGACGGTGTTATAGCCGCCTGACATGATGTGGGTATGATTAGTGGATCTGATACAACTCGAGGCGTGAAGTTAGGCGTTGTCTTTATGTTTGTATTTGCACCCGGACTTAGCACAATAGCGGTGTGTATTTCACTCCGCTTGCCGCGTGACAGGGATCTGCTTGTGAGATGTCACGCCCGCTTGTGAGATGTCACGCACGCAACCGCCACCTGGCGGGGATGCTGCTGGCGCCGCCATCCTTATCGCCTTAATTGTTCCTCACCCGAGTGCTGTAACGTATGAATATCTCGCCATTATCTCGTCCCCGGTCTCGTGATGCTATTGTCACACCAGCTAGGCACAAACTGCGAATTCACAGGTCGTGATTTCAGCGTTTGTTGAAATGCTAGCGGTAGTTGCACTAGTGAGAAGTGTGCACATGTACGCGATATCGCCTGGTCATGACGGGCGAGTCTTAAAACAGACTCGGACGAGGGGCGTCGCAAGACTCGAGTGCCCGTGCTGACTGGTCCCCAAGTGGCCACCATGAGGATGTCGGTATCGGGTGGCGACAATAGGCGTGGTGTCTCTGTCGTGCAGTAGTTGACCTGGCCTGGAAAACCGGGTCACCGAGGCTGACTAAGTGGGCTTGTTAGGGCATGTGCCCCGTGACCTTATTACAATACGCCGTGTCGAATGATATTGGACGAAGTCGGATGCAGTTAGCATGATACTCAGGTCACTGAATGGTGTCTTTTTAATATAGTCTCGCTTCAATCAAGCGATGATCTGTAGCCATTATATTTACGGGGGGTGTGGGGGCGGGTGGGTATCGGGTGCCAAATCATATCGGATATATCATCACACTTCCCGACATGCAATATTGAGTGGCTTCCTGACTGCTTTTGATTTATCGTGAGTGAGATCAGGATGTGTATCAGGTGTCTGCTGACTCCCATCGTAAACTGTGGTCCTTACGTGATAGCGTCAGTAAATAGCACTCTCGCTTGAATCAGCCTCCATCATGACAATAACATTCCATCTAGTACGTCAATTCATCTTTTCAGTTTGGTAATGTTCCTCTCTTTTTGATCATCAAATTCCGTGTTACCTATAACGCTACTGTCGATGTGGCTCGCTCACAGCATCAGCCAATAGAATGGGTGGGACTGGGAGTAAGATTGTCTGTTGTTAGCATTACTCGACGATCCGCGTAGTGTCATGGTGTGTCTTCCGCATCAACAATCGCGTGGTCCCCAACTATAGTTAACTACACCTATAGAGGATACCTTGCACCTGGCCCCGGTCGGAAGATAGTATGCATATATACCGTCCTGCAGGCCTCGCCACCGTCGCACGGTGAGCGTTATATTTCGAGCGTCCATGCCTTCTCATCTATGTTGTGTACTTACGTATCTATATTTGTCGAAAATCGAGATAAATATCTCCAGTCCAACACTAATCTGGTCATCTACTGTCTCGTGATTATTTGGCAATCACATCTTAGCTCTGGCAACCTCCATCTCGATGGAAATATGACGTCACATTACGCAGTTTCAATTTCCATGTGGCTGCAGGTATCCAGAAGTGTTATTTTTTGTAAGTGTCAAGGCGATATCGTTAAATACATATTCCCCCCTCTAAGGTAGTTATTGCCTTCTGATAATCATTGAATAAATGGCTCAAGTACTTAATAACTAAAATTGGGAAAGCATAAGTTTGCTTGCGAAGAACCTTGTCTACGCGTGCGCGCAGCAACCGATCTTGTCATAAAAACTAACGATGGACTTTTCAAAATTTGTCTGGCCGGATGCTATCGCCTTTGACGAAATCTCACACGTAAACTAACTCAACTTGTTCATGAACATTCATGGGTGTGAAAATATATTCTTCATATGTAGATTGGTGTGAGCATCATGTATGACTAGAACTCGAGTATAGATCACCGCGCGTTGGTTGCGATCATTGCACGACGTCAGTAAGACACTTCCTTAACGGACGCGCGACTCTGCAGGTCAGCCGCCAGTAGTCAGAGGCCGCCCGTGTCACGACCAAGCTCTCCTCAATTGCCCGCGCGGAAATGGTAATAATTGGCCCTGATGGGATCTGTGGTGACAATCCGTCAGGATTCCAGTGTAATGGCTCTTCATAAGCACACTGTACTTCACTCGGGCAGGGTTCGTGTCACCCATAACTTCACCGCACCCCGACCCCGACCATGCACAACGCACTCTCGCCTTCATTTACACTCCACACTAATTTGTCACTTTTTATAGCAGTATTTCAACCTCAACATGTCAACGCTCGCATACATAACCTGGTCAATCCCTCGTACGCGCTTTCAATGAACTTTGACATATATTCATGCATTACTTATTGTTGGTGGGACTAAAAGGCGGTGTTGTTTAGATGGAGTCTGGATCCTTGGATCCCAGTCGAAGTGATGAAGCCTTTCAATCAGGGCTTCAAAGCTATCAGGTAACGTGTCGCGTGACCTGATCGATATGGACAGCGACGCTTTGTTGAGCGTCGCCTTGCATCGCGTCACAAGAGCGCCGCCGACATTGGTTCTGCCACGCGCGTCATAAGTTCTTGGTTGAATGAGAACAACGTCACCGCTTTGTGAATGGGGGGCAACGTCACGACTTAGTGAAGGGGGGCAACGTCACGACTTTGGTGAATGGGGCAACGTCACCACTTTGTGAATGACCTTGACAGACAGGCCCTCCAATCGGGTGGTCATCCTTAACACGCGTGATTAACATTAACCTGGGCTGTGATTCATTGGATTTGGGTGACGCTTGTGGAATTGATGGAAGGGGTGGGTGGAGACTCTATAATGTCTGCCTAGTACACTATCGACCACAGTGTGCCACCAGGGAGAAATAGAATATAAAAAAACGGCGGCCGATCAATGCAGCACACATCCTGTGAGACCGCCTGGTATACATGCCCTCGGGGTAGCCTTCTACGCCACCCCACATCGCATATCAATCGTTTTACACCCTTCGATTGATGCAAATATAAGGAAACATTGATTTGCCTGGCTCGTATACTAAGCTTAACCACTATTCCCCATCCCATATATTACATTCTCGGAAATAGTCTATCACCATTTATTTATTTTATTTATTAAACCTGCAGTTTTTGTTTTACGGAAGTGGTCTGTACCAGTATTTCAAAAGCTGACATGTATTGCACAATTTCACGTCCTGCAGTAAATGCCCCGCGGCCGTCAGCTCGCCTTTGTATTATCTCTGACGCCCGGTAAGCTACAGGTGAATTAGCATTGGCTTGGTCAAGTTGCCATCTCCATCCTCACTGCCGCTGTGCCAAGCCTTGCCTAACCCCCATCCCGGTCTCCATGCTCATAAGCACCCTAACTCTATTTGCGCTCTCCTCTCTCAGGGACCAATTATCGCCCACTTTCAAGACTAATCCCGGCCCATGCGACTAGAGACGTCTCTAATTTATTGTGCTCCGTGTTCTATTGTTTTCTATTGGATTAGTGCGGGCGGGGTGGGTCGGGTCACCCCGCCACCAGTAAGGCACAGGCCAGCCTGCTGGGGGCGCGCGCCATGCTGAACGCGCCGACCATGCTTAGTCAGTACTTGGACATGTGCCATGGGTTGGCTTTTGTAGTGGACGGCGGGTATATTAAAAGCCAAAATGTTATTAAAGACAAAGTGTCATTGCGAGTCTTGCTACCATGTCACATGATGATGATGATGATGATGATGATGATGATCCTTGTATGTGTGTCAGGGTTCGCGCGGCCTATGTACGCTCTACCTCCGCCCGGCCAGTTCCACCACCCTCTCTACGGACCGGAGCTATCACAATGGTGAGTGTCTCTCTCTCTCTCTCTCTCTCTCTCTCTCTCTCTCTCTCTCTCTCTCTCTCCTCTCTCTCTCTCTCTCTCTCTCTCTCTCTCTCTCTCTCTCTCTCTCTCTCTCTCGAGAGAGATCTCTTCTCTCTCTCTCTCTCTCTCTCTCTCTCTCTCTCTCTCTCTCTCTCTCTCTCTCTCTCTCTCTCTCTCTCTCTCTCTCTCTCTCTCTCTCTCTCTCTCTCTCTCTCTCTCTCTCTCTCTCTCTCTTTCTCTCTTCCTCTCATATTACCCTGATTTTACACTGAAGGTTTGCCTACTAACTCCGTCTTTGTCATACGGGGCTGCTAGTGTCTACGACAAGTCCTGTTTCTCATAAGAACACTCGCTCGCCATCTTGTGGTCTAACTAAAGTTGTATCAGCAAAGATTAAATTTCATGAAAACGATATCTCAATATTATCAATACAGTGTTCATAATCACCTTATCGCCACTATCAATTCACTAACCCAGCCTTATCAGGCGGAACTGTACATGCTGCTCTCGGTGGTGCTGCTTATCGTAGTGTGGTAGTCTCTGTTGGTCGTAGCTGGTCCTAACCGCACCACTTCGCCTTCCCCACCCTATACCTCTAACTTGTTTATAGCGCCAGAAACCATTTAGTGTGGCAGTATTACGGAGGATATTTTTTCAACCGTGCGTGCTTGAATGATCAAAGGAATTGAGTGGGGAAGCATTGGAGCAAATGTGCGGATATAGTAATTAGATTGCTATAAATCAATAGCGCTTTCTGCCTGCCAGTGCAGTTGCTTGGATTACGACGCGCCGGGGTTGTTTTTTCCCTCCCCCATCCTTACGCGAGCGCCAATAGTTGTCTGTGATTCACGTGGCTTGAGCCGCGAGCAGGCTGTCTGCATGCCGGCGGGTCGCGCCCCCGTCCGCGTGCCAATATGGCTCGCGTACCCCCTGAGTGCCAAAATTGTCTCCATTTGGTAAAGCAAGCTTGATTAAGCTCAGGGCGGACCTAATGCTGGTAATAGAGCGATCTGTTAGTTCAGCTTCGTGGTTCCCCCGGGGATAACGGCGTGCTGCTTGCATGTCCGAATGACCCCCATCGTCGCTTCCAGCCCCGACTGACAGATGACACGAGTAGCCGGCCGCGCGGCTCAACGACTGCGCCTCAGTCGACGCCCCAAATCCCATCAGATAGGTCGTTACATGCAAAACGACGCTCCCCCGACACCTCACCTGTCGCATTCAATTAATTACGACGATAAGATTGTACCGTAACTATTTGTGTTTCAACTTGTGGTGGTTGTTGGATTTGTTTTATTATTGTTAACTGTTGGATTCATTTCGGGGAAATTTGTGTGAGCCCCTGGCGTTGCTTCTGAAGGAGCGATGATGCATATGGACACTGTTTGGTCGGACGGCCTCGGATGACATTCGATTGCTGCGAGGAATGGCAATAATAAATATTGGGGGAAGTTGTTGCGAATGGTAGCGGGTCAGAAGTGGATTATTTAATGGCAGAAGAGGTTCCAAGATGAGCTCGTATCGCCACAGACAAGGATGAATTAGGCAGGGAGGAAATGACGAGATGGCTTGCTGCAGTGGCTGTTGCTGCGTGCGTTGTCCGTCGTGACGTGCAAGATGAATGAATGAGCGTCTCAGTTATTAGCTCCGTCGCTACATAGCCCGATTCTAATGACCACCTTCTGTCATCCATCTCACGAACTGGACAACCAGATTCCTGCTGCCGACCCGCCCCCTAGCGAATGCCCCATCTCCCCACCGGATCACGTGTGGATCCTCTTTTTGGCCAATTAAAAGCCAGTCAACACCCAACTACTAATAGTGCGCGTAATGCAGTTGCAATAGTTGCTACTGCATTCTAGAGTGCGCGGGAGTAGGTGTGTGTGTGTTGGGTGGGGGGGCTGGATGTGCGTTGGAGGAGTTGTCGTTTTGTCGTCGCCGGCACCAGCTGGCGCTGACGTCGTAATAAGACAATTCATTTGAACGCTGTGGTCAGCTCCGGCGCGCCCAGCGGGACCTGTCCGGCAACGCGCGTCGTACTACGCTGCTCTGAGCTGCCGTTCGTTTCCCTCTCTCACACCCTATTGAATCAATTCATTTCCTCCCGGCAACACCCAACGACTTATTTCAGGTTGATAATGGCAATTGTCACAATGTTAACAATTGAAGTAAGCCACCTGTCCTCTAGTGTACTTGTTGGTCAGCCCCAACTCGAGGTCTGTAGGGTTCAGTGTGACTTCCGTTCGAGTGGCAGGGGCTCGCCACTCACAGGGGGCATCGGGCTTACGCCTTGAGAGGCGTTGTCCAAGCATTGCAATCACCCCATCATTCACTGCAGCGATATCACCTGACTTAACGTACAATCAGGGTAGTTGGTTTTCCTATTGGAAATTTGCAAATAGGAAATGGGTAAATGACCTTCGCCAAATAGGGCAACAGAAGTAATTCACTGGCGTTCCAAAATCTACCATATATATATATATCGCTACAGGAGGGGTCTTCGGTGTTCTCCAACCAATCGGAGTAGCCCTGTCGTGATGTCGAATGGGACAACGGAAGTGCTTCAGGTTCTGTCTTCCTATTTTACAAAGTTGAAATAGGAAACCGAACGTTTTCGTTGTATTAGTTGTAATTATCAAATAGAGAAACGAACTTATGGTAGATGCCCTGACTGAGCATGGACTCATCACAATGTCGGCCTGTCAAACCGGACGCATGTTAGTTGTTGTCCTATCAACATCGGTGCATCTGTTAGGTTCTCAGAAGAAGTATGCTGGAATTCGCCTTGACTGATTCTTTACCCGCGGATCATCAAAGGATTTACAGGATGTTACCGAGAATGTCCACGGCGCAGCTCGCATTATTGTGGTCGAATGAAATTGACAGTGATACACCAGCTATTGATCTATCATCTAGTATGCAATTGTCAAGGCTTGCCTCTTGTCCATCACGATGAATGTGGGCAGTGATGGCAGAGAGAGAGAGAGAGAGAGAGAGAGAGAGAGAGAGAGAGAGAGAGAGAGAGAGAGAGAGAGAGAGTGAGTGAATGAGTGAGTGAATGCGTGAGTGAATGCGTGAGTGAATGCGTGATTGAGCGACTTGACACTCCTGACAGCTTTGTAGGATTCCCGAGAAACTTGATGACGTGAGATCGGCTATATTGTTTTGTACACTGGGGGATGACGATCATTGTGGAGAGAAGACACAAAGCAATGAGAAGCCGACTTGTCACCCAAGCCGTCTCCAGCCCGCTCAGGTAGACAGACTCAGGTAGACACAGTCCGCAGATGCGCCCCTTATTGTCTCCTACAAAGGCAGCACCGTTATATTGTTATGAGCAGAAGGTTTCAATGATGCCAGCTCTCTTTCTCCCCCACCCCATCCCTCCCTGTCCGCACCATCTCCCTGCCCCCCCCCCCCCCACCTCACTTGACGTTCACACTGAAGCTCACGTTTATATTCAAATGACAATGGATTGCATCAACGTGTTAAGTTGACATATCCGCTGCATCGAAGTGGAGAAAGAGGCCCAACATGCTTATCACCCTCACCAGCATACGCTAATGTTCACTTGAAAAATCTGCCTCAGTACCTCCCATGGGTAGTATCACCACCAATAACGCATAAGACCTGGTTCAATAACGGGTAGGACTGATAATGTCATGTCATTGTTAGGATGAGGTTTTGTGAGGCAGTGGACGATGATCAGCTATTGAACTCCCCCCCCCCCCCCCACACACACACACTTCCTAGTCACGCCTTGTTGTTCCCTCCCACGTACTACCAGCGACAGTTCAACGCGCTATCCCAGTCTACTCATTTACACCACGCATCCGCCTACACGTCTGTTGTGGCCACGAAGTTTATAAAACAAAGTACCGTGTGTTTATTTCTCTATTATTACTTGGCGAGAGGTCACGACTTGCGTCTTATATTATATAGATATATCCGCAATAATACGACATCTATCTCACAATTAGCCACCTATGCACGCCACGCGATACTCCCGTGCACCCCCGTCACGACGCATCGCGCTCGTCGAGGCACCTGTTGATTTCGTTCGTTTCCCGCCAGAACGGTTCTCGCGCGCGTCCGTGAGAATGCGGCCGCCAAGACGGGCTGTATCAACTGGAACAACTTGGTGTGTTGATACAAGGCGAGGGGAAGTGTTGCTTTGACATTCTCGCTCGACCTCTCACCTTCTCCATTGACCATGTGAGGGTCACCCGATCCAGATTCTACACCATGTACGATTTCTCGAACAAAACCAGCTGTTTGCTAGAGGTCTATCTTACATACTCTCTTGTTCCAAGGCCTTTTTTGGGGGGTTTAACTTTGATATCACTGCATAACTCTTACACATTAGATGTGATCGCGAGTGCATATTGGGAAAGCAGTTGATCACGATCTGGTAAGGTGCCGACGTCACCTAAATGGAATTAGCCGCGAGCGTTTTTGCTGATTCAGTGTTTGTGTCTGATACCGTTGCGTATGACGCGTTGTAACCGCGTGCGGCTGGCAGGAGGTTGGCCGTGGGGCGGAGCGTTGCCCGTCTATCTGCCTGCCTCATCGGCCATGTATTTAGAGTTTACTGAGAGATAGCCTGTGCAGTTCTGACATTTATCTCTTTATGATACAGACAGGTCGACAGCTAGTGAAGTTATTGCAGTATTCAACCGATAGGACGGGTTCTGCGTCGATACGTATTCACTTGTTGATTTCAGCGCTCCTCCGCTGAAAGCCGCGGGGGTACTGACATCGCCTAAACGTCAATTAATTCGCACTAACATATAGATGCGAAGCCTTTTCATTTGCCTTCGTTATTGTCCGCCCGCCTTGGCATCATTGCACAGAGCGCACTAATACCCCGCACTTAGCACCAAACAGCCTTCATGTCATTGTAGGCGAGGAAGCTGACTGCCAACAAAAGCCGACCTGTCATTTACACTGTAGGCGCTCGTGTAATCAAAGCCTTCGTGAACAAGGTGTGGTCGCTTTGTTTGTCCGCTCCTGACAGCCCTCGTGTCCGTCCTGTGTCTTTCTCTCTACCTGTATCCACCCTATTGCCAGTGGCTCTCTGTTAGTTGGGGCGTTGAGAACGTGAAGCCGACGCAGCTTAGGTTGAAATTGGCGCTTATTATCGCCGGGCGATGACCTGGTGAAGGTTACGTCATGGCGGTCATTATGGGAGTGGTGGAGATCGGCTGCTGATGCAGAGGATATTCCGTCGCCTTAGAGATGGATTAGGGAAGGAAAAGAGTTAAAAAAACGCTCATAATTACAGTGTTCTTGATTGAAATGATAGCGACTAACGATTGCTGCGTATTGTGAATGTAGTGGATCGTACCTTGCTGTTATCATATTTGCTGGCATGCCATTGGTGCTTGAGTTTTGTCATCATCCAATGCGATGAGAGACAACGCGCTGCCTCGCTAACCTGACATCCATGCTTCTCTCTATGTTGTCTAGTCCACGTCATGGCGTACGTTGGATGTACATGATGACAGTTTGGCTGTGTTGGCTTGTGTGTGTAGGAATGGGGTCGGGTCGAGTTACCACATGGCATCAGGCCTACGCAGTCCGTACAGTACGAGTTTAAGTAGTTCTCCTTTGTCCAGGTTCTCTCCGCCCAGTCTCCTACCACCTCATCCGGGACTTCCTGGCTCTCATCATCACTCCGGGATCCCCCACCCGGCCATCGTCACCCCCGGGCCCAAACAAGACATCCACTCTTTACACAACGCCGACAATCACAGGTAATTCTTACCTCTGCCTTGTACTTTATACGTTTCTTGATAAAAGTCATGGAAGCGTCAATTCCTTTTCCAAATAATATTTTGGCGTTGTAACTATAGGAACAATTCATCTGTGATTACTTACCATCCTACATCTGTATTTCATGCATCGATGTTTTTTAATGTATATATATATATATATATATATATATATATATATATATATATATATATATATATATATATATATATATATATATATATATATATATATATATATATATATATATACAATTACCGTTTTTACAATAGAAATGGATGTGTTATATTGATGGGTTTTATTTCAGTGTGCTCGGCTCGTGTCTGCCAGAGCATGGAACTATGATGGTCGTGCTGCGATTATGACGTATTACTCAGCTGATAGCTAGCTTCTGCAAATTACCCTTCATTTTGGAGTCTTGATAACAGACCTGCGCAGACTGCTGGGTGCTCGAGAGGGGGTGAATGGCACATGGGAGCCTCTTGTTCGTGGAGGTGGGGGTCGCGGGGATGCCAGTAAAATGCGCAGGTCTTCTATCTCTCCGCGATTCAACATTGATTCATTGTCAGTACCATATCCCTACTAATTATCTTCTTCCCTATTTCGACGTCATCCGCACTTCTTCTTTCCTTTAGGTTCATTAATCTCATCAATTCAAAGAATTATTAATTGTCTCCTTTTTTATCCCTTTATCCGCTTCTGAACTGTAATAAGAGACAGATTTCCCGTGAACTGACCCCACCACCCCAACAACCACCCCCCTCCCCCACCACCACCATATGTATAAGAATGTCATATATGGTGATAATTTTGAAAACTAACAAGAAGTCCAGGCCGGTAGGGGGCGCTTACAGCGTACTGTCCCGCCTGGCGCCTTCTTTAGCGCGGTATTTCAGCGAGATTTCCGGAGTATTTATAACTGATAGATGGGTCGTGTTTTCGGTGGTGTGGCAACTGTTAATGGCGGATCTTGTTGAAGGATGCGTCAATCTATAACCCAGCCGGAGCCCGTGTGACGGTTAAGTAGGCTGTCCGTGTGTGCTTACTTCTTCACGCCGCTTGGGGTCAGAGGTGGGCGCGCCTAGGCCTGATCGAGGAGGTCACGATTGTATTCCATCACATCCCTCACTCGTATCAAGAGTTGCACAGTGATACCGACAAAAAACCTAGTAGTTTCGGAAGGCGGTTTGATGGGCTCTGACAAGCCGTCAATGCGCGGAGATGAATGACGACTGATCTTGACAAGTGTGCGGGACAACCGTTATGAATAGACCGCGTGATAAGCATTGTTTACTTCTTGTCTTCAAGGCAAAATTCCGCTCTTGAAAAATAACTTGTATCGTGGTAAAATCGCGCGGGCCGAGAGAGAGCCCTCGTATGAATCCTAGCATGCCGCCTCTCGCCGCATGCCCCCGCGATGCTATTCGCCAGGGGGCGCGCGACACAGGGAGCCACGACGATCAGAAGCGCGTCCCCGTTTTCCCGCTGCGTCACGACGCACGCAACGCGTGACATGAAGCGTCGTTAATCTATCAGTCCCTCGATGGTGATGATGAGATCAAGCATGATCAAGCATTCATCCCCCACAATCGTTTTAGTCAAACGAAGTCGTCATCGTAAAATAAGGGAGAGTAGCTCCTTAATGGAATACTGTGACATGGCAAAGGTTGGACATGTTTTTAGTGGTCGAGTGGACTCAGACTTGGTCCCTCACACCCCCCCCCCCCACACACACACACACACACACACACACACACACACACACACACACACACACACACACACACACACACACACTTCATCCATATGGCTGCTCCCCCGTCATAACGCACCAAGGTTGACCCGGGGTGCTCCATTTAATGATAAGCATTAGTAGTTCCTCTGTCGCCGACGCTCTGATCATCGTGGCCACCTACCTCCTCACACAGCTGACCTGCTCCTCTTACCTCTCTCCCTACCGCGCCCGGCTCTCTCCCTACCGCTACTGGCGGCCGGCATGCGATCCCTTTCCCTTGCCCTCGGCGCTGTTGCCACAACGTGTAATTTGCCCGTCCGCTGTGCCTACCACTTCAAAGCTACTGCTTCTTGGCACGGAAAATGTCTTCCTACGCCGCCCGGTAATTTCCCATTAGCTCGTCTTTGATTCCTGTATTCCGCCGCAGCAACGACAATGACAAATTGCCCGAAATATAGTCCTATCAGTCTAATAGATTTTTCTTCAAGCCCCGATTCCTCACTGCAGTAGGTGGACAAGTGAACTACAGTGACCGCTCGCTGCCTCTGTTCACCGTTTTCCAGGTTGAGCACTGCGCAACTCAACTGCCATTATGTTACTAATAAGAGACATCTCATTGCAGGTTGTTGCTATTCTGTTGTTTATTATTTGGACCAATAATTATAATGCCTTTTCCTCTCTGAATCAGGGCTGTTCGTATATATTTAGCTGCAGGCGACGGGGACTACGTTAAGCAGATGGCGTACGCCTCTCTTCTCTTGTCACGTGACGAACACACCACTCGAGAGTGAATATTGTGGGACTCACTAAAACACGGCCTTCTACTTCTTGCAGACTTGCGCAGTACTATCCCGACCACATGGAGAACGGGTCCATGTCTCACCCCCACCATCACAACGGGGTGCCTTCGCCGGAGCCCAAAAACAAAATTCCCCGTGTAAAGAAACCGCTCAACGCCTTCATGTTATTTATGAAAGAAATGCGCCAAACAGTTATAGAAGAATGCACGTTGAAAGAATCGGCAGCGATCAATCAGATCCTTGGGCGTAGGGTAAGTGGGGGTAGTCCCCCCTCCAGCTACTTTCCAGGGGATTAAGCTATCTTCTTATGTTGGCTTGTGTTTTAACTGTTTTGCAGGGATCATCCTCATCTCAATTATCATAATGGCATCCATGAAAATGAGCCGACCCCCGAAAAGAAACGACCTTATGTCAAGAAACCTCTAAACGCCTTCATGCTCTTTATGAAAGAAACGCGTCCGAAGGTCATCGACGAGTGTACATTAAAAGAATCGGCGGCAATTAATCAGATATTGGGGAGAAAGGTGAGTAGCCCCTCCTCCACTGGCATCCACATTGCCTTATGTGCGATTTGGAACGGTCGGGTCGTTTTCGGAGGAGCGAGGAATATTTGGCCGGACACGAACGCCACCGAACCCTATTAGAAGGATGTAGGACCAGCCATTTGCGAGCTCTTTGCTTTTCCCGAGAGGAAATTAGCAGTGGATTTGTGTGAGCACAGATTGGAATTTAATAGATGAATTATTCAGAGTTGCGCTGAAGGGCTGCATGGTCGCTGGTGCTGGAATTGGAAGGAGGGCGTTAAGGGCGCCGGTCCCAGGGCGTCAAAGGCGCCGGACCCTGGCCTGGGATCCCGAGACATCCGTCGATTGTATAGAGAGGAGACAGAGTCTGTGGAGGAGGTGTTGTGGCGTTACTCAGCAGTTGGACGTCTCTTATCCTCCCGCCCACTTGAGCTCTAGCTTTGATACTAGTCAGGAGAAAATGGAGATACGTTTCGTTGGGATCTTGTGATAGCTACTTGATGTAGGTGTGTGATTGCTGGATTGTAGAGCTCGTCAGTCTGTGTCTCTACTCGCCAGAGGGCGCTTGCATTGGCATCCCCGCGCTTCATAGCCCAGCTCGAGAGGAGCACCACCTGTCTAGGTTTCTAATAAATACCCTGTCCATCTCTTCATCTACTCCAACACCACCACCCCACCCCACCCCACCCCAACACCCCCACCCCTAACACCCCCTCAACGCGCATCCTCTGAACCCCATCCACACGAATCATCTTCATCCCTCCTCCACCCACTTACCAATACCGGTGACTGTTGGATCCTGGTGTTACCTGAGCGAGGAAGCAATTCGCTAGTAACCCGAGTCGGAAGCCCGCGTAAAAACGTGCAAATGGAAGCCGTATGTTAGATGGCAAGATGTGTTTTCGAAATTCTTGCCGACAGTTCTGTCTGTCTGCAGCTGCCGGATGAAGTGTGTGTCACTGACTGAATGTAACGGGCTGTATGGTGGTGGTGGGGGGTGGGGGGGGGTGTTGAGTCAGCTCGTCGACGTCGAGATCGGCAGCTGTTTGCACTCTCACCTCTGAGATGCCAGTAGCGTGAGTGTAGATGGGCCTCATCCCTAGCTCGCTTCTCATGGCATCGAGACAATCTAAACGAGGCCTATTTTCCGCCATATTGAAGCGCATCACTATGTTGCTATACAACTCCATCAGTTGGAGCTTTTGGAGAAGTGCTTTCTGCTTAGCTGAGCGATATCAGGGGGGGATCTTAAACGTAGCGGAACATCTTCTGTACTAAGTGGGTGTAGCCTGTCCAACCTCCGCCAGATATCGTTCTGTCAGTCCGTGTTCAATGCACTTGCCATTCCCCTACCACCACACGATAGCTGTTGACCGCTACATACATACATAACTGTGTGGCGGTGGTTGGGGGAATTTCAAGCCGTATTTGGGAGGGGAGGGTAGAGATTAGTCGTATTACGGATGTGGTACCTGTAGTGTCTAGGTGCGATCGATGACATTATCTCGTTGTTGTCTCCTTTGATTAGCTCATTAGACTTGCTGCAGTAGTCCAGACAGGGTCAAGGTCATTGTTCACATAGGGGTATTGAGAGAAGTCACGAAACTGGACGATTTATTTTAGGAACAAATGGACAACAGTTTGTTCACAACCTTAAGACCTATGCAGTTAATTAAATGAAAAGGCGATTGGTTTGGCAATCCAATGGCGTAATCTCCTGTCCACTAATTAAAAAGGGGAACTCTGCTGTGATCTCATTGATAATGATATACCTGAGAACATCAGCGGAGAGCCGTCGTGGACGCGACGTCAGGAGGCGTCGTGGCCAGGAGTACAACATGACGCGCGGTTGTGGCTGGAAGAGACCGCGCGAGATCAAAGCCATGTACGACCGCCTCACATAGCCAGCGGCTAGTAGCCGGTAATTAAATCGTTTGCGCGTAATTCGTGATGCTAGAGCTTGGGTAGTGGTTGTCGAATGGTGAAGAGTAGAAGATGGGTGAAGCCCGAGGGTACTCTATAAGGGGGTGGGCGGGTCAGAGGGGGGTGGAAATCTTGAGGGAGCGGTCATAGGACACGCGGCGGGATGAGGTACTGAGGCAATGTCTCCTAGTTAACGACAAGCTGCGTGATCAGGAAGATGAGAGCAAGAAATCACCCCCCACCCTACCACACTCCCCACCACCAGTCTCGTCTGCTCCTCCTCCTCCGCCTCTCGCCGCCACATCAGGATGCTCGTCTCCGTTAACCCAGT
This sequence comes from Urechis unicinctus, assembly GCA_034190875.2. Taxonomy (NCBI): domain Eukaryota; kingdom Metazoa; phylum Annelida; class Polychaeta; order Xenopneusta; family Urechidae; genus Urechis; species Urechis unicinctus. The sequence goes on from CM067347.1 coordinate 30,802,993, forward strand.
AGCTGTTCACCGCGCTCCCCTCACCCCCCCCCCCCCCCGCGCTACCTGTCCACGCTAATGAGGCCTGTCAAGCTCGCTTTGATCAGCTCGCAGAACAACAGGTTAATGCACAGGTATAGCAACACCTGTGCCTGCTCTAGCTTTGATGTGCGCTTCCAGGCTCCAGCTCCTTACTCTACTTCTCTGTCCGGCTGCTCGACTCATTAATCCACACGCTCTCTGCCTCCCCATCCTTAAACCACCCTCACGCCGCCATGTCCACATCGCCCATATATACTGCTGATAAATACCCCACCCCCTCGGGCCAGCATCATATATGGTGTGGTTGACCACAGAATGGACCGCACCCCTACCAATCCCCCCACCGAAACACACCACCTTCCCCACACCCACTCTAATGACTTTAATATACCTTATGTCATTGTCGGGATATGTACCCCAACCCCCTTTCTACCCGCCCCGTGTTCTGCTCCCATATGACCCTACATATTATACGTGTATGGATGGATGGAGGGTGGTTGCCGGGAATCAAAGATCAAAGGCAGGTTGCCGACACAGGTGTGATGATCCTGGGCTTTAAGCGCATAGGTGTGGGTGATCCTGTTGTGATAGCAGGTAGAGTGAAAACACTCGGGTTGGGTACTTACGTGACTCGTGCGATTGTTACCGGGCGGGCCAATACTCGGCCGCTCTAATTGTCAGCGCTACTGGCTCCAGGAGGCTAGGTCTAAATCGTTACTAATCAAAGCTAGGGTGGAAAAAGAATGCTAAAACACCAATACTCGCTTGTATTATTGCATAGGGACATTTGTTAAATTCTCTGTTGGGATGTGGTGTGTAACTGATGGGTGTTGTGGGTGACGGTGGGGATATTATGTATGTCACTATTATGATGTTGTGGGTCGCGATGGGGATGTTATGTGTTTTAATTGTGGGGATGTGATTGGTGACGGCGTGGATGTTATGGGTTTAATTGTGGGGATGTGATTTATGACGGCGGGGATGTTATGTGTTTAACTGTGGGGATGTTAATGGCAACGGCGGGGATGTTATGGGTATAACTGTGGGGATGTTAATGGTGACGGTGGGGATGTGGTGGGTTTAACTGTGGGGATGTTGGTGACGGCGGGGATGTTGTTGGTGATGGTGGGGATGTTGTATGTGACGGCGGGGATGAGTGGCAGGTGACGGTGGGGATATAATGTGTGCCGATAGGTTTTCCATGACAGTTGTGATCTTTGTGACGCCGGCTCCCTCTGGTGTTCGCCGCTCGTGTATCATACTTGGGCGTCGTTTGCCTCGAGCGTCGTGCGCGGCTCTTGTAGTATGCCAGGAATTAGATCATGTTTCAGTCATTGTACTCTCCATACAAGTGTACCGCACCCATTGTCGCCCACAGATCATTAGCGTGCGTGCTTTCTGTGGCAACTACGCCTTGATTGTTCCCACTAGGGAAACAACATTCGCCGCTTCCCCTCCCTCTGCACCGACCCGCCCAAAGGTAAAATCTGTTGCTAGGCACTCAGTCTTTGAAGGCGGACTTTAAGAAGGAACACCTGCTTCAGTTCCCTGTCAGCATCACCAACAGTCGCAGCAGCAGTCAAATTCTCTATGAGACGAAGGCGAAGAGAAAATGGTCTCCCCCTGGGAGCATTCATTTTTCAGTCATACCCCATTTACAAGATATAAAATCAAATAGTGTCTGATTTCCGAGAACGTCAACAAAAAATCTCCCCCCACCCTAACCCACACAGTTCCTTCATTAGCAACAGACATACATGCACCTAATCAGATTCGACGCAAACAATGGAATGACTCGGGTAGATTGAAGGGGATAAGTGCAATATTAAAATGACCTCTGTGTGGTTGGACTTCCTTCAACTGGATACGGCTTACTGATGCTTTGCTCAGACAAAGATATTAGATTGTCCTTATATTTATTGCAGCGTTTTGTTATGTGCACTTTTCACAACATGATCCCTAGATGTTCAGAACCGAGTTAAAAAAAAAGAAAAAAAAAGTATATTCCTTTAAGGTTCAGCCCTTGCCTTTGTATGGTGTATATCATTCCAGGATGTATCCCTGTCCTGAAGCCCAAGTCAGCCATTATTGTTGCTCAACCAATCATCAAGCTGGAGACATAATTGTCTTTTGTACTTGTTCAGCCAATCAGTGAGGATCAGTGATAATTGTCTGTTGAACCTTCTTCTTGGATGACGAGTTGCCAGAGAAAGAAGTAGTACATTGAGTTGATGAGTCTCTGTTCACCTGAGCCTCATTGTCAGAATCTCCTCCGCAATGAGGTCCCTTCTCTGGAACATCAGCCAGGAGGAAGACAGCTCGGGTGTCTGGCACACGAAAGGAAGCAAGCGTGAATGATGAGAGATGAGGGAGCTATTATGGGGCATCTGGTTGGCCGGGATTGTGTGCAATAAGGGAGCCGTGTGATCTGATGAGGTGTGTGCTTGGCGACAGAGGCTACGGCGCTCGAATCCGGCCATACCTGACTTGTGTACCGAATCAAACAGCCCGCTGGCTGGCGGCAGTATCGCTCGGGCCTCATCTCTCGTGTATCCTCGTGGACAGAGGGCAGTGTGCACCAAGTGCCACGAGGTTGCACGGATACATGTTCCCGCATCGTACACAGTCGACATACAATTATATACACTCATATCTATAACCGCTCACGACTTTCTGCCATATAATCCTGATCTTCATCATACGTCTCTATATCATTGTGTACATCCATATAACTATTTCCCCGGGTGTGGCAATCATTTATCTCAAATCCAGTGTTGCTTTACATGAAACTTTATAAACAACCCTGCTATTGAATAATTGTCCTTGCTAAATAAGTCGACTTGGATGTCTGTCGGGGAAGTACTGACCATGTTTGACCATTTTGTTTGTGACAGTGGCACGCTTTAGACCGGTCGGAGCAGGCCAAATATTACGACATGGCGCGGAAGGAGAAGGAACTTCACCAGCAACTTTACCCCGGCTGGAGCGCCAGAGATAACTACGCCACTCACAACAAGAAACAGGTCAAGAAACGCAAACGTGACTCGGTTGCTGGCGGTGGGGTCATGGGAGGTCATATTGGCGGAGGTGGGAGTTATAACAGCAGCGGCAACACCAGTAATCCGGACAGTAAGTCACCTTCAGTGTCAACAAGCTTCTCGCTAGATGCTTTAGACGCACGCTCTCAGAGCCCGCCAGACGATCAACAGTAATGATTTGCTGCCCCGATTCTTCCACTTCGGATGGGGAATTTTTCTAGGGGCCATGTCTTTCCGTTCTGGTTGTTGATTGTGGGAGGAGCTTGATTAATTTATGCGCATGTCCTTGTCCTTTTATGGCATGTTGAGCCGAGTGGAATGAATTACCAATGAAACAAACTTTCTCATTGAAATACTGATCATGTGACCATCCCGTTGATTTCTGTCATGTTTCCAAGCTTATGATAGGACACGCTTGCCGTCTGGTATGCCCAGTCAAGAGTTAGCCGAGAGGAAACCTTACCCGTATTTATCCTCCCCATCTTTCCAGTCCTCTATGCGTGCGTCTGACTTAGATCTTGAAAACTCCAAAGGTAAATAGACTGCATGCTTAAATAGCCTCAAATTCTCACTACTCATCTCTCCAAAATCACTGTTTTTAGACGTTATTTTTTCGGTGTAACGAGGCCTGGCCGAGGTCACTGACGGTGCAAGTGTGGACACATGACTAGGTCCATGCATGTCATAACGTCCTGCATGATTCTCTCCCTCGCCCCATCTTGCTCTCCCAACGCAAGGCAAACACTAAAATGTAATCGACTACGGTTTTGCAAATTAACCACATTGTTGGCCTTTAGACTTTCATTGAAAAAAAATCCCTGGTCCTAGACTTCTTCTCATAAAGCGCTCAATAAAAAAAAGGTCGGATTTTTTTGGGCCCCTTCTCCGCTGTGTCTGCTTCATGACTTTAAGCTTGTGTTTTAAGTCTGCGCATGCGTAGTCACGTTGTATGGGTAGCATCAGATGCTTGGTCGAATTGTAATTGCTGGCCGATTCCCATGTTCCTCGCGTTCGCTATGGCTTGCGGCGTGGCCTCACGCGCATGCCCGCGCAACCCAGCTCGTGTTTCATATGGTCAAATGACATAGATGTTTCGTGGTTGAGTAATTGTGTTGTGAGTGTCATCCGTTCCCTCTCAACGGACGTGCATGTTGGGTTGGGTTTTTTTGTGGCATTAGAGATCCCTCGTCGAAATAGTGTTCCCAGGTTTACCACACATCGAGTCCGCGTCAGTATCTCTATCTGTGTCTGATCGCATCACACGTTCTACGAGCCCGTGTCCCGTTCCAAGCCCCCAGAAGCCCACGTAAACACACCCCCCCCCCCCCCCAAACCTTCCTATTTCCTGTGCTTTGAAAAGCTGCTCCAGTTAAAGAATCCCGTAAACCAGCAGCCTGCAACTGACACAAAAATAGTCCTGCCTAAAAATACCAAGCCCAACACAGGGCATTCTATGAAAACACTGACAGGGCACATTGGCCTGGCACCGCTGGGATAGTGGTAGTGGCGTGTGTCTGTGAGTGTGTGTGGATGGAATTCGTCTCTTTCCTCTTATTGTTAGCATCTCGCTAGAACCCTTACAACCAGTCCAAAGTCTCGGAGCCGGCCTCTTAACCGCCACTTGACGGCCTGGCTACATTTAGTCCCCGGCCTCTCCTCCGCGGGCCCCGTTCGCGGCGCGTACGCGCGCCTCGCTAGCATTCCCTGGAAGACCGCCTTGTTCCCTTGTCTGTGATTGGTGTTTTCTACCCTTGTATAGTATCCCACGTTGTTACCATTCCCTCCCCAAGTACAATGTCTTCGTTTTTCCTCCGTGGAGGATATTGAATTGAGCGGAGATGTCGATTCGTTCGAGTGTTCGGAGCGTCTGCTTAGATGAGTTATAAAACGTGCGCGCGCCGCGTGGCTCTGCAAGTGAATGTTGTGTGAGATGTTTTAATGGGAAGCCAAAGTTCAATTAAAACAGTGGTGTGATATGCGCGTCTGCAAGCCATGCATAGTAAGTTGCATAATGAGAGAATGGCAGGAGGAGGAATGTGTCGTATCTCACCAGGGTCTGTCATGGGCCGACGTGGCTCAGGGAAAATGAAATGTTCAGTGATGCGCTTGAAATGTAATTACGACTGACTTGACAGTAGGAGCGTATGTTTGTGCTGTGTTTCCTTCAGGTGATTGTCCTAATGCCAAGAAGTGCCGGGCACGGTTTGGTTTGGAGGCGCAGAACCAGTGGTGCAAGCCCTGCAGGTATGTGACCAGTAATGCCCCCCCATCCCCGCCCCCCACTTCTCATTTCCTCCACAACGCATGTACAGCACACGCAGCAAATCGGGGCTAATGCAGAAAAGTGACTGTTCACAATGCTGGCATGGCAGGAAAACCACTCCACAAAGCTCATCTCTACCAAATTAGAATTCCTCATTTGAATCTTCTTAACTTCGGTTTAAGTTCACTGAAATAATTTTTGGGAAGGTTTTCTATTTGATTTTTTTGTTGCTCAACTGGCTTCTAATATCGGTTTCCGACTTGTTCTAAATTTTACTAATCTCATTTTGGGGAGTTAGCTCGTTTCTTTTGCTATCAACCGTAGCTTATTTTCAAAAATCCTTAATTTCTTTTTTGGTGGAGTTGCCTCGCCATTCCCCGATCTTGCTGTTGCTGCTGCTGGTACTGCTTTGATCTCACCACTCATGCTTGTGTGACCCCATTAATCATCCACACATAATCGTAGACTTTGATTCATTTAGCGCTGGTTCTTATCTTATAAGCTACACTTGATTCTGGTTAGAACACAATCAGTAATTAGTGTCAGTAGTCCACATGCTTTTGTGACATCAGCTGATTTTTTCTTCTCTGCTGTGTTTGATAATTTAATTTGTACATAATATAATAATAACTATATAATCACCTAAAATGAGTAATTTTTCAATCCCTTACCCTTTTTCTGCTGCATTTTTTTTCTGCACTAATGCTGCACAAAAGCTTGAATTAATCCTGTGAGTGGTCTGATGGTGTGGCGCGTCAGGTGTGAGTGCCCCGCCCAAGGTAGGCTGCCAACAGGTGATCTTGCCGCACACTTTTCTGCATTGGACTCGTTTGCTCCTCTTGCAGGTCAGGTGGGTTGGAGAATGGTCGCGGGGAGCACCCATTGACCCCACCAGCTGAGACCCACAACAGCTTACCTCCGCCCCCCAAACTCCACATGGGTGGTGGGGGCCAGCTAGGGGTGGAAGCCAGCCCTACCCCAGCCGCCGGCCCAGGGCCTATGGCCCTGGCTGTGGGAGGGCCCGCCCCCCCATCCTCCTCCTCAGCACCTAGTCGTTCAACAGCTACAGATCTGTGATCCATGTCTACTTGTTTTTGCACCGTGGCAATATGACGTGGCAGGTAGTTGACTTTCTCCTGGCGCTCTGTAAGGCTGGGTGTTTTTTTCTGGACGTTGTAAACTTCTTCTTGATGGATGCAGCGGCTCTTGTTGTAGCCTGTCTCTGTCTCCTGCCCTGTCTCTGTCTCCTCCCAGTCGAAGCATGCTGTTTTTACATCAGCCTGTCTCTTAGCTTCAGGTCGGTGTTGTTTGTAGACTGTAGTAGGCATGCTGTATGTTATATCATTGTACTCATTCTGACAAAAGTCACCAAATATGACTCATGTGCTACATTGACCTCTATGTCACTGACCTCTATAAGAACAACACTGACCTCTGCATCATAGACTTGACCTTACTTTGCCACTACATACAGCAGCATATTCGTCTCTCCACTTGCTAGTCTCTGAATCGTATGTTAAAGGACCCTCATCTTCATAAATCATTAACTAGTTTAAGGTACTGTTCATGTTAGCATGAAACATGATTTCCCATGGAGGTGGCTTATGAATAATTCCCCCTTTACTTGAATCTTAAGACATTACGGAGTATTGGGAGACTTCATGGTTCATTCCTCAGTCACTTCTGGTCATCTCACACCTTACTCTCACACGTTATGTGTTAATCAGATAAAGATATTGTCCTGTCAAATAATGCTGAGATAAGTTGTTTTTAAGGATACATGGGCTTGGTATAAGTTGGTGTTGTCATCACGGGCGAAGGAATGTGTTCACTGGCTGCATGGGGTATCTGGTTTCTGGCTCTCTCCGGTAGTAGTTTGTGTTTGTCCTTTAAGTTATTAGCTGTTGCACGTTGCACGTAGAGAAAGCATGTCTTTGCCATTGGTGTTATGATACTAGCTGATTGGTGTGTTGACATGATCCGTGGCTGCTGCTGCTGTTGCCATGGTGATGGTGGTGGTGATAGTGATAAGGCCAGCTGAAATGTTATCAACACACATCTGTATACATCACTTCACTTGAGTCTTTTTCTGACCTTTATCACTGGTTGGTGTCAATGATACTGTGATGCAGACAAAGTTACAGAGCACATGATCCGGTGTCCATTGCCAGCTGGTACCCACCAGGATCACATGACACCATCCTATCTCTAGTCTTAATAGCCACTCTTCCCCCAAAGGTTCTCACAATAATACACACAAACCAAGAAGTAACATTTGAATGCGTCGTTTAAGCAGTTTATCTTCTTACGGTGAACTTTTCTGGGATGTTTGTGGCTGGGCGCGGGTTGACCTTTGACAGGAGGCTGGCAATGTGAAGGGTATCTAGCGAATGCTTGTAGAATCATCCTCGTTGCTACGTACATATATTATTGCAGTGCATTGTGTTCGTCAGTCTTGTTGCTTCTCAAATATCATCGGCATCCGCTGTAACAAGTTCAATATCCGATACAAATTGTCTTTTAACAGTCGAAATTCCATTTTGTGGTAGATATGTTATAAGGTTGGAGAAGTTAGAAAATTTAAACATGTATACAATAAGTAAGCTAGGATCATGGCCGAGAGATGGAGTCGGTGTGGAGGGACACAGAAGTTGTAACGATGTCATCTGCTTGTGTGATGTAGGAGGAAGAAGAAATGTATCCGTTTCTTGGAAGACAGTGGGCCTGGCAGTGGAGGCGAGTCGGAAGACGAGGATGAAGGGGGGGTCAGTTTAGTGGACTCCACCACAGAGGGCGACTCATCGGAGCTGGGCAGTCCACGGAGCGTGCCCTATCTGAGCCAGTCCGATGACACGAACACCTCACTCACTACCTCCGCCTTCTCTCCCTCCAGCAGGCTGCCTGCATCCAGCCATGCCAACAGTCTGTCACACTCCACCGTCAACCTCCTGCGTCCCGATAGAGGACCGCCCACCAGCAGCATTTTGGCCCCGCCCCCTCATATCTCCTCCTCCTCCGCGACCAGCTTAGCCATCGCTGCCACGTAAAGACTGCAGTCCATGTGTGTATCCGTGTGTGTGTGTCATCATCTTCATCAGTATCTTCTCCAAGCCCTCAGTGCTCCAACTTCAACTACAAACATTGGCCTAATTTATACAATGACTACTTGTGAATATTCATGAGAGGCGGACTTGGATCTCGTAAGGGACCCTCTCAAAACACATTTGGGAATGACTATGTAGCATATGGTGTAAAGTGATGTAGGATTTTACTACATTAAAGTCATAAATCACTGATGTGTGCATGCATTTGGGGAGTGGCCCCCCCATTTAGAAGATACCAACCATGGTTATTTTAGCATCTGTAAATGTCATGTATGTAGAGTACCAAAGATGAATCATTTTTAGCATTACTCACTGATGCAGGGCTTATTGTGCCTGTGTCTGTGCCACTGTCCAGAGCATAATGCTGTTATGTACCCTCTCTATTATGTAGCTGTAGTAGCAGTTTTTGTTGCAGCTACTGGCTCCCCATCAATCATTCTCACCCCTCCCCGCGCAAAACAAGCATGATGTAAAAGCTCTTGTTTATTGCATGACAAGAACGATTTTATTGGAAAGACATACTTAAGATGTTGTATGAGTTAGATGGTGTGTCGTTGAATTGGTAAGCTCGTCTGATGTGTGGGTAGCTGTTACCATGTCTACCTCTCTCGTACTGCCTCACCACTACATACTCTACTCCTCCTTATTAAACCTCCCAGTCTTGTACATAATATTTAATTCAAGATGAATGTATATCCCATCAAGCCAACCATTGTCAGCCAGTAATGTCAGTCGCAAATCTCGAATCGTTGTCACGTTTCTCGGACACAGGGTATAGCCAACAACCCCTCTCCCCACACAAACATTTCCTTCAATGTTCAAACATTCATAGCTTCACATATCTTACCTGGTCAGTACCTTGTCTATTTATTATTCAGCCGATCACATAATCAATAATGAGCCGAAGTCAACAGGGGAATGCAGTGTAGGGTCATGTCAGTGTAGCTTTAAAGTATGTATTCAATTCATCAAGACTTTTTGTTGTTCAAAGACAATAAATCCGACCCATAGCTGATTGTTATAGCACATATCAAGGTCACAGAGGGCAGTGCTTGTAGGTTCAATATGGCCGCCATTACTCCAGTGAACATGGTGTGACGGGAGGCTTTTTACGTGTGACAAGGCTGTTTGATCGTACAGCAGTTGTCATGTGGATCATGGATCTCTGTTCATGTCAGACGTTATGTAATCCTAGCCAGCCATTTCATGTCACGGAGTCGTCTCATTGCTCAACATGTCACCAGCCAGCTGTTCATAAGGCTTCCTCGGTAGGCCAGCTGACGTGGGCTATTGTCACGGCTGATGACCTGGGCTGTCACTGACTGAAAGTCACACCCACTGCTAGGCAAGTCCAGGTGCAAGGTCTTCACAGCTGGGAGGGGGAAACAAGGGTTGTCAAATGATTGAGTGCATAATGTGGTATGTAGCAGAAGTTGTTTCTGACACCAAGCGATCCTTTATTGTAGAATTATCAAAGACCTCATCCGGGGGGCTTGGACATAGCAGTATTATGACACAGTGAGACTGGTTTTTTGTCTTGAGGGATGTAAATGACGAGTGGTCACTTTTAGTGGCCCCTTTTAGATATCAAGATGTAACTAGGTCTGCAGAGCTGGTAACTGCATGCAGATAACATCTTGGCTATTTGGCCCATTGTTGTTTTAATGTGTAGCTGTTCCACACCCCCATCCCAGCACTAGACCTACACCACCAAAGTGATGTTGAATTCTAGTTGTCTGACTGTTAGTGTTTCTCTGTGCAGCTGGTGTAGGCCTCGGTTCCCCCCATCTTGATTTTGTGCCAAATTGTGTTTCTATATTGTAAGGTTTGCTAAAGATTACTTATGTATTGTTCCATGTAATGTTAGTCGTAATGACAAGCTGGTATTTGTTCACACACACACACCCCCCCCCCCCCACTCCCCCCCCCCACACCTATCCACCTTAAAAAACCACTCCATACTTCACCAACCAACATTCAGCCAACACCTCAGTTTTCAAGTCCTGATTTTCTCCTTTAACACAGTCAAAATGATCTCAATTTCAGTGTCCTCTACGTTGAATATTACACGTAATGACGACAGCATCATTCAAAATTCTTGATGCTGTTGGTATTTTCTGGCCTCCGTTGAGACTTTGAGTTCTGTCTGTTGTTGAGAACCCTCTCAGGTTTCGTTTGTCTCACATTGTGTTGTAATGAAGCATATTGATATTTGAATTGGGTCGAGTCATTGAGCAACATGTCACAAATCACTAGTAGCGATGTATTCTTATGCTTGGTTTTCTTTTTGAAAACCTCCACATTTTGTGTCAATTTCAGTAAATCATACAATCGTAATTATCACTTAGTATGGTTCAGTTTGCCAAGTAAGCGACTGCATTTGTTTATTCCAATATTGTATTTATATTTTATTGCTACATATTTCTGTAATAAATTTCAGAATTGTCAAAGACATTACTATTATATTTGTGTTCTGTTGTTGCTTTTATAGGTTCGTTGAAATATCATGCAGCAAAAGTTGCATCATTCCATGAACGGCCATATTAACTTTCAGTGACCTAATTCTGACAAATTTTATAAGGTTTAATACAAGCTTGACCTCATATCCCTGAGAGATTATAACCCTTGTTACCAATGAGCTCACTTCTCTCAATATTGTCTCTGTGTGTACAACAATTTATCAAACAGGCTTGGACAATTTTTCAAAGCTAGAAACAATATATTATTGAGGGCTTTATGCTGCAACGTCAAACCGGTCGCACCTTTCCTTTGTAAACATATATACCGATGAGTGTTCCATTGAACATGGCGATGTCATGTTCTTTATCGCAGTATCCTTTGAGTAGGGGTTATTTGCCTCGCCTTTTGACCCACAGGCTGTGGGTTCAATCTCCAGGTGTGACAACCTGGTGATCACGTAAAATGGCAGTCCCATCTGTGTAAGGGGGTTAAAAGATCCTCCACTGGTCGTACATATCCTAGCTGCTGAAAAAAATGACTAAAGTTCAATTCATACACACACTTAAAGCAAGCATCTAGGTCCATAATAACGGCAACGAGATTTCATTCAAAAGATTTTATAAAGGGGCGGAATTTTACATTCCATAAGCAGTACGTGGCCTATATTTGCCGAACTGCTTCACCTGGAAATAACAACAACAACATTATACATTCCATATGACGAACATGAGTGATTTTCAGTTAGGGTAATGTTGGAAATGTCAAGTCGGGGTCGTATTGACGATTGACAAACATCACTCTGCTACAAATAAGATGGTTGTTCAGTTATCCTTGTTAAGCGCTATTACTCATTTTTAGCCAAAATACTAGAATGACTGAATTACGCAGCTGCCAAACCGGGTCGTTAATCATTTCCATTGTTTTACAAAATAGATTTTAAGGCTGTTTTTAAGAATTTATTGATAAATTATTAATCAGTTTGTATTCGTGTGCCAAGAAAGTATTATGATCTAGTCACTTAAGCCAACAGGCAAAAACGGAGACAAGAAATTTCGCGTTATCTTGGGAAATCAATGTCTTTAACATAAGTACAAGAGGCCAACGGTCTCTGCCGATTTTGAAATGATTTACAATTAAAGATTATGACATCATTTAATCATAATGGTTTTGGTTTTACATTGCGTTTAAATGTATCAGATACATACACACTAAATTTGAGGGTGTTACCCCAGGAATAAATTCAATGTCACTGGTAATTTCTCTTACCTAAGACAGGTCTGGCCGGACTCATTATTTGGCCACAAAGGAATTACAATAGGTCTTCAGATTCAATTCCATTGTGAGTTAACACGATACAAGAGATTTTTCATTAATAACTCGAGCTCCTATAATGCCTTAAATATTTGGTTTTTAGTTCGCTAGGAATAACGATAAGATTGCTCTGTGTAATTTGGAGCTGTTTTGTGAGTGGCAGAACTTTAAAAAGGCAAACTCGTTTTCTTTTCAGTTTCTATGTGCAAATGCAAACCGAAAGATAACTGCTATTGTACATAAGTGTCGCTGTACCTGTACATTGCCTCACATACGAAACTGGTGCAAAACATTAATATATTTTAAGGTTAGGGTCAGACATTTTACCAATACTTGTGGGGAGGGTCAAATTTGTTTCCAGCTGAGAGAGTAAAATAGCGGAAACCCAGCCCTCCCCGGCACAGGCACTAAATACCCCCGAGCGGCAGTGACATGTTATCGGGCAAAACCGAACACTACCGAACGCGCTCGTTTAATGAATTGAGTGCCTGTGCTTCCCGGGACACAAGTATTGAACGTTCCTTTCCGGGGACATTCTTTATTTTGGTATTAGAACAATATGCTTGTGAATAAAATATTGCTATCATTTTGGTTTTGAGAAATACTATCCCAAAAGTCCACAAAGTGTCCCCGAAAGGCTGTAACGTCCCGAAGGTACCCCGAATGATGGATTGTAACTCCTGGTGTTCACTGGAAATACCAACAATAGAATAGTGCTTGGATTTGTGGAAGGTATGCTTCAAAATCAAACATTTTGGGGTTTTTTTCCACACTAATCCCCAAAAGGACGGTTTTTAAATAAAGGAACGTAAAGCCGGGTTTTTACCTTTCAAAATAGGACTTATGAAGACAGCATTACGATTTCGCCATTTCTAGGTACAGCAGTATAGTACAAAGAAAGGGTCAATATGATTTTGATAACGGAAAGGAATAACACCAATCGACTGGTAGACGTTTTGGGAACGTAAGGTAAAGGCCTTTAGGGACGAGACCTCCATAAGGTACCCATTAGGAAGGATTTGCACTATGTATACATATATAGATATGCATGCATATATATATATATATATATATATATATATATATATATGCATATATATAAACGCTTACATATAAGCATATGAATATATACATATAAATATATACATATATATATATATATATATAATATATATATATATATATATAATATATATATATATATATATATATATATATATATATATATATATATATATATATATATATATATATATATATATATATATATATATATATATATATATATATATATATATACAAAAAAAACAAACATATATAGGGGAACGCCCCGTCATAGTGTGGATTTACACCATACTGTATTGCCTTCATCCGAAGCTAATAAACACGGTGACATAAACCCACGTTGTCTTACAACGCCGACTTGGCTAGCGTTTTGTGCACACACTTCTGTTCCAACATGGCGCGAGTTTGTTCCGTGATTTATGTAGGGTGTGCAACAATTTGTGTATTCGCCATGGAACCATGTTAACTTGCGGTGAGGAACATTGGCAGGAAGAAATACATTTGTTATCTGGGTATGGTGAGAGGAAGTCAAGTTTGTAAATCTAATGACTATGTGCTTTCTTTCATCATGTCGAGGAGACACGATCAAGTCTCTTATCGATTGACGTTCAGTTTGTTAAGTATTTTGTGGAATCACAATATCAGTCATCGCGACCTTTGTCCAGCTAAAGTGACGCAACAATTGTCACAATACACTAAGTTGGATTCAATAATTGCCTGACATTCGTTTTCTTCCAACTACCCCAACACCCACTGTGAAAGAAATCAATTAATTATCCCCACAAAACACCGACGTTCGTTAGCTGCCACTCCAGCATAACGGGTGAATGTCTCGAGACAGTAGGACTCCTTGACCAGACATTGGCTTAGTTGGCAATGGGGAACAAATGAATCCGCTTGTCTGATATACAGTTATGTAATGGAATCTATTATACACCCTGCACATAAGATACTTATCTTCTTCACAAATTACCTCGCCCACTAAGACCGGGTTCCAGGTATTTATCCTGTCATAAAACATTGCAAATTACCAACAGGGAAGCTGATGAAATTGTAGGCATTTGGGTAGGAATATTGGTCGGTTTTGCTTGTCATCAAGCTTACAGACAATTAATGGCTGTCGATATCAGCAGGAAACGGATACGCAAAAATAAGAGACAAGTCAATAATGTAGAGATTTATTCTGAAGATGAACATGAACAATGAGAAGTTCCACATAATCCGAGCAATGAGTGTAGAACAGAGAGACGGTGTGGCATGAACAGCATTCTACACTAACGTGAGGAGAATCATCACGGATCTACCCGATATTAACTTCAGTTTTAAAATTGAATGAACTAAGGACATATCTACTCCACCCCACCCATTTTCCTCTGTACGATAACATCGAACACTGCACCGATTTAATACCAACAGACGAACAGACTGACACAATATGATTCTGTACTCAAATGTTGACAGCTGGGATGGAATCCAGCCTCTCTGATGCCCACTACCAGACCAAGGTAACCAACGAAGCTGGGCTCCTGGGTCTTGGCGGGCAGTCAGGTCAGGGTGGTAACTTTAGCACTCAATTAGCATTATAAATAAGAGATGTGGAGATGACAATTGAGAGATACGGAGGAGGATGAGTATCACCATAGTAACACATCTCTTCATGCACTACAACTTGACGTAGAACCACTTGTTCACTGACACAGTCACACAGTGTACACAATAAACAAAAGTCAGTGACTGGAATAAAGATTAGAAATACCTTATTTCAGCTCCACTCACCAAACATTAAAGTGGACACATCAAAGCTGATAACAACAAACTCATAGTGCATCTGTTGGGACACTAGCATTTTGACTTAGGAATGATTGACTCACCTTCATCTTCAATGGGTGCTGCTTGGCCTGGAGCAGGGCTCTGTACAGCATACAACACAAGACAGGTGTTATCAAAGACAGGAGAAGAAGAACTACAGGTGGGCAGAGAAAAGATAGACAGGACAACAGGTTGGCAGAGAAAAGATAGACAGGACAACAGGTGGGTAGGAGGAAAGATAGACAGGACAACATGTGGGCAGGAGGAAAGATAGACAGGACAACAAGTGAGCAGAGAAAAGATAGACAGGACAACAGGTGGGCAGGAGGAAAGATAGACAGGACAACAGGTGGGCAGAGAAAAGATAGACGGGACAACAGGTGGGCAGAGAAAAAATAGACAGGACAACAGGTGGGCAGAGAAAAAATAGATAAGACAGCAGGAGGAAAGATAGGACAGGAGGACAAGAGGAAAGATAGACAGTATAACTTATGGACAGGGGAAAAGATAGACAGACAACAGAGGGGCAGGGGAAAAGATAGACAGGACAACAGGTCGGCAGGGGAAAAGGCAAAGGTGAGCAGGGTACATGCTAGACAGTGCTAGTTAAAGGTGGGGTGAGGAAGAGTGTAGGGGAGAGGGGAGGGGGGTTAAGACAAGGCCAATATAATACAGCAGATAAGAAGGCAGGTTAAAAGGTGAATTGGTGAGAGACAAAGCTGGGATCAAGAGGTGGGCGGTGATGGTCACCAGACAACACATGATACAACTGATCTGCCAGCACAGCGTGTATATGACGAGAGGACGAGACCACACACACACCTGACTACCTCATCATATATCCACTCATTACCAAGACAGCACAAAACAAGAGGCTTTTACCAAGCAGATTGGCAATCATAGTTCTTGGAATGGAGCTATGAGAATTAGCTGGCTAGCATGGCATGTGGGTGGTCAGGAAGGGGTGGCCAGCAGGTAAATGACCACAGACAATAGGACAAGTTAGGGGGCATCCGAGGGACTGGCCAGTAGACACCAGGAGCTGGGTAGAGGGCGGACATGAGGGGAGTAGGGGTCAAGGAGTGTAACAGACAATTGACATGGGGTGTGTGTGTGGGGGGGGGGGGGGGTGGTGGTCACCAGAAATGTACCTTACTGCCTCACTACCATATGGGCCCTCACAAGGCCAGACATGATCTGTGGAGAACAGCACCTATACAGAGTACTCACATTGTCCACAATGATCTTGGCATCTTCTTGAGAAAACTGGTAAGGGCTTCCATGGACACTTGTGTTCTCACTGGACAACACAACACAAATATACAGAATCTGGATGAGAGCATTGTGATCGACGATGCGTAACAGAGGTCAGGGGTCATCTCAGAGAAGGTGTGTCAGAGTTACCAGGCCGTGCCACCATTGTCCACGGTCTTGCCCACTAGTGCTTGCCACTGCTCGTGAGTCTGCTGTATGATCTGCTCAGCAAACTCCTGTCAACACAGAGCAAAATGCAAACCTGCTCACAGCCAACATAGCATGATGCAATTCTATCAGAGTCAAATAATCCCTAAACATCAACAATGATCAAATACCACGATATCATCAAACAATGATCAAATACCACGATATCATCAAACAATGATCAAATACCACGATATTATCAAACAATGATCAAATACCACGATATCATCAAACAATGATCAAATACCACGATATTATCAAACAATGATCAAATACCATGATATTATCAAACAATGATCAAATACTATGATATCATCAAACAATGATCAAATAACAGATATCAACAAACAATGATCAAATACCACAATATCATCAAACAATGATCAAATACCACGATATCAACAAACAATGATCAAATACCACCATATTATCAAACAATGATCAAATACCACCATATTATCAAACAATGATCAAATACCATGATATCATCAAACAATGACCCACAGACATATCATCATCAAAGAGGATCCCCTGGCATTTCATAATTAACAGATGATCCCCTGGTATTTCATAATAAACTGATTCCCTGGAATAACATATATAAATCGATGATCCTCTGGTTTAACATAATCAATCAATGATGCCCTGGTATAATGTAATCAACAAATGATCCCATCATTACATAATTTACCAATGATCCCCTAGCATTACATATATATAAATTGATGATCCCCTTGTATAACATAATCAATAAATGATCCTTAGCATTACATAACCAATCAATGATCCCCTGGCATTATATTATCAATGATCACTTAGCATGAAATAACGTAACAATGACCCGCTAACATAAGATCAACCCACAATGACCTAGACATCTCCCTAATGATATACCTCTGGTGGGATGTAATCTAACATCAATCCACTCATATGATGTCAGTCATCACATCCCTGTCACATCACAACGAATCCTACAACCCAACCATCTCCACCAAAATGAACTTGACAGAAGAACTACCATCATTAGCACCTGCTTCTATTGCCCCTAGACACCTTGATTTGCTACACCTTGATTGGCTACACCTTGCCCGACCATTATTATCAACCATTTATGATGACGTGACCACGTTAACCACTGAACGTGACGGGGGAATCCTCCTTAAATATTTCACCAAGGGTCAACTAATCCTGAAAAACAATATGAACTCTGAATGCCTGACTCTCTGTGTATGATTTAAAAAACCATTACCCTATTCTTGGCTTCTCCGTTGAAAGCAAACTGGTTCTCTGGTTTTCCTGTTGGGATCTTGTAAATACGGAACCATTCATTGGTGGCCTGCAAAGATGCAGCAATGTGATATACACAACTAAACCGTAATAAAGTTTGTAACAAATCTGTTGTACATAGCCAACTTCACTGTTTATTATATTGGTTATAATTAGAGTTGAGTGCGGTCTGTAGGCATACAGGGAAGTAAGATCGTATCATTTGATTGGTACTACAGCCAGCACAGAGAATGATTGAGCCCAGCCATGGCTGGTTACATATACACCCTGAGTGGTAAGAAGAGAACTGAATGGTGTAACAAGTGGCTAGGCAGTGTATGATCAATCCAAAAACATCCGTCTGGAAAATTTATCCCAGGGGTGATCAATCATGTCCTCTGAGAGCTCGTGATGATGAAGTTTGAATCCAGTTGAAGCAACAAGGGTAAAGCACATCAACTTACCCGCAGGAATCCTGGCATATGTTTCTCAACATCCTCAATGTCTGATTGGAGAAGAAACAATTGGTATGCGTTAGTGTGCTGGAAGAGATTTTCATGTCAATGGAAATACAAATCGTTCATTATGATTGCAATGAACATTGTATGTAATAAGTTGATCATTACGTTATCCACGCCCATTTCCCTGTTTAAGCTAAATATGTCTCACCGTTGAGTTGACTGGCCAGGGGATCAGCCACATCAATAGCAATCACCTTCCAGTCTGTCTCACCTGCCAACCACAATATGAAACCATTAAAGATTTCACTCTATCACCATAGTATTTATTATATCAATAAGACAACGCTCAAAGCAAACTTGAGGGACCCATACAGATGATATACTTAAGTTATGCCGTGACCTTCACTGACCTTCATCAATGAGAGCCATGATTCCAAGCACTTTGACCTGTATAACATCTCCACGCTTGTGGACCTATTAACAGACAGCAGATCCCAAGTCAATCACAATTCCCAACAGAACCACCACACAACCATATCACAGGAGAATGAGACTTGCCTTGAAGCCGATTTCACAGACATCCAGTGGATCATTGTCACCTTTCTGGCCAGTGTGCTCGTCCGTATGCGCTGGGTCTTCCCATGTCTAACACAACATAATACACGTCTACGTCATCGCCAGTATATAACACTATGATATCCTTTCGGGAGTGGTCATCATAACGTTACCCACCTGCGGGATGGCCCCGTAGTTCCAGATGTAGCCGTGATGAGGGAAGCAGTTGTTCACAAACCTTAACTTGCCTTTCTTCACATCTTGCTTGATGGGGTTCAGCTTTTCCCCAGTGGATATCTGCAATGACACATGAAGATGAAACTTCATCATTTCCCAATTTAGATAGTTACAATGAGCGCATCCACTAATCGTAAATAAGGTCGATAAGGTGAATAAATTGTATCATTGTTTGCTAAAACACGATATGTTCTTCTTGACAAAACAATGTTACTGACGCGCAATACTTGACAACTCTTTTATGAAGGAAGTTATGAGCAATTTTATTCACTGAACAAAATGGCATCCGGTATTAGAAAAATAATTGATATCATAGCGTTACTCAACGAGAACCAGAAAATAACCATCATAACGTGCAACAGGCATTTTTGCACATCGGCGTTGTTCGATTTAAGAAATCGATGAGATAGAGGAAAGGGATTGAGCAGGAACGAGGATCAGACCGAAAGCAGAAATGTGCAGTGCTGGAGCCGGAAAAGCGCTTCAGCAAGTGAGCTCACTCAAGAATCGAAGCGGGTTTCTCCAGCGTCTGTGCAATGAGCATTTATCTGTATTGTTTGATCGGAAGCAGGTGACACCGTTCACGTCTGGCTCATGAGCCGCCCATCGGACTTCCCAGCAGTGTTTCGCAGAGAACTGACGGCGCGATGGCGGCGTACACGACGGCCTAGATCATAAAGAGCATGGAAAGTGTGGTCACGGTTAACAGCGCCAACCCCGCCTGCAACTCGCCTTTTTAAAGACTCCCTAGTTCGACGTTAGAACAGCAGTTGACCTGACATGTCTCTCACATAGCGCGTCCATGCACCCGATCCCACGATCTCCGGTCGATTTACAATGGCATTCGAATGGCCTCTACACCCTTCAGAATAAAACAACTTAAAGAGATATCTATATTCCACGGGCCTGTTTTAATGTCCCTTCCTGTGCGCGGCTCGGCTGTAAATGGCTCAGATTCATAAAAGGGTAAATAAACGCGGCCCGTATTGATCAACATAAAATGGCTTTACCTGTTTACTTTCAGAATCGACGCCTGGCCAGCAGTGAAAGGCGTCCAGGTGTACACGCATAGAATTTGGGGAGGCCAGAGACACCCGAACAGCGAGTCTCGGGATGCCGCGATCATTACTAGATGTAAATGTGCGACGACTGTACTGATCAGCACAAAATAAGTGGCCCCTATCTGTAGTCGCAGATCAGATCTCTCTCCCGACGTTACACCCCAATCTCAAACGTGTGTAGAACGTCAACTATACCCCTCCCTCCCTCGCCCGTTCCCAACCCTCTATCTCCACTATACGTTTCCACAGACCTTGTGACGCCTGACAATATCCCACATACACATGGCATGGACATAAATCCATGGATCAGTGGAAATGAGAGCTGTATTAACGCTCCTCGGCACGGTCAGTAGCGCCGATACCCGACCTGCGATCATCTATATCAACGCCTTATCTAACATCCAGACTCCTAACCCCACTACTGAACAATATGCTCCCACCCCCCCCCCCCCCCCAAACAAACGACCACCCACCCTGACCGGGTTGACATACGACACATCACCTCCATCTTGGCGTTGGTCCATCGGGGCACCTCGACAACCATGTTGAAGACCTTCTGGCCGGACCCTTGTTGAGCTTGGAGTGGTATATCATGGAAGGGTGAGATGACGTTCCCTGCTGCATTCTCTAAAAACACACAGGTACAGACCGGTGTTGTAGTAGCAGACAAGCCATCCTAAGGCATGTCGTACAAACATAATCGCAACCAGTCAACGGCAATCTTCCACTCGAAAAAAAGTCGACAGGAGGCCTCACTGACTTGACTGGTCACACTTCAACAAGATATTCTTCCAACAAAGCAATATCAGACCGTGTGTGTGTTGGGGGGGGGGGGGGGGGGGGGTGGATGGGTAGAAGGTGGTTTGGTCATTGTGGGTAACCAATTGAGTTGTCTCGCCTGACCGTTTTCCACATTCATTCAACCAGGACACAATGGAGATTGGTAACACTTCAATGGCGTCGTAAGCTATAACAGCAGACTAGGTCATTGAGAAGCAGCCACTGGTCTGACCAATCAAT
Source organism: Urechis unicinctus (assembly GCA_034190875.2). NCBI lineage: Eukaryota > Metazoa > Annelida > Polychaeta > Xenopneusta > Urechidae > Urechis > Urechis unicinctus. Next base: position 30,824,125 of record CM067347.1, read on the forward strand.
ACAGATGGGTCGTGAACTGCTTGGTGTACTTAATAAGTAGTGGAAGCACATACACACACACACACACACACACACAGCAGCTGGTACACCAAACAGCTGCTCCCCGCCCCACTCAACTCGCCCCGCCTCCTCACATCACGCACTCCTTCATAAGGCCACACCTGCTCTCAGCTCCACCGATCTGCTAAAATCGACACACTATCCAATGTTTCACACATACCCTCTTCATTGACTGCCGCCATATACAATACCAGTCTGGTGCAAATACAATGCTTGACACACCTGCTGAATCAACAGGAAACCAGGGCAAAATCCACTCCATTCAATTAGCCCCACATTATAGCCATACAAATGACTCATTTCCTAGAGGTGTGAAAAGCTTTGTGTTGTACAATTATATCAAGAAACATCACAGGCAGCAAGTGTCTCAGACACCACACAGCTTTGTACAATTGCTGTGAGTAAATCAACAATCTCAGCAGTTTTGAGCAATACAGTTAGGGTCAAAGTTAACCAATATGTACAGGCTGAATACATGGGGTTAATAAGTACAAGGTGGTGCGATTCTAACAAGCAATCACACCTTATCATAACATAAGATAAGAGAGAGACTAATCACTTGGGACGGCCGATCACCAACGACATAGTTCAATGTCCATAGGATGATTGGGAAATGTTAAACCACCAATCACAGGTAGAGAACATGTCACCTTACAACTAGGTGCACATGTACAGACTTTGTTCCCTCAATATTAACCACATCCCCCATGTATAACCACGTCCTTCTGTACAGAATGATCACATTATCAGCCATCATTATCCACTCAAGTATGATCTCTGAGTGTGTCCTGAAGTGGAAAAATCATTGCCAATAAAAATCAGACCCAAATTGTTCAATTCACCATGATTCGTCCTATGGCTAAACAGGACAGACATTCTGATCAGGCAAAAAATTATTTACACGAAATCACGGCAAACAGTGTTATATAACTGACCTAGATAATAGATCAAGCGTGAGTACACTTAGATCTTGCCATACATGCGGTTGATATTTCAGACACATAACATGACTGGGGTTTGTATACAAGGTCTCATCTTCACTTCTATACAGATATTCTACAGGCTACTCAATAACGATGTGAACTAATTAATCTTAATTTATTAATCTGAAATTCAAACAAGATTTTGCGGTGATTGTATCCAGTTTCTGACATCAGTCTTAGTACGAGGAAAATAATTGGACTAACTCGTTATCTCACAAGAGGTCTCTTATTAAGAATGATGGGTCAACCTGCTCAGTGGAAAACATCAGGGTGGTATCTTGTCTTGGGAATTAGAATAAGAATTTGATACATATATGGATATGACATATATGGATAGGGTAAACAGAGACAAGTCGGTTGGCTGACCACATATGTGATTAGTAATGCCATGCATATGATAGGATTTGTTCCTAGTGACGAGTGCAGACAATCGGGCCACTTTTATAACTCTAATCTATGGTTCTAAAGATGCTATGGGGCAGGGCAAATTAAGAAATGATGTCAATAACTTAGTTATTCTCAACACAGAACATAGAACTGTGCCTTATGGACAGACTGAGATATAATCAGAGATACAATCAGAGGTTATTAACAGCTTGCTACCATAGACCACAGTTGTATCGGGTTTTATGTCAGAGTATGCAAATTAGCTGGTTATTAAAGAGAGTGGAAAGAAAACCCAAGGTCAGAGTTCACCTTGATTAGCAGTTAACCTGGAACCGAAGTAAATGTGGCTCTTTAGTCATCTTGATTTTGGCAATGAGTGTAATTGAAACCACTAGTTATGATTGAAGCAACAAATGGTGTGATTATGAGTCAAACAAAGAATCCTTGATTTGATTGACTTGTCAACTTAAAACGAATCCACTAGAATGTGACATGGTGGTTTTTCATTTTCATAAATACTGGGTTGACATCATCATTTAGCAAGATATAGCTCATCAAATCAGGCCCTGTAATATGGGCTCTGCAAGTGCCTTCAGTCAATGTAGCTTTGAATCTTTGATGTATATTTCACATACTGATGGTATTTAGAGTCAGACTCAGCAGAGCAATGGCGGGGCTGAGACAGGTAGGTTGGGGGTGGACGCTGTTGATAGTTGTCATCAAAGCATTCATACATCTTACACTTATACAAACGCCTCAACTCCCTGCCTTCAACTTCAATGTTTCTTTGATTGCTGTCACGCCGTAGGTTGTGCATGATGGAGAGACTAGTCTAGACGACGAGGGGACAGATTTAACACCCAACAAGCCCCGCTGTCAACTTCAACACCTGAACACCGTCACCGGTATCACTTATAAAAAAAGAATTGATAAACTAACCACCAGAATAAAAAAGGATGGGGCAATGTAACAAGATATTCAACAAGAGCAAAAGCGGGCTTAACAAAATAATCCGTGATAAATATCATGCATACAATTTATGCCTAAAGCTGGAAAGTCTGTGTTAAGCCTTGTCACACTCGGCGAGTAACCCCAACTTGGCGGTTGTTTACAGCTTGATACCGAATGAAATCGACCTCAATTTCTAAGCAGTCAACTTTGAACTCACTGTAGAATATTCTGTACTCCAGAGTATTGGGTGCTCCCCTTTCGATTGTGCTGAAAGACATTATGGACGTTTGAAACACCGGGGTTTTCTCGGCAGACGTGAAGAGCGGCAAATAACGCGTACGATGTGGAATGTCCAAACGCTTTGAGGCAGTGGGTCTCGCAAGCTGCCGGGCTAAACACACTAACCCACGTTGCGCTGTCAACTTGCCGAGAACACCCATGGTGCGCATGTTCATGCGCAATTTCCGTTTTGCTGCATACCGGCCAAAACTACAAGTAGTGACAAAATATAGGGTTACCATAGGCCACTACCATGTAGATTTATCAGCACACCACCACATATTCACCACGGGCGTTAATGTTAACCGGCATGATAGATCAATTAATATGTGATGGTGATAAGGTTCATGAAAATAAAATAAAATTGGTTTGCAGCATTGATAATCACTAATCAGATCTGAAGAAATTCAATATGCAATTAGTAAATTAGAAAACAATAAATCATGAGGATTATATTCTGTTACAGCTGAGCATTTAAGATACTCAAGTCAGAAACTCATCCATCTACTCTCTATGTGTATAAATGGATTTATAATGCATAGTTTCCTACCATATTATATTCATATGCTCTCAGTTCAGCTTGTGCAAGGATTAACAACAAAGACAATTATCGGCCCATAGCTTTGGTCGGTGTAATTTCTAAAGTTATTGAAAGAGTCCTTCTGAACAGGTTAGAAATGTATATTGTCACATGTGAAAATCTGTTTGGCTTTAAACAGAAGCATTGTACATATATGTATATATGCCTTGAAAGAGATTTTAGCTAACCATCCACTGTGGTTTTTTTTAGATGTGTCAAAAGCTTTTGATAGAATCAATCACAAGATATTATTTCTTAAAATGTCTCAACAGAATATGGTGGTCAAATAGGGCAGTACTTTATCAGAACCTTTTCATGTTAAGAATGGTGTCAATCAGACAAGGAGGCATACTGTCACCCTTTCTATTCAACTTGAATATGGATGATCTGTCTGTTAAGTGCCTATCGCACGATCATAGGTACTTCGCTGAAATCAATTCAAACCGGTCCAATAACCGTCAATTAAGGCCTAAATTTGATAAAATATCAGTTCAAATTAGCGCGCCCGACAAAACTCTGCGGCAGCCATTATATAGGTAAGACCCAGGCGTGTGACGTCAGTAAAGTAAGCCCGTTCTCAGAGACGCAGGGAGTTCCCCGTTGTCCCAGGCGCAGCAGTGACATCGCCGGTGTCATTTTTCTCTTCATCGGAGACGTCTTCATCGGAGATGTCTGCCGAAGCAACGATGATCTGCTAATGATCTGTGCATGTAAAGCTGGTTGTATGTTTGGTTCTAAGCCTATCAACTATTTAATGTATGCTAATGACCTCGTGGTATTTTGTCCATTTAGTGCTGGTTTACAAACTTTACTACAACTATGCACTGATTATGGGATGGAATTTGACATTAGTTATAATTCAAAAAAGAGTAATTCAATGACAATCAGATGTAAAGATCATATGAAAATTTGTGCCTGTCTGGTGAGGTAGTCAAAAATGTTAATGAAACTAAGTATCTTGGTCATATATTCACTGATGATTTAACAAATGACAAAGACATATATCGTTCATATCAAATGCTGTAACATGTTGATACGAAAATTTCATATATGTACACTTGATGTTAAAATGTCTTTATTTCGAGCAGACTGTACCCCAATGTATACAGCTCATCTATGGTGTAGGTATACAAAAATTAGTATGCAGAGGCTCACAGTAGCATATAATGATGCCATGAGAATTCCAGTTGGCCTACTAACATCTGCTAGTGCTAGTCAAATGTATGCTAATGTGTGTGTACCTGCGTGTGAGGATGTTATACAAAATCTCATGTATAAGTTTATGTGTAGGCTAGATTCTAGTGAAAACAGTATTGTTCAAAATATAATAAACCCTACCAAAACCAGCACTAAATACATATCAGACGTGTGGAAACACTGGTATAGGAGTACATTCACTATATAAGGCCAACTTAGGTGATATCAAACTGTCATCTTTAAATATTCTGTATTTCTTTCTGCCTGTATATACTGTACTTTATTTTTATGTTTTGTTATATTATGGACCTCCGCTGGCTAAGTGGCTGAGTCAGAAATAAAGCATTTGATTGACTGACTGATTGATTGATTGATTGATTGATTGATTGATTTATCAGCACACCACTACATATTCAACGCAGGTGTGGATGTAAAACGGCACGATAGATAAATTGATAAATGAATTAATATGTGACGGTGATAAGGTGTAATTTTTGAAGATGGTATTGTCTTCTTATCCACCTCGTGTTGAACAATACACCCCGTTTTAATCGAATAACCAAATAATGATATCACGAATTCTGGTTTTGAAACTTTCATCGAATGATTTGGATTCATTGGAAACCGGTAAGTGAGTTTTGACCCTAAGCCATGAAAGATAATAAATTTCCAGTCCCCACTTGGAGTGATGTTCAATTTGCGTAACCGTTACCGAACAAACTCTGCAGATATATATATATTAACATATGAACCTTATAATGTCAGCAATGGTGTTAGACAAGGTGGTATTTTGTCACCATTTCTTTTTAACACTTATATGAATGATTTGTCTAATGAGTTGAATTCCTGTAGATCTGGATGTATGATTGGCTCAGTTCTTATGAACCACATTATGTATGCTGATGACCTGGTAATATTTTGTCCTTATAGTGCTAAATTACAAAATATGCTAAAGATATGCACCAGATATGGGTTGGATTTCGACATTATGTACAACTCTAGCAAGAGCAAAGTTATGATATTTAGATGTAAACAGGATATGATGTTGCCTTTTCCCAAGTTTCATTTATCTGGTAAGGAGCTGTCACTTAGCTCAAATATCTTGGCCACATCATAAATGAAGACTTAGCCAATGACAAAGACATTCATCGGCAATGTCGAATGCTATATGCCCAGGGTAACATGTTGATACGTAAATTTAATATGTGTAATATCCCTGTGAAAGTTGCCTTATTTCGAGCTTTCTGCACACCAATGTACACAGCACATTTGTGGTTTAGATTCAAGGAAAGCGCACGTGAAAACTGAGGGTAGCTTATAATGATGTTATGAGAATGCTCACTGGTGTACTGGTGTACCACTTAAGTGTACAGAGGTAGTATACATGTGGCGCGCGACGGGGTATGTTTTTTCGGCCTCTCGACTTGTACGACGAGTTTTGTTGGGCCTCGTACTTATACGACGGGTATGTTTTTCAGCTGCAATCTGTACGACGGGTTTTTGGGGGCTTCGTTTTGTACGACGGGGTATGTTTTTCTCTTCCTATCTGTACAGCGGTTTTAATATATATTTTGTTTAAGTATGTCGAGATTTTCTTCCGGAATTAACAATGCAAATGCAATGAATGTCCCTGTGTGACGCGCCGAGAATCACACGCTCGACAGCGCAAGCGTGCAAAGTTGTTACTGTATGTAATCAGAAATCAGCTGATCAGATTTTGAGTTTTCCCGATAATTTTTATCCTGCCCACGACGGGTTATACATTTTCATAATACCATGTACGACGGGTTACGCTATGTTTGCCATTTTCATCTTGTACGACGGGTTACACATTCGCATAATACCTTGTACGACGGGGTATGCTTTTGGCCATTTTCACCTTGTGCGACGGGTTTTCGAGGTCCCGCGGCACACCCCTATCCAGGATAAGGTCAAGTGCTCCCCCCGGGGTTTGTGCCAAGTAAGTGATGGATTTTTTCAGCATAAGGGTCGTTCTCTAAGCACAACAATCGTCCCCATCCATCAGTGATCACCGTCGCGTTGTCATCTTGTTGTTAACACAGACATAAAATCCGAATTCATTTGTCAATAAATATCGTCAATATAATCATCTTCCTCTTTAAAGTAAGTAATAAAAAAATCAACCTCACCCAAGAGGTACCAAGAGTATACACACATAGGTTATTTGCGAATTGCAATTACATATTCATAAATATAGCCATAACTTAAACGATAATACATGTTAATCACACGATTACAAATTGGGGTTAATGTTTCTAACTCTTATTTTTCTTAAACTGGTAACGATATCCATATGGACGGAGCGTGGTTATAGTAGGCAACGCTTTTCAATTGGGGTATCTACTAGCTATCCCATAATCCAACAACTTGAACCATTATAAGATGACATAATTTTATCATAATCTTTTTTTTGAAAAATGCATTCCATCACATGAGTTATTGTGAAGGCAATAATGTACATTTATAAAAGACGAGATGCTAATGCGTATTCATATTTCACCCTAATTTGGATTTTATCAGACGCTTGCGAAAAACCACTTTGCCCACACTCATGGCTATGCAGTGTCTTCACCGTGCTCTTATGCACGTGGTAACTGCAGATGACGCACCTGCTCAGGATACATCATTGCCGCATGGGAAACGAATGGGACGATTATTTTGAGATTTTTTGAAGGGACGTTTTTTATAACCTGAATATGGCACGTGGTAGGCGCTACTATGCATCCTAAGCTGAAAACGGTTACAGTTCGAGCGATAACACCAGAGTATGGCGGAATTACCCATGCGTAGTTAATTGACTCGGTGGCCAATCATTTGCATATGTTAATTGTAATCTAAGTTGGTTGTTTTTAATACACCAATATCAAAAAAAAGGATTGATGATTTAGTGTTCCCAATATTTAGAAAATATACAATCGAGATATTCTAGCAACAAAAACGGACCCAAATTACAAATTGAACCTGATATCGGAAAAATGATTCTTTAACTGCCTTTAGCTTCCATCTTTCGTGTTCGATCTGCAGATGCTGATATCAGATCGTCAACAACCGTCAGGGGCGAGGTAACTGACCTGGGGTAGACACTAACGATTGTCTTCTTGTGAGGGGCTAGTTGTTCCCCTGCTGCAATGCATTGGTTGTACACGTGAACAGTATCGGGTTACTAGTATAACCGGACAAGATATGTACTTCGTTGATCGTGAGTCTCATCTAGAGTAAGCACTAATTTCATGATGAAGTTAATGCGTCTTTTAGCAGAGCGTACATGTCTCTCAGGATAGTCAGTAACTTAACAAAATTAACAGCTTTTATGTTTACGCTATTTAGTCATATAAAGGTCTTTTCACTGCTTGTACCTGATTCTAGGTCGTTTATGGGTTTCACCCGAATATAAACAACTATCATCGACTAACAAAGTGTGACTAATTCCAGCACTCGATGACTCACTCCCAACACCCGCATCCTCCACTGACACAGTAGCACCGTTTTCATGTCATGTCCCCATACGTAGCTATACTTCAGAACAGGGAGAAATATGAGTCGTGCCGACTTCGCTTTCCTTATGTCTGAACGGTCGAGAAAGTTCATATAATTCATTTAGTTGTGTGAATGGATCACTTTTACCATATTCAACATTTTGTTACCATGAATGTCTCTGATAAAATTTTGATGACAAGTTGATAGCTCGGGATATCGACTGTTCAAATTGAACTAAAATTCAATATGTAATTACGTTTTTGCGAACGGAATGATGTATCAGTAAAAATTTAAAAACAGTCATAAAACTTAAAGCTGTATTGAAACGCAACAGTGGTCACAGCTCAAGCAAAATACAACAAACTGGGACCAAGTTATTGGACTATACACGTTGATCTTTACTTATTGCTTCGGAGCTAGTCGACCGCCAGTGCTTATCAAATAGCCCTCTGTTGATCACTTCATAACACAAACACGTGTGCAATGGTGGAGCTTAATCTGTGTCATATCGTGGTCTAATTTGTGCTCGGTATTGGGAAGAAATTACTTACGTCTCTTTGTAATTTTCAAGGATATAGCATCTGCAATGGGCAGAAAGATAAAGGTATGATTTAAGCTTTAAATGTCGATTTAGACATATTTACTAACGATACTCCCGTATATCGCCCACGAAAGGTTTTTTTTCCATCAGCAAATTGTTTAGTAGGGACTAGGGTGTCCATAGCCCTGGTCGGACGGTAAATCGTCGTGATATCATGTATTAATGTTTGCAATCAATATATAACTAAAACAAGTACTGTCATTTGACAGGTGATAGATCTTGAAATTGATTTGAGAACCAAGCATCTATGAAAGCTACACTTTTAACTTATAGTTATACAGCAGTAACTGTTAAATTGTCAAATACCTAATGAATACCTATTTCTTCTACTCGATACTTTGTAGATATCAGTGGAGACAATTTGGGAAGATTTTTCTGCAACTGGCAGTGGGTGCTGCTTTAAACTCCTTCATTCCACTCCAAGGATAAGTTTGAACAAATCAAAGGGTTTTCGTAGTCTAAGTCCCCATTCCCTTGAGCACCCACACCCCGACTGGCACAACTCTCTCTGGCTCAAGGGTCTTGGGACAGATAACCCAGAAAACTGCGCAATTGTTTCTGACCGCTCGATTCAAAATCGCCATTATGGCATAACAGATAGGCTAATCAGAGCTAAATCCGAAGATTCAGGGCTCACGCTAGCCAAAAATTATCAAGGGTCCAGGACTCTCAGGTTAAAATTCCCAAGGGTCCCCAACACATTAAGGGGGTCCACAAGAAACACGAGGGTCCACATAGACGTTTATTGATGACTGAACACAACGCCACGAACGCGTATGTACAAACATTGCATGCATGTTAATTCACTTCCTTCTTCGTTTATCAGCAATCAAGTTCATAGATGCTTTATGACAGTCCTGAACAGCTGGACCCTCAGTCTTGATGCGCATTAGTATCTCCAGCACTCCTTCTGACAGTGAAGCACGTTTGCGAGATTTTGTGACATTTTGGGTTGAAAACCCTAGCTCACATGAAACTGACGACACAGGGCTCACAGATAGTAACTGGGCTAACGCAGAGAAGTCTGGGAAGAGGGTCTGTGTGGAAAGGGTTGTCAGGACTTGATGGAAGGGACAGCTGACAAAAGACTTCAGGAACATTGTCAGTTCCCTAGGTAGGGCCTTAGCGGGATTCCATCCCTCTCTAGGGTCACATGGTGCTACCGCCTGATTGGGGGTTATGGCTCAGCTGTGTTTAGCCTCTCTACCCAACCCTAGCACTGCAGAAAATACATATCATAACATTAAGCTATCATATCTTTTACAACTATCATATGCCTAATTTGCGATTGGGAGACATCAACATAATTTGCTGCTGCCTGAAGATAAGTACTGCCGAATGCAAATGGATTCTTCTTGCCAGCATCACGACACCATTTGCAGACTGCAAGCACTGTGTCTGATTTCTGGCCCACCACTTTCTTTTCTAGCCAAGGAAATTGTTTTTCCCACGCTGGTAACCATTTGAGTAGCTGGGCTGGGGGTGGCCTGGCAGATGTATTCCCTGCAGTAACTGATGCATTTGACTCTGCTGACAACACGTTTTCTGTAGCTTGTCTCTTCCCAGAATTAGTCTCAGCCAAGCTGTCTTCCTCTCGTCGCCTCTTTGGTGCTGCAGTGCAGTAAAGAAATTCTTTATCCCGCTTAGCGAAGCTGTTGCCATGCTGAAAGAAGTGTAGCTTGAACGCCATTCCTGGTCCTATTTATACAATCTGTACTGCCAAGTCGCTTGTATGCAGCTCAGAATAAAATCTTGCCACAGATGTGCTCATAAACAGACTCCAAGGTACGCGAAACGCACGATCGCCCTTTGATGTTCTTTAACTGAGTTTTGCTAGCACAGCACCCAGCACTGCCATGGTAACAAGCCAACTGGGTGAAGTTCAGTTGGTAAAACATACTGTGAGAATTTAATAAAATGATTCAATATGCATATCTCTACCCAATAGAAAATCTTTCGCCAGATAATGCCAATACTCTGAAACCATACCTTCTCATCACTATCATCTGGACCACAAACATGACCCTCAATGTTTTGTTCTCACCGGCATGCATTAAAAAGAATAAAGTATGATTGAATTCGCTTACATTCACCGAGTAAAGAAAGCGTAACACCCATACACTGAAGTGCATTTCTTGGCGTTGACCTGGCGAACGCAGAGTGAGCTTATCAGCGTGCTCTATTTATTCAAAGGAGACACAACTTAGTTTCAACTTGCACTCGTCAGTTGGGCAACAACTTTCGAGTTTTCATTTCACCTGCAGGCGGGCGAGTTCACGCAATTGACATTCTCGCGAATTGTGTAGCTTTGAGTAATGGATGCACGGCATCACAAATCTTGTGCGTCCACGGGACCCACAAGCCGTATTGATGCGGGTCCTCTCCAAGAATCGCGGCTAAACGCACATTGTTGTTCCGCCATCTATGTTACGCTGAAGTGATGGGGCGCCACATGCAAACTGGCTCAAGAGAGTTGATTGGCGAGCCATGGAACCACGGAAAATACCGAGCATTGTCTTAATTGGAAAGCAGGTTTTTCCGGTTGGAGCACTTGGCCACATGTATTGTACTGATAGTCATAATACTCTGGTCATCACCAGGCCCCCATAGTATGTTCTTTGCCAATGCATTGGCACGTCTACTGTTCTAACATGTATGCAAAATTGCGGAATACTTTTGTCAAAATCCGTGCCATTTATTGCTCGCCACTCAGCTCTGATAAAAACCATCATGGCCAGGTGCCTTGTCAGTGGGTAACAACATATGCAGCGGTGGAAACTAACTGAAGAAAGTTAACGGTCCGCTTATAAACCTACTGGCCCAAAAAATGTGTAAGGACTCTCTGCTCCTAGTCAAGGTCCCCTAGCCTGATGGCTGCGGGCGCTGTTTACATGTTACTGATATTCAATAGTCTCGCCTTCAGGTCTAGGCGAGCTTAATGTCTTGAACTGGACAGGCATCCCAGATTTGGGATGCTCCAATCACAAGCCGTGTCTCTCGGTCACTCTCGGGTACTTTTGAGTCGTTGTCTCTCATTGGTTAGTTCTACAAGTTCCGAGGAACTTGTCCAACCGGACGAGTGATTTTTATGAGCCGGGCACACATTCTACAACACTCTGATTTGTTGTTTCACGCTGAGTGGCACCGTTAATCACACAGTCGGCAAGAGAAGCAGACACACAACTGGTTCTTTTTAACTGACTATTATGTAAACATACTATCGTGCAGCTGAGCGATTAAAGCGCTTGTTGTGGTGCCAATTCGAACTTTTGAGATGCCCCATAATTTCAGAAGACATACAATGTGTTTTCATTGGACGCAGACCACTACAATGTCCATGACATCACATAGAACCGAGGGTGCGTATCACAAGCCATACACGCGCAATTAAGGTAAATCCGGGTCACGAAGATTAACGAACGTGTCTAATGAATATTCGGACTCGCCAGTTTAAGACCTTATCTTATCGTAGACTCTAGTGCGAGAAGCATAGCGGAACCCCTGGAGTCTGGGATGCAGACTACTCTGCTCCTTGAGTGTCAAATTTATTCAAATGCATATACAGAACAAAAATGCATATACAAAAATAATAAAAAAACTTAAACCTCAGCAAGTAGATGACAAGTTGTTACAGTATTTCAAATGCAACTGCTCATACAAACCTAACTAAACAAATCACATATTAGAGATCCTTTAGCTTCTCCCCGTAGGCAAGTTCTTGGAGCCTTTCAAGAGCGACACACACAGTGTTCCTCACCGTCACTCTCCTCATCAGTGTCTCCATTCCCCTCCATGAATATGACTCCCTTCTTTCTGGGGCCACCGTAACTTGATGGCCTGTGATGGATCATAGCTATCAATGTCTGGTGATTGAAGTGGCAGCATACAAAAAATTCCTAAGGCGAGGTTTTGCTATGGGAAAAATCGACTCGTCAGCTGGACGACTGAATTGGGAACCGCCACTCGCCCAAGCCTGATTTTACTCGCCATTGGCGGGCGGGCGAGTGCTTATTTCCAACCCTGCATATGATACAGATACCTCAGACATTGTAATTGCCATTTTATAATGGGTATGCAATAATAAAGTAACAGGTGAGATGGGGCAACAGGATTGAGGCAGAAATAGCCAACCTGGTACAAAGCAAAGGTACTTGATGATAATGTGATGGGAACCCTAACTATGCATATCATATTGTGAGGAAGGATGTTGCTAATATTTCTGGTCATTGTTAAGACTGCAACACTATGGGGATAAGCATGGATGTCAGTGAACATGGTGTCCAATTTTTTGCGTGTTCAATTATTACATTCACCGGTTATAAAGAAGAGTTAGACCAGAAGGGGGTTCTTGACCAGCCTGAACATTTTTTAGGGTAGGGATCTACAGTCAGTTGGACACCACATATATTTTCTACTCCTGGTGCCAAACATATCTGTTAATATCTGAGGTAAATGTGATCCCATACTCAGATGTATTTTAAGCTCTGTTAAGAACTAAGATTGCTATAACTGAAAATAATGCATGTAATGTAACTGATGAAATAGTTATCTTTACTCATGAGGAGTCCTTTATCTTCCAGGCTTGTTGAGAGTGAATATGTTTCAAACCAAGTTGTATTGATACTGTTTGTATAAGGGTGGAAAGAAGCCTCCCGCGGGAGCCTCATCAAGCCGTGAGTTCCAGGAGGAGGAGTATAAAAAGGCACCGCACTCATTCATATTCCACCGTGGTCAAGTTGGCAAATACACACAGCAACTTGTAAAGGATATGCGGCATGTAATGGAACCTTATACAGCCTCAAATCTCAAGGTAAATTCTTTTGATATATGTTTCAGTTTAGTATTAATTCATTTACATGGTACAAGTCATAAGTAAAACTTTGATTGTGTGGAGGTGTAGATGAAGTAAATGACAGTATATGCTAATGACAACATTTAGGGGTTCAGTGTGTTATGTTTATTGGTTCTGATTGTAGGTGCGCAAAAACAACGTGCTGAAGGACTTTGTGAGTGTAGCAGGCTCACTAAACATCAGTCACTTTATGGTCTTCACCAAGACAGATGCAGCTATGTACTTGAAGCTTATGCGATTACCAAGAGGACCAACACTTACCTTCAAGGTAATATCAAAATCTTCAAGGTTGAATTGAAACATTCAAGGATGTATCAAAGCTTTAAAGGAAGGCATTAATCTATAAAAAAATTCTAGACAGTATAAAAACCGTTGAGGCAATATTGAAATCCTCACAAATGTTTAAAAACTCTCAAGGTAATATTTTAACATTCAAGAATGTATCAAAGCCTTAAAGATAAAATCAAAACTTCAAGATAATATCAAAATCTTACAGGCAATATTGAAACTTAGGATTTATCAAACCTTTCATGGCTGTATCAAGAAAGCCTTCAATGTAACATCAAGCCTGCATTGTAAAGTCAAAACCTTCAAGGTAATATCCAACCTCAAGGATGTATCAAAACCTTCAAGGTGATATCATTCCTTCAAGGTAAAATCCAACCTTTAAGGTAATATCAAACCTTTAAGGTAATATCAAACCTTCAAGGATGCATCAAAACCATCAAGGTAATATCAAACCTCCAAGGTAATATCAAACTTCTAAGATGTTTGTTTGACCGACATACGCCCATGTATACTATATTTATCATGCTGACTCTCTTTTATCTTGACAACAGCAAAACGTTTATCCCTTTATATTATTGAACAGTGTCATCATTGATTTCATGGCTTTTGCCAATATCTATATAGAATTTTGGCGAATATTAAACGCCCGTGATCAATTTGTTTTTTTTAAATAGATAATAATATACCAAGGTAAGTCAGTGGTTCCTTTTTGGCATGGCTCTTTGATTGAGCTCTGCTGTGTGTCTTGTCAGGTGGAGGCCTTCAGCCTGTCCAGTGACGTGGTGTCCACCATCAAGCGTCATCATATGGACAGCAAACAGTTCAAGACACACCCCCTCCTCGTCATGAATAACTTCAGTGGGGAAGGACTTCACCTTAAGCTCATGGCCTCCATGTTCCAGAACCTTTTCCCAGCCATCAATGTTAACAAGGTTTGTTGCCCAAGCCAGATCAATATCACTCACAGCTTGCACCAGGGTCTTAGCCATTATTTCAAACCTGCCCGTCCACCACACTCCCCCACCCGTCCATACCCCTCCTCTCCTCTCAGAGCCATCAAGCTGTCAGCCAGTCAAGCTATCATTACGCTGACCGGTCAGCGTCGTCGTCACCCCCACCCCCCACTTCAGTACAGTCAATACGCCACCTCTGTAAAGCGTTATCAAACGAGCAGTATTTATCTTGATCTTATCCCGCCTGGAAGGCGCGGACGGGTTGGCGGGTGGACAGTCTTTAGGGGAAAATTCCAGCCCATCCAAATCGTGGACGGTTGTATGGGTCTCTGGCTAAGACCCTGGCTTGCGCCCCTCAATTTAAGTGTAAAAATATATTAAGAGGTTTTTTGTAAGGTTGTCTGGTATTCAAGTGACTGATATCTGTAGTTTGTGTTGTTTGGGGATTTAAATTCATGAATATTGCTGTTGTTGTTGACAGGTGAAGCTAGGAGCAATAAGAAGATGTGTTCTTCTCAACTTGAACAAGGAAGATGGCAATATTGAGTTTCGCCATTAGTAAGTTAATACGTATATGTGGATCAGCTAAGGGTTTCATGACAGCATCATAAACCCTGTATGACTGATGTAATGTGTTACTGTGACAGCAATATCAAGGCAGTGCCTGTTGGTATGAGTCGACCAGTGAAGAAGCTTATCCAGGCCCGAATACCCAACCTCAGCAAATTACAGGATGTCAGTGATTTCCTTCTCAAGTATGTACCTTCCATTCTTATTGTCTGTATAATGAACTCTGTCCAGAAATGTGTATTGGTGAAGCTGTATCTGGCATGTGTGTTGTTTCAGGGATGGGAACCTCTCAGAGAGTGAGGCCGAGGTTGATGGCCCTCACAATGAGATCACGCTGCCTCAATCCCTCGCTAGTCGAGGTAACATTAAGGCCAGCAAGAGTGCCATCAGGTGAATGACAGCCACATGTTGGCATGCGTTTGTTAATTGGAAACCAAATGGACAGAACGATTGTATAATCTCATTAGCGGTGTCAATCATACCACTAACTCCTGTACCAGTAATTTAATGACATCAACCACCACATCAAGTATTTGTTTGCTGTCAGGCTGACGGAGATAGGACCTCGGTTAACTTTGAAGCTGGTGAAGATAGAGGAGGGTATTAATGAGGGTGAGGTCCTCTACCACAGCCTCATCACCAAAACCGAGGAGGAAAAACAAGCCACGCAGAAAGCTAAAGCTAAGAAGAAGTATGGTTTTCTTGATGATCAGTTATTTATTTCCATTTGTTGTGCCTCACATTCTTGTCTTCTATTGACACTCTCACACAATGAATACGCTAATAACTGTCATCGTGCTTGTTGTATTACAGGAAGTTGAAACTGAAGAGGA
The DNA here is from genome assembly GCA_034190875.2 of Urechis unicinctus. Classification (NCBI taxonomy): domain Eukaryota; kingdom Metazoa; phylum Annelida; class Polychaeta; order Xenopneusta; family Urechidae; genus Urechis; species Urechis unicinctus. The sequence goes on from CM067347.1 coordinate 30,840,157, forward strand.
AGGAAGAGCAGGAGAAAAATCTGGCAAGGAAGCAACGAGAGAAAGAGGAGAACAAGATGAGGGCAATCGAGGGCATGAAGCGCAAGCAGCTGGAAGAGGCTGACAGTGATGCTGAAGATCCTGGAGAAGGTAAGCAAGGGGCTGACAGTGATGCTGAAGATACTGAAGAAGGTAAGCAAGGGGCTGACAGTGATGCTGAAGATCCTGGAGAAGGTAAGCAAGAGGCTGACACTGATGCTGAATATCCCAGAGAAGGTAAGCAAGAGGCTGACAGTGATGCTGAAGATCCCAGAGAAGGTAAGCAAGAGGCTGACAGTGATGCTGAAGATCCCAGAGAAGGTAAGCAAGGGGCTGACAGTGATGCTGAAGATCCCGGAGAAGGTAAGTAAGGGCCTGACAGTGATGCTGAAGATCCTGGAGAAGGTAAGCAAGGGGCTGACAGTGATGCTGATGATCCTTATCAAGGGAAGCAAGAGGCTGACACTTAAGTCTGCATTTGAGTTTTGTTTTAGTAATGCGGGGTATTATAATTCAGTCAGCAATGTTTGGATTTGTTTAGCTTTTGTGTGTCCAAAAATGTCAGCTATGAGTGAGGACATATTCATCAATTACTGCAAATACATGTTTGTTTTATCATCTGTACAGATAATGTTGGTTATGATGATGACGATGACACAGTCTACTATGAACAGGAAGTGGGGGAAGCAGCTGACCCAGGTACCTATCATACTCACTCAGCAATAATTTGTTCCATGGTGTATCAATGGGTGTTAAACTGCATATAAATACCGTGACTGTCCTCTGTGTAGATCTATTCCTTTCCAAGGGAGGGAAATCAATGAAGAGGAAAGCCACAGACAGAAGCGTGAAGCACCCACGCTTTGCTAACAAGAAACCAAGGACAGATGGGGACAAAATGACTAAGTCTGGCAAAGGGAAGCACCCACGCTTTGCTAACAAGAAACCAAGGACGGATGGGGACAAAATGACTAAGTCTGGCAAAGGTGATAAAGTTCATTCAAAAAAGAAAATTATGACACCAATGGAGAAGTTTCAGAAACAGCAGAAAAAGAGGAAAGACAGAAAAGAAGCTGCTGCCAAAAAGAGACTAAAGAAACATAAATAGGTTTCAATATCAAATTATGATCGATGTTTAAAACCATATATGTTGTTTGTCCAATAAATTCAACCAGGCAAGATTGATCCTAGTACTTTACTCTTGATTTACTGTTTATTCTCATCAGATTAATCGTTGTTCAATAGTTAGTAGCATCTTGGTGTCGTTTCTCAAGAGATCTAAAGACAATATATAATCTCATCAGAAATAGGTTGCAAGAATTGAATCTTCTTTTTAGCTATGCTTTTCTGTAGATCTTAGAGATCTGCTCTACATAAACACTGATGGCACATTTGCTATAAAAGAAATTGGCTCAGCCAAATCATACATAAGTTACTTTTATGTCATCATCATCTTGCCTTTGATAAAAATAGACTCAAATATCTTGTTTAAATTAAAACTTGCCAATGGGGCATCACCTTCCGTAACCTTTTTCAACGATGCAATTTTTGGTGGATTTGTTCCATTTGATTTTTGCTTTGGTGTGGCTGCAAAAATGATGATGACTATTGATTCATATAAGTGCCTTGATTACAGCCTTCAATCGTTATCTGCTATTATCGCTCAAACCCCACACATTTTCAGTCTTTGGATGTATATTATCAACCACATGCCACATTAAGCCTATTGATCACATTCCACAAACTATATTCTATAGCAATATACAAAGGCCATAAAAGGAAGTTTTTCCACTCAATAACCTTGATGAAATTTACATTTAAGCTGTTTTTGAAATAAAGGGAAACCATAATTAGTGATAAGTAGATGTACACCTAAACACAACCTCATGAAGTTGTACTCACTGGACAGGTAATTGACATTTTTTATAATTAGTAAATAACATCTTATAGCCCCATTGGCCTCCTGTTTATAAATTGATAAAAAAAAGTCTTAACTGCTTCAGAACATTTATTGAATACAACAAGAGTGAGAATAGCTTCAACACAACTACAAATGCTTTATAAGGCAATGCAACAATTCAATCTTCCACAATCAAAACATGGCTTGTTGAAGAAAGTGTGTTGGATGGACTACCATAATCTCCACGTATTTATCACATATTCTGTTTAACATGCAACACAATTTCAAAAATCTCAATTAGTTTCTATATACATATCTATATAAATGGACGGATTGTCTGGCAATTCTGAAACAGTGGATCCCATAAAAAATCCTTCTTGCTTGGCAGATCCAGCATGCCAATCAGCAGTTGATTTGGATCAATTAGTCTAGGCATATCATCAACTTAGCTAACCAATCAGATTAGTTATGAGAAAGGCCATCAAAGACATGATAGCACATTTCTGAAATCAGCAGTGAGACGTGAGCATTTTCCTTATCCGATTAATGGACTGTAAATATGAGAAGTTAAACCACTGATTCTATTTTCAATCACTCAATTGTAGTAATATTGATAAGATTATGAATGTTGCATTGTTACAGATAGGTAAATTGACTTTGTGCCACTTGTGACCCACAGTGAACAGGTGAGACATGCACTTCATGGTGAATAACCCACAAAGATTGTTAGAAATTCTTAACTAATAGTTCAAAAGTTACCACATAAGCAACGTTTCTTGCAGTTTCAGACAGAGTATGCCAAAAATATAACAAATCAATCCAAATCTATTGACGTAATTTAGCTTAATGATTGCATAGGATTTCTGGGGATAAAAAACTAAAAAAAAAAGAAGAGAAGAAGACACGCATTACTGCAAATTATGCACAGGTTTTTAACAGCAGCCTACTTCAAAAGAAGTTACCCTTTTGCCAGCTTACATAATGGGGTTAAGAGTTAATCACATAAATAAATACGCTAAAATTATTTACTAACAAAATAAAATCTGCAACTCATCAAATTATAATCATAACAATGGCATAACTTTAGCTCATGAACAATTCAACGTAAATATATCTTGACCATGTAATGTGAACTGCAAGAAAGCACTTGCGACATGGGAATTAACAGCAGTGTAATATCAGCAGTATACACACATTGCATAACGAAGTAAGTGATACAACCCCACAACACAACTAGCACTGTACACATCAAAGCAAAACACATCTTCTCATACTCTAGTCAAGAACCCAAAGATTAGATTTAACACGGTGGTTGTTAGAATAATGGTCCATGCGTCAGTAGCAGGTTGCAACATGGTAATGGATCTTGGAATATCCTCCTATACGTTGCTTGTGAAGAAATCCTGAAAAAGAAGGTTAAGACAGAGTAAGAACTTGTCCAGAAATAAAGGAGTTACATCAATTTCATTGAGTTAGTAAAAAAAAAAAAAAAACCCAGATATGCTGGGCAGTTAATATAAAGATGCTGCATTAAATTGAAAGTGTATATATCACTATAACAAAAAGTATAGTGATGCTTATGACAAGGGTGTTATGGATGTGCTAATTAAATAAGTGGGTTCCAAGATTCAATGCTTGACACCTGCCAGAATGAGGAAATTAAACATGTTAACTATCAACCATTTACGTTAAACCAAAGGCAAACACCAAGAAATTGGTAGGACATTAAATGTCATCCTTCAAGTGAGAAAAATGTGGTTTAAAAAACAATGATCAATACAGCTTAGAGTAAGATTGAGTGAATGAGAAGAACATTCAAGCTAGGAACCCACTGCTTTAATACACTCATCACATTGTTATGTTAGTGATATGTAACAAACAAATCGTTCACTACTTTTTGATTCTGGTCATAACTGAATGCCTCGTGATAAATACATTCCCTCCTGTTCAGTTTCCATAAGATTTATAGAAATTTCAAGTGATAGGTATGGAAAAGTTTAATGTGTTAATGATCAGGACATCAAGTGAAGAATGGAACATGAAGTCTTACGTAGAACACAATCACAGTCATGTGCATCGTGCTCAATAAAACACTAACAAATGTTGAAGTAAAAAGTGTCCAACTGTTGAAATTGCTACCTCTATTTACCTGGTGTATTTAGACCTAAGACTATCAAAACAAACAGATAAGATGGAGTCAGGTAACATGTGCATATGTGTTTATAGCATTATTCACCACAGATTGCTAAATTATCTACAATTATACAGTGATCTTTATAGTGCCCGTATAAGGTAAAGTGTGTACTAACCTGGTTGTGGGAAGAGCTGGGTCGAGAGCGCGCCCGCACACCCCCACCCGCACCACCTAACATCCCTGAACTGGGCGACGCCCCGCGAGCGCTGCCCCCACCACTGCCATGGCTGGCATGGCCGATGGACGACTCCGAGTCCCAGCGTTCGAGTTCCTCACGCACCAGACGCTCCATTTGTTCTCGCTTCACCTCTTCTGTTGTGCCGTCACTCTAGAACATCACACACCCACACATTGTCAGCCTCATTTTACCACATATCCCCAATGCATAACCTATATCACCGTCTTCCAGATCTTTTCAAATACGATTTCACACCCACCTCTGTGATACTGTCTAGGATTTTGCTCATGGTTTCTCTGCGCTTTGACTTGGCTCTTTCCATGGCTTCTAACTTGACAAGTACAGCGTCTATCTTAGACACAATACTACCAATGCTATGTTCCATGCGGTCCACGCGTCGGGACAGCACCGTGAACTCTTCATATGACACCGTTGACGGTTCCCCTTCCTCCCCCGCCTCCGGACCTCGTGGATTTACCCGTAGCCGTGTCCTCATCCTCGTCAGTGTTGTCATCGCTGTCATCTCCAAAGCTGTGGTTGTCCCCCTTGGTGCCGTCAGCCTTGACCTCCAGCTGCTCAAACTCCTTGTTGATTTGGACCTGTGAGAAGATACAGCCATCACTACGTATACCGGCCGAGGCATCGTGAATGTGTCATGTCATGATACACATCCGTTCAGTTGCCAGTTCTGATAACATTTCTGCCTATGACTGGAATTGCATGCAACCAAAAACATCCAAAACTGTTCAAATATAAAAGCTTCATTTTGGAAGCAAACAGATGAGTTCACTGACCTTTTGGCCCTCAAGGTCACGGTGCATCTTGCGCTGTTCCCCTTCATCCAATACGCGATCACCATCCAAGTCATACTTGGCAAACACAGCCTCTATCTCAGCCTCAGCATAACCACGCCTGAAGACAGAAGCAATATTTAGACGGCTGATGAGAACAGAACAATATGTAATATATTATGATGTATACAACTGAGGGCTGGCGAGTGACCCACGTTTTAAGGTCTTGTCTCCACTCATCAAAGTCGAGCTGGCTGTCCTGGTTAATGTCAGCAGACTTGAGGGCCTTCTGGATGTCAACAATCTTGTCTCTCTTCAGGTTCAACTTCTCCATCATCTTGTCATAACCCTGTAAGCCAGTATATATACAAATACTCCTGTATTGTGGAAACATTATGGACCAAAATTAATGCAGAATAGGGTTATTAAGCAACCACTTGAGGTTTTATTCTATTTTTGACTGGACAGAGTCATTAAGTTCTCCTATTGCGTTAACCATGTTTGGCTGAATCAACAATCTTCTTTCTACCACCAACCCACCCACGCAGCACCTTAACCTCAACCCCTGCAGTAGAAACTGGCATTTCACCTGCTTGAAGTAGTCAGAGATCTCGAACTCGTTCTTCTGGCTGGCTATGTCCGCCTTCACCTCGGAGTAGGTGTCATTAATGATAGCCAGGAACATGTTGATGAGGACGAAGAACACAAAGAAGACGTAGAGAACAAAGTAAGCCGGTCCCAGGATGCGGTCAGCCTCCTCTAACTCGTGGAAGTTGAAGTCTCCCAGGATGATCCGAAGCAGAGTGAAGCTGGATGAACACAGATGAGACCTTGTCACATATTGCAACATATATTCTGATTAGCTTCAGTATTTTATAAGCTCTCAGTTGTATACAAGGCAGTTTTGTAATGGATGCTATAATTAGGGTGGTATTCTTATGACAGTGTCTCATTGTTTATACAATTCATGAATCATACAATTTCAGAACAGTGTAAGCCAGGAAATATGATAAATTTTCACTTCTAACTCAAATTATGGATATCTATGCAAGCAAAAGAAGGCACACGCCTGCGCTTAAACTAACTTATACACCTCAACTATCAAAAATAAAATCAATGCACAGGGTTCTTACATGGCATCATCGAATCTCCTGAAGTCCCTCACTTGGGTGCCGAATATGAGGTAGCCGAGCTGAGCGAAGGCCAGGAAGATGATGAAGAACATGACAGCAAACCCAGCCAGATCCTTAGCACAGCGAGCCAGTGTGGAGGAGAGCTGGGTCATAGTCTTGTTAAAACTGATGTACTTGAACACCTGCCAAAGCCACCATCAACCAAGAAATGATATCATGGTTCCAACCATCACCAATGCCAAAGTCAATATTGCCCATCACATATAATCAGTTCCATAGGTCAGAGCAGAGAAACAAGTTTCGTCTTGATTTGAAACATGAATTAACTATTGTATGTTTATAATATGGTGATATATTGATGCCTTATAACTATATCCAATCAATGTCAACTATATCTACAAGTTACCTTGACCCAGGCGAAGAAAACCATGACAGCCATGGCCGAGTTGAATACGACCTGCCAGTACGAGAGGAACTCAAAGTCGGCATACTGCTCTGGACTGTCCAACAGAGTGTCCAGCATGTCGTTCACAGCAATGGTGCGGTAGATGTTGAAGGCTATACAGCAGACGGCTATGATGATGACCAGGATGTCCAGGATGTTCCACACGCTCTTGAAGTACGAGAATTTGTGGCGCTTGATCTGCAATGCAAAGGTGCCTAGTTAATTATAACAGTGATAATCAAGGTAGCAGAAACTTGATTTGAGAAGCCAGTAGCGGGGGATGGAGTTTGGGATTGGAGTGGGGTAGTCCTTACCTCCAGTGCTTCCTCTACCGAGTAGTAGATAATGAAGAGGGCAAATATACACTCGCAGGCCATAACAAAGAAATCCTGAGCAGATACATAGCGGATGAGTTTCACAGTGCGGAAGGTGAAAGATGGAATGGCACCGCCAGTAGCTGGTAACTCCACCAGTAGACTGCAAACAATCACGCCCATCCATCGAGAAAATAATACAGATGGGACTACGAATATCACTTCAACATGATATTAAAACAAACACAAAATGATTATCAATGTAAATTCATCTTGAAGATTGTATTAAATGGGACAATACAATGTTGAATAGAGGATGGCTTGGACTCACCGTATGACACAGAAGAGATTTATGTTGGCGTTGTAGACAGTAAAGTCAATGAAGATGGCCCTAGTTCCACGTGTTATCCACAGGTTGTCCTTCAGTTCAGCGATGGTTTCTAACGACTGAGCCTTGTCAATGTTGAGGTCCTTAATGAAGCCGCCGCCTCCGTAGGTGGAGATAAGGCCCCAGTGGGAGGAGCCATCAAGTTCCTCCTCTGTGTGGTATGTCCATCTGGTGGGACCAATCGAACGTCAGACAAGGATTAAACCTTTCTCTCTGTTCCGCAGTACTCATCACCATCATGATGTTGAGTGTCATAAGTACATTATGCCACAACCTTGTCCATAATCATAACGTGCTCCTCTCAGTTATGCGCACGAGTGACCTTCATGTCACCTAGAAGATCACTCTGGAGAATGACTGAGAGGGGCACGTTATAATTGTGGACAAGGTTGTGGCATAATGTACTTATGACACTCAACATCGATGTGAACCGCAAAGCTGATGCAGGGCTTGACAAGGATATTTATCAGTGGTACCCTTACAGGGGTCTAACTTAACTTGGTGGCCATTTGGGCCACCAGGCCATAAATGTTGGTGGCTGGCTAAATTAAATGGCAGCCTTGAAATGATCATATTATATGGGATTTTGTATTGACCGAAAATCTTTAAAAAATCTCCTTTATTCATGTAATAGGTGTAGTCATATTTATACCCACTATAGTTGCAGTCTTAACTCAAATTAGCGTTAGCATATTATCTGCAGTAGATTGTTTGTAGGGTTGAACATGAGGTGGCCACCCGGGGCACCTAGCCCGAGGGGGGCAGGGCCCCTGGGCTCCTATCAATTTCGATCCCAGCCCTTATGGAATGAAATCAAACTACGAGTAGTTACAGTGATAAAGGCTAAAATGAAGTAGTAGTCAAAGTTGTAAATGAGGTACTTAATAATTTATCTGCTGCTATCTTGGAGTAATGTTCTCAGTCAAAGTACTTAAATGGGCAAGGAAAGCATAGTTGATAGCAATGTGTTTAGGAGGGCGCATTAAAAATCCACGAGATGTTGTAACTCACGCAGTGCCATTCATTAAACCGAATGGTTCTTTGTCCTCTATACTAGAAGCGTAGGAGTCATAGCAGGCCTTGATGTTCTCCTTGAAGTCCTCATGCACCACACATGAGTCACTGCGCACCTTGAGCTGACGGATCCGAGGCACCCCAAGTAACTTGTTCTCGTAGAAGATGTAGCCACGCTCGTCATCAGACACACTGCGGTTGTTATACCACGTCTCCCAGTACAGTCCATCCACCAGAGGGCCTTCAGCAAACTGGTACCAACCCCAACATTTGTTTAGACAGCATCGAAAACGATTGATATCAACAACCATCTACATCATATATATATATATAACATCATTGCACTTTTTCCTTGTACTGATCCATTTATTTTTAAGTAAAAAAGGAAATGCTAATTTCTAATGCATGGGATTGGATAGCCTAATGCAATAAGAAAATAAGTAGCAACTGGGAAGAAAATTCAAACAAATTTAAGAATGCAATACTGAAACACATGCAAAGCAATTTCAATCACATTGCTGACTGTTCCAACACAACAGCATGGCACAAACAAACGGAAGGGGCGGTGCAGGCAATCAGTGATGTGGACCTTTATGGTACCGGGTGCAACAAACATATGCTGATTTGGGGGATCGGTTGTCAATGACAGACAGCAAGTGATCACAATATATGATATATACACACAAGCACCACACAGAATAAACCTGCGGAAATGACACCATGCACGAACGGCAACACATAGGTGATGTTAGTGAAGCCCAGGTAATAAATAAGAGGGTTATTCGGCTGAATACAGCACATACCAGCTGCCCCAGCATGACATCACACGTACAAATGAATCACAACGAATCGCATGATGGCTGGCAGAGCTTCTTATTAAATTAGGTGTTTTCTGTCGAAGTTAGCAGCGAAATGCGTTGAAGCGATGGTTAGTTTTGTCAGGAATATGATCACTCACTCACTCACACACACCAATGCAAGTCAGGCGTAGTTACAGTTGTTATGCATCGATCATGCAAGTCAATAATGACATAACATCATTGGCTACAAATCCATATGTAATATGGTCAGATGACAAAATGACAAATAATTTTATTATTAGGTTAGCCACAGAAAACATCTAGCACCGATGCGAAGCCAGCAGGATATCCCTTACACCCTCCACGGCAACATAATTCGATACTGAGCAACAAAGAACATAAATAGTGGTAGTCTGGTTGGCAGGGTGCAGTATGACAAAGCATGGGTCTGGACAACTAATAAATTCACATCCACACAGGCATGGCTGGGTGAGGGGCAGGTTAGGTGTCATTCAAAGTAAGTTAACGGATTAGTGAGTTATGGCCTTTGACCCAACGTTATGGGTCACCTACCCTCCAGATATCGGTCATAGTTGTCATGCCACGGAAGGTGTTCTTGGTTTCAGGGAATGTGGTATCTAGGAAGAGTTCACTCATTACCTTGGTATAGTAGTACATAGTGGAACTGGTCATACCAAAGGTCACTGAAAACAAAAAAACACCCACACATCTGAAAGTATGTACACTATCTACAGTCCACCACACCTGTAACTAGTCTCACAGTAGACTACCAGCTGACATATATACACCACCAATGCATGCAATAGAGAGCATCTCAACAGCAACCTGCAAGAGAAAGGAGAGAGAAAACCATCCATAAGTTCCTGGAATTAGTGTAATTTTCTACTTGTCTAGCCTAGACACTTAAGTGAACCACACCGATCTCCTACTACACTTAACACCGCCCATGTCCACCACTTACCCTCCAAAAGTCCCTCATGGTGGTAATGCCACGGAAATTGTTTCGTGTATCATCGAAATGGGTTTCCAAGAAGAGCTCGCTCATGACCTTGGTGTAGTAATACATGGTGGGGCCGGTCATGGAAAAGGTCACTGCAGGTCAAAAGGGTCGTGGCATGTCAGCACGTGGTTGACAAGCATATTGATGTTATTCTCAGCCATAGATAACCCAAAGAGACAGAGAGATCAGACCAAGACCAGATAATGCAAGGATGGACCAGAATACACTGACACAATCAGGACTCATGTGTCCACTTGGACATAATTGATGAATGAACACTATGGACATCATAATTGCTTGACTTTGGTACGTGCTCATTATACTTTAGAAATGCAAGTATTCACTGATGGTTGAAAGGTGCACATTACACGCTCCGTATTTGAACAAACAAGCAAAGATTGATGTCTTTTGGCAAGGGCTCTTATCATACGAGTCCGTGCATTAACGTGTTTGACGAGTCTCGGCAGCCTATGACAACATGTTCTGGCTCGTCTCCCATCAGGGCATACCACGTCACACAATTGATTTCCACTAAATAATGGACCAAGCAACAAGGGTTTCTGGGTCCCCTCAACATCCTCTAATCAATGGTAACCATGACAGTAGAGAGGAAACATAGAAGCTGCAGTACGAATTCTTTGTATCCATACACTGGCAATCAATATTTTACCTGAGAAAATATACCAATGGCTTTCATAAGCTTTTGGGACAATATTTGACAAAATGTGGGACCATACCTGGGAATATATGTTAACTACTTATGAAGTTAGAGATATTAGGAACCTTGATTTCACAATTGTTCAGTGTCTCTTGACAATAACTAAGCCGAGGACCATTTCACCAAGAAACCAATGGCAACTTCACAAATTGAAATTAAATTATTCAAAGCAATCTTCTCCATAATTCATGCCCTTGTAGTGCATAGGTAGAAGCTAGCCCAGGAGACATATTTCCAAAAGTGAGGTCTTATTGATTACTGCTATGAATACTTCATGAGATGATCTTACTGGAGGTGTTTTCATCCATATAGCTGAATATTTCAGAGACCAAGCTAGGGTTGCTTTGAGGAATTATATAAATCAAGCACTGTAGGCACATATTGAGAAACTATATGTATCTCTTGATATCTTAACAAATAATTTTTTCTGAAGAAAGCACTATCAAAAGCAAAGTTCCTAGAACGTCAGGATCCGACGACATCAAGTATAGCACTTGACGTCATACTTTCTTAACAACATATAGAGAAAATTGATTCCCAACATCCACGCACAAACACACATATTATAAAGGAGCTTCTTGGCTGTCTTGGAAGTTATTGATCCATGCACCACCGTGGCAACCACGCTAGGCTGGATCGCTTGTTGCTGTAACCCAGGTATTGATTGCTGAGACCACACCTGAGCTTCTGTCCTGACATGTGACAGGGGACCCTGTGAATTGATTGGGTCATGGCTTCAGTAAATACCTGGTATTACATATTGTACATATTTCACAGTAGCAAGACATTTTATAGTACAGTTACACAACATATTAAAGAGGGTATTTTTGTGAACTGTGGGTGTGGGGGCTGAAAAAGCTTTACTGAATAGAAATATTGTGACTATGAATGGATGAAAGGCCGATTGGGTGGGGAATCAAGTGAAATGAAATATTAGCTCTTTCTGTTGCTTTCAAAATCAAGGCGATACCCCAATGATGATTGATGGAGATCATTTGACTTTGTCCATTTGCCGTAATGGAGGCGTCACACAACCATCACAGAACGTAAGAAAGCCTCCCAATATCGTGTGCCACTAAGCAAATTTGATTGACATGACATTATGGTGCTTAATTCGTTCAAAAATTAAAAGAAAATACATTATCTTAATTCTTGCAATATATACACAGATATACTGATAAAAGTGATGATGGCCTTGGACACGAGCAGTCATCCTCAAGTACATGGAAGAGACATGCCTGTTTTAATGAACTAAACAGTAATTAAGCATTGGTCTATTTGTGAACAAGGTGACCAATCTTTATCTTTGAAAATATAGAGTTAAATCACTCACCCACACAGACAATCACCAGGAAGATGATGTATACAACCAGTTCCCGGAGAGTGGTCTTAATATGGAGTTCCCTGTTGTCAGTGGTCTCTTCAGTGTGACGAGTGGCCCAAAGAGCTGCAAACAGAAATGTGTTCAATTGGTAAAAGTGTCAGCAAATTAAATTTCAAATATGTTATGTTGAATAGAATGATTTTAAAGTTTTACTTTTAAAAATCAGTACTTACAGCGGATGCCTTTGGAAAACTTGGAGCAACAACCGCTTTCAGGCACCCGAACAACTTCTTCTGGCTCTTGAGTTATTGTTTGATCATACATTTCTGTCTCCATGGTGGTAGGGAAATCTGCATCGCCATAACTTTGGCGAGATTCTGCACGGGGTCCAGCCAGGTTGTCAATGCCGCCAACAGCGCCTTCACCGCCCCAAGCAGTGCGTGACTGGGCGCTGGTCGGTCTTGCATGAAGATCAGCCATGATGTGCCAAATTGCACCTTAGTTTACCAGCTTACAGTTAACTGCCGTTTGAATAAGTTTTCTGCGTCAGTATTCACTAATGTACCACCTTCAAATTCAAGTCACCAACTAGTCACTGCTGTTGCGGTAACTGGCGCCCCAGACCTGTCGGCCAAGAAATGCTGCAAATCGATCGACGACAACTCTAGCTGGCGAAGCGACAGCCAATAAGGTCCTTTGTCAGCATCCAGTTTGATCAATATCTCATTAACATAACCAGACTCTGGTTGACCGACTACATTTGCGCTCTTTCGAAATATAACAAATAATATTCCCAAAAGACGACGACACAGAAACCTCACGACAGGAAATTGAACAGTGAACTGTCAAAACAATAAGCGTTGGAGGGAGCATCGAGTATTTTGTATATCAAGCGACAGTCCGAAATGTATTGGCAATTGGAAATTCTATAGAACATTGTGGGGAGTAATTGCAATGTATTGCATTTCAAAATTTGTCAGGCGACATGGTTACTTGGTCATAGAGGGGATCAAAGGCCCACGATCAATTATGATCAATTGTAATAATTGTAATTACTACTTTTTTATGCGACGCCAACCATTCACATATCTTATTCACATTAAAACTTGATGAACACTTAATGATCATGCCATCCAAATTTATTGATTGAAGTTGTTGGAGCAGCGGCCCATTCCAATAAGTAACGATAGAACACTATTGTCTTTTTCAAACTGAAGGAATCGATAATCAGTGCAGTTTTTTTCGGTTCTGATCGGTAAGATCTGTTGCCCTTAATAACTCCGTGGTTTATTTCTGATATATTTCCATTGGGGTCACTTCCGATCACTCGAGCTCGTAGTCGTAAGATGCTGACAATAGTTGTTCCATATAATATAATATTTGTGTTTCAAAACATAGAACTTTCGCAAAGATCATGAAAAGGTTTTTGTATGTCATTAATATTCACCACCTGCTAATACGCGAGTTATAACGTGCACTGAGTTGCTACTCCATTCATAAACCGGCCGCAATATTTGTGTCCCCTCGATGAAAATTATTAGTTTTCGTTTCGGTTGAGCGTTTGGAACTACACGTAGCTATTTGGAACAGACAATGACTTGTCCCTAAGAAAATATCTTCGTAGTTTGTATATGATTTGATTTTTTTTTCGGAACATTCATTCACGTAGAATATGTCAATATATAGCACTGAATATATTTATGCTGCAGTTTTAAACTTAGTAACTTATTCACTTGATCGAATTTCTTGAATGATTTGCGAAACTTTCGAAGCGGTGTCAAGGTTAAATCCCCGGGGGGGCACTTAAGTGTATAGAGGTAGTATATATGTGCCGCGCGACGGGGTATGTTTTTTCGGCCTCTCGACTTGTACGACGGGTTTTTTGGCCTCATATTTGTACGACGGGGTATGTTTTTTCAGCTTTCCATCTGTGCGACGGGTTATACATTTGCACAATACCTTGTACGACGGGGTATGCTTTTGGCCATTTTGACCTTGTACGACGGGTACGGGTTTTCGAGGTCCCGCGGCACACCCCTATCCAGATTAAGGCCAAGTGCCCCCCCCACCGGGGTTAAATCATAATACAATTATAGCGCAACGTCGACGTTATGATTGCACAAATTCATTTTCAAATGCGGCGCGGAGAGCATATTTTCACATCCACATAGCGATATTGCTAATACCAATGATTTCATTCCGATTAGAATGTACCATGGAAGTCATTGTATATATAGACTTGTCCATTCCTAAAAGTGGTAGTAAATGCTCAATAGCAACGAATGTGGATTAGAAAACTAAAAAATTAGTCTACCGGATGGGCAAGTTGCATCGTTGCTGATGAATGACGATCTGATATTACTATCACCCCCACACAAACGCGCCCATGCACGTGTACATTTATAAGCACACCATCTACTCGCGAGATGGTGTGCGTATGAATGTGCACGTGTATGGGCGCGTTTGTAGGGTTTAATATTACTTTCTACAGCACGGACATGGAAGAAAGAGAGTGATTAACAGCGTGGACACTGTAGGAGGCGAAGTTGTCTCTGCCTAGGTAATGGATGGAGATGCATACATGTCAGATCGCAAATGTCGTCATAACGCAACTAAGTGAAAACGTCATAAGGTCAAATGAATGAGAAAGATTAAAATACAAGTTTCGTATACCCTCGTTAGATTAATCACCACAAATGACGCTTGATATATCAATGAAAATGACATATAACAATTTATTCCTATATTTATTAGATCATTTGACAGAGTGAACTTGTTTTCAGATGTAAGTGCCTCAAAGGTTTGCCGTCTCAGACCAAATTAGACCTGGGCGGAGATATGATTGCATAGGAATCCTTAAATCTTTACGGACATGCCAAAGCAAAAATCCACAATCCCACCAAATACATTGAGCCTAATACCATCCACACAGACACATCGTGGGAAGTTTCCGGTCGCTGAACCAAAGAACGGCTGGATTTTTCTTGTCTCTTAGCGTTCGTAAACCCGACTTCGGGAACCGAGCGTAAGACTCACGGCTCAACCCGACATGTCAGTGACCCAAATTTCAACCACTGGAACAATCATCCGAAAATATGTTTATCACAAACCAGTATCCGAGAGATAAACAGGTATTCGAAAAAGCGATGAGCATCATTGTGACGCCAACCTTACACGTCTTTTATTAACCATATGTATCAATCGGGGCTTCAACGGATGGAAAATGTTTAAAAGGTATATTAGTGGAAGATGTTATCTTTCATAGTATTTCGTCATCAAAGCACATCGAACCAATCACTGTTTCCACCACGGGTTTCTTTGTGTTGTATCGGTGGAACCACAGAGGAGATCTCTCATTGTCGAGGAAATGTCACAGCGTGGCGCTCGGTTCCCGATGTCTAACGCCCTTGTGCCGTGTCACCTTCATCTTGATTGAACTAGATATTTACAGATTTTGCGCCAAGATGAAGGAGGAAACGTCAGGTTTTTAACTTAACTGTGGATAAACATGATGCATCGCACAGTAATCATAACTTTTGTTTTGATATAAAACATACACAGAAAAATGCTCAATTGACTTAAATTCCGTTTAATTGGCGACATTTCGAAGGCATACAAAGTAGCGCAACAGACCAACGTCAGGTTTTATCACTTTGTTGGTCTTACAGTACAACTACCAATTATGTGGTCGATTCGGTACATGTTAACAGAACTCACCACTTTTTTTCACGGAATATGTATGTTCTGACGAGTTTCAGGCGACCAATGTCGAATGTTATTATTTATTTTGGTTCAACATAATGTTTCATATTCCTATTGTCTGCGGAAAAATACATTTTTGATAACTTTCCAAGTTAACCGGTGACATTTTCTTCTGAAATACAAGCGTGGAGGACGGTATACCAGAGAGCTCCAGAAACTTTCGATGTAAATATGGCGATGAGAACATAGGCACAAACTATAGCTGATCGTTCCTGTCGCCTTTTCCCAAATTTTACGTTGTTTTCTTCGTGATTCGGTGTGATATTTATGCGACAGTGATTGTAAGTGGCCTTTCCTACATGTCATTTTAGCTTTTAGCTTCGTGCCACAAATAGTCCCTGCGAACCCGCGTCTTGCAAGCTGCCTCGCTTGGTGAGAGCTTCCGCTGATCAGTTGCCACCTTGCCGCCATGTTGGCAAGCGGGGCCAGATATTACTGCTTGGTGTGATTTTAGGCCGAGATACTCATTCACAGGAGTCTTAAAGAGACTGTTCAGACCCATATTTGTAACGAGGTTGCCTGGCAAGCTGCTTGGCAACCGTATGTTGGAAACCAAAAGTTTTAAGTTTTCAGACTTTCTGTCGCTAAGCGGCGCTGCGGTCTCAGAAAATTGGTCCTTACTTCGGCTGTCGACATTTATGGTGTCGGAAATTATCCTTCCTGCCTGTTGGTCTAATTTGTGCGCAAAGATGCCCACAACAAAAATGAGTGAAGATTTGATGAAATCTACATTTTGTAACCAAAGCGGAAGTATACACATCGATAGCGAAGCAGTTATAGAGCGCGCAATGATTTACAGCTAACATTCTTGTGGTTCATGGTTTTAGGGAGGCACCGTTATCGATGGAACGACACAACTAAATAAAACAGATTTCCACAGTACATCATGAATAATTCCAGTCCAATAATGATGTTGGAAATTTATCAACATGATTTTCGATCAATTAAACTTTGCGGCAAAAATTAAAAGATGGCATTATTTATGTATGCGTTAAACGTAGTTATGTATTAACAAAATGATCCCTGAGTGCCCGATATGGGTCTGAACAGCCTCTTTAAGTTGTTGAAACTCGCCTTAAGTTCAGATAAATGTTCGGTGAGTTCATTTTGTTTGATAAAACTAGATATAACACGGGAACCCAGATCATTCCGTTGAATTCACAAACTTAATTGTAGTTAGACGCAAGAACTAAGAGGGAGTGTAGCACTCTCGTACTTGGTTCGAAAGAGCTAATACAAAGCAATAGTAAGTAGCAATGATCTGTTCTGTCAGCGAGGTGAGACCGGTTTAAATGTCCGTTCTTTATCAACTAAAAACTACCCCTGACGTTGATCATCAGAAACAGAACAAGCCATACGTGAAATGCAGGTGAATAAAAGTGGTAATGGAAAATAAGTTCCGGATCCAACGCGTTAACCCCGGGGTTTTGTGCATCAAGCATGGCTATTGCTTATATGTGTGATCAGTACTCGCAAATTTGATCGTTAATGTGGAGATGAGAGGACTTTGAATCCAGTAGCGAGGTTACCCGAAGCTCTCATTATAATGCTCCTGATAATAGCCTCTGTTTACAATTTTCCCCGTTGTTCACGGTTCAACGCATAGGTCACGCAAAGACATGACGAAAAACTGTTGATTACGTATCAAAGGAGAGTCGTCTCTGTCCGCTGGGGCGACACAGCATCAGCACTGAAGGGCGGGAAAGAAAGAAAATTGGTGTCGATCATTTATGTTCAATCACTTGAGAATACTAAATCGTGTGAAAATCTTGTGGCATGTGTTAGAAGTGATACAAGGACGTCCAAATCTGGCGAGGGTGTACACATAACCAGACATATAAAATGGTAGCCCTACAAGACGTCTGAGTAGATGTCTAACTCTGTCTGAATACGACGCAATGTTAAAAAAATTGAGATCGATTCAGACAACTACCAAACACCAAACATACCCAAGTGATGGAGTTTTAGAATTCAATGATGTTCACGGACAATTTTATCCCTTTGTGGCGGGGGATTTCATCCATGGTAATTAGTTATAGTTCGATCAATTTGGAAGCGGTAGAAAGTCCGAAACACATGCAGCAACATGTTTGTTTTCAAGTTCAAGACCACGTGCATCGCGCATGCTCAGATTGGCCTGACCCACCGACGACTATTGCTTCCTGCGTCTTAACTTGATACGATAGTGCAGATTGTATTCAAAGTGCTTCGCATGCTTAGCAGGGAGGCAATGCGGGTGAGGCGGTGGGAAATCGCGGGAAATCACGCGACCCAATATTTTCCAAAATGGCGGTCATCGTTTTGCGATTTTTCGGAAATGATATATAGATGGCATTTCTCAAAGAATAACGTCGATCGGGGGTAAGCTTTTTGGTGCGCTATGACTTTTTTGTGTACAGGATCTTGATATATATTGTTTTTTAGATGCGCGATGCAGCACTTTAGCCAAACGCATGTTTTAATGTGCGCCCAAAATGTTGAAGCAGTAACGGTATATATTTATATTACCATTAAACCTGAGCTAATACAATGGCAGCTGTGTGTATGGATTAACCACGTATCATACATGTACGAAATGCTTTCAAGGTACGCCGTTCAATGTGGAATACGAGGGTCCCGAATTCGAATCTGTTCGTGGCTTAGCCCTATGCAGACGTATCAGACGTCCTGGAGGGCTACACGTGGCGGTGACTCGCGTGCTATGTCTCATTCGACCGTGATATTCAATCACTATGAATATTCTTATCCTTAATCGTCTCCTTAGAAGTTATCATATTCAGAACAAAGAAATTTTGCACAGTGACGTTATCTGAGTAGATTTCTCAATCGATTTCATCATATGAACACTTACAATTACTGAAGATCATTGAAACTTTTATTCGGGCATTATTAAGCTAGCTTACGTTGTATTAGCTTGTTTATAATTGTAAAATAAAACGCGAAGCTCTCACCGCCGCGGCCGGGGTTCGATTCCCCGTCTGGTAGATATGTTTTGACATCATTATTCTTTTTAAATAATACCAAAATATATACGGACAAGGTTATTAAGGTTGTTAAGTTGTTCTTTTACAGTCTAGACAAACCATGTTGCATCCCTCCATCAGGTTCACCTGATAGTAAAAGCAATCTTAATAAGTTCACATTTAATCAAGTGAACGGATGAGAGTGATCCAGCCTCTCAGTGTAAACAAGACTGAAATACGCTGCCTTTTTTCAAATTATTTTTTTTACATCAATGGAGTTTTGAATAGTTATCAAGCTGTTATTATCATATCGTGACGTAGAAATCAAATATTATACATTGGCGGTGAGGGAGGGGTATTTTAAGACTCGAGTGTCTGTGTAGGAATTGATTACCACTCATCCACCAGCCCTGTCTGTTGTGAAGTGTCGGTCTTATTGCAGATCTGCGATGTCAATAAGTTCATTCGATAGTTTGCTTATCAAACCGAGCCTACCATTTGCCCCTTAACCCTGTTAACGTCCGTCAACCGTGTCAAATCAAGTGGCCCGAGAATGTAAAATCTGACATATCTTGACACGGTCCTGTCTCTCTGGCTACGCACGCCATCATTTATGTGAGGGTATATGTGTCTGAATGCAGCAGCAAAAACAAACTGTAATAGGCATTACGCGCTTCTCTCTCGACCATTATTGCCGTCTGGAGTCGTATTCACGGCGAAACACCACTTGACCAGAACTTGACAGGCTGTTTGCTTTTGTTGTCCACTGCGGGCGGTCTCAGGTAGCGTAGAGCTGATTTCACTTGATTGTTGTCATCATTGCTTGGTGAGATTGTATTAGGTGTGGTGAACGAGCGTCTGCGTCGCTTACTTACGGCACTCGACTGCTCTCGTGAGTCAAATTGGACCCGATGCTCAGACAACATTTAATGCTTGTTTCTCGTCGTAAGACGCCCCGGGAAGTCGTTTACGACACCAGGGATATGTCGATCTAATCTACCGACGGCCAAGTGAGTGATTACGAAACCTCCTATAGGAGGATAAATGTAAAAGAGGCTGGTTCGTGTTCCGCCAGGTTAACTTTATCAACGTTCTTATCTCTTAAAACTACCCCAAAACTACAAGCCTTCATTGTTGCCGCTCTGCCAACCGTGATTTACATACTTGATGGGGAAAATCATGTTTCGTTTCGAAATGTGTCCCTGAAGGAATAAAGGCGTGAGTAATCACCAGTTTGTCGATTATTGTTTATTTCCGAGCCAGGTTGTGTCTGACAAAGGGCTTTTCTTCTTAAAGGATGTAAGAATTGAGGTTAAATGGCAGGCTTCTGTATCTTATCATCTCTTCCTTCCAGTAAATTATAGCCAATTAGAACAGAGAAGACTCCATGGCACGTGACCTTTATTTCCGCTGTAGGTTAGACGCCAGTCCAGTTCGGCTCCCTAGGCCTGATTGTAATCTAAGAACCTCAAGGCTATGGACTGATAGCCGTCTTTGAACAGTAAACTTCGGGCATATTTAGAATTTGAAGTATTTCAAACGACAGAAAAGTTTTATAGTGGTCATGCGGCTCCTCAACATGAACACGCGCCGGTGATTTGGTAAAGATGGAACAGTAAAACTAAAGCATGGAATACATAAAAGGAAGGTTCATTGTCGGCTTAAAAGTCAGAGCTCTGACTTGACTATTGAACCTTAGAATCTCCATGCCCTGATATATGTTTTCCAAAACATGTCATTTGATTCAATCCTGTAAAATGTAGGGCCATGAAAGTCATTAATTCGATAAATGTAGTCACTCACTCACTGACAAACTCACTCCACTCACTCACTCACTCACTCACTCACTCACTCACTCACTCACTCACTCACTCACTCACTCACTCACTCACTCACTCACTCACTCACTCACTCACTCACTCACTCACTCACTCACTCACTCACTCACTCACTCACTCACTCACTCACTCATTCACTCACTTACCCATCCACCCACCCGCCCGCTCGCTCACTCACTCACTCACTCACTCACTCACTCACTCACTCACTCACTCACTCACTCACTCACTCACTCACTCACTCACTCACTCACTCACTCACTCACTCACTCACTCACTCACTCACTCACTCACTCACTCACTCACTCACTCACTCACTCACACACACTCACTCACTCACTCACTCACTCACTCACTCACTCACTCACTCACTCACTCACTCACTCACTCACTCACTCACTCACTCACTCACTCACTCACTCACACTCACTCACTCACTCACTCACACTCACTCACTCACTCACTCACTCACTCACTCACTCACTCACTCACTCACTCACTCACTCACTCACTCAATCACTCACTCACTTACCCATCCACCCACACGCCCGCCCACTCACTCACTCACTAACTCACTTACCCATCCACCCACACGCCCGCCCGCCCGCCCACTCACTAACCAACTCATTCACTCACTCTCTCACTTATTCATTCATTCATTCATTGAATCAATAGCACGCTCACTCACTGGCACACTTACTCATTAACACACTTGCCCACTAACTCACTCACTCGCTCACACCCCGAATCTTCTCTCTCTCTCTCTTTCTCTCTCTCTCGATATCTCTCTCTTTCTTTCTCTCAATTTTTCATCTCTTCTCTCGCTACTGTATAGTCTTTTAAGCTATGGCATCAGAGATTTATCCACCTCTCTAACAAGCGCCATTTGTTCTGATTGCTGGTTTCAACCGATTGCAAACAGTTAATACCCGTATAGGAAGAAAGAATCCTTACTGGTGTCAAGTGAAGTCCATTGGCGATGAAAGAGAAAATGAAATCCTACACGCATGCTCTATCCTGAAAGCGCAGCATCAAAGGCGAAAACGGACATTGATAATGAGCGCGAGTTTTCGTACTCTGTTATTTTACGCCCAAAAGAAATATTTCTTTTGATTTAAAAACAATGTTAAAACATCATCCAATCCTGTAGTTAAGCAAGTGAAGACATCGCCATTTCTGAAGGTTAACTAGACGGTGAACTTCTTATATCATATATATTTGCAGCATCATATAAATTGTGTATTTTCTAAAAACCTCTCATGAAATCGCCTCATGGAAATGGATTGAAAGATGCATCTAGAAATACCACCGATTCAGTTAGTTGTCAGTGAATATCGGAGTAGTCCCTCCCCAACAGACCACCTGTATGCAGTCATATCGTTATAACGCCAAGCACCTGTCGAACGGCCATTACAATTGGCGAGAGTGAACATGATCGGCATAGTAATCTGATCAATACCACACTCGTGAAACCATAAATCAGATCAAATGTTCTTATGCCATATTAAGTGTAATAATTTTCAGATATAAAGTTGTGGAACGCGAAACACAAATCGTAGAGGTCAACAACGTATGCCACATTTCGACACTTGCTGTCCGGGCATTTAGCGATGAGGAATTCTGGGATAGGTCATTGTGTGTCATACCGAGTCTCGCGAGAATCTCACCTCGCCCATAACTCACACCATAACCGGCAATTATTTGTTCACCCATTCTTCATGCAAAACTGACCACTGCTGGTAAAACCTCTCTGGAGACCCACTTAAGTTTAAAATATCACTTGAATACGCCCACTGGTCATTTCTCGGGCATTGGCGGCAGAACGTGCTCTGTATAATGAAAAATTCGAAAGTACCAATTTATCGCTCAGATGAACTAGTGTGTAAAATGTACACAGGATACGTGTCTTTTTTGGATGCTTATTAAATAGCGCGTCACAAGTAAGCGAGGAATCGTAAAGCGTACATTAGGCGACATGTTTATTCATAGAGTATGGGTCAACTTCGTGAGATAACATATATAACAATGAACTGGCCGACACCAATAGCGTAACAAACGCGCTTGTATCGTTTTACAAATCAAAATTTGAAAAACGTTAGGTCATCATACAATAAATGTCATTGAATACTTTTAAATAAATATTTGTCAAATTGTTCAATCATTCACTGTACAGTCACTCATCACAGAAACTCATCACGTCAATGCATAAATAGATCAGTGCCAAACTCTTCGATGACAACATATTTCTGTTCGCGGCCTGCAGTACAGTTTGTCTCAAGGAAAGCATCATCGCTAGAACAATCAAAATCTCGCGAGACTTCGTTCCGGTGAGTTTCTGCATGAATGGAAGGCGTCGATGTATGAGACTGATTGTCTTCCGTCGGGAAGCTGGAAGGAGACTCCGGTGAGAAAACGCATTTGTCGCTAGAGTCTATAGAATGCTTGAGATGAACTGAGTAGTCGGAGGCATGATTTGAGCTTTGATCTCCCTCGCTGTGTTTGTCATCAGATTCGTCTGAGTCTTTGAGGATATCCTCCAATTGGTGGATATACTGTATGGCGGATCGTAGAATCTGGACCTTGCTCAGTTTACGCGATTTAGATGAAGTCGGCAAATGTTGGCGGAGCTTGGAGAAAGTAGAATTGATGGTCATCACACGATTTCTCTCACGTTCGTTACGACGGACAATATTGGCCGGGACTTGGGGATGTACGATGAAGTGATTTGAGAAGGCGGAAGCCCATATTGGGTCCGGTTGAAGTCCCTGTTGTTGCTGCTGCTGCTGTTGCTGCTGCTGGTGATGAGGATGGTGATGAAGCTGTTGCCAACTGTTGATGCTACTGTGAGAGAGCCAGTCGTTCGCGCTCCATTGGGTTTGGGGCTCGATGGACCCCATCCGAGCTTGGACGATGGTTTCTCCAGCCCGGATCACTGGTGGCGACGCAGCTTCCGATGGGTGCAGCTCCATCGGCTGGTACCCTGGGTGGGTACCTTTCGCGCTAGGGTGATAGGTACCAGGGAGGCAGAACCGCCATTGGTCTTCCTGTAGCATCTTCTTCGGCAACCACTTGACACTTGGCAAGAGCTGGCGTTATTGATGGAGGATCGGAAATCAACTTTAATTCCTCTTCTCTTACAATTCAAATGCTGTAAAATGTTTTTCTTTTCCCCCCAAAAAATGAAGTATTCTGCTTCAAAAGGAAAGCTGGAAATGAGATGTAACTTTCTCGAATGTTTCACAAGAAGTGAACTCGAAGCTGGTGTATTTTGACTTGAAGTAGTCGCGTGTCTGGCGGTGTGTTCTGATTGGTGGAAATCACTCACTCACTTCAGGTGAGTTTGTGGTGACGTCACGCTGACTTATGACCAGGACTCTTGTCGAGTTCAGGTGTGACGAGATGTCTTCCTAACAAGGAGATGAAAAGAGGGCGGGGCTCCCAGTTGACTCTCTTTAACGACTTGAATAGATGTCGAGGTCTGAGGCGGGGAAAAGAAAAGCCCAAATGAGGCTACGCTTCACGGTCGTGATTAGGGGAGGGTGTTAGCGCTTGACTCGCGGGGTAGTGGGTGAGGGACCAGGGTCTGGTGGAACATTGTTGGACGCGTTGACACGTTCCTTCCTCCCCTTTCTCAACCCTACTCCAACCCGCCCGCAATGCTCGAAAGAACTCGTTAAGTTTGTGATTTTAAATTTGAGTCCGGCGCCACCATTAATGGTCACCCTGTGGCGCCACACCATATCTGGTGACGAGTAAAATGTTAAATGTATCTTTGTTCTCACATTAAACAATCATTTCATTGGACTGCCATATAGTCGATACGAAAGAGAAAATTCACTTAATGATACAAATGTACTGCCAGATAAAAAGTTGGATTATTGTTGCAGAAGGCACCAATGCGTCTCGCATCGGCAAATGGATTAACAAAATCGGTTAAATATGGCTTCTCAATCAGTACAAAAAGTTGATGGCTGTCACCGACAATTGTGAGCGATATTGTTCCAAGCATTACTTCTAAACGTCAATACTAAACGATACTTGTAATTTACTGCTAACTCGTATTGTATAATGGCTGTGGATTACAATTTCTCTTCCCACAACTTATGATTTGCATGGTATAGCTGTGCGCTACTTTATTCTTCGCCAAGTTTATTGTCTGGGCACTCTACAGCGGTTGAAGCTGTACCACCATATCCAACGCAGTTTCAACGTATGTTCACCTGAATAAATGAGGCTTTGAAGTTAGTTTAAATAAGTCGACGACCTTTGATAATGCGCACGGCCCCATTACGACGGTCCGTCCTCTAATCACGCTGTTTCATATCTCATCCCCATCACTCGCAGTCAACTACCGCGACTAACTCTTTCGAACCAATGACGTAACACTCACGTCACCGGCAATTTTCACCTGCGATTACAAAAATTAATTTTCCGGGAGCCTGCCGCCCTGATAAAAGGAGTGAGTGTGACGTGTGCCATTGTTTAGCGCCAATCAGCGCGCATAATGCACGCCTTATGGTTGCTTACTGATTGCGGCATAACGCGCCACGAGGGGGGCCAAAAGCTGGCTCCACGAATCAAAGCTACTCACATTGGCTTCACTCGCTGGGGGGCGCTGTTTGTACTCATAGGTCACCGCTTTCATCATGACCCTAACAAGGACTTCCCTCGGGGCTTGCGCGAGACAAGACGCTTTCACTACGGTGATGTGTGAAGGGTGCGGCGCTTTACATGGTGGCTCAACTAATAGGGGCTCACTTATGACGAAAGGAACACATATGGATGAGACACCAAACAGTGAAAGCACCACAAGCAGACAACGCCCCCTCCAGGAGAACTGATGCGTATAAGGGACCGAATAATCGCCATTGAGACACGAGGATTCGAGATGATTTCGAGCAATGGGCAATATGCTATGAACACTACGGTACAAACGCTAAAAAATCAACCACCTAATTAGGTTGCAAGCAGTAAGTGAAACAAAATAAACAACGAAGATTGGCTGACATTCGTGAACGTTATGTACGGGTTGAATTGTGGATATCTCAAGATGCACTTCCGGTGATTAAGTGTAATTTTTATTTTGTTTCCATTTCTGTCTAGTCGCTAAAGTAACTGGATCGTGTGACCCTTTTGAAGTATTCGAAACGCTGTATCATCACTAATTTGTCGATAGCAGCACTTTAACATAAGTTACGAAACATAAGTTACGAAAGAAAGCAAATAGGTAGCGTCCAGGTAGAGTAAATGTGCCAGCATAATTTCAACATTTTCTGATATTTTCGCCATGGGATGTCTAGTAGCGTAAACAGCGTGCAATATTTGGTTCATTAATCGCATCACCAGGTTTACGCAATGAGATTTAACAAAGGCATTAAAAGTATCAAAGGTCAACGATCGCACTCGATATAATAAGTCTGTATAAAACAAAAGAATTTTAACGAATTTTGAACAATAAGGGAGCGTTCATTATCAATCAGCAGTAGATGGCGAGATTACCAGAGGTTTGAAGCCTAATGAAATGTAAGGTTAAATAATTCTGACAACCCCGCACTTACTTTGCGTATACGATATTTTGAATTTTTTCGTAATGGTTTTCTATACTTTCTATACTGTTGTTTGCAGTACATTTTAATGCACCACCGTACAAAAACATGTCCTTCCCCACGCTTACCAGGCTCTCTTCCTCGCTTATTACACAGCATAAAATAGCTGTCACGTTGCCAAATTGACTGGGGAACGCATAATGCAGGTGTCCATTAGCTATATCATTGTTATTCAAGGGACCTTTTTATAGTCAGTCCATCTTCATCTATCAAGCAGTGCAAAGCTATATATTTAGATTGTGGTGCGAGAGACAAGATGTTATAGACAATCAATCAATCAATCAAGCCGTCTATTGACACTTCATGCCCCGCCCATCGACCACCTTGACCCCCAAATTCCCACAATGCCATGTATTTACCAGGTTTTCGTCAAACTACCGGCCGCCCGCTTAGAGAGGCACACTTCGACATCAACACTCGTCAATTCCGGAACGAGTAATTATTGTCTTCATTCAACAAGCACAAAGAAAACAAGTGAAAAGGAAACGCCACCTGACAGCCCCTACAAAAGCTCTCGCTTGACACCTCTATACAAACGCAAGGAAACAAGGAGAAGCAGACGACAGAAAACAACCCTTAACTTTCGCGCTTTTATGACGCAGCCTAGATTGACAGCGGCAGTCACGCGACAACATAACAATCAGCCACTACTTTGTCAGCCATGCGATTGGTCGGAGATAAAGAGATTTGGAGACTTGTTGCGCAACCTTGATATGGACCCAATGATTTTGACTCCGTTCATTTGATTGCGCATATTGGAGTCATGCTCAAATGCTGCGATTGTCTATTCTCGATATAAAATGGACATTGTCTCCTTGAAGCTATCGAGTTATTGTAGAACTGCCATTTGCTACCTGTGAGGTTATAGCTCATAATTGCAGGGAAGTTATCTTTGATTATTTTCATTAAAAATGCACGATTAGGATGAAGCCTGCGAACGGCTTATATCAAAGAAAAGACACACTGCTCAACTTAGAAGTAAATACTTTCGGTTAATAAACTGATGTATACGACATACAGACGGACCACGTGTTACCACGTCCGACCAGAATGAACGTTCAAATGCGCCAATTTTTTAAAAAGCTCGGCCATGGATATACTGAATTGCCAACGTGTATCGCTCGACTATATAGACAGCCGCGGTCTAATGCAGATCCTGTCGGTCCCCTTGTTGTTAGAATTTTCACAGAGCTATCAATCACAAACGCATTAGAAAACTACAAATTATCACCAACATCAATGGGAAAACATTATATAAATAAGCAGGTTCCCCTAGCACAAGCCGGCGCTCAGGCGATATTGGTCAAATTTGTCCTGGATTGGATTTCAACATGTAATCTAGAACACGAAATGTCCAATTTATTCTGCCTTTTTAACGACCGCTATTAATTCGACGAATGGGCAATATTATTCACACTGACACGACCGATGTAGATACTGTCGTTACATTAATATATACTTAAAATAACATTTCATCAAAAATCATCAAAATTCTTGAGCGAAGAAAACTTCATTCACCGATCCATAATTACTTTTGATAATAATCTATGAAAAATCGAGGCCACTCCAAAACCCGGCTGTTTTTATGACCTTTGTAGAGTCCGATTTCTAATTTTTCACGGGACGTGAATCAAAATTCATATATGACATATGGTAGACGCTTCAATGTATAACCTGAAAACGGGCTGAGTTTGAGAGATAAAGCCGAGAAATGGTTGAGTTGCGCACACGTAGTTATTCGTCCAGGTTGCTATTCATTTGCATATTTTAGAAATCAAAGTTCGGAGGCTTTTTTCCAATGCGCCTAAATTTATGAAGTATCCATGGTTTGATGTTCCCAATAGCTTGAAATTAAAACAATCGAGTCATTTTAGCAACTACACCAAAGCAACTACACCAAATCGCCGAAAATTGCTTCTTTAACTAGAGCTACCTTCACCAATCATAACGGACGTTAATAGTCAGACGCGGAGAAATTCTTCCGTTTTGGAAGACCCCTTCTTAATCTCTCTCTTTACCATACTATCGATAAATATAATTTTGAGTTATGATGTATTAATGCTTGTAACGGGGGTCCCCTGCTCGGCTTAGCTTTGTTTCTCTATCAGTCTGACAGCATGTTACTCGAGTACCTGGTCTACCACACAGCTATATATATATCTTTTATCTGTTGTACTTCATGAAATGTTGTAATCGTCCTGTAAGCATCGGCTAAGCAACCGCCCCAGGATGCCTTAGCCATTACTAACAATGTCATTAAAGCTACAAGTTTCAATCATTTGGATTAGATCGGCTTTCACGAGCCCCTGTGTCCCATTGATAACACAATCATCTCTGCCTTTCACTCTCCACGTACCTATGATAATTGGTGAAAGAACACATCATGAGGTGACCTTCTCCTGGTGGCTGAGAACTGTAGTCAATTTCAATTCTAACATATTCGGTGATGTGAACTCTGATGTCAGCAGAAAATAACTTTATCTATATTCGGGGCTTGAGACAAACCTGATCGTTATGATCGCATTGTATTATATGCAGCATCATAAAGGTCTGTCTGTAAAATTTGACTTACTCTTGATCAATCACACATCTTTTGCAACGCTTACATCGGATTCATTACCGCTTAACGACATCTTAGTCTTTTGACTTGTTACTTATACAGCAACAAACCGCCACATTGCCTGAAATGCGACTGCAGTGCCGAAGTATATTATTGGGAAACTGCGTGCTTAATGTTGAGTAAATCCCTGATAAACATACCGTCACATGTTATATTCTACAGCAGACCTGTTTATCGCACACGAGCCCCTAAGAAAATCAATGAGTGGTTCATGTTAACAAGAATATGTAACATATATATATATATATATATATATATATATATATATATATATATATATATATATATATATATATATATATATATATATATATATATATATATATATATATATATATAGTTTTATAAACTTATTCATATTGGGTCTTCGTCGGTTTTTTTACTCGAAATACTGGGTCAAGACCCAACACTCCTTAATATTGGGTCTTGGACCCAATAATTTTCTGACCCAATAATAATTATAGTCTCGTTCGTTCGTTCTGCAATGCTTATGATGAAATATGGCTACGCCTTAAACCTGAAATGTTGGGTCTAGCCCATCAGTACACCGGCCGCTTGCGCCACCTGTTATCATTATCCAGAAACTGCTATATACAAATGTATATAGAAAGTGCGCTGTGATTGGTTGGTCGCACGCGCGTAGGCACTCGACCAATAGTATCGCGCCTACGATTTTCATGTCCACACGCGTTCATGTTCGCCATCTTTTCGATCAAGCCGCATCAGGTTAGTCAGACAATCTAATCCATTTCACCCAGACTATAGCTGTGATTTGTTAAGTCATGGTTTACAGATGAAATTTACACCGAGGATTAATCTAGGAGCAAATGTGGACAAGTTCGGGACGATATCTTAGTCATTATTTCACTATAATCATCACATGATTGTCACACGCTTATGCAAACCATGCCCTGAGTTCCTAACGCTAAGATTTTGACATGCCGGGCCAAGTTTAGCTTTCTTATTATTGCACCGGATTCCTTCCTCAGTAAATAGATGTACAGTGCTATGGCTGGGTATAGTATATCTTCAAATACGATAGAGCACTATTCTCCCATTTTACACAATAAAGCCCACTCATTCAATTGAAGGTTGCAAGAAATGTCAGGCCCCGAACTTGGATTCTGAGTTAGACGTCTCGCTGAACAACTCACCGAAGAGGGCTATTTAATTGTAGCAGATCTTTATGGGAAGGTATCAGCGGCTAAACCCAGTGCCAAACTTTACTACAAACTCATATTTAGCTATCCGCGGGAAGGGTAAGTACTTTTCTTGAGATTTTATTTGGATTATGGATACAATGTAAGCAACATTGAAAACTCGAATATACCTGTCTTGCGAGTATTACAGAAGGGCTTTCTTATTTAGCATCCATGTTCGGGGGCCATATATTTTCTGGCCAGGCTGCACGCACGGTAGGGCGGTCAAACGCCGCGCCGATCTTATTTAGACAAGGCAGTTGTTGGGCTGTTTGGTAGTATAATGTAAATGATGAATTTTGTTCGATTAATATATTATAAATGAAGACTCCCCCAACACATCGATTTGATTATCTCTTCCATATGACCAAAAATTAAAAGATACGGTCAATTTAAAAACAACATATGCTTATTTACCCTGAGAAATCTCCGCACGCCATTGCTTCGGCGCCATGGCAACGATCCGCGTCCTTGGGAGATTTCATATTATGACTTTGTCAAAGGAATGCTAGTGTGAGTAGTACACGTATTTGAAACTTCGGTGATATGGAGTAAAACTGATTTACAAAGTCAATTGGACTGTTGCAGTCATGTTCACGATTCAAGGCCATTTGGCGTGTGTGGATGAAGCTGTTAACATGCTTAAAATATTTTATTCTTGAATTTATGTCATCCGGTTTAACCTATCACTCCTGCTCATTGAAACATCCCAATGAACTGTTTGACCTGCATTGGTCAGGAAAGTCATCTCATCTCTCTATCCCGTATCTTTGAAGATAGAACTCTGTCATAAAACTCACAATGCGACATTGCTGGCGTTATTCGAGGAGATACTCTTACAACATAGACGATAGGAATCTATCTGGGGAATAAAACCTTTATCTTCCCACACGTGGCAGTCAGTTAAAAACGACCCTCCAAGAAAACTTCATTTTGCTCTCCTTCTAACATATAAACCCTCTATGCATCGAAGATGGTTCGTACTTGTTGACTTGTAGGTATACACCAGCGCGAATCGACCGGTGGTATCATAGTACCCAGTAAAGGCAGTTGTATCGGATTAAATGACGTTTGTTTTTGTCACGCATTCCACGGATATGTTCACGCTTTGATTCAATAGTAATGTGCCGCCATCGATTATATGAAGGGAAAGGGGAAATAGTATAGTAAATTTGTCGCGGAATTATTACCCCTGTATAAGACGATTGTCGCCCGATGTGTGAAGACAAGTAAAAGCAGTGTCGCGTGAGCGCTGAAGTGGGATGCGGAGAGATTTTGTGTGGCATCTGAAACACTATGAACAGGTCAGGGATCACCGCAGATTAAAGTACGTACTTTGAATAAGGTACGTCCCTCGATTAACGTACGCCGTACCTTAATCTAAGGACGGTAGTATTAGTACATGGGTAAATCGATGTTACACCTTTGCTTGCGATACAGCCCGCTCTGTCGGTGAAAATTCACTTGGCACTCGCGTATGACATCATGAGCTATATTTAGGAACAGGGAAACACGAGATGTCACTCGAGGAATCCCCTAACACCTTGTCAAATGTCAACAATGGCAGTTGTTGCGCCGTGGTGTTCTGTTTTCCGTGCTTCCTCTATAATACAAGACATTGGTAAGACTTTTTCGTTATATGTACACATAAAGTAAACACTCGTCAGTCATTATCAAATAATTTTGTTGAATTTGTATGTCCGCATTTGATGATATTGAGGTTGAAATAGACCGACTGTAGAATCAGAATCGGTGCGTACTTAAAACAAAGGACGTCGCGTACGTCAATCTAAGTACTAACGCAGTCGAGGGAGTTAGCCACATGTTCAGTTATATTTCAATTCCCAATCCACATTAACTTATTATTGGAATACCCTGATATAAGTTGTTGGTCAAATGCCTATATATAAGCTTTCAAAGAGCATTGTAATTATCAACAGTGGACATATTCTCTTGCACCATTGATTATGCAGGCTGATGCATGCTATGACCCTATGTCAACAAATAATTTACCAACCAAACATTGCCTATGTGCCCACTCTCCTCTGTCCAATAACACACCCTTCCCAAATGATTGCACAGTTTAATCATGGAACACAAATGACTGGAAAAATATTTTTTAAATATAATGCTTAATGTAGAAGTGGTTAGTCTATTTTATTCTTGTTGCTTACAGGTAAAATGCCTTTTCAAAGTGTATGTGCCAGTGACATTCTGCACAACCAGTGGTACGTATCATCAGCAGCTAGTTGAAGTCAACACATCCCAAGACCAAGCAGGGACAAACTTCTCTAATTGTCCAAAATCCCAAAGACCATAGAAGTACTTCAAAGTATGTGCAAGATATTCTTGAGGAAGAAGTTGCTTTCCGTACAAAGCTTGCTGAGTACCTTCTCACCCCTAAAGTAACAAAGCCACATATGTCCCTGAAAGGAGATCCATTAGATCCAGAACTCAAACATTTCTGCCAACTTGCTAGAGAAAAGCGTGCAAAGTATGTGGAGTGTTAATATAAATTATGATGCAACAGCTGCATTATTCAAGCCAAAACCTCCCCAATTTAAGGAGCACCCAGTATTTATCACTGATAAAGAGCACCATACACATTTGTAGAAAATCAAACTGTTGCTGAAATAAATAGAATGATTGAAGATGAAATCCAGGGGATGAATGAATCAGCAGTTGGAGAAGCTTTGCTTTCAAGCTGGAATGAAATAAAGAAGTAAAAAATCTGTGCTGCTTGACTTTTATAGAGAAATTGAGGAATATGCAAGTCAAAATGTTATACAAGCAATTGTCAGTGAAGCTGAAACATGAAGAAGAAAAAAGTTAAGCAGCTGGCTTTCTCCTGGCATGGGCTACAGAAGTACTCTCTGACATCTACATTGCACTCCGTCCAGCCAATACATTTGCGATGAACCCATGTGTTGCAATCACCCTCACAGCCCACCCATCTACCGAACCGCCGGATATCCCTCTTAGCGTTGTATGGCTTTCCGCACTCTTTGCATGTCTTTATTCTGCAAAAATATTTCTCCACCACATCGAGCCACCAGCTCATGTGCTTTAACGCAGAGAGTTTTTTTTACGTTCATTCCTTGATTTCCTTCTTTCGGTAACATCCTTGATGAAGTCCAGCTTAACTTTTCCAACACAATGTTTCCACTTGGATAGATACTTGATGGAACAAGTTAATGTTGTGAATCATAAGTATAAAGCTGTATGATGCTCAGTGCCAATATTTTCACCCAAAGAGAGAAATATACATATGTATATGCTACTGTTTATGGCATATATGCTTTGCTTATGATAAAAAAATCAGCTATTCTAATACAAGCGATGTGTTCATTTTTTGTGTTTACAAAGCTACGATTACTTTGGCTTACAATGCAGTGATCATATTTATAAACTCACCTTAGAACTAACTGATTGGAAACATAGATCACAGGATCATGGTCAAACAGTTCTGAAGGGGTGGGATTTTTTTTAAATAATGGAGCAGGAGAGAAATATGATTGTACCATGCATGTGAAATGAGAACAACTAAAACATTCAAATCAACATGAACTCATGCACAAACACAAATTTATAGACATGCAACAATTATAACTTTCAACATCAGCTAAATTCCAGCCAAATTTCTTACTCCCAAAACCATGAATCTGAAAACCGAATTCTTATCTGAACTCACAGTGCTGGATTTTTGGGTGGCATTCTGACTTAGTTTCCACAATTTGTCTACAAGTCTGTAGCTGGCCTCTGATATTCACGAACAATTGATGTCAATAATGGTATTTCATGATATGCAATGATGACGGATGAACTAAATGAAGTTTATTTTAAAAAAAAACCCTTGACAGCTTAATCAACAGCATCTAAAGTCGTACTACGATTGAGGGACACTGCGTACGCTAATCGAAGTACGCCCGATTTCAGTGTCAAAGACCGAATTTGTTAACATCGATATCTGAAGATGCGGACATAGAACTCTTATGGAACTTTGTATATTGCATCACCATAAACCATTTCATCATTTTATCTAGTTATATACACTCACACTATTTGTTAACGAGTGAAATACGCACGTGAATGACGAGTTCAGAGATGCCTCATATGGCATGGGTACCAACGAGACCGGTATTGGGGAATACCTCACTGGTTGGGGAAACCATTCTGGTGTATAAATATAGTTTATGACGTCATTAATTGGAATAACCAACTCTCGGCCGGTTTAAACGTTGCTTTTATACTGATAAATTAGATTGACGGGGTTACCGCTACGTTTTTAACACCGTCCTTTGATTCAGGTACGGTGTACTTTGATCGAGGGACGTACTTAGTTTTAGGGACGTACTTTAATCTGCGGTGATCCTTGACCTGATGAAGTCTTAGCGCGGCGGATTGGCGCGAAGGCTCTCGTGTCACCCAGTGCTCGGAGCCAATATATCGGGAAGCGAGTGAGTGGCGGTTAGCCCAACAGACCAACAGGCGATCAGGTACTCCATTGTTGGTATAACAGGAAAATCCTCCTTTTATCGGTGGATTGACAAACATGCTTAATCTATCACGTTAAAAATACGTACTGAGAAGAATTTAAAGCCACCAGCAGTGAGAGTATTGCCTTTCCCTCTCCTTTATTCAGCATCATAACAAGTTCGTTTCCAACCAACTAACATTGCGCAATCTCGCCGCCATATTGTCGGAAAAGTTAATCGCCTCGCATATTTTAGGCGATTATGCATATTTACAAGTTGTGGCGATTCCTGAGACTCTAACGCGATACATAATACTGATTGTTTATTAAATTGGACTTGTTAAATCAAGTTGACATCGTGAAGGTAAGGTCTTATCATCGAATATTCTACATTGGAAATGCCATCTTCGAGAACCAAGAGGGAGGGCAAGCTCCACTTGGTTCAAAAGAGCTAGTGTCGGTGGCTGGGCGAACGATATTTGAGATTTTGACCATCTGTATCACAAATAATCACTTTAAATTTGTATTTTTGGTGGGATGCAATCCAGTGCAGGGCACTCGGGAACCCAGGTGAGGGACCAGCGTAAGTGCCGATGAAAACCCAGTGATTTATTCATTTGAGTCCATGTGACCCGCAGACGAGCAGTGTACGCGCGTCCTATAGTGATGCTAGGTGGTTTTCATCATTGCACCGACCCCTCCCGTGGTACGATTTGGCAAATCACGCGATGCTAAGGCGGCAGCGGGGCAGCGTGTTCAGCAGAGTAAAAAGTCTGATATCGCGCGAGTAGTTGATTTCCTTCCCCTGAGCAACGCCCTCCAAACCGTTGACAGAGCTATGAGACGTAAGTGCAGGTCTTCCGATGATTTTTTTGTACCGGATGTCGAACTCGTTTGGAGCATGATCTAGGTCAAGCTCGGGGCGCCAGATACCAAGATATAAAACTAAATTGGTATGTTTTATCAGTCCGTGAAAATGTAGCTTATTGCGAGCGGTTAAAAACAATGATTTTATTACTGCCGCTATGTGTGTTAATGCGAAGTCATGGTGCGGCTCACTGTCAATGTTGATTGGTGGGGGGGAAATGTAAAGAGACTTAAGTTAGGACTCAAAAAGATTAGTCTAGACTCGACGTGGTTGGTGAATACGGGCCAGTTCATACTGAAATATTGTACAGTGCTATCGTTTAATCCATCGCTGCCAGAGCTGCGTACAATGATCATTTGGTCAAGCAGCCTCTAGCCTGAGGCGTATATGTAGTTGTGTTTCACACACACAAAAACAGTGCTTATAGCGGTATGTAAGATGCATATACTTTTTACCATCATTTTGCTGTTGATCAGCTTGTGAACCTTGGGAGTTCACAGTGGACCTGTGACTTAGTGCTTGGATGCATGAATGTTTTAACATACGGCTCATTAGACAGCTGATAATTTCGGGCAAGTGAGAGTCCTTCAACAATTCGATTTACATTGTAAAATGTCTTTCCTCTTCGATTGATAGATGCCATAATTTGAAGTGCGACCTTTAAAGGTGTCAAAGATGATGTAGTTGCACTGTGGTTGGGTTTGGTGTATCAGGTGGGTCCTGTGTTGATCCAATCGGATCTTATCTTGTCCCTTCTGACATGAATTGTATTAGTATGAGTAAGGTCAACAGGGACGCTGAGGTTACCAAACAATTGTATATTACCCAGTCAGCAGAGTTGGCCTGGTCGACGTACTGGTTCTTGCTCACCTTTCTTGTTTTGCATATTGGAGTAAATTTCAATGAAAGCCACAATCTACCAAACACTCCCCGACCCCGAGTTACTAACTCATTATTAAAAGCAGTCTAGTTCGAATAGCATATTTACTATATCACTTCCCTAGACGACTCTACAGTACATAACATTGCGGATTGATCTGGGCTTTTATAAAAATTAATTGGGTCCTGACGAATGTAATATATTTTGTCTCTTGATTGCGTCAATCACTTGATATATGAATGTATGTTATCAGAATTTATTGTTGGTCTATAGCTTATATAAAATTTGTTCGTTCCTGATCCAATATTGTATGATATATTACTGCTGATGACAAAGCACTTGACAGCGTCCCCCAATACCTCACGCGTTGTTGGGACGCATTATAATTTGGACCAATGCGTATTTTCACGCATCCACAAAAATCCGCAACGGGAAAATGGGAAAACCCTTATCTTAAAGTACTCCGGTTCAAAGCGGTTCCATGCATTTGAACCCTGGCCACTCACTGTGGTGAAGACGGAACGAGTTCAAATGGTCCGCGCAGTACGGCCTCGGGCGATACCGCTTATCAATTTGTAAAGGAGTTTAGCGGAGTGTAATATGTGTATCCTACATGGGGCATATGGTTTCCAACATTGGCGATTTGCAGCAGGTGGAACTGTCAGGCTCCAAATCGAGTTGCCTGACGTTTGAGGCACGTATTTGTTCGAAAAAGTTTCATTGTGATAACTCACTGCTTAGTTAATTAAATCAATTACCTAGACTAAAATATCTGCGGGAGAGGATGGGGAGCGCGAACATTTTGTGGTGGGACTGCGCGGCTGCTGAGGCTAGCGTGAAGGCAGTGCAACAAATCTTCATCTTTAATAATAACGGACAAGAGTTGCACATGTTGTAGTCTGTGTTTCGTGATTTAGTGTTTAATCAGTTAATGATGTAATCGATATGCTACTTATATAGAATGACTAGATTAAAACGTTTTGGGGAGGGGATAAGGAGTAAGCGTCGTATTCCGTGTTGGTCCACTCAGCCCCACTTACTTTCACCAGATTTTGATCATATATTCATTCCATCCCCTGGCCTCTGCTTCCGATAGTGATAATGCAGTATATGTTTCCTGGTGACTGAACGATTTTCATCCCTGGGGGGAATTTTTACCCCTAGCATTCTTTGAATGGGGGTAGCAAAACTCCTCCTGAAAAAAAACCCCTTTTGACTGTGTATATAACTTCTAAAAGTGATTGTTTTGGGGGTAGCAAAACCTCCTGAAAAAAAAAACCTTTTGACTGAGTATATAACTTCTAAAAGTGATTGTTTATATTATTAAAAAATATTGTTCTATCCATGGCCTATATACAATATATTGGGTCCAGACCCAACAATACCAGTCCATATATATCATATGCTGTGCCTAGATGATGGATATAACTTCGTAAAATGAGTGTATATATTATTATACAGTTGGGTCCATGGCTTATATACAATTTATTGGGTCCAGACGATGCATATAACTTCGTGAAATGAGTGTATATATTATTATACTGTTGGGTCCATGGCTTATATACAATTTATTTGGTCCAGACCCAACAATACCATTCCATATATATCATATGCTGTATCTAGATGATGCATATAACTTCGTAAAATGAGTGTATACATTATTAATAGGCATTATTGGGTCTACAGCTTGTATAACATTTATTGTGTCAGGACCCAATAATACAAGTCCATATATATATATATATGCTGTGCCATGATGATGCATATAACTTAGTAAAATGAGTGTATGCATTATCAAAACTTATTGTTGTTGTCCATATATATGATATGTTGTGTCTAGATGATGCTTATAGCTTCGTAAAATGAGTATATATATTATTAATAGCTATTGTTGGGTCCCATGGCTTATATAACATTTATTGCTTCAGGACCTAATAATACATTTATAGTCCATATATATACTATACCCTGTGTCGTGATGACGTAATCCATAAAATTAGTGTATATATTAATAAAACTTATTGTTGGGTCCATGGCCTATATATAATTTATTGGGTCTGGACCCAATAATACGAGTTGTATATATAATAGGCTGTGCCGAGATGACATATATAGCTTAGTAAAATCAGTGTATATATTATCAAAACTTATTGTTGGGTCCATGGCCTATATACAATTTATTGGGTCTGGACCCAATAATACGATTCCATATATATAATAGGCTGTGCCGAGATGACATATATAGCTTATAAAATCAGTGTATATATTATCAAAACTTATTGTTGGGGGTCCATGGCTTATATACAATTTATTGGGTCTGGACCCAATAATAGAGTCTATATATATAATAGGCATGCCATGATAATGTATATAGCTTTGTAAAATGAGTGTATATATTATTAAAACTTATTGTTGGGTCAATGGCTTATATACAATTTATTGGGAATATATTATACCAATGGATCGCCCATATATCGGTTTTTGTGAAAGCTCACTAACGCAAATAAAACCCTAGCATCAAGTAATGCTCTGCAGAGAGTGGCAACCATTCTTGTCTTTGCTCTATATCTTGGAATAAGTTGTTGTGCTCTACCAACAAAATTACATGAGCAGCTTTAAAATGTTACTCTGCTACATGCTGTCTCTCCTCCGAGGGCTAAAGGAGCAGAACCAGAGCTAAACGTGGCAAGCGTTTATAAGATAAGGAAGTAGGAAAGGGGGCGGGGATTCGCTATGTATCTCCCAAGATTCATCAAATGATATTTATGAAATATCTTTGTTTCAATTACATCAGTAAGATTTTTGTGAATTGACTTATATATTCTGATACGAATTGTATCACATCAATAGGTACGATTTGATGTATATATTACCATTAGCTTTGTGTTTTGAAATTCACTGCAAATGACATAAGCATTACAGTGACAAACATTTGATAGCATACACTCATCCAGTTATAATCAGTGCATCATATAGGTTTTAGATCTTGTCCTGTTCTTATTTGGATCATTACAAAACATAGTGATTATAGTTAAGTGGTGTATTTGGGCTCATCACACAATAATTGCCATTTATAACTAGAAAGCAATCAGAAAGAGCTAAATTCCCCCTCCAAAATGTCCATCATTGCCCTGAATACAAATTCCTCACCTTCAAACATAATGTATTGCTCCTTTTCTCATTGCCAGCACCTCATTGTCACACAACATCAAAAACCTGATCAACTAGTCATTGGAATTCGGCCACCAATTCAATGCAGAGCTGTGTCAACCTTATACTTGATGTATTTGTTGATATTATATTTGTGATTATATTGAAATTGCAGCAATGGGTAAAAAAAGAAAGAGAGTCAGTCAGAAGTTGCCAGACCTGCATAACAATCCAACAAGAAGGCTATATCAAGGTTATTTTAAATC
This sequence comes from Urechis unicinctus, assembly GCA_034190875.2. Classification (NCBI taxonomy): domain Eukaryota; kingdom Metazoa; phylum Annelida; class Polychaeta; order Xenopneusta; family Urechidae; genus Urechis; species Urechis unicinctus. Next base: position 30,880,021 of record CM067347.1, read on the forward strand.
ACTCTGTATGGTGATATATTTAAAATGTGCAATTTACGGTTCCTTTAGTTTTAGCAATTATGTCAGTTTAGACATCAACTAAGTGATAAACCAAGCAATTTATTATGAACTTGGTTAATGACAAAAAATGTAACTAATGTATAATGTCTGAAATATTGTTTGAGATGAAAGAAGAAGTCAGTTCATGGCTTTCTTTAAGCTGATCTGTGGTCACACCTTACTGAATCATTTTGTAGAAGGAGACACAGTTCTTGTTTGCTGCGAAGGCATTTGGTGGCCAGGATTCGTAAGGAATGGAACTGATGTGCTGCACCCCGTTTAGAACATGTTGTGGCTTCTGGGAAGAACAAACGATGTAATTAGCCTTCTGGTTATTTTCCACAGATGTTTTTAGTTCAATAATGATTAACTATTCAAATGAATAGGGCTTGCTGTCGTGAAACGTTGGCTAATTCTAGGCCCTATAGCAATTAAACCCTTGAATCAATTTGTTTCAGAAATATAATTTTGCAAATTTGTAATTACAAGATTGTAATTACAAGTTGGTATTGGGAGCGCTGCCCGGTGCATTTATATGCCACTTCGTGTATTCATATACTGCTGTTATGTATATATATATTGTTTTACTATGATGTTAAACTTATATGCAGCTGTTGAGGCAATTTGTATTGAACCAATGACATTTCATACACTATATTACAAGCCTGAATGGAAAGGTAGGGGATTATTGGGTTAGCCTTGATTGAATTATAAAGATTGTTTGTGGCAAAATGTCATATCTAGCATGGATGTCCCTCCGAGCAAGATAAAAATATTCAGAGCAGATGATCCAGTATTGGAGAAGGGAAAAGGTACAATACTGTTGTCTGTAAACTAAAGGTTAAGGTCATTTATTTTTGGCTGCCGATTTCTGATATAATAATTTCATCTTATGTTTTCGCTTGTATTTCATTTTTGTGGGTGTATATTTGCTTCACCATGCTTTTTACTGCTATGTCTTGGTCATACATGCTTTATTATTATGTATGAGATCCTTATTTTTCATTTCTCATTGGTGTGGACCAGTGATTTTGTTATCTTCATATTTCGACAGCTTACTATATATAATATTGGATCCATAAACAGTAAAAGATATCTGTTTCGCAATCTAACCAAGTTTTTAAATTTACCTATGTCAAATATTACAATTGTCACTGTTGCTGATTTGGATAATTGTAGAAGCAGTTGAGGAAAAATACCTATCTAATAAACTTTATCTACGCTAATGTATTTTCATGCAGCCCATCTGAAGAAAAAAATGCCATCATATCTTGAAAAATTCTTTGCGGACATAAACAGAGCACTCATACAGATAGCAAACAGAGGTAATATATTTACTGCATAATACACCCTAGAATGTACTGTAGAACATAACATCTTTGTTCACAAGAATGATCATGATTATTTCTTATTCAATTGAATTTCCTTAAGTGGAATTTGTTTTTGTTCCAGAAGACCATGAAGCAAATTTACATCCAGAGCCAGATATTCACCATCCCATGAATGACAATAGTATGTATGGTCATTTCAAGTTTTATGACTTGCTGTTTCAATAACCGGTTGATTTCCAGTTATAACTATAATAGTTTGCATATGGTTAAACACATTTTTCACATCTCTCAGGATCACGTGTAGGTGAAACTACTGATTAACATGTTGTGCTTATGAAACTTCATTTGTTACTCCTGAAGTGAACCTGGTCAACGAATTTGATGCCCCACAATTGGCTGAAATCTACCTATCACCGACCCACACTAGTAAGAACATTCCACAAAACAGTAACAATCAACAACTGCTGTATGTAACATTTGTCATTCAAAAACTTCACATCTATGTCATATCTGTCTGGATCATGTGTAGATGCATGCTATGAAATGAAAGAGGATGCTCGACTGACTACAACTTCTGCAACCGAATCCCTCCAGAGTAATGCAGCTGCTGCCCTGCATGAGCCATACATCCACCCATCACTGAATAGTAATGGTTAGATTTTTTTGGATAAAAATTACTGTTTGTCTTAAAGACTTGTTGATTAACAAATATTAACACAACTGGTAGATAATTGCAGCCATTGCAGATACAAACATTTATATAGCTGGTAGTACATATTAAACCTAGTTTGTTGTTCATGAAGACATCCCAGTCATTGCAACTCATGACCAACAGGACCCTGCAAATTACCAACCACCGACCCACACTGGAACAATTATTGCCAAACAAACAGCAGTACTGTTTGCTGACTGTGTTTTTAACAAATTGGTCCTTACAAATTATACATTATCTGACCAACTATCATTTCTGTTTATGCCATGTGTAGATGCATGCATTGTTATGTCAGATGTCACTGGGTCCGCGTCTACTTCATCAACTTATTCCCTTCCGAGAAACACAGCTGATGTCCCAGGTGAGTTTGACATTCATCCTTCATTGACTGACAATAGTTAGATTAATTCCAGAATATCACCCTTTTTCATGGTATTATTTTAATGGTAATATTATTTAAAAAATACTATTACAATGGTTATATTCATATGCAAGATTTACATGTTTCTTACACATACTTATATGGCAGGCAGTCCTCTACCAACTAAATCAGTTGCTACAAATTCACTCAAGTCCAATGCAGTGAGTACTTGTTGATCCAGTTATTAATGCTACAGCACTAGAAGACACTGGTTTTGAAAAAAAATTTGGCCAATGCTGAGTAAAAGTACTCAGTTTGGCAGACTGTTTTGATTATTGTAAGTGGCATTTTGTGTTAGGTGCCAGCAGCAGATATAGTTAGACAGACAAGCGATAGCAGTAATATCAGCAATAGCAGCAGTAGAAGCTCATCACCTTCCACATCCACATCAGAATATGTACCAGAAACAAGCTTTGACTCATACATGAGCGAGGAATTTCCAGTGTTTGCTTCATCCAGTCAACACAGTGAACAAGAGCAAAATGTGGGCGGTGGAATCAATGAACTTAATCACATAACCCCAACTCCATGCACACTACCAGAAAGTGCAGGACTCCTGAAAGGTCAGGTAAGGCCAGGATGCAAGCAGATCTATGACAAAAGCAATTTCTGCACTTTTTGTCTGAAAGAGATAAAGAGTAAAATTGCTCGCCATCTAATTACTGTGCACAAAAGTCACCCACGGATAATGGACATTCAAATACTTTGCAAAAGGTCGAAAGAGAGAATGCATCGCCTTGGACTACTGGCCAATGAGGGTAATTTTAAGCACAATGTGGAAGTGCTTAAAACAGGAAATGGCCATATCATTGTGGCACGCCGCGGATCTGCTGGTGCAAAAGAGCATCAACCATCAGATTTTATCCCTTGTGAATTGTGTTTGAAATTTGTGCTTAAGGCACATTTGTGGCACCATCTTCAAAACTGCGGGACTATTATGGAACACAAGGTAACACCACTTGTCAATTCTACAAGTAATGAACCTAACGAGCTAAAAAATGCACTAAGAAGGGGAAAACACCTACTCAGCAGTTTCAATTATGGAAGATGGAGAGGCGAATGGTCAGCTGATGTTAGATAGAATGAACGATGGGGACATTAAGAATATTGTCCGAGGAGACCGGCTGATAATGAGATATGCATCATTGCGGGTTGAATCACTGGGGGATGTCCAGGATCACAAGATATCAGACATACATCGAGTAAGCCAAGGTGCACGATCATTGGCCAAATTGGTCATGGAGGTCAGAAGAAAGAAACCATGTGCTAACATGAATGATTTGATTAAGGTTGGCAACTTTGACCTTGTTGTAGAAGCAACAAGGGCAATTTCTATTGAGAAAGAAGCTCCATCCCTCAGTCTTGGAAAAAAGATCGGAAACCTTATTGGGCACATAATTGCCATAAAAATGGGATGGGGACTAAGGAAGGAAAACACCGAGGAATATGAAGAAGCACTAAAATTTCAAAAAGTCTTTCAGGCAGAATGGTCCTGCCGCATCAATTCAATTGCCACCAAAAAGCAGAATGCAGCAAACAGGAGCAAAGTTGTACAGATTCCTCTTACTGAGGACTTGGTCAAACTGAGAGATTTCATAGCCACAAGCATGCAAGAATCCATGACATTATTGTTGAATGATCCGAAGCCATCAGATTGGTTAAATTTGTCAAAATGTACAATGAGTCGACTTATTCTCTTCAACAAAAGAAGGAGGGCTGAAGTGAAGGATCTCACTGTGCACGGATATCTAACAAGACCAGACTGGAGAAAGGATCCTAGCCAGGAGCTGAGCATGGGATTATCCACGACAGACAAGATGCTTGCGCAACGAATGGACATGATTATTGCTGCAGGTAAAAGCAGAAAAAACAATGATGCCTATGTTCTCCTTCCACCAGATGGTAAAAGGGCAATAGAAGTGCTTTTAAAAACAAGAGCAGATGTTGGTGTCCCAGCAACAAACCCCTTCTTATTTGCGCGCTTAAATGCAGACACTCCAATGAGTGGAAACACCGAGCTACAGGAAGTGGCAGGCAGTTGCCCTGGATTGCAACACCCAGAGCGCATCAAATCTACACAATTGAGGAAGTACATTGCCACAGTCTCCCAAGTAAATGTTCTGTTTATGTCTGAGATATTAATGTTTTGTTGACATGGACATCAATACTTACAGTTTGTAAATGATGATGTTCACTAGAGAGCAGAGGTATTGGCTTCTTTTCACTTATCTATGCCCAATTTTGTGCAGATTTTGGACATGAGTGAGAGTGAGCTTGGTATGCTGGCAAAACATCTTGGCCATGATCCAAAGACCCATCGGGAATATTACCGACTGTCACATTCTACTTTAGAGTTATCAAAGGTACTTTTGTATACTCAGTATAAAGAAAATTTATCCATGTTTTCTATGTTCTGTGTTTCTTTTATGACTGCACTGTGATAAGTATAAATCCGTTTTGCATTCATCAAGCCTAACCAAATCCTTTGGCTGTTAATTTACTCCTGATTTAACATTTATAATTAACTTCATACACAAAACTGTTTTGTGTTAAGGTCTCACAGCTCCTCCTTACAGTTGAGAATGGCAAGGTGAATCAATGGAAAGGAATGCGTCTGGAGGATATATCTGTTGAAGGTCACAAATGCTCCTTGAATAAAATGACATTGACAAATTTTTGTTGCTGAAGTGAACAACCTATCACATTGTGTTGACAAAGATATAGGACTTGATGTAGGCCTATTTATTGACTAACTGCTTGGCTGATGCAGATCTTCCGAGTATAGAAGAAGAAGATGCAGAAGGTTGTGATGTGGATGAACTACCCTCTGTTACTGAGAGTAAGTTTGTAATGCTTGCATGAGTAGACACCAGACACATCATATAACAATTTTTGCAGCTTTATCACTGATTCTTGTGCTTTACCATGTATGTGTAGTATGCAATGTGAATGTATATAGAGGCAGAGTCACCATGCATGAGGGAAGTCATTGATATTGATTCTGGCACCAAGACAGCAGAGCCAGGTAGGCATGACTGCAATAACCTTGGGCATGGATATGGTATAAATGCAATTTGCTATGTGTGCATTAGGTATGTAAAAGATATATATAGTTTCAAATTATAATATTGGAAAGCTTTTAACTCTACATATTATGCCACTGTTATCATTGACCTGTTTAGAGGGTAGTACAGTTATAAGTGGTATTTTATGTTTACAGTTTTTGAAAGGAGCAGAACACAAAAGAGGCGCTGGAGTGACAAGGAAACAGCAATCCTTAAAGACATCTTTCAGGGATACATTCAGAAGACAAAGACCAGTGTGCACAAATCAGATCTGCAGAGAGCAGAACTATTGTTGAAAGGTCGAAGTTTGGCGCAGATACGCTCACAAGTGAATAACATAAGACTTGGAAAACGTAACTGATGTATGGTTGATGCTGTAAATAATTGACCCTATCTTGTTTTAGAGTAACTCTAAATTTTATATATCTGACATAAGGTAAGTTGAATAGTCGCGGTTTGCTACTGATACACACTTAAGTTTGATAATGGTACTTCCTGAAAATAAAAACTTGTTTGTATAGGCAAACGATTTACTCATTGTTGTTTCAAAGTCCCTACTGTACAGACAGCCTGTTGAAAGGTTAAACCGTTCCTGAGATTCAAGCTCAAGTTCTTCTCGAAAATTACATGTGGAATAAGCTTTGCTTCATTTTATTTCAAAATTGGACAAAACAGACTGGGTGTGGGGGGGACAGACAGATTGCTGAAAGTTCAAATTTGACACATATTTGCAAATTATTAAACAAAACATGGAAAACGAAATCAACTTCTACAAGATGTTTCAATGGAAAAAACAATTATTTCAGATTGCCTTATCTATGACCTGATATCAAAAAGTACTGCAAATTGTGCTAGCAGCTGTCTTCAAATACTGGCTGGTATGTCGATTGTCAATCAAGTATAGTACAATGCAGTTAACCGATAATAACAAGTCGGCCTTAACTAACATCTAAAGGATACGCACAATTATGTGACCAATATTGTCGATAAACCGGGACTGGCGATTAGTGACACTACTTATGGAAAGATAATAATCAATGGCAGTCGATATCAATGAATTATTTACCTTTGCTGTCCATATTATAGGGTTGGCTTTGATTCTGAATGCATCGTTCAAATACATTCCATCTGCAAATACATTCCATCTCTTTTTATTGTATTATAGTACCTGGGGCACCGCGTTTGTGTTAAGAGAGACATAAAAAGATTCCCTGTTGTCATATTATAACATAATCAAAGACGCATCTCGTCAACGAAGATGAGCGCATCATAGTTTAAATAGTTCCATTCGTTCGGGCGCCATTTTGAATATTAATGATTGGGAACGACCCAATGATAATAGTTGAAATATTGGGTCTGAACCAATAGTGCTGTCTTACGAGCGTGCCATATAACACATACAAGATGTTGAAAACATTGATATATACAGGTATATATAGTGTCGGGCAGGTTAAAAGAAGGTGAACGTTTGATTTTTTTCTAGTATATCGATAGCGCATCATGGAGGTCCCAGTAATTCAGGTCTGACACTGTGTCTGACGAACCATGTACAATTATTTGTTACTTGATCCTGAATCAGTCGCATTGTTATCGTGTTGTTTATAAACGTACGAGTTGACCATGCTTCTTAGTATTTCTCAGGTAGTGTGTTGAAGACATGCTTTGATATCATAACAACCAACCCGCGCTGTCGCATGCGTAGACACGTACTCCTCTCTACATATGGGCTAACTCGACCTTGCTATTGACTGGGGACCGATTTGTATGCACTATTGTTCACTCGATTCCCCAGACTTTACTCTCATTATCAAATCTATACCAAGGCAACAACGTGTTGGTCATGCTGATGTCTCAATCGTCGCATATGGTTTGTTTTTCCTTTGCTGCAACATCATCACAAATGAATCTTTGCTGAAAACGACGCATGGTACACTCATTTCTTGTAGCTGTTGTTTTTGTAGCACGGGCCACCAAACCATGGTCGCCTCGAAGGAAGCTCGTTATTGTTACAGAAGTAATCAATAAACGTTGATGAACATTTCGTAAATATTCAACCATTGGGATTGTAGTCACATTACTTAACCGCACGACAAGCCATAGGCGAGCTTGTGAGCTTGTATTTGAGACCTGACGTAGGTCCGGCACACAATGGGCCTCGTTTCTTTTCCGAACTCTCTCGTTCTCTTTCGTGATCGTGGTGAGATAGAAGTCGAAATTCAAGTCCAAATTGATCAAGGTGCGTTAGTGTGCAGCTTGGATGAAATCAAATCGGGAAGGGCGGGGTGATGGCGGGAGGTGGTTGGTCTAGTGGGGAGCTGGGATGGTGGGAGGTGGTTGTCTAGTGGTGGACTGGGATGGTGGGAGGTGGTTGGTCTAGTGGGGAGCCGGGATGGTGGGAGGTGGTTGATCTAGTAGGGAGCTGGGATGGTGGGAGGTGGTTGGTCTAGTGGGGAGCCGGGATGGTGGGAGGTGGTTGGTCTAGTGGGGAGCCGGGATGGTGGGAGGTGGTTGGTCTAGTAGGGAGCCGGGATGGTGGGGGGTGGTTGGTCTAGTGGGGAACTGGGATGGTGGGAGGTGGTAAGTCTAGTGGGGAGGTGAGCAATTCTTCATTTGCTGATATCATCCTCTCACATTTGGACAGCAAAGTCAAAGGTTGTCGGGAATTATTTTGTGATATCATTTTCACTTAATAAACTTTCGATTGTTTTTTAAACGATAAACACTCCCTTAAAATTCTCGGTACTCATCATATCCTAGAGAGCTAGTGATTGACTGCAAGTGAGGCATTTATGAGGTGCTGCGTTGTTGGGAGAAGTCATGCGTTTGTCGATATTACCGTACGCAATATAAAACATGGCGAATCCAAACATGTTACGTCGTGTGCTTCCTTGTAACGGGTGGCTTTACCCCGGTGATTCTCACAGCTGTCATCTTAAATGGATGATTATGACCGGCCAATTTGTCAGGGCGACATCTTCTCGCTCGGTGTAATATGATTGCCGCTAATGCATCGGGTCAGATGGTGTCAGCCATCTTGATATGACGTAGCTCGGTGTAATATGATTGCCGCTAATGCATCGGGTCAGATGGTGTCAGCCATCTTGATATGACGTAGCTCGTTTAATATGATTGCCGCTAATGCATCGGGTCAGATGGTGTCAGCCATCTTGATATGACGTAGCTCGTTTGCTTATATCTCCATAAACAGGAACTCGATCAGTTGGATATTTTCACACCTGTCGGTAATCAGCCAGGAAGGTATGGAAGGGTATTTGAAATTTGACATCCTTATTTACCTCCACGGAGGCGTGTCAACCCGGCGTTATGACTTGATTTGTCCAAAAGAGTGCTCCAGTGCAAAACAAACAACTCATTGTTACTAATTTAAAAGTGCGCTCAGGCAGAAAGTTATATATGACAAGCACACCTTTCACCCACAAAGTATTGTTCATCACTTGTCGTCGGCGATTCTAGCAGCTCGAGAAGGAGTGATGTAACTTGGATCCGAACTTGGTGCGCTCTCAAAAGAAACCGAGATATCAGTGACGTTAGCGATGTCTTGACTGCTACAAGTACAAACCTCACTCAAAACTCCGCAGATATCGCCCACAAGCTGCGCGAAATTGGCATGCGCGTCGCAGCTGGAGTGCGAGGTCTGTTACTTTCTTCCTGAACTCCATCTTTGAAGTAAACAGGTATCTTTCTCGTCTCAAGTCTACCTGATCCTTCTTATCCTGCCTAAAGGCTGTGTCTGGAATGTTTAATTCCACTGCCTGATGTGCGTCAGTAAGGAATTCATCATGTTTGCTGCTAGGAGATAAAACGTTGATGCATGTCTTATCACGTCGAATAGAAACTACCCTTTGCTGGCCTTCTGGCAGATTCAGGGTCGAGCTGATTTCCGTAAATGTACTTTAGAAGCCGAAGCAGATGGCGGCGGAGTAATTGGCGGATATACTCGTCTTTAATTAAGAATGTTCACCTCGTAGTCGGTCGTAGCTGCTCTGCTATGTTGTGTATGGCGGGTCATGTCACAACTGAATGGCTATATATACCCCCTGTATATAGTCATAGGATGCTGGACATGTAGGAGGAAGGATGTTGATCTAGCGGAAGTCCGTTTATGAGATGTGTATCCTGCATGTTATCCACAAGCGGGGGCGGGGCTTGTGATTGTGGGGGCGGGGTTTGTGTCTAGGAGGTTTTTGATAATATGTTAACTAACTTGGCTACCATGTGTTAATTTGAAAGCGGATGAGGATTTGAACGGGACCGAGTCTCAAATTCAGCGACAAATGAATGCTGTGCTTCAATTTCCAATAATATGACACGAAACAACCTTTGATGTATAAAAGAGATTATACTCTTGCTATTGGACGGTTAACAAACACCACCCTCAAAACACGAACGCTTAGCTGAGACCATATGTGTTATACAAAGTGTTATATTTAGATTTCATACACTTGAGGGTTTACCTCCTCAGATTTGTCCCCGAATTTGAAATTCAGTCACCATTTTGTAGCATTTACAACTCAAATGATCGGTAGAACACGCGGTTGATGTAGAATGTTTTCATGTCAAATCAATGTATGTTGCTCACATACGCCCGTATTAACTTTAATACGGTAGTGGTTGGTAGGCATGGATGGGTGTGCTATCACAACGTGCGCGTGCGCCACTAGTAATACACATATTATCCGTTCGTACAATGTTATGTAGCTCAATAAAATGCATGAACCAAGAGTGATGAACTGGTACTTTCTGATGCAAGGTCTTACATGCCTTTGTGTCAGAATAGCCTGTAGACGACGACACCATCAAATTTGTAAACATAATTGCAGAACGCGCAGTGTCAGCGATGAGCTTATAGCTACGATAAGAGGGTTCACTCCGACTAGCTGAGCGTTGAGTGTGCAAGTTAGCGAAACACATGTCGGTTGTCATGTAGCGCTTCCATATAATTAGCAAAAGCAAATGGGACTGTTGATCCAACGTCTCAGGGATATGCGCCTTAAGGATTATGATGAAGATATGGAGTGTAATTAATGGTCGAGGTGACCGCGCCCCAAAATTGATCAGAAAAGTCCATTTATCTTTAAGCAGGACGCTGCACACGGGTGATGTGCTTACATAATTTGTTATGCGGATGCGCGAGTAAGCCGGCTAAGTGCAGCTATAAGCTCTTTGGTGTTTTTATCTATCAACAGGAGGTGCATTATTAAAGGAGCTGGTAAGGTAATCAGCACCAAATGCTTAATAAACTGGCAGCAATTGTGGAACCGGAAAGCACCATGCTCGGCAATGTGAATAGTTGAATGTTTGTGTTTTTGTGATAAAGTATTTACCATTGAATAATGTACGTGTGTGTAATATAAATGAGACTATTTATTATGCACTAGGCATATGAAGCTCAAAATGTTCGCCGTTAGAACTAATAATATGTCAAGCATTGTATACTCATATATGACATGAGTGGACTGTAATTGAAACTTCACTCTGATGAGTCCAGGCATTAGGTATATAACATTTCCTTAGAGTGCGGACAGCCATTTTCTTGCACCTGACAAAACCCGTCTCATCAGGTAAAGCAACGTAGTTCATTTATGTGTGGTTTCCATGTTATAAAGCCAAGCATTTAACAGATCTGCAATTGGAAATATTTCTGGGGAAGAACTGGACCGCCTCAAGATTTGGTCAGTTTTCAGGGATGAGGTTTTGAGAGGGCGCTTGAAGCTGATTTAATGCCAGGTATAAAGAAACATCTATCAAATATGGGAAACTCCGCCCCAGGCGCTTATATGGCTCATATATTGTTGTTTACTGCTTATGTCATTGTAATTTCTCCTTTATTATACGGTTCTAATGTCAAAATATAATTGCTGTTCTGTTGACCGAACTCTCTTCAAATAACCCAGCCAGGATTCATATTATTTCTTGTTATGGTGTGAAATTGAGCAATGTAAAAAGTTGAACAATGAGGATTAGCGACTGGCTGACCCAATTAACCTAAGCGAGACCTCACAATCAGCAGATATATAATATGACAACGAGAATACTGGTGTTTTCGGCGCATTATTATCAGGTGACTGTTAGTGGTATTATTGCGATAGATTAACCATGGATTGAAGTATGTTGCATATGCCGAGTTAGCGTCTGTGAACAAAGTGTGCCCGTTTTATAAATCATAAACTATGGCGAAGAGGTCCTCTGTTAATATGTGCGATTTAGAAATACTCTTGCCAAACACATATTTTCACCTTGTATGGTGGTGAAATAAGTACAGCTGCTTTTTTTCATTAATGCACATATGAATGACACATTTGTCAATGTTAGTGTCACCATGATGGATAGCAATGATACCATCGAGGTCATGAACACGTTCAACATGTAAAGGTCACACAAAGTCAACATTATTGTGTGACAGTATAGAAAATGTGCTGGCTGCGAAATAAAAGAAAAACGAACAATGTTTAAAGCACAGTCGTAGAAGGTCATTGCAACCATAAACGACTTAAATTCCTACAAACAAACATTTAAAACAGATGATACAAATAAAGTCCCAGTTTGCTTTAAGTAGCATTACACTCATTTTCTCTATTCTAAACATGACCAGAAATGCCACTTCCCCATGACTCCGTTCTGCGCAAAATTTCCTGTGATGTGAATCCCGACCACAAATGAGGCACCAAATGAAAACAGCGTCATCCCCTTAGCGACCCCAACGAAACCATTGCGACTTTCTCCGTCATGGTACCTTAATATACACGGCGATCATTTGGTGTGAAGTTGCGCTTGATTATCGCCTGTAGGTGCGATCCGCGTCCTCTTTTTGTTTACCCATATCACCTACGTCACCATGCGATAACTTACACATATATCCTGTCATTCATCATAACAATACGCTGTGGTTATTTAAACATATCATACTTGCAGGACATCCCCTTAGCGACCCCAACGAAACCATTGCGACTTTCTCCGTCATGGTACCTTAATATACACGGCGATCATTTGGTGTGAAGTTGCGCTTGATTATCGCCTGTAGGTGCGATCCGCGTCCTCTTTTTGTTTACCCATATCACCTACGTCACCATGCGATAACTTACACATATATCCTGTCATTCATCATAACAATACGCTGTGGTTATTTAAACATATCATACTTGCAGGACAGATCCATCAGGTCAGCCCTAATTGCCACGCTACTGTGGATGCAATCCTTCCTAACAATATTTTCGATCATTTCTAATAATCCCGATGAATTATCAATCGCTAAAATATTTATATTTAAAAAAACCGCTTTGTTATGAGAATATCAGCCTACGACGTATATTTCAATCGATAAGACCTTCCTTTTAAAGTTGGAACATTAATATTGCATATTATTGCTTCATCGTCAATGTTATTGGTAAACAGTGTTTTAACTGCAGTGCTGTCACTTGTGCAGATTTGAATCCAACATCAATATAATATCCAATTCATGTTGTTCATCAAAGCGATCAGTTGATGGATGAAGTACATAATTAGTTTAGTCTTGCATTAGCATGAGAGATCTTCTTTCGACAAGCTCCTGCCTCACTAGTGTCACAGACTACATCCGCTCTTGCACTCTCAAGCCCGGAATTGAGATAGCTTTGGCGTAATTAAAGCTTCAAACACCGCAACGCCCTAACCCCTACCAAAACCGCTAGGCTAGCCATCTATGTATATATATATAATCCACCCACACTCAACACGTCCAGTGTCAGAAGGCATCCCGCTACTCAGCATATTACAGCTGCTACAAATGACATCGATGTGAATATTCTGGACAGGAGGTGGTTAACCGCGCGTCTAGATCTGCCACGAGAAAACTGATCTTCGTTTCAGCTTCAAACATACATTTATAAATGTATAAATTATCTCCATGACGCTATTGTGTTTTTCACTACCATAATTCATGAAGTCATCGGATTGGCATACTCGTTGCATCATTGGTGCCTCGCCAAGCAAGAGTCAAATTGAAAAACCACCTGTCACACGCCAGGTGTCGTCTGATGCAGTGGAATGGAATACAACTGCTGCAGTTGAGGTGCGAAAAGAGAAAACTCAGATGGACAATAGTATGATAGCAACGGTAAAGTCTCACAAACACCACCAGCGCCTCTACGAGACGAGAACAAGATCTGTCAACTTCCATGATGGAGTTCAGGATGAAGGTCATCGACGGAAGAGACTGGTACGTACACCGACCCCGCACGCTAGCTGCACTGCGCATGCCGATTTTTCTCTTTTTGCGGGCGATAACTGCGAGGCTTGTTCTTGTAGCTGTCCAGACGTCACGGACGTCACCGAATCGGCGATTGCATTGGTCAGCACGTCAGGTGCTGATCAAAATGATTTCATTGCTTAAGCAGGACCAGCACCAACTGTTGATCGGGAGCTGTAAACAATATGACTGGCTAATTAGGTGCGTGGTTAGACATTATAGGTATTCCTGATCCAGATATTGTATTCTTTCTTTCCTACATGCATACATACATGCATACATACATGCATACACATATGCTTAAATACATACATATATGCATGAATACATAAATACATACATACATACCTTCATAGATACATTCATACATGCAAAATACATACATAAATATATTCATACATAAATTCATACATACGCACATGCAAACATACATGCAAACATACACACATGCACACATACATGTATTCATACATACATACATACATACATACATACATACATACATACATACATACATACATACATACATACATACATACATACATACATACATACATACATACATACATACATACATACATACATACATACATACATACATACATACATACATACATACATACATACATACATACATACATACATACATACATACATACATACATACATACATACATACATACATACATACATACATACATACATACATACAAACATACATACATACATACATATATACTTACATACACACATACATACATACAATTCCGATTTTGATGCAGTTCACGTTTATCCATTATTGGTGATGTTACTCTGGTGACAAAGGGGCTGAGGAACTCGTTTACATATGAAAATTTAATGAAGGCAGCCGCACAAGTTCGCGTCGCTCTTGACATTATAACTTGAGTCAATCCATTGCGACTATTACGGTTTGAGGTTATATAAATGAACCATGGATAATATTTGCGTGCCATGATGCTACATTTGAGTAAGTTTATGCAGATAACTAATCTATAACCTCCATCCCAATTTCTGCATAAAAGTCCTTCAACCTAACGTTGGAAAAGTTATTGAGTTTATTGCCATCTAATCATGTTGCCTTAGATAGCTGGTTTTGATTTGCTGCATGTCAAAATGTAATCCCATGAATCATCTCCATAACTAATCACAATGATAATATCAAGCCACGTGAGTGGATGGTTAAGCTGATGGAAGTAATGTTTTCAAGGAACATATGCCAATCAATCGCTGTAACGCTTGGCACATTTCATATTAAAATGCATAACTTTCCACAGCGTTGGTGATAGACAGTAAGAAAGTCACTACTTAACAGGTATATGTCCGCAGTAAGTAAACATTACTGGTATACTTAGGAACCATTTGCCGATCTGACCCATCTGCAGATGGGTCTGACCCGTTTACAGATCCACAGATGGGTCGCCCATCTGCAGATGGGCGACCCATCTGCCGATCACTTGACGGAATGAGAGCGACCCATCTGCAGATGGTTCTGACCCAATTGCGGATCAGGGTTGCATCGTCATTATACTAATGTATTTTAAGTTATTCCTGCTTTGTGCTAAAATACGAACAAACAATAAACTCAGTGGCATAGTCATTATGGCAAATTCCATGCGTAACTTTCCACAAATGGTTTTGACGCAACTGCAGATTAGGAACTCATTGCCAAAAAAATTACAGATATTTATTTATTTCCGTTACGTGCAACCTAATGTACGCAAATTTGTGCCGTAGTACCATAACGTGTTCATTCAAGATGACACGCCGGCGTTCTCTGTCAGCCATTTTTTGTCTTTCTGCGTTCTCTGTGGTCAGTTTGAAAGTGAAAAGTAATTTTATTGACAGCGCTTATATTCAGAAACTACAGGCCAGCTGGAGCACGGGAGCGTCCTTGACGGGGAGCGTCCGCGACGTATGATTGCGTCTCCAAGACGCCTGGTCCGTCGTTAAATTGCACTTGTCACTTCCAACAAACACCCATTCCCAATACGCCATTGTCGCCAAGCGAGCTGACGCCAGGTGGTAACGATGACAAGTATATCTGTGATACCATCTACCAAAAACAACACTGTGTCATCGGATATACGGAACGGAGTCAATGTCATGATTAAGTGCGTGCCGGTAAAAACATGGCTATTCACAATAAAAGTTCATGTGGCATTCTGCATGCAAATAATTCAAGATATTTATAGCAACTTCTCAGCTCAGGCATCGACAGACTGTCTGCTAGTATATGATCTAACGAATCATCCAATTACAGCAGCTGCTTCCCTCACTTTCACCACAGGCTTTTATTGACAGAGCCTACATCATCTGATCAAGCAGGTAAGGTTGACAAGCCACAGCCCCAAGAAATACAGGAATGGATTGTGGGCGATAACAGGTTATATACAAGACTCGAGATGACATACATGAACGGAGCGTGGCGATAACTGGTTATATACAAGACTACAGACGAAATAGAGGGACGAAGTGGGGCGTCTTCTGGTTATATGCAAGTCAAAATACCGACATGCAGGATGCTTGAAATGGAGTGTAATTACATGCCACTTTACAACACAGATACAGGTGTCTGCTGGGGTTGAACACCGGTCGTGGTAGCTCAGTTGATAGAGCAGTCTGCATGGTCAGCAGAGGTTCATGGGTTGAAGACATTTTCACCTGGTCACAAAACATTAACAACCGTAATCTCAAAATTGTTAATGATAATTCATCTTAATTACTATGAATGATTGAAAATATTTTTAGGAAGGATTGCATCCACAGTAGCGTGGCAATTAGGGCTGACCTGATGGATCATATGCATCAATACAAATTCAAAATCCACAAGAACTTATGATTGGTTGTGTGGATCAAGTAAATATGTATTTTCAGTGAGTAGCGTTTTTTTCAATGTTTGATAACATCAATTTGAGGTTGAGTTGCGTCATTAATACCAACTGTTTCATATAACTCTTGATTTTGAAATTCACTTCCAATGCTTCTTATTCAATATTACCCAGGATACAGTTTTGTCAGTGTTTCTCTACTTGATCCTTGACGAGTTTGTCGTCCCTTAGACCGTAGAACCAAGCGCTGTTGTCTGGCTTTGCAGATGTAATGATTTCGCGTCTCAGCGAGAAACTGGGGAGATGGGGTAATACCGTGACTTCTCGATGAGCAACACGCAACCAGATTAACGTTCATCGCACTTTTGAGAAAACCCCTGTTATAACACTTTGTGCACTTGATATTAGATGCACTTGATATTAGATGCCTCGATAGTCAAGCCATGTCAAAGATGTGCTGCTCGGTGAGGGACGTTCTCAAATCGACAAGGAAGCTGGGTGATATTGAGTCACGGTCTCAGTTATCGCACGACTAGCCTGCGATATGAAAAAATGATCGAGCTTTTTCTCTTGCTCTGATTGGCTGAGAGGAGGGTGCCATGCAATAATCAGTGTTATTTGTGAAGCTGAATAGATATTACTTTGACAGCGAACGCTAAATTTAATACGTATGATTAAGGCGCAGGGACCTAAGGTGTCTAGTTAATGAAAGCTACATTGTAAATATTGATTCAATATATGAAACAAGATGTAGTGTTGATAATGTGACAAGTATCAATAATATCACATGATTGATCAATGACACTGCTATCGTGTATGAACTACAGGCAATTCAAGCTATTTTGTAAAAACTGACAGATTCATATAATGTTTCATAATCTACTAGGATCTCACATATGTGTGGCATGTTGTGACAGAAAAATATGATACCTCACCATATACTGGCACCAGTGACGCAGGTCATGTTGAATCCACCCAAATTGGCTGGGGCCGTTGAACGAGCTTTCTGGCCATGTATAGAAAATGAGTGTAATGATCTCTTACAGCAAACCGGGACTTGTTTTGTATCATGCAACTGTGTTTTAAACATAGAACGTTTTTCTTTTGTATCGAAAATGTAATACGCAGCCAGTACATTTTCGATAATATGTCACACAATGACGTTGACTTTGTGTGACCTTTACATGTTGAACGTGTTCATGACCTCGATGGTATCATTGCTAGGCCATCCATCATGGTGACACTAACGCTGAAGAAGGTCAGACATGCTATGAATACTGTATGAGCAGACATAAAATTTGTGTCATTCATATGTACATTAATTATAGATAGCAGTTGTACTTATTTCACCACCATACAAGGTGAAAATATGTGTTTGCGAAGAGTATTTCTAAACGGCACACACTTACAGAGGACCCCTTCGCCATAGTTTATGATTTATAAAACGGGCACACTTTGTTCACACTCGCTAACTCGGCATATGCAACATACCTTAATCCATGGTTAATCTATCGCAATAATACCACTAACTATAATCGGAAATTGTTGCACACCTCGTGTTGAAGCCCACCCAGGACAACTTATAATGCTAGAGAACGCGGCGGTTGCAAATGGAAAACCAGTCCCCTTTCATGACTATCTTGGTTTATTTTTAGTTTTTAAGCAATATCGTACCCCAACAATGGCCAAGACTACTCTTTTTGAATAAATGAAACATTCTTATCAAACAAGAAGGCCTTTTCGCACCATTGATTTTATTTCCAAATTTGGCTGTTACATTCGAGACATAATTTATAGATAAAGATTTTGAGTAATAAATACTTGTCAATATTAATGTTTACATTCAGTCAATTCTGATCAACTTCATTAACTCAGTCCTACCATTTTGCCGAGAATGAGTGGTCTCATTTGATAACGCTGAACAAAACATTGTGCCGACAAAGAAGTATTGAGGTAATTTAAAATGTTGACGTTGCTTACAGATTGCCGCTGTTTACACTACCAGGTTTTACCGACTACATTTTGAGGTGAACATTCTTACACTGATTAAAGGCGAGTATATCCGCCAATGTGAGTGGCATTATATTCCGCCGCCAAATCTGCTCACGGCTTCTAACCTAGACACAAACCCCGCCCCCCACAATTAAGGCTAGATCAACATCCTTCACATGTCCAGCATCTCGCCATACCATAGCAGAGCAGCTACGAATCTGCCTTAATTAAAGACGAGTATATCCGCCAGCCGGCATCTGCTCCGGCTTCTAAAGTACATTTAAGGAATTCAGCTCGACCCTGAATCTGCCAGAAGGCCAGCAAAGGGTAGTTTCTATTCGACGTGATAAGACATGCATCAACGGTTTATCGCCTAGCAGCAAACATGATGCAGTGGAATTCTACATTCTAGACGGCCTAGGGCCAGGTAGAGAAGGATCAGGTAGACTTGTGTCAGGGGACAATCCCTGATAACGCTACTCAGCAGCACTATGAGACGGGAAAGAGATCTATTTACTTCAAAGATGGAGTTCAGGGCAAAGAGTATCGACGGAAGAGACTGGTACCCCAACCCCGCACGACAGTTGCACTAAGCATGCCGATTTCTCGCTGCTTATGGACGATAACTGCGGAGGTTTGAGCGAGGTTTGTACTTGTATCCGTCAAGACGTCAAAAACTTCACCGATACCTGGGTTTCTTTCGAGAGTGCTCCAAGTTCTGATCCAAGGTACCTCATTGCTTCTGGAACAGCTGGAATCACTGCTAACAAGTGATGAACAATGTATTTGTGCACCCAAGCTGGGACGTCATTGATGGATCAATACTTGGTGGATGAAAGATGTGCGTATCGTGATATACTTCAGCTGATGGGCCACTTCCGCTTTTGTTGTTATTGTAACATCATGCAATTTTATCCGTATTTCTGAAAGCAATGGCATTTGTGCATACTGTTATGGAATCTTGATACGAAAATGCATTTCATTCATTCAGACTACAGCTGGACAATTACATTACATACCGCAACCAGTTACAAATTGTGCACTTAATGATATCGAAGTAGCATTATCGATGACAGTAAAGCGGCATGGTGGAAGTTAATGATTAACATAACCGAATCGAAGCAAGAAAACATTACCAATGTTAGTGTTGAAACATAACCTATTTTGGCTACATTCAGATGTTAGAAAAGTAGCATTTCAAGTGTTTAAAGAGCAACATTACCAATGTAAATCAAGCACCATTACCGATACTAGTTTAACAACATTACCGATGTTAGTGAAGTGACATTACTGTTGTTATTAAACAAACATTATTTATGTAAAGTGACAATACAGATATTCGTAAAGAAATATTTCCTATGTAAAACAACATTCCTGGAATAAGTTAAGCAGCTTGACAGAAGTAAGTAACGAAATAAAAACCAGTTGTCTATCTTAAAATTTTCTACCCATAAACATCGCCGTTTACCCCTCCCCCGCACCTATACCACACAAAAAAAGACTTATGGCCATTGCAATTTATACATCAATTGCTAACCGCGTTGCATTAGGTCATCTAACTAACATGTTTGTAAACAATATTTTGCAGTAAAAATCCTGTTGACATGATAAAACAGTTTACTACTATTTAATTCTGTGTTGTCTTAATGTCATTACAGTAAATAATACAATTGGATCTTTCTCATATTTTCTGCTGTAATTCACCATCAAGAATATAATTCTTTGTCAAAGTCAAATGTGGTCACTGATAGACGACGTAAAACACAGGACAAACTGACCCAGTCACAATTAATTAAGAGAGTACTAATAGTTAAGCTACCCAGACTGGTGAGGCACTTGTTAAGAGAACCAGACTGGTGAGGCACCTGTTACATACACCAGACCAGCGAGGTTGCTTTTTAGCTACCCAGACTGTCGAGGCACTGGTTAAATGACCAAGACTGATGAGCTACTTGCTAAGCTTCCTCGACTGACGAGGTACCTGTTAAAGAGACTGTTCAGCCCCATATAAGGCAATCAGGGATCATCTCATTATTACATTACTACGATTAATGTGTACCGCAAAGTTTTCATGATGGAAATTATGTCGATAAGTTTTTAACATTATTATTTGACTGGAAATATTCATGATCTACTGTGGAAATCTGTTTTATTCAGTTATGTCGTTCCATCGATAACGGTGCCTCCCTAAAACCATGAACCACATGAATGTTAGCTGTAAATCATAACGCGCTCTGAATTTACCTCGCTATCGATGTGTATTCTTCCGCTTTAGTTACATAATGTAGATTTCATAAAATCTTCACTTATTCAAGATGTGGGCATCATTGTGCACACATTAGACCGACAAGCAGGAAGGGTAATGTCCGACAACATAAATGGCGACAGCCGAAGTAAGGATCTATTTTCTGAGACCACAGCGCCGCGTAGCGACTGAAAGTCTGAAAACTTAACATTTTTGGTTTCCAAGGTGCTGTTGCCAAGCAGCTTGCTAGGCAACCTCGTTCCAAATATGGGGCTGAACAGTCTCTTTAATTAAGCTACCTCTACTGACGAGGTACCTGTTAAGCTACCTCCACAGATGAGGTACGTGTTAAGCTTCCTCCACTGACGAGGTACCTGTTTAGCTACCTTAACTGAAGAGGTGCCGTTACGCTACTTTGCTGATGATATATCCATTGAGCTACCTATCTGACGAAGAAGCAATTGAGGTAATATCTGCATGGAATCAATATTTCAGTTGGTCCTGTTTTTATTTGCCAAACGAGGTCACAGACATTAAAGGTGAAACAGTTAGAGGCGAAGCTAAAGGATTCTTTGGAAAAGGACCCATAATTGCTCCCGTTTCGATCTCTGTCGCAATATAGGAGTCAATGTGAGATGCGAATTTGAGGGCTGATTGATGATTTGTACACGCATGGAGGCTGTGAGCAAACGTAGTTGATGGGAAAGCCGCATTTGAGTAATTCGCATATCATTAAGTCGCTGTAGTTGTAATGATGTAGCAGGAGGAACCAATTGTCTATGTGTAGTTTGCAAGGCGCCGGTATCTTGGCTCGAGCGTAATTAGGATGGCCGCTAGAAGATATTGCGCGATGACGAGCAAGTACTGCACGTATTATATTGTAGATGAAGGAGAGACAGGGGGGATAGAAAGTGAGGCTGGTGGCTTCATTGGCGCGAGAAGGCCCTTGCTAAGACGCTTTGTCGCTGATCGGTGCGTCGCCGTGAGATTTCAGGGGGCAGGCTTCCCTCTGTGCTGTTCATCGAGTCCGACTTTAGCGCATTCTTTGCAGATATGTTTGTATTTACACCTCTGACCTCTGTGCATCCGTTACTGTCGAAATTCCATTGGAAGCAAATCGGGGAAATGATTGTAGCAGGTTGAAAGCTCCGAAATGACAACAGATTAGAAGGCTTGAGCATCTCGTTCTTGAGAGAGTCGAGAGATTGGGCCCATTGCCGTTGATTTCCCTCCCTTATTTCCTTAAGAGCGGCACCATACAGTGACCCCACCGCGGACCAATGATGCTGATTCGAGCTATCCCTCCATTTCGGCAACCCTTTGTCGACGGAACTCGAGATCTGACTGAAGGGCTCGGAGCTTCAGTTTTCTCTCGAGCCTTTCCTCCTGGCGTCTCAATCGCTCTATTTCGCCTAGCAGCAGTAGCTCGTTTCGATTGTCTTCGATGAGCGGGGAAGCCACGGAGCTCGAAGAAATCGAGGTAACTGCGCCTACACTGCTGACAGCGAACGACACGGTAGAAGTGACCGTGGTCGAAGTCGAAGTTGTGCTCGTAACGGACGCCATAGTGCATTTAGGACCCCACTGTTTGGTGTGACCTTTCAGGGGTACAAAACAAGAGCTGCAAAGCCTTGATGCCATTAATATACGAAGAAGGACAGCCAAGTGAAGCGAGTCCTGGCTCAGAGGAGAGTGACCACGAGAGGCCACGCGCGAGTATAAACGACGATGAAAGTCGTAAAACTTGCGGGAGGTGAGCTCAGACAGGAAAAGAGCGCGCGAGGAAGGCGAACGAAGACAGCGCCAGAGAGCGATAAACACGGGAGAGGAAGGGGCTAATTACTAGCTATCGAAGACTCAAGAGCACGATTATTATGCGCAGAAAATCTACCAGAGAGAGCGACAGCAAATGGGGAGGGGCAAGGTATACATAGTGTACGGGCATTGGGTACAGAGACAAGAGGGGGAATGGTGCAGACGTAGAGAAGACCAATATCTTTCGTACCACAGCATATTACGCCCCTGATATATATGGGGACACTCGGATTGGTTCGTCGCTTTCAAGATTCTCCTCTTCCTCCCTGACATCTCCCCAGCTACAGCACGCAGCAGCCTAGTCGCCCACTCGCCGCAAAACCCATCTAACATTTTTGGCTCCGTGAATCAGCGACACATTAGCCGCCCGTGTATATATACCCACTCAATATTCCACGGCTGGTAGTTGCGCAGCCATTGCTACGTTCTACTGTTGGGTTAGCTTGTAGGTGGATAGATACGCGGTTCTTTAATATTTAGTCCCAAAACCCCATTGGACTCTTCAACCTTGCTTCATTTGCGTCGAGACATTTAGTTGCCATGGAATTGACGAGCGACTCTAGTCTGTGTGACAATCACCATGAGGTAGCTTCTCCGCCGAGCAGCGAGGGCAGTGCAGACAAAAGCAAGTGTGCAAATGTTTGCAATCGTTCAGAGTCAACGTCAGACCACCACCCTCCTACGACCACCACAGCTACAGACATGAAGCGTAATGAACATCGTCATCGCCTGTACAAGATGAAGACGCGGTCCGTTAACTTCAATGACGGTGTGTCAGACGACGTACCGTGCCGTAAACGACTTGTGAGAACGCCTACCCCTCACGCCGGCTCTAACGACCCGGATGAGCTCCATCATGCTGACAACGATGAGAGCGGAGTAGACCCGTCTGACGCAGGTCCTTGTCAACGCCAACCTACAGTAGAGAGGTAGAGAGCACAGAAGCCAATCCTAACTCCGACACGAGTAATTCTGGTTATATATCTGCAGGTGTTTCTGGATATACGATAAGTGACGCTTCTGACTGATAACATAGAGTTCAGATAGTTGTGTGTAAGGTACGATTGGCATGGAGCGCATTGGTGAAAGTCGTGTCATATCAAACAGAGACTATGACGATGATTGTGCAGTATAATGAGGGTGATGACAGGATTACAGATAAGTTACAAATGTAAGTTTCGCTGTCGTCAGCTTGCCTCGTTGTAAACTTCAAATATGAAGCTTGGTGTTGAATCAGTATAAATGTATGTTTACAACACTTGATGAAATCTGACATCAGATGCCTCATTACTCGTTACACGTCAGATAAGCAGTTATTGCTATCAATAATGGTGTAGTTATGCTGCTTACCCATGCCATCTAAGATGTAATAATATGCTTTAATTGCAATATTTGGAAAGCCGCATAAGTTCAATATAACTTGTCTTCTTCATTTGGCAAATAGCTCATTCCAGTTAGCATTTTGCGTTCTGCGATGGGAATGCGTGGCCATGGTGTGCTACATTCTGTTCAGACCGACAGAACGTGCTGAGAACAGGAGAATGTCGGTCACCTGGATCTGAGTAAGAATACGAGGAAACTGTGTTTAGTGTATATATATTGTATTCATGTATACATTTGCATAAAGACAAACCAATCACTGTGAGGCTTCTTTAACAGAATGTCATTATTTTGCCTTGAAGTATTATCAGCTGACAAGTTTGTTTGTGCTCCTGTTATTATTATCCAGTCGCCATGGACGCCAAGTCATTGTGTTTAGTGCGAATAATAATGTCGACTTTTGTATTTTCTGGTTAGTGTTGTGTATTGTATTTCGAGCAACTGGTGTACATATGTTGTGAAGCATTTTGATTCTGGTACTGTCGCGTACTTGGAGAGCATCCATTCACATGACCCCTTATAACCCGATAGCAACGCTATTGGTGCATAGAACCTGCTTTCACTGCGCCCGTAATGACCCTTGC
>CM067347.1:30917198-30932198 GCA_034190875.2 Urechis unicinctus
CAAACACAAGCGATAGTTATTTTTGTCTGAACGTACAGAAAAGAAGTAGATGAAATAAACAATGAACGGGCGATCAACCTGGTTAATTCATTCGCAATTATAAACAAATGGTGTTCTTATTAGGCACTTAATACTCCTTTAACGTTTTATGTATTGCGCATCATTTATGGGGTATTGCTGCATTTCAAGTGTGGCGTGGCTAAGATGATATAGTCTCTTTAATGAGCCGTCCCGTAATTGACACGCCATTAATAGCGAAATACAATGAATCTACCAGCTATATCAATCTATTCTATACCCAGCTAAATTGTTATGATATAACGTAATGGCGTTGCCCCATAACAACAATGTGCATGAGCATTGTGATACAGTGTTTAGTACGAGCCTTGCGCCGAAATAACTATCTACAGATCACACTTTTCCAAGTTTGCTTCCGAAAATGGAAAAAAACCCACATCTGTACAAAGTTGAGTTGAGTTATATATTCTTATGATGTGGAGGTTACCAGGTTTCGTCGATTATTCCAACAACCTTTTTTACCTTACAGCTGGTCCATGCGCAATCCGAGAAAGGGTCATTATGGGTGCACTGAAAGCAGGTTCTATGCACCAATAGCGTTGCTATCGGGCTATAAGGGGTCATGTGAATGGATGCTCTCCCAGTACACGACAGTACCAGAATCAAAATGCTTTACAACATATGTACACCAGTTGCTCGAAATAGAATACACAACACTAACCAGAAAATACAACTGTCGACGTTATTATTCGCACTAAACACAATGACTTGGCGTCCAGGGTGGCTGGGAAACAATAACACGAGCGCAAACAAACTTGTCAGCTGATAATACTTCAAGGCAGAATAATGACATTCTGTTACAGAAGCCTCACAATGATTGGTTGGTCTTTATGCAAATGTAAACATGAATACAATATATATATACACTAAACACAGTTCCGACAACCAACATAACTTGTATTCTTACTTAGATCCAGATGACCGACATTCTCCTGTTCTCAGCACGTTCTGTTGGTCTGAACAAAATATAGCACACCAGGGCCACGCATTCCAATCGCAGAACGCAAAATACACCCTGGAATGAGCTATTTGCCAAATGAAGAAGACAAGTTATATAGAATTTATGCAGCTGGCCAAATATTGCAATTAAAACATCATATTACATCTTAGTTGGCATGGGTAAGCAGCATAACTACACCATTACTGATAGCAATAACTGCTTATCTGACGTGTAACGAATAATAAGGCATCTGATATCAGAATTCATCAAGTGTTGTAAACATACATTTATACTGATTCAACACCAAGTGTTGTAAGCATACATTTATACTGATTCAACACCAAGCTTCATATTTGAAGTTTACAACGAGGCAAGCTGACGACAGCGAAACTTACATTTGTAACTTATCTGTAATCCTGTCATCACCCTCATTATACTGCACAATCATCGTCATAGTCTCTGTCTGATATGACACGACTTTCACTAATGCGTTCCATGCCAATCGTACCTTACACACAACTATCCGAACTCTAAGTTATCAGTCAGAAGCGTCACTTATCGTATATCCAGAAACACCTGCAGCGATATAACCAGAATGAGTGTCGGAGTTAGGAGTGTTTCCTGTGCTATCTACCTCTGCTGTAGGTTGGCGTTGACAAGGACCCACGTCAGACGGGTCTACTACGCTCTCATCGTCGTCAGCATGATGGAGCTCATCCGGGTCGTTACTGGCGTGAGGGGTAGGGGTTCTCACGAGTCGTTTACGGCACGGTACGTCGTCTGACACACCGTCATTGAAGTTAACGGACCGCGTCTTCATCTTGTACAGGCGATGACGATGTTCATTACGCTTCATGTCTGTAGCTGTGGTGGTCGTAGGAGGGTGGTGGTCTGACGTTGACTCTGAACGATTGCAAACAGTTGCACACTTGCTTTTGTCTGCACTGCCCTCGCTGCTCGGCGGAGAAGCTACCTCATGGTGATTGTCACACAGATTAGAGTCGCTCGTCAATTCCATGGCAACTAAATATTTCGACGAAAATAAAGCAATGGTGTTTTGGACTCGCGGACGCCTTGGACAAAATATTAAAGAACCGCGTGTCTATCCACCTACAAGCTAACCCAACAGTAGAACGTAGCAATTGCTGCTCAACTACCAGCCGTTGAATGTTGAGTGGGTATATATACACGGGCGGCTAATGTGTCGCTGATTCACGGAGCCAAAAATGTTAGATGTGTTTTGTGGTGAGTGGGCGACTAGGCTGCTGCGTGCTGTAGCTGGGGAGATGTCAGGGAGGAAGAGGAGAATCTTGAAAGCGACGAACCAATCCGAGTGTCCACGTATATTAGGGGCGTAATATGCTGTTGTACGAAGGCTAGTGGCCTTCTCAACGTCCGCACCATTCCCCCTCTTGTCTCTGTACCCTCTGCCCGTACACCATGTATACCATGCCCCTCCCCATTTGCTGTCGCTCTCTCTGGTACATTTTTACACATGATATCACCCCTTGGTTTTAATTAATGTGGGATCAATCAGCCATTTCAAGTCTCCATGGATACCACAACCCCAGCGGCTCGACGATTACCTGGTTGATGACTGTTACAATATCCAGTGTAAACACATGACCAACTGAAAACTGCTTCATCTTTCTGGTAGCTCTCATCAGCTTAGCAGTGAACCTTCTCATTATCGGTCACTTAACAGCTGCCTTGACAGTCTGATTAGCTTAACAGGTTTCCTCGTCAGGCTGGTTTACCTTACAGGTACCTCATCAGGCGGAGTAGCTTAACAGGTGCTTCACCAGTCAGGATAGCTTACCAGGTAGCTTAGCTATTGGTACCCTCGTAATTGATTGTGACTGGGTCTGTTTGTTCTGAATTTCACGTCATCGATCATTGACCACATTTGACTTTGACAGAGCTTTGGGTTCTTTAGGGTGAATCCCAGCAGGATAGATGATAGAGAGCTTATGCTATCATTGACTGTAATGACATTAAGACAATGCAGTTTTATAACAACAACAGGGTTTTTCTGCCAAATTCTGTTTACAAACATGTCAGTTATATATGTGATATATATAGCAATGTCCATAGGGATATGATTTGTCGTTTTTGTTTTGTGTGTGTGGGTGAATGTCGTTACTAACTTCTGTCAAGTTGCTTTACTTATTTCAGTAATGAATATAATTAAGCGTATAAATTAGTACTGGCTGTGATATATTATGTAATTGTCCAGCTGTAGTCTGAATGAATTAAATGCACTTACTTATCATGCATCCATAACAGTATGCACGAATGCCATTACTTTCAGAAAAATGGATATAATTGCGCGATGCTACATTGAAAACAAAAGTGGAAGTGGCCCCCTAGCTGACGCTTATCCAGGTAATAATTGATTAATACATAGCAGGAGACACGCAGCATACCACTTAACATCACACTAAGATCCTTACAAATCTGGTAAGTAAAAAATAAAGCAAAATATAAGATTATTCTTGTCAATGCCAACAACATTCATCCATCCATTTTCACCGTAGTAGTTCGTAATCATTAATTAATTTAATTATAATCGGCTGATTCACTATATATCCTCCAATGCCGAAACCACGAGTCTTCGTAACATCTCGTTAATTCCTGCCTTCACATTCTCGGGTTACCGGAACTGGGGGCATGTTTTTCTGTCTGTCAAGCTGTCAGCGCTTTGATGGTGCTTTACCAGTTGCTGTTTTAAGTTCGCGCGTTGTTGCGCGCCTTCTTGTTGCATGACTCTACAGCTGTAAAGGACATCAAAGACGTCGCGAAGGTGTCAAGCGTATTCTGAACTTCTCTTGAGATCATCTGAACGCTGTCACGACGCAATGAGCACATTTGAAGCAGTTCTCAAACACCGAGATTATCATCAAATATTGATCAAAAATGTTGCCAACTATATTCATCTCCAGTCGTCTGGGAAGTATTCTGCAAGAACATCAGTATTCACCCGATATCTCTTCGAAGTTAGCGTGTGTGACTGTTGCTACGCCATGTCATCACTGTCCCCTTCTAAGTGGAAAGTGCCCCAGCTAAAAAAACATTCCTCAAAGATAGGAGAACCCCTTGCTCGAGTTATAAGAAAACTGAGTTGTAGAATTAGTAAGAAATGCCTGCAGCACCGTATATATTGTGGACTTGGTTGGAGAAGATGATGGAGAGAATATTAACAATGTACGAAGAACTATCAGCCTAGAGGGTCAGCAAGTCAATTTCCCAGATCCCAACAAACTTTCTTCATGGCAGGCCGACATGTCAAATGCACCTGAGCTTACTGAGGCTTACTGCCTTATTTGATGACCAAGAGCAAGTGGAGTCCCAGCAGGGTTTCATAATTTGAAATCGAAAGGGGATATCAGATGTTCCTCAAAAGATACATACATGTAGTTGAATCGAAATCACCACACATTAAATTTCCGCGTCGTATATTGGGTTTGTGTTTTGGAAAAACATGCCCCTACTTCCGGTTGAAATCAGTATCGCCGCCTTGCGGCCGCAACGGAAACCCAAGAATGTGAAGGCAGGAATTAAATCACGGATCAGAACCCGAGAGGGTATCAGCGGTAGCGCACTTCATTTCCGAGGGCAGCTAGCTGAAGCAAGAAAATGCATCATCCGGGTCTTGGCCCTCATCATCATAACCATATGAGGCATAGTAAGTCGAGTAGGCAGTTTGATCAAACCAGTCTTGTTCGACTCGATGCATCATCAGCTTAACCCTCATTGCTTGTAAGTCGATGGGATGAGGGTAAATGATAGCTGTGTGTTCAGGTGTGGGATGGGCGCCTAAAGTGCGTGATATCAACCATGGAAACAACAACATACGTTAATGTATTGTCGCATGGACAATGTGAGTGTCGTCCCATAGGGCTATAGCCTTAATGACATTTGTTCCCCTTGTCCATTGATCAGAACATTGAGTCATGTATTACCTAACACATATGGGTATATTTCCGCGAAGGGAGATGGTTGGCGTGCTATGTGTTAGGTTGAGTTTTGTAACAGCACGTAGAGCTAATTAAAGCACCATCCTACTCACGGCACCACAAGGCACAAGACACGTCAACGGATGCCGCTCTGCTTGAGGGTTTTTCCCCATTCGACTAGATACGAGAAAGTGATTACAGGTAGCAGTTCGTCGTCAACCTAATGACCCCAAAGACATATATCAATCATAATAGTGC
Organism: Urechis unicinctus; assembly: GCA_034190875.2. Taxonomy (NCBI): domain Eukaryota; kingdom Metazoa; phylum Annelida; class Polychaeta; order Xenopneusta; family Urechidae; genus Urechis; species Urechis unicinctus. Next base: position 30,922,431 of record CM067347.1, read on the forward strand.
TCACCTGATCGTTGTGAACCGTGCAGCTAGCTCTAGGTATGCCACAGAGCTGTGTTTGTGACATAACATTGATGCGAATGAGTTGTTCGTTGAATCAGCTTTATTCGGTGGCATCCAATATTATTGATTTTTGAAGGATATAAAGAATATTCAATATGACACATGTCCATATAGATAACACGCCAAGGCGGCTATTCAGATTACATTTACGAATCATCGCACAATAGTCATTAATCTGTCGGTCGCGTACGGTCCATATAAGCTGAATGTCATCCAGCGAACTTCATATCATACCAGCGAAGAGCGAGTACACCTATTCCACGGGAAGGTTGTTTAAGACGTTCCGCTAACCGTCGTTAATGATTGGGGGCCCATTTGTATATACCATTGTTCACTCAATTCCCCAGCCGTTTTTGTCATTATCAACCTTCATAGAGCAGATATGTTGTGGATATGGCATAATTAACATGATACCATCGGTGGGTGTGTTAGTGTGTGTGTGTGTGTGTGGAAGTGGGGGGGGGGGGGGGGGGGGGGGGGGGGGGGGGGATTGGGTCAAAGTGGGATGGACGGGGATGTTTGCTGGTCAAGGGCGCATGAGTGAACATGGAAATTGTGACGCCGATTCGAGCAGTGTGGAGAAGGTGATATGCATACAAGTGACTCTGAATGTGTGCTAAACTTAACAGCAGTGGGCAATGTATTGAAATATCTTGTCTGTGAAAGGAGTTCGTTGGGGGTGACCACTTGGTAGGGGCCTCCGAAATAAACAGCAAGTAATTGTCTCGGTCACATAGAGGCGCTGACTGTACATCATTATTGTCGTGCGCAGCCATATTATAGGGCTTGAAAAGACCTCCCGCTCGGCCCCCTTAAAGAATTATTCATATCAGGTTCACTCAAAGGTGTACGTGCGTGGGATTATGAAGCTGGGAATGGAATGATTTGATGCCAATATGAAACAATATATTATCATATGCTTATAAAACGGCTAAACGATGGGTGTTAAGTAGCGATTTGCTTTCTTACTTGCTTGCAACCAATATGCTAGATAACGTTGCATATTAGCATACAGTGTAAGGACCAAAGCGCGCATTATCTGTAAAGTGCTTCCTCTCATTATCGGCAACATCCACGCACTTAAATTATTGCCATTTGGGTCAAACAATTCTCATTTGTGTTGGAATGATAGTGCAGACGGTACTGCGATACCTGGCAAATCGAAGTATAGGGGAACAATTATTTGGGCCCGTTAAATTTCCTGATGGATTACATGTATGGTAAATATATCATAACGGGATGAATATAGCACATATCTTTGATGCGATGAGTCTAGACTTTCCTGGCTAATCGTGTACAGTGAATGAATTAACCTCGGATCGATTGAGGCGCTACTAAGTAATGTTAAAGAGACTGTTCAGCATTATATTTGTAATGAGGTTGACTAGCAAGCTGCTTGGCAACTGCATCTAGGAAACCAAAAGTTTTAAGTTTTCAGACTTTCAGTCGCTACGCGGCGTTGCGGTCTCAGTAAATAGATCCTTACTTCGGCTGTCGCCATTCATGTTGTCGGAAATAGCCCTTCCTACTTGTTGGTCTAATTTGTTTTGGTCTAATTTGTGCGAAATGAAGTCCACTTTAATGAGTGAAGATTTGATGAAATCAACATTACGTTACCAAAGCGGAAGTACACACATCGATAGCGAGGTAAATATAGAGGGCGTAATGATTTACAGCTAACATTCGTGTGGGTCATGGTTTTAGGGAGGCACCGTTATCGATGGAACGACACTACTAAATAAAACAGATTTCCACAGTACATCATGAATATTTCCAGCAACCACCCATAGTTATTAAAAGTTGGAAAATTTCCACCCGCCCTTTGTGAATCGATTCCCCAGCCCTTTGTGTCATAATCAAGCCTGCCGAAAGACTAGAACGCGGTCGCTATGATTATGTCACAATATCCACATCTGATTATATGCTAATTACTGAAACACTGTCACGATTGCATCACTATAGCAAACCTCCCACACAGTATGTTTTGTAGTAGTTCTTCTTGTTGAGGGGTCACCAAACAGCTATTGTCTAGTTAGATTCTCGTATTTTGTCGTAGCTGACAACAACCAAAGTGGGCGTTTATTTCGCAATTAGTCAGCTATGGTGTGGCAGTATCATATTGTTACGATATTTGCGATTTGTCTCAGTGTCGAATGTATATCACGACCATACATATTGGATAAGGATCTGTGTTTATATCATTGTAAATTTGATAGGTGAATGATATCATCGGCCGTGAACTGTTTGAGGGCATATATCGGGGGGAATGGTGGGAATTGTTGATGTAGTGGGGAGCTGGTATGGTGGGAGGTGGTTGGTCTAATGGGGAGCTGGTATGGTGGGAGGTGGTTGTTCTAGTGGGGAGCTGGGATGGTGGGAAGTGGTTGGTCTAACGGGGAGCTGGTATGGTGGGAGGTGGTTGGTCTAGTGGCGAGCTGGTATGGTATGTACGTATGTATGTACGTGTGTATATAATTAGTTGTAATTGACATGGTGTAATTGACCATGAGGTAATTATTCATTGATATAGAAATTTGCACTGTATGTTGCGAACCCAATAACGTTATTCCGTAGTTCTTATGGTATAAGGAGACCTCTTCAACTGTATCCAACCTGGTGTGTGCTTATAGAAGCTAAATACGGCTGGGGGATATCTTATTGTTAAACTATTAGGTAGTAATAGTGTGTAATTACCCCCGTTCCCCGCTCTCGGGTCAGCTCGGTGCTTCTGTTCACTGCTGGTCAGTTGTGACGTCATTTCCTGTGTCCTCTCTGTCCATCTACCTTCCCTGCTCCTCTCTCTGGTCACCTCACTCGGGTTCCAGTCTCGCCCTACACGCTCCGTTAATGATGGCTTACCAGATGACTTGTACTTTAATAACATCTTTCATCTCACATACCCTACAATTGATGATTTGGTACACTTACATGGTAAGGGCTGTAGGCTTTTTAAATGCGACTTATCAGGGGCCTAAAAGCAATTTCTTATACAGGCATCTCTTGGAGGGGACTTCTCTTTATACATATCACCTTTCCTTTCGGCCTTCTTTCTGCTGCGTTGTCTGCAGTCGGCTTTCTCTATTACGCTTGGACTTAATAAACGGCTTGGACTTAATTAACTATCTGGATGATTTTTGTTCGTGTCATAATGCAAGCGCTGCCGCTGACGCTTATCACAAGTTAATTGTGTTGATTAGATATACTTTGGGACTACAACTGCACTTTGATAAATGTTGGCCACCTGCAACCCGCATGGTATTATTAGGCATCGAGATTGATACTGCTGACATGGTTATGCGTATACCAGCTCACCAACAACAAGTTGCTAAAACTGAACTCCTGAGGTGGCTAAGCAAACAATACGCCTCTGTCCGTTCATTACAGTCGCCGCTTGACGTCTTCATTCATCTTGCTATAGTAATTCGACCTGGTCGTCGCTTAATGGCCAGAATCATCGAAGTAACAACACCCCAGAATTCACCATGGATTTAGATGCTGAGTTCCGGCTGGACATTTATTGGAGGCACGCATTCGTTGCGTAATACAACTCATGTTCGTTGATACAAGCTCCTCACTGGTCGCAACCGGACGCACTGCTATCGTCCGACAGCTGTCTCACCGGATGTGGAGGCTTCCTCAAAGGGTGATTACATCAGACGCAGCTTCCAACGCACATTCTCAAGGAGGAATTAAACATCAATCCTTTAGAACTCTTGACTTTGGTTATCTGCATTAAGCAGTGGGCACACTTGTTACAGCGACAGCAGGTGGTTGTAGCGGTGGATAAGGACGCCGTTGCTCAGGCTTTGAACTCTGGTCGCTCTCGTTCTAGGTTCATACAAGCGATACTTAGAGAATTATTGTTCTATGAAGCCAGCTATCACTGTACAATTCGAGCCACGTGGATATCCGGCGTGGAAAACAAGCTCGCGGATCAGTTTAGTCGTTGGGACCTCTTCCATAAATCCGAATTTGATCCTCTGATTTGTTCGTATGTAATATGGAGCGATATGATTCGTTACTTGAATTGGTTCCAGGTGATTGAGTTACAGCTCGATCAAGAAGTTGACATGTTTTGCTGCCAGTACCAAGGCTAATCTTACTTCGCAATGGAAGAACTACTTCTTTTAATCTCACTCGATGCCTGCCACAATTGACACACTATGTCGCTACATCACTTATTTGTGCCGCTCGCTCAAGTCATATCAGTCGGTCAAAAACTATTTACATGGAGTTAGTGTTCTACACAAACGTTATGAGGTTCCATTTATTGGACTCTCTCCCTTTAATATCGAACTGATGCTTCTCGATGTACCACAAGATGCTGCCTTCCTCGCTGACTTACTAATTGCTTTCTTTGGTTTCTTAAGCAAGAGCAATGTCGTTACCCCTTCTCAACAGGCCTTTGACCCCTGTCGTCATTTGGCACGTGAGAACATCACACTTACTGCAGAAGGTATTCAGCTACATCTGCAACAGACCAAGACATTGCAGAACTAAGATTCAGTTCGTACAATCGCGATATCTTCTGTTTCTCACGCTCTTAACCCTGTTGCTGCACAAGCTCATCTTATCCCGATACATCGCCGGCATTTGCGTTCCCGGATACTCGCTCACGTCTTACGTCCCTCACACACACTACGTTTGTTTCTCGCGTTAAAGGCTTGCTTCTCGTCATTGGTGTGGACGCTGCATAGTACTCAAGGCACAGCCTTCGCCGTGGTGGGTGTTCACTGGCGTATCGTGGTGGCATAGGTAAGGAGCTTCTACAACGCCAGAGTACTTGGCTCTTTCATTACAACACAACAGTTCTCGGTAACCCATGCAATGGGGGATAATTATGTGTATTAAATATACTTCTACTCGTTTTTTTCAAATATGTATCTTATTGTCTTTTCTTATTTTGTTATACCATCTGCGCCACGTTTTCTGTTAACGTTTCCCTCTTTCCTTTCTCTCTCCTCCCTACCTTCGGCCGATTCCCTTGGCTGGCCTTCCTGGCCATTACCTTTTCGCTGTTCTTACACAATCAGGTTTCTACTGCATAACTACAATTTCTAGAGTGCCTCTGATTTCCTTTCTCGTACATCTAGCATTGCATAATGTTTGTTTGTATCGCATTGTATACCTGTCATTGTAATCACATAATTATTATGTAATATTTGTTTGTACTTTGCAGAAAGCAAACGATTAGTTTACGAATGATTTATGACCATTATCGCCCTGTGGACTTCATCTGATGTGCTCAACATTGTCGCAAATAAACAAGTTTACTTCCATTATAGAAGGGCACTGCACAGGCTGTTATCAGCGACACAAGCACTGATAGAATTCAAAAATGACAGTAAGCTTAATAAGCCACGCAAATAAAATGAAACATTGCCAAAAACAATGACCAGGGCTCCATGAAATACCAAAATATAATTTTTAATTAATTCTAAAAGTACACACATATAACATTTCTTCTTTGAGTCTTTCAAACATTCAAAGCTTCCAAACTACAAGCTTTCGATCAAGTATCACACAATGAGAAGTGCGAGGCAGCTTTAACAAAAATAACAATAATTCTTAATAAAGCTCTTTAGCTCAAGTCACACATTAGTTTTACTTCTGATCAACGCTTTCGCCTGTTCCTCCAAAGTAATGATGTCACCTTGATCAGTTCTAAATGAAACCGCTGTGTCAGAACTTGATATGGTGTCAAATGTAGCCACGGTGTTGGTTGCATCTGCGTCGTCTTGGCAGCTAGAAGCACAAACCTCGCTCAAACTTCTTCAGTTATCGTCCTCAAGCAGCGCGACATCGCCATGCGCATCGCAACTGTCGTGCGGGGTCGGGGTGCGTACTAGTCTCTTCCTTCGATATCCTTCATTCTGAACTCCATCTTGGAAGTTGACAGATTTCGTTTTCGTCACGTAGAGACGCTGGTGGTGTTTGTGCGGCTTATCCTCTGAGATCAAACAAGTGCCCACCTGCTCGCTATCTTCACGCACCTCCATTGTCGCTGAAATGTTCGATTCCATGGCATTAGAGACTTCCGATTTGTAACAGGAGGTTTTTCGAATCGTATCTTGTTTGGTAAGGAGCTAATGATGCAAGGATAATGACAATCCGATGGCTTCATATATATTGACCGTGCATAACACAATAATGTCGTGGATATAATTTGAACATTTATCAAATTGCTCTAATAAAGTTAAAGGTCCCAGAAGCTCAGTTTTTACGTGCCAGATCAATTACGTAGATAATCACCTCTGATCTACAATATCCTCCTCCGTGTCGTTCACAGCGGCTCTGATATGATGCGTATGGTGGGCACTAGTCACTGAATGCGCTGGGTCCGAGTAGCTATATATATATATACAGCGGACAAGCCAAATAGAGGATGCACGGAGGACGGATGGCGGTGCGCTTCCTGTATGTTAAGTGGGGGTTGGGGCGATGCGTTGTTCTAGACTTTGCTTACGGAAGGGCCATCATGGTCACCAGCGAGTAGAATGGGGGAGGACGTGGGGGGGGGGGAGGGGGGGTGGTGAGCGGTGTGTGTGGGTAAATTCAATGACTCATCTTATATCCTGAAATATATTAACCGCACTCACGTTTCAGTATCCAGCCATCACGACCTGATGATAATTCAATCACGAGTGTTATCAACAATTCAGGGTTAAATCACGGCATAAAACCATCAGATGGCAGACATCATTCATGTGCTTTAGAAGTTAGATCAACTGTTTAAGCCTGATTGAAGTCTATCAAGTTTATTATGTAGCTCTTTTTCAGCAAACTCAATTATAAGTAACATGGTGAATGTGTGCGTCCTATGAGCCAAAGGTTGTTTGACAGGATCTCCAAATATAGATTTGAAGGCCTCTTCACGGAACTTGCCAAATAATGAGCACATGTCAACGTGTGAGACAACGGGGATTTTTATGAGCGGGTTGAACGATAAGCGCGTGATGCGAATGTGGTGAAATATCCCAGCTTTATGGAAAACTATTTTGTGCCATGCATCAGAGCCTTAGCGATTAAGCATTCCAAACATGAAGCAATACTTTGACGAACAAAGTGAATAGTAATATTGAAGAAAGTAGCTCGTCTAATACATTGGATTCAATTAGTAATGATGTCACTATTAAGAATAATCCGCATTTGGCGGATTATACTTTCAAATGACACAACTTTCTCATAGAAAAGTCGCCTTACAACCAACCTCACAATAGCCAAGAATATGACCTGTTATATGCACTGTTTTTGTCATTGCATATATGCTTATGTTATGTTTCCTCAAATGGTAGGAGATTATTCAATTTGTTTGTCACGCTGCCTGTCAGTGTAGATTTGCTGGGCTTGGAAAAGAAACTCGTCACAACCAGGCCGTCGGCTCATCTCGTGAATATAAATTGATTAAAACCTGTATCAAATACAACATGGCTGGGTTGTGTTTTAACAACCACAGTAGATAAATGCATCGATCACCTAGCCCGCCATAGGCACCACTGATTTTGTTTGATCACTTAACTCTGTTGTTGTTTCTCTTATGATTTGGAGTTAAATTTGTCCACTTCCCGAAATTCTGTCTCCAATGATTATTTTTGAATTCGGCGCTTTATATAACGCGATATGAAATATATGATATGTGTGGCTTATCAGAAGAGATGTGTCGCTCTCATACAAAGATTAAAAGAAAAATGAAGACTCCATATCAATAATAATCACCGACTGACATGCCGCATCCCTAAGCTACTTCCAGTGCGGCTCTGTATTAAAAATGTAGCCCAATCCAAGTTGTAAACTTATATATATATTGATATGCTATGCAGATACTAGTATATCTTATTGCACCCTAACACACTATTGAGTAATGCCATGTCACGTGGATATTATTGGAACGAGAAGAGGGCAGACTTATTTGTTGTAAGTGTTTGACTTAAGAATTAATTGCTGATGAGTTATTCATGACCACTTATGCTACGTACATCAAAATACTTATCTTTTAGACGCTCCTAAGCTATGCTTCAGGCTATCGCCGAATCCAAATGCAGCAATTATGTCTGACAACTTCCCTTTTTATCAGCTTATTGTTGGTTTTGGCTTTCAAAAAGCGTAGCAGTTAGAACTGAGAACAGAGGAATATCAGTATTTCATTATCTTATTGATATTTCACTCCCCAACAAACGCATACATACACGCATGCACTTACGAACACATACACTCACCTCCTGTCCATCCCTTCCAAAAGTTTCAGTTAGATTAACTACTTTTCGGCCACTCGGGACAAGAAAACTAAACCAATTTAAGCAAATGAAATTCACCTCTTTTCACTCGTACCAGATTAATTGTTGTCCAATTTACAGAAACCTCGAGAATCCGTTTATGTTAATGTTCCGAACGGGTCAGTTTCCAAATTAAATATTCCCGGATTAGTAAGTACAACCCATTGAGGTAAACAATTAACATTGGCCCGTTTGATCTTCAATTAAAACCTTGCAGGTAAATTATGCCTAAATTTAGAAAAACAAAATTGGCCACCTCCTTTTGGTTTACAGAAAACAAATGTGTCGCCTATCGGTTTTATTTAGTTCATAACATGACTGTAAACAATATAATTATCTGGATACGTGGCTAACTGTATAAAAAAAATGGTTTCATCAATTGCAGGTACCTTGTCGGACGTCATGCTCGTCAGCTTGTTCGTAATGTCCCTACTCCAAGTCGGTCCAGTAATGGCACGATCCGTTGAGAGTGTTCAAAGACTGAATTATGGCGTCATATTTGACAGAACAGGCGTCATGAACAACGCAGAACAGGTGTGGACGCACACCTTACACATACAGCTACATACAAAAGAATAGGCACCATCCACATATCCGTTCTGTAGGACGCGAACTAAGCTTCACAAACATCCGAACGGAAGTCATGAAGCACGCGGTAAATTTGACAAATTAGATAGTTAACCTCATTCCGGAAGTGCAGCGTACAATGGAAACAAGAAGCCATAGAGCAATTCTTGGATTTATAGGAGATTTGTCAAATTCCTTTTTTTGGAACAGCAAAAATGAAAGATGTGGAGTTGTTGAAAGAACACATTAGTGTAATGGTGACCCAAACTAATAAGCTGACGCATGCGTTTGAGACCCATGCCTCTGGGATGAGTTCATACATGTTAGTGGTTAATCATAGGTTAGATAATGCTTTTAATGTGATAAAACAATATCACGATAAACTCACTCAGTTGGCTTCGTGTATCCAAAGTATAATCAAAGGTTTGCAAGATAGGGTGTTGTCAATCGCAAAATTGTGGATGTCTTACAGTAGAAATGCCACCTACATTAATGCACAAAATGACCAATTCAGAGAAACATGGATGTAGCATTAGTATTTAGCATATCCCATGCAAATGTTCTGTCGTTGCCGACAATTTTTCTTTACCAGCCCGAGCAAATAGCAACACGGTCAAGTAAGAAAATACTAAGAAAGAGCGTGCAAGTCAGCGGAGACAAATAAAGCGCAATAGAACTTCATATTAAGTCTTGGGTATTATCTTCAAGGACATCAACCCTCAGATACAAACACTAATGTCGGCGACCTAAGAATAATCGTCTCTCGTCTCTCATCACCATCCCTGACTTAACTACTGTGACCCTTGGTCATAATTGTTGGAGAATCCGCGTTTGGCCCACTTCCAACCTGGCCAACGTTGCTACCCCC
>CM067347.1:30937198-30954698 GCA_034190875.2 Urechis unicinctus
GTATGTATGTATGTATGTATGTATGTATGTATGTATGTATGTATGTATGTATGTATGTATGTATGTATGTATGTGTTTAGGAGAGCTCACACAGTAGCCTTTTTGTTCGCATTAATAACGACAGACGTAACACAAGACAATGAAAAACCAGTCGCGCTATTTCGCGTGTTTCTGTGTACCAAAAGGCCTCATTCCGCTGATGTTCAATGCGGTAAGTCGTTGTAAATGTTGCTTGCACGAGCAACATGAACATAACGTTGACGTGAGTAATGGTGGATGCCTCCATTACGGTAGTTGGACCAATAGTTAACTACACTCAATAATGCCCATTAACTACCTAGAAAGCGTCTGTGGAGTTTTACATGGACACCACAAATACACAATTTCATTTCGAAAACTTTAAAACCGCTATCTGCGGCGAAATTCACTGACAGCTGAGTTATCATAAAGAAACATTTAGGAGTTTCTGTGATATAGTAATCTGAAGTAGCAATGCAATGACAGAGGTCACTGAAAGAATGACCATGGTTTCGTGAAAACCAACATAACGAATCAATTTACTTGGATTACGTGTGTTCAAGGCAATAACTGTAAGCTTAACAAATACTCTTTATGAATTAATCACATTTTACCGATGACAAATATATTCTGTTTGAACCATTAATCCATCTGGTATTTATCCATCAAAAAGTCTTCGTTTCAGGAAGTTCTCACAGAATATCACGAGCTTGGGGTACAATCACGTTGTATATTACTTCTGATCCGGCGTTTGTTGTGGTTCCTTCTGAAGGAATGGGAAGTTCAGAACCTTGTATGGTGCCAAATATAAGCACGGTCATCTGCGTCGTCTTGACAGCTACAAGTACAAACCTAACCCACAATTACGTCGTTATCGTCTACAAGCAGTGCGAAATCAAGATTCAATGTGTGTTTGTCTTTGGCATGTATTGTAAAAGAAGCATAACGCAAGACAAACAATTTGGTAGTATGACGATAATGTTTAAACGATGAATAATTTAGAATTTAAGGACAATAAAAGTACGTCAAGGAAAAAACAGCACTCTCAATGGCATTTCAACTGAACTTTTTTCGGTCAGTGAGTGATGCATATATATTTTTTGTAGTTGCTTTATAATTGAAACGGGATTGTTTTTGTTAATGTCATGTGCTGTTGTTCTTCTTTTGGCATAGTTTGACAAAACAATAAACGTGTCGTAAGAGAGGAAAGGAAAGCCTTCCAAATATGAAATAATGTATCAAATCGAAACACATATGATGCAAAAATCGCATTTAATGTAAGCATTAGAACGTGCTTATCAGAACTGACTTCGTTGTAATTACCTGATCAACGATACAGTACATTATAGTGATAGACAGCCAGCATGAGATTCGTGGATTTATTAAAAAGGCTACCCAAGTTGAACCTCTTTGAATAGGTCAACAATGACCATGGCAAACAAATTGTTTCCCTATAGTTGAATCGCACAGACATGTCTTAACCGCACCTGGTTGTAAGCCTCGTATATGGACGGGGTTGATACCATAAGCTACAGGGTGAAGGCAGACACAGAAAAAAGACAGCTAATCAAATGTGATTGTCACCTTATTTTTTTACAAAGGGTATGAGTAAAATTACTGAATTAATACTGCCTAGTATTTTGTTGATTGTTTGAAATATAATTCCATGCTTCGGATCACTTCTGTGCTCTCATCAGTTGGTTCTCTCCTAGAATTATCACGTGGCTTCACAGCGATGTTACATCAGTGGGAGTACAGCAGCGCTGCAAATAATCTGCAGTTAAGACTATCGATTGGCTGAGCCCCATTTCATGCATGCTTAAGTCAGACAAGTAGTGACGTTTATGTGTAAACCTATGCAGAGATCAGCTGTTTGGAGCGTGGTGGGGGCATTTACAGACTGTAATTCAGATGAAATGAATGCAATGTTATTTGAAGGTTTTTTGTTGTGCGATGGCAAGCAGGTGCCAAGACTTAAGATGTAGACGATAATGATACAACGTTAGTTTAGTTAACCTGATGATTGATACGACACACATGCTTGTCATTACATTTCATCCATTGTTCAATATTCCATTAATGCTCCATTCCTTTATTGAAATTTCGATGATATAATATTTGATGCAGCTGGATAGCTATATTGATTGGCAGGTATGGCGACTGAGGTATGTAAAACCTCTCTACAGGGCCTTTTAGCATCTTCCGGGAAATATCTCTCTTGGTGCTAGACACGTGCGTCGTTTTTCTTCACTTATCCCACCTGTTATGGGTAATCGCACAGAGCTGAAGCATATGATAATGTGAAGAGATGGTTCAACGCTTCCGGGGATGAGAAGGAAAGCCAGAAATAGGTGATACAAGCTCGATAAAACATGGAGACAAACGTGTTATTCAACCATATACGACGCTTGTTAAATACAAGCAATAGTTATGTTTTATCTTAATGTACAAAAAAGAAGTAGTTGAAATAAACAATGAACGGGCGATCGATCTGGTTAATTCATTCGCAATTATAAACAAATCGGGTTCTTATTAGGCACTTAATACTCCTTTAACGTTTTATGTATTGCGCATCATTTATGGGGTATTGCTGCATTTCAAGTGTGGCGTGGCTAAGATGATATAGTCTCTTTATTGAGGCGTCCCGTAATTGACACGCCATTAATAGCGAAATACAATGAAACTACCAGCTATATCAATCTATTCTATACCCAGCTAAATTATTACGATATAACGTTATGGCAATGCCCCATAACAGCAATTTGGATGAGCATTGTGATGCAGTGTATAGCACGAGCCATGCGCCGATATAACTATTTACAGATCACGCTTTTCAAAGTGTGTTTTCCGAAATTGGAAAAAAAACCACACCTGTATAAAGTTGAGCTATGTATCTTAATGACGTGGAGGTTACCAGGTGTCATCGATTATTCCATCAACCTTTTCACCTTACAGCTGGTCCATGCGTGATCCGAGAAAGAGGTCGCTCTTCTGCAAGGGTCATTACGGGCGCACTGAAAGCAGGTTCTATGCACCAATAGCGTTTCTATCGGGCTATAAGAGGCCATGTGAATGGATGCACTCCCAATACACGACAGTACCAGAATGAAAATGCTTCACAACATATGTAGACCAGTTGCTCGAAATTGAATACACAATACTAACCAGAAAATACAACAGTTAACATTATTATTCGCACTAAACACAATGACTTTGCGTCCATGGCGGCTGGAAAATAATAACACGAGCGCAAACAAACTTGCCAGCTGATAATACTTCAAGGCAGAATAATGACATTCGGTTAAAGACGCCTCACAATGATTGGTTGGTCCACATGGAAATGTATACATGAAAACAATATATATATATATATATATATATATATATATATATATATATATATATATATATATATATATATATATATATATATATATATATATATATATATATATATATATATATATATATATATATATATATATATATATATATATATCTATATATATATATATATATATATATATATATATATATATATATATGTATATATATATATATATATATATATACACTAAACACAGTTCCGACAAAAACATAACTCCTCGTATTCTTACTTAGATACAGATGACCGACATTCTCCTGTTCTCAGCACGTTCTGTTGGTCTTAACAAAATGTAGCACACCAGGGCCACGCATTCCCAACGGAGAACGCTAAATACAAGCTGGCATGAGCTATTTGCCAAATGATGAAGACAAGTTATATTGAACTTATGCGGCTTGCCAAATATTGCAATTAAAGCATATTATTAGTCGGCATGGGTAAGCAGCATAACTACACCATTATTGATAGCAATAACTGCTTATCTGACGTGTAACGAGTAATGAGGCATCTGATGTCAGATTTCATCAAGTGTTGTAAACATACATTTATATTGATTCAACACCAAGCATCATATTTGAAGTTGAAGAGGCAAGCTGACGACTGCGAAACTTGCATTTGCAACTTATCTGTAATCCTGTCATCACCCTCATTATACTGCACACTCATCATCATCGTCTCTGTCTGATATGACACGACTTTCACTAATGCGCTCCATGCAAATCGTACCTTACACACAGCAATACGAACTCTATGTTATCAGTCAGAAGCGTCACTTATCGTATATCCAGAAACACCTGCAGCGATATAACCAGAATGACTCGTGTCGGTATTAGGAGTGTTTCCTGTGCTATCTACCTCTACTGTAGGTTGGTGTTGACAAGGACCCACTTCAGACGGGTCTACTCCGCTCTCGTCGTCGTCAGCATGAGGGAGCTCATCCGGGTCGTTAGAGCTGGCGTGAGGGGTAGGGGTTCTCACGAGTCGTTTACGGCACGGTACGTCGTCTGACACACCGTCATTGAAGTTAACGGACCGCGTCTTCATCTTGTACAAGCGCTGACGAAGTTCATTACACTTCTTGTCTGTGGCTGTGGTGGTCGTAGGAGGGCCGTGGTCTGACGTTGACTCTGAACGATTGCAAACAGTTGCACACTTGCTTTTGTCAGCACCGCCCTCGCTGGTCGGCAGAGAAGCTACCTCATGGTGATTGTCACATAGAGGAGAGTCGCTCGTCGATTCCATGCCAACTAAATATCTCGACGAAAATCAAGCAAAGTTGTTTTGGACTCGCGGACGCCTTGGACTAAATATTAAAGAACCGCGTGTCTATCCACCTACAAGCTAACCCAACAGTAGAACGTAGCAATGGCTGCTCAACTACCAGCCGTTGAATGATGAGAGGGTATATATACACGGGCGGCTAATGTGTCGCTGATTAACGAAGCCAAAAATGTTAGATGTGTTTTGTGGTGAGTGGGCGACTAGGCTGCTGCGTGCTGTAGCTGGGGAGATGTCAGGGAGGAAGAGGAGAATCGTGAAAGCGGCGAACCAATCCGAGTGTCCACATACATATCAGGGGCGTAATATGCTGTTGTACGGAAGCTAGTGGTCTTCTGTACGTCCGCACCATTCCCCCTCTTGTCTCTGTACCCAATGCCCGTACACCATGTATACCTTGCCCTTCCCCCACTTCCTGTCGCTCTCTCTGATAGATTGTCTACACATGATATCACCCCTTGGTTTTAATTAATGTGGGAATAATCAGCCATTTCAAGTCTCCATGGATACCACAACCCCAGCGACTCGACGATTACCTGGTTGATGACTGTTACAATATCCAGTGCAAACACAGGACCAACTGAAAAGTTGATTCCTTATATATACCTTAATAGCTGCTTCATCTTTTTGGAAGCTCTCATCAGCTTATCAGTGAGCCTCATCATCATCAGTCACTTAACAGGTGCCTTGACAGTCTGAGTAGCTTAACAGGTTCCTCATCAGGCTGGTTTACGTAACAGGCGTAACTGGCTGAGTAGCTTAACAGGTGCTTCACCAGTCTGGATAGCTTACCAGGTAGCTTAGCTATTGGTATCCTCTTAATTAATTGTGACTGGGTCTGTTTGTTCTGAATTCCACGTCATCGATCATTGACCACATTTGACTTTGATTGAGCTTTAGGTTCTTTAGGGTGAATCCCAGCAGGATAGATGAGAGAGAGAGCTTATGCAATCATTGACTGTAATGACATTAAGACCACGCAGTTTTATAACATCAACAGGGTTTTTCAATTATATATGTTATATATATAGCAATGTCCATAGGGATATGATTTGTCGTTTGTTTTGTGTGTGTGGGTGAATGTCGTTACTAACTTCTGTCAAGTTGCTTTACTAATTTCAGTAAAGTTGTTTAACATAGGAAATGTTTTGAACAACATCAGTGTAGTCACTTTACATAGAAAATGTTTGATTCATAGCAACAATAATATCACTTCACTAACATCGGTAATGTTGTTTAACTAGCACCGGTAATGTTGCTCTTTTTACACTAGTATTGCTTCTTTTATAACATCTGAATGTTGCTGTGCTCACATCGGTAGTGTTGTAATACTAACAGTTGTCTTGCTTCACTTCGGTAATGTTACATTATTATCTTCTGTCATGATGCTACGTTGAAAACAAGTTGCTTCATGAATATAATTAAGCGCATTAATTAGTACTGGTTGTGATATATTATGTAATTATCCAGCTGTAATCTTAATGAATTAAATGCATTTCCTTATCATGCATCCATAACAGTATACACGAATGCCATTACTTTCAGAAAAATGGATATAATTGCGCGATGCTACATTGAAAACAAAAGCGGAAGTGGCCCCTTAGCTGATGCATATTCCGGTAATAACTGATTAATGTATAACAGGAGACACGCAGCATACCACTTAACATCACGCTACGAACCCTACAAAGCTAAAAAAATCATTCCTCAAAGATAGGAGAACCCCTTGCTCGAGTTATAAGAAAACTGAGCTCGTAGAATTAGTAAGAAATGCCTGCAGCACCGTAAATATTGTGGACTTGGTTGGAGAAGATGATGGAGAGAATATTAACAATGTACGAAGAACTATTAGCATAGAGGGTCAGCAAGTCAATTTCCCAGATCCCAACAAACTTTCTTCATGGCAGGCCGACATGTCAAATGCACCTGAGCTTACTGAGGCTTACTGCCTTATTTGATGACCAAGAGCAAATGGAGTCCCAGCAGGGTTGCATAAATTGAAAGCGAAAGGGGATATCAGATGTTCCTAAAAAGATACATACATGTAGTTGAATCTATTGGGTTTGTGTTTTGGGAAAACATGCCCCTACTTTCGGTTGAAAATCAGTATCGCCGCCTGGCGGCCGCGACGGAAACCCGAGAATATGTAGGCAGGAATTGAATCACGGATCGGAACCCGACAGGGTTTGGGCGGTAGCGAAATTCATATCCGAGGGTAGCTGGCTGAAGCAAGAAAATGCACCATCCGGGTCTTGGCCCTCATCGTCATAACCATCGGAGGTATAGTAAGTCGAGTAGGCAGTAGGAGCTCTAACCAATCTTGTTCGTCTCGATGCATCATCAGCGTAACCCTCATTGCTTGTAAGTCGATGGGATGAGGGTAAATGATAGCTGTGTGTTCAGGTGTGGGATGGGCGCCTAAAGTGCGTGATATCAACCATGGAAACAACAACATACGTTAATGTATTGACGCATGGAAAATGTGAGTGTCGTCCCATAGGGCTATAGCCTTAATGATATTTGATCCCCTTGTCCATTGATCAGATTATTGAGTCATGTATTACCTAACACATATGGGTATATTTCCGGGTTGGCTAGTGTGTAACTGCGCGTAGAGCTAATTAAAACACCACCCTACTCACGGCACAAACAAGGTACCAGTTAATTTTAACGTCGACGAATGCCGCTCTGCTTGAGGGGTTTTCCCCATTCGACTTGATACGAGAAAGTGATCACAGGTAGCAGTTCGTCGTCAACCTAATGACCCCAAAGACATAAAGCATTCATAATAGCGCACACCTGACCGTTGTGAACCGTGCAGCTAGCTCTAGGTACGCCACAGAGCTGTGTTTGTGACATAACATTGATGCGGATGAGTTATTCGTTGAATCAGCTTTATTCGGTGGCATCCAATATTATCGATTTTCGAAGGATATAAAAAATATTCCTTATGACACATGTTCATATAGATAACACGCCAAGGCGGCTATTCAGATTACATTTACGAATCATTGCACAAATGTCATTCATCTGTCGGTCGCGTACGGTCCATATAAGCTGAATGTCATCCAGCGAGCTTCAAATCATACCAGCAAAGAGCAAGTACACCTATTCCACGGGAAGCTTGTTTAAGACGTTCCGCTAACCGTCGATAATGATTGGGGGCCCATTTGTATATACCATTGTTCACTCAATTCCCCAGCCGTTTTTGTCATTATCAACCTTCAAAGAGCAGATATGTGTTCTACTTGTTGGTCTAATTTGTGCGAAATGAAGTCCACTTTAATGAGTGAGATTTGATGAAATCAACATTATGTTACCAAAGCGGAAGTACACACATCGATAGCGAGGTAAATATAGAGGGCGTAATGATTTACAGCTAACATTCGTGTGGCTCATGGTTTTAGGGAGGCACCGTTATCGATGGAACGACACTACTAAATAAAACAGATTTCCACAGTACATCATGAATATTTCCAGTCAAATAATAAAGTTGAAAATTTATCAACATGATTTCGATCAAGTAAAGTTAGCGGCACAAATTAAAAGATGGCATTATCTACGTCCGCGTTAAACGTAGTTATGTATTAACAAAATGATCCCTGGGTGACCAATATGGGGATGAACAGCCTCTTTAAGGAATTAACAACAAAATGGCCATGAATCAATAAATATTGCTCATCTGAGTTGATCATGCGTGTATTTCAGGTATCTATAGACAAGAAAATGCTGTGAAACAATTTATGGCAACCTTGCTAAATCATTCGCATTCATCGTCGTGTTCCCTATTTCTCAGGTAACGCGTTACTGGCATTCAAAGACTGGAACGGAAACAGTCATAACGTACGCTGTAACAACCACCCATAGTTATTAAAAGTTGGAACATTTCCACGCACCCTTGGTGAATCGATTCCCCAGCCATTTGTGTCATAATCAAGCCTGCCGAAAGACTAGAACGCGGTCGCTATGATTATATCACAATATCCACATCTGATTATATGCTAATTACTGAAACACTGTCACGATTGCATCACTATAGCAAACCTCCCACACAGTATGTTTTGTAGTAGTTCTTCTTGTTGAGGGGTCACCAAACAGCTATTGTCTAGTTAGATTCTCGTATTTTGTCGTAGATGACAACAACCAAAGTGGGTGTTTATTTCGCAATTAGTCAGCTATGGTGTGGCAGTATCATATTGTTACGATATTTGCGATTTGTCTCAGTGTCGAATGTATATCACGACCATACATATTGGATAATGATCTGTGTTTATATCATTGTAAATTTTATAGGTGAATGATATCATCGGCCGTGAACTGTTTGATGGCATAAATCGGGGGGAATGGTGGGAATTGTTGGTCTAGTAGGGAGCTGGTATGGTGGGAGGTGGTTGGTCTAATGGGGAGCTGGTATGGTGGGAGGTGGTTGTTCTAGTGGGGAGCTGGGATGGTGGGAAGTGGTTGGTCTAACGGGGAGCTGGTATGGTGGGAGGTGGTTGGTCTAGTGGCGAGCTGGTATGGTATGTACGTATGTATGTACGTGTGTAGATGATTAGGAGGGGAATTCATGGTGTAATTGACCATGAGGTAATTATTCATTGATAAAGAAATTTGCACTGTATGTTGCGAACCCAATAACGTTATTCCGTAGTTCTTATGGTATAAGGAGACCTCTTCAACTGTATCCAACCTGGTGTGTGCTTATAGAAGCTAAATACGGCTGGGGGATATCTTATTGTTAAACTATTAGGTAGTAATAGTGTGTAATTACCCCCGTTCCCCGCTCTCGGGTCAGCTCGGTGCTTCTGTTCACTGCTGGTCAGTTGTGACGTCATTTCCTGTGTCCTCTCTATCCATCTACCTTCCCAGCTCCCTCTCTCTGGTCACCTCACTCGGGTTCCAGTCTCCCCCTACACGCTCCGTTAATGATGGCTTACCAGATGTCTCGTACTTGAATAACATCTTTCATCTCACATACACTTCAATTGATGATTTGGTACACTTACATGATAAGGGCTGTAGGCTTTTTAAATGCGACCTATCAGGGGCCTAAAAGCAATTGTTTATTGACCCAGCGGACATTTGTTATACAGGCATCTCTTGGAGGGGACTTCTCTTTATACATATCACCTTTCCTTTCGGCCTTCTTTCTGCTGCGTTAAATTGCCAGCGCATGTTGTCTGCAGTCGGCTTTCTCTATTACGCTTGGACTTAATTAACGGCTTGGACTTAATTAACTATCTGGATGATTTTGGTTCGTGTCATAATACAAGCGCTGCCGCTGACGCTTATCACAAGTTAATTGTGTTGATTAGAGATACTTTGGGACTACAACTGCACTTTGATAAATGTTGGCCACCTGCAACCCGCATGGTATTATTAGGCATAGCGATTGATACTGCTGACATGGTAATGCGTATACCAGCTCACCAACAACAAGTTGCTAAAACTGAACTCCTGAGGTGGCTAAGCAAACAATACGCCTCTGTCCGTTCATTACAGTCGCCGCTTGACGTCTTCATTCATCTTGCTATAGTAATTCGACCTGGTCGTCGCTTAATGGCCAGAATCATGGAAGTAACAACACCTCAGAATTCACCGTGGATTTAGATGCTGAGTTCCAGCTGGACATTTATTGGAGGCACGCATTCGTTGCGTAATACAACTCATGTTCGTTGATACAAACTCCTCACTGGTCGCAACCGGACGCTTCCTCAAAGGGTGATTACATCAGACGCAGCTTCCAACGCACATTCTCAAGGAGGAATTAGACATCAATCCTTTAGAACTCTTGACTTTGGTTATCTGCATTAAGCAGTGGGCACACTTGTTACAGCGACAGCAGGTGGTTGTCGCGGTGGATAAGGACGCCGTTGCTCAGGCTTTGAACTCTGGTCGCTCTCGTGCTAGGTTCCTACAAGCGATACTTAGAGAATTATTGTTCTATGAAGCCAGCTATCACTGTACAATTCGAGCCACGTGGATATCCCGCGTGGAAAACAAGCTCGCGGATCAGTTTAGTCGTTGGGACCTCTTCCATAAATCCGAATTTGATCCTCTGATTTGTTCGTATGTAATATGGAGCGATATGATTCGTTACTTGAATTGGTTCCAGGTGATTGAGTTACAGCTCGATCAAGAAGTTGACATGTTTTGCTGCCAGTACCAAGGCTAATCTTACTTTGCAATGGAAGAACTACTTCTTTTAATCTCACTCGATGCCTGCCACAATTGACACACTATGTCGCTACATCACTTATTTGTGCCGCTCGCTCAAGTCATATCAGTCGGTCAAAAACTATTTACATGGAGTTAGTGTTCTACACAAACGTTATGAGGTTCCATTTATTGGACTCTCTCCCTTTAATATCAAACTGATGCTTCTCGATGTACCACAAGATGCTGCCTTCCTCGCTGACTTACTAATTGCTTTCTTTGGTTTCTTAAGCAAGAGCAATGTCGTTACCCCTTCTCAACCGGCCTTTGACCCCTGTCGTCATTTGGCACGTGAGAACATCACACTTACTGCAGAAGGTATTCAGCTACATCTGCAACAGACCAAGACATTGCAGAACTAAGATTCAGTTCGTACAATCGCGATATCTTCTGTTTCTCACACTCTTAACCCTGTTGCTGCACAAGCTCATCTTATCCCGATACATCGCCGGCATTTGCGTTCCCGGATACTCGCTCACGTCTTACGTCCCTCACACACACTACGTTTGTTTCTCGCGTTAAAGGCTTGCTTCTCGTCATTGGTGTGGACGCTGCATAGTACTCAAGGCACAGCCTTCGCCGTGGTGGGTGTTCACTGGCGTATCGTGGTGGCATAGGTAAGGAGCTTCTACAACGCCAGAGTACTTGGCTCTTTCATTACAACACAACAGTTCTCGGTAACCCATGCAATGGGGGATAATTATGTGTATTAAATATACTTCTACTCGTTTTTTTCAAATATGTATCTTATTGTCTTTTCTTATTTTGTTATACCATCTGCGCCACGTTTTCTGTTAACGTTTCCCTCTTTCCTTTCTCTCTCCTCCCTACCTTCGGCCGATTCCCTTGGCTGGCCTTCCTGGCCATTACCTTTTAGTTGTTCTTACACAATCAGGTTTCTACTACATAACTACAATTTCTAGAGTGCCTCTGATTTCCTTTCTCGTACATCTAGCATTGCATAATGTTTGTTTGTATCGCATTGTATACCTGTCATTGTAATCACATAATTATTATGTAATATTTGTTTGTACTTTGCAGAAAGCAAACGATTAGTTTACGAATGATTTATGACCATTATCGCCCTGTGGACTTCATCTGATGTGCTCAACATTGTCGCAAATAAACAAGTTTACTTCCATTATAGAAGGGCACTGCACAGGCTGTTATCAGCGACACAAGCACTGATAGAATTCAAAAATGACAGTAAGCTTAATAAGCCACGCAATAAAATGAAACATTGCCAAAAACAATGACCAGGGCTCCATGAAATACCAAAATATAATTTTTAATTAATTCTAAAAGTACACGCATATAACATTTCTTCTTTGAGTCTTTCAAACATTCAAAGCTTCCAAACTACAAGCTTTCGATCAAGTATCACACAATGAGAAGTGCGAGGCAGCTTTAACAAAAATAACAATAATTCTTAATAAAGCTCTTTAGCTCAAGTCACACATTAGTTTTACTTCTGATCAACGCTTTCGCCTGTTCCTCCAAAGTAATGATGTCACCTTGATCAGTTCTAAATGAAACCGCTGTGTCAGAACTTGATATGGTGTCAAATGTAGCCACGGTGTTGGTTGCATCTGCGTCGTCTTGGCAGCTAGAAGCACAAACCTCGCTCAAACTTCTTCAGTTATCGTCCTCAAGCAGCGCGACATCGGCATGCGCATCGCAACTGTCGTGCGGGGTCGGGGTGCGTACTAGTCTCTTCCGTCGATACCCTTCATTCTGAACTCCATCTTGGAAGTTGACAGATTTCGTTTTCGTCACGTAGAGACGCTGGTGGTGTTTGTGCGGCTTATCCTCTGAGATCAAACAAGTGCCCACTTGCTCGCTATCTTCACGCACCTCCATTTTCGGTGAAATGTTCGATTCCATGGCATTAGACGACTTCCGATGTGTAATAGGCGGTTTTTCGAATCGTATCTTGTTTGGTAAGGAACCAATGATGCAACGATAATGACAATCCGATGGCTTCATATATATTGACCGTGCATAACACAATAACGTCGTGGATATAATTTGCACAGTTATCAAATGCACTAATAAAGTTAAAGGTCCCAGAAGCTCAGTTTTCACGTGCCAGATCAATTATGTAGATAATCACCTCTGATCTACAATATCCTCCTCCGTGTCGTTCACAGCGGCTCTGATATGATGCGTATAGTGGGTCACTCGTCACTGAATGCGCTGGGTCCGAGTAGCTATATATATATACACAGCGGACAAGCCAAATAGAGGATGCACGGAGGACGGATGGTGGTGCGCTTCCTGTATGTTAAGTCGGGGTTGGGGCGATGCGTTGTTCTAGACTTTGCTTACGGAAGGGCTATCATGGTCACCAGTGAGTAGAATGGGGGAGGACGTGGGGGGGGGGGAGGGGGGGGGGGGGTAGGGGGGGGAGCGGTGTGTGTGGGAAATTCAATGACTCATCATATATCCTGAAACATATTAACCGCACTCACGTTTCAGTATCCAGCCATCACGACCTGATGATAATTCAACCACAAGTGTTATTAAACCATCAGATGGCGGTCATCATTCATGTGCTTTAGAAGTTAGATCAACTGTTTAAGCCTGATTGAAGTCTATCAAGTTTATTATGTAGCTCTTTTTCAGCAAACTCAATTATAAGTAACATGGTGAATGTGTGCGTCCTATGAGCCAAAGGTTGTTTGACAGGATCTCCAAATATAGATTTGAAGGCCTCTTCACGGAACTTGCCAAATAATGAGCACATGTCAACGTGTGAGACAACGGGGATTTTTATGAGCGGGTTGAACGATAAGCGCGTGATGCGAATGTGGCGAAATATCCCAGCTTTATGGAAAACTATTTTGTGCCATGCATCAGAGCCTTAGCGATTAAGCATTCCAAACATGAAGCAATACTTTGACGAACAAAGTGAATAGTAATATTGAAGAAAGTAGCTCGTCTAATACATTGGATTCAATTAGTAATGATGTCACTATTAAGAATAATCCGCATTTGACGGATTATACTTACAAATGACTGACAACTTTCTTATAGAAAAGTCGCCTTACAACCAACCTCACAATAGCCAAGAATATGACCTGTTATATGCACTGTTTTTGTCATTGCATATATGCTTATGTTGTTTCCTCAAATGGTAGGAGATTATTCAATTTGTTTGTCACGCTGCCTGTCAGTGTAGATTTGCTGGGCTTGGAAAAGAAACTCGTCACAACCAGGCCGTCGGCTCATCTCGTGAGTATAAATTGATTAAAACCTGTATCAAATACAACATGGATGGGTTGTGTTTTTACAACCACAGTAGATAAATGCATCGATCACCCAGCCCGCCATAGGCACCACTGATTTTGTTTGATCACTTAACTGTGTTGTTGTTTCTCTTATGATTTGGAGTTCCACTTCCCATATCCTGCATTATCATTATTATCATTATTATCATACTAAGCATGACAGTGATCAATCATGTTTGCCTGTAATTCTGTCTCCAATGATTATTTTTGAATTCGGCGCTTTATATAACGCGATATGAAATATATGATATGTGTGGCTTATCAGAAGAGATGTGTCACTCTCATACAAGGATCAAAAGAAAAATGAAGACTCCATATCAATAATAATCACCGACTGATATGCCGCATCCCTAAGCTACTTCTGTATTAAAAATGCAGCCCAATCCAAGTTGTAAACTTATATATATATTGATATGCTATGCAGATACTAGTATATCTTATTGCACCCTAACACACTATTGAGTAATGCCATGTCACGTGGATATTATTGGAACGAGAAGAGGGCAGACTTATTTGTTGTAAGTGTTTGACTTAAGAATTAATTGCTGATGAGTTATTCATGACCACTTATGCTGCGTACATCAAAATACTTATCTTTTAGACACTCCTAAGCTATGCTTCAGGCTATCGCCGAATCCAAATGCAGCAATTATGTCTGACAACTTCCCTTTTTATCAGCTTATTGTTGGTTTTGGCTTTCAAAAAGCGTAGCAGTCAGAATTGAGAACAGAGGAATATCAGTATTTCATTATCTTATTGATATTTCACTCCCCAACAAACGCATACATACACGCATGCACTTACGAACACATACACTCACCTCCTGTCCATCCCTTCCAAAAGTTTCAGTTAGATTTACTACTTTTCGGCCACTCGGGACAAGAAAACTAAACCAATTTAAGCAAATGAAATTCACCTCTTTTCACTCGTACCAGATTAATTGTTGTCCAATTTACAGAAACCTCGAGAATCCGTTTATGTTAATGTTCCGAACGGGTCAGTTTCCAAATTAAATAGTCCCGGATTAGTAAGTACAACCCATTGAGGTAAACAATTAACATGGGCCCGTTTGATCTTCAATTAAAACCTTGAAGGTAAATTATGCCTAAATTTAGAAAAACAAAATTGGCCACCTCCTTTTGGTTTACAGAAAACAAATGTGTCGCCTATCGGTTTTATTTAGTTCATAACATGACTGTAAACAATATAATTATCTGGATACGTGGCTAACTGTATAAAAAAATGGTTTCATCAATTGCAGGTACCTTGTCGGACGTCATGCTCGTCAGCTTGTTCGTAATGTCCCTACTCCAAGTCGGTCCAGTAATGGCACGATCCGTTGAGAGTGTTCAAAGACTGAATTATGGCGTCATATTTGACAGAACAGGCGTCATGAACAACGCAGAACAGGTGTGGACGCACACCTTACACATACAGCTACATACAAAAGAATAGGCACCATCCACATATTCGTTCTGTAGGACGCGAACTAAGCTTCACAAACATCCGAACGGAAGTCATGAAGCACGCGGTAAATTTGACAAATTAGATAGTTAACCTCATTCCGGAAGTGCAGCGTACAATGGAAACAAGAAGCCATAGAGCAATTCTTGGATTTATAGGAGATTTGTCAAATTCCCTTTTTGGAACAGCAAAAATGAAAGATGTGGAGTTGTTGAAAGAACACATTAGTGTAATGGTGACCCAAACTAATAAGCTGACTCATGCGTTTGAGACCCATGCCTCTGGGATGAGTTCATACATGTTAGTGGTTAATCATAGGTTAGATAATGCTTTTAATGTGATAAAGCAATATCACGATAAACTCACTCAGTTGGCTTCGTGTATCCAAAGTATAATCAAAGGTTTGCAAGATAGGGTGTTGTCAATCACAAAATTGTGGATGTCTTACAGTAGAAATGCCACCTACATTAATGCACAAATTGACCAATTCAGAGAAACAAGGATGTAGCATTAGTATTTAGCATATCCCATGCAAATGTTCTGTCGTTGCTGACAATTTTTCTTTACCAGCCCGAGCAAATAGCAACACGGTCAAGTAAGAAAATACTAAGAAAGAGCGTGCAAGTCAGCGGAGACAAATAAAGCGCAATAGAACTTCATATTAAGTCTTGGGTATTATCTTCAAGGACATCAACCCTCAGATACAAACACTAATGTCGGCGACCTAAGAATAATCGTCTCTCGTCTATCATCACCATCCCCGACTTAACTACTGTGACCCTTGGTCATAATTGTTGGAGAATCCGCGTTTGGCCCACTTCCAACCTGGCCAACGTTGCTACCCCCGGTCACAGTATCTATATAAAAGTAAGCTGTTTTAAAATTGATTCTAACCAGAAATATTTACTCTGTCATCGGTGTTTGAATTCAAATAGCTTTGTTGTGTTTATCTGGATATTACAGGACCCTGGATTTACTCATTACCACTTCTTACAATGCGATGGACAAACGCAGGTGCAAGCAGAAGGCCTTTTTGTGCATTATAGCAATTACGTAGAGCAGAATGTTAACTGGAGTATTTGTATCGCTCTCGTGCTCTTCGCCGATGCTTCTATTCATGCTCTATTGCATTTCAGTGTTCATTGTCATGATGTCGAACATAGCATGTTTTTGTCGGTATCCGAATAGCCTTCTAGAATATATTAAACAAGATTATTTTCCCATGCATATTATGCATTTTTTCTATGATTATCGTTCAGTAGTAACGGCAGCGGTCGTCTGCTTAATATTCTATGGATAAATATATAGCAATCGATATATTGTTCATTTTTGACCTGTTTGATTATAATTTTTGCTGTTGTGTGCAACAAGTTCATTCAGCTGAAGTCATGGGGAGATAAATGTATCGACATACCCGAGTATAACACGTCTATATGATAATCATGAACACATTTGGTGAGAAAATATCTGGGTGATAAAATAATCATAGCATCTTTCAAAGTGGTGCCGTTTGACGATGGACATCATACTGTTACAAATGCAAATGATTCTTTTACAAATTCAGATGGTTACTTCACCAATGTAGGTACTTCGAGAATAGTTCCCAAGAAGAGAAAGTTCTGAGAAAGTGGTCTATGTTGTAAACTTTTTTCTTTTTGGGGTGTCTTACATTAATTAAAATGAATGAACCCCTTCCCCTATGCTCTAATGTGCGCTAGTGCCCACGTCTTGTTGCGTTTCGTAGGAAGCTTTCTAGTACCGCAGCTGCTACCTTACTAACATGTTCAATAATTCACTTACTTTCGAAATACGCTGACCCTAGACTTCCTGTAATTAAAGTTAAAAACTC
>CM067347.1:30959698-31022198 GCA_034190875.2 Urechis unicinctus
CTACCAATATTTCCGGATTTGATAGCGCTATTGAAGCATCAGATGACGGAACTCATTCATTCAATGGTTGTATAAGCTATGTCTGCTTTCTGAGCCCTGATTCCAGTCCATCAAAACTTCCTTGGCATTTTGTGAACAGCTTACTTAATCACTAACCCTCTGTAATTCTAGATTGAGTGTCTCAAACGAGCCCAAGACTATCCAATAGGCCCGTAGCCAGGATTTTTAGTGGGTGGGTTTGAGGGGGGGGGGGGGGGTTCTTTTCCCCTCAATAGTGGACCTTTCTCCTGGCTCATACTGATGCGGCTATAAGTCCACAATTAAAGTCACCATCGACACACGATATATCTATATATGCACAAATGCGCTAGAGTAAGGCGGAACTTTCTGGGCAAAGTGGGCGGTTCGTTCGAACCCCTCGAACACCCCCCCCCCACCCCGGCTACGGGCCTTTCCAAGTACAGATTGCGAAACAGTACAGAGAGCTTGCCAAAAAATGAGCAGGCTTCATTGGTTAGGTAACAAGGATATGTATCGGTATGTTGAGAAAGATTCCGTACAAAGGGATATCCTGGTGATGTGAATGTGATGAATTTAAGGTTCTACCTGAAAATCAAAGCGTCAACGAGTACTTTTCTGCGTTGTACATCGGAACCTTGACGAAAAAGCAAATTGTCAGTTGATACATGAAATGATGAATTGCAAGGTAAAATTAATTGGAATATTGTAGAAAGTAACATGTCTGATATATGAGATTCGCCAGTCATAATTTGGCGATTATCAGGACTTGTTCAATGGAAAGAACAACCGACAATATAGGATTTGACCGTTTATTTTGAGACTTCATTTTGCTACATCGCAGTGAAGTTCACTACTGAATTCCACTGCAGTATAAATGATCTGTTCCCCAATTAAACTACACAATAAGCAGCAATATGCCATGTCATTGTATTTGATATAATTTCAAATATGGCAAAAGGAAGCTTATGTCTTGAAAATGATATGCTAGTGCGTTATGCTAGTTTTAGTAATTGCATGCCCAAGGACACATTTGGTTTTTATCAAGTCAATTTCAAACAAGCTATGTCTACACATTTATCCCGGGATTGGCCTGATTTATGAATGCACGTAAGTAAAGCATGCGCTACCATGGTGTCTCAAGTGATTGCTGTCAACCTCCAGATGCATCATGAAACCGATCCGCGTGTGACCACAGGAGCAGGGGTGTCGCTGTTGACATCTAGTAGTGAACTCAATCATAGCACGTGAGGCATGAACAAACCTCAAAATCGCTACCACATGGCAGTATATGTTATATGTACCAAGAGGCTGACAGTGACTTTGTCGGTGAAGACGCATTAGGCATGGTTTCCGAACCTGTTAAACACTCTAGCGTTGGGATTTTAAAGTCCATAAAATAGCGTTGGATAAAACCTCTTGAATTGTAAGTTGAGTCTGTTTAGATGCGATGATTACGAGTATGGACCACTATTAAGCGATTCTATTCATGAATATGGTACATTCGACAATCCCCGAATTGCACATGCAGATAATATCTGAACTACTAATCCATGTCAAAAATGAAGCTAATTCATATGAATCGTTAAGCAAGGCACCACTGATCGAAACCATGTGTCTCTTTCTAGAACGTAACACGTCATAGAAGAAAGCGAATGGAACAATAGATGTGTGCAGAACATCTATGATTCATAAGGATGTCTTTTCCGAGCAGCATTTGTACAATTCAATTTGACAGCATACCGCGAGCAATGCATGGACTTTTCTGTGCCTCTCGAGACATGCTGTAAGCACTGTTCATACAGCCACGAAGATTTGATTTCCACCAAACACATCAAGAATGTCATATAAGAAGTTAGTGATGAAAGGGACGTGAATTCGGAGTAGCTTAACGACTGTTCCGCTGGCGTCTATGTACTTCACACGGAACGTTTTCCATCTAAGCATGTGGGTCAATCATGAATCCCTCCACTTTACGTAAATGGGATGCGCTGTTATGCTTTGGGGTATGTATGTATGTATGTATGTATGTATGTATGTATGTATGTATGTATGTATGTATGTATGTATGTATGTATGTATGTATGTATGTATGTATGTATGTATGTATGTATGTATGTATGTATGTATGTATGTATGTATGTATGTATGTATGTATGTCTGTATGTATGTATGTATGTATGTATGTATGTATGTATGTATGTATGTATATGTATGTATGTATGTATGTATGTATGTGTATGTAGTATGTATGTATGTATGTGGTATGTATGTATGTATGTATGTATGTATGTATGTATGTCTGTATGTATGTATGTATGTATGTATGTATGTATGTCTATGTATGTATGTATGTATGTATGTATGTATGTATGTATGTATGTATGTATGTATGTATGTATGTATGTATGTCTGTATGTATGTATGTATGTATGTATGTATGTATGTATGTATGTATGTCTGTATGTATGTATGTATGTATGTATGTATGTATGTATGTATGTATGTATGTATGTATGTATGTATGTATGTATGTCTCTGTATGTATGTATGTATGTATGTCTGTATGTATGTATGTATGTATCTGTATGTATGTCTATGTATGTATGTCTGTATGTATGTCTGTCTGTATGTATGTCTGTCTGTCTGTATGTATGTATGTATGTCTGTATGTATGTAATGTATGTATGTCATGTATGTATGTATGTATGTCATGTATGTATGTATGTATGTATGTATGTATGTATGTATGTATGTATGTATGTATGTCTGTATGTATGTATGTATGTATGTATGTAGTATGTATGTATGTCTGTGTATGTATGTAATGTATGTATGTATGTATGTATGTATGTATGTTGTATGTATGCAACTATGTATGTATGTCATGTCCATATGTATGTCTGTATGTCGTGTATTCTATGTATGTATGTTATGTCGGTATGTATTATGTATGTATGTATGTATGCATGCATGTGATGTATGCATGCATGTCATGTATGTATGTATGTATGTATGTATGTATGTATGTATGTTATGTATGTATGTATGTAACATGTATGTATGCATGTATGTATGCGATGTATGCATGTATGTATGTATGTGTATGTATGTATGTATGTGAAAGGTGTGTATGCCTTGACTTACCAGTCTACGACAATCCCAATTTATCTGTATTTCAAATATCCAAGAAAATCATGGTTGGTTTTCAAATAATAATCATGGTTAGTTTAATCGCACGTTTCATTGAGCAGACATGAATGGAACTATTGTCCCTGTCCACCCTCATAATAATCACCATGACTACGAAAGTTCTTATGATCTAGGGTGTGTTCGCTTAATAGATGTATTCACGCTGCATCCGGCCGAGTCGGCTGCTAGCATGTAAAGACTATACTGTAGCTGCCAGAATGCTTGCGACCCTTAGATGCCCATCAAAAGGAGCACTTTCTACACTACACCACTAATTCAGCTTTTATAGGATTTAAGATTTTTGCTGCCTGTGTTTTGGAAGCAGAGCTTCCAGATGCCCTCTAACAGAGAGGTGGATCGGGCTCGACCCCAAGCGGGCCCGACTCTGCCGGAAGCTACGCTTCCTGTTAGTTTGTCGGTAAACTTACGTGACCTTAGACCACCACTTTAAGTCAAATAGGAGATTGACACCTGGTTGACGTGTTTTAAAAAGCTCGTGTGACACCTGTTGTGGTCTACCAGGAAAATCCACCTTTATCGGTAGATTGACAAACATGCTTAACTTATCATCACTTATCACGTTAAAAAATACGTACTAAGAAGAATTTAAAGCCACCAACGGTGAGAGTATTTTATTGATATGGTTTTCTTAACCAATCTGCGGGCGAACACTTGATATTCGATTAATTTCTAACTTTTCGGCGAAATTCCATTCCGAATTCTGGTAGTTGCCAACAACCGGTCTCTTGCATGACGTTGTAGTAAATGGCCGCAATAAGTTTTTATTATACCGTTATTGTCATCATCTGCCTTATAATACATTTCACAAGTGAATCAATTTAAACTAGATACATACCTAATAACTTTCCGACCTAGTTGCTTCTCCTCTCCTTTATTCAGCATAATAACAAGTTCGTTTCCAATTGACTTACGTTGCGCAATATCGCTGCCATATTGGAAATTAGTTGGAAAAGTTAACCGCCTCTCACAGTTTAGGCGATTATGCATATTTACAAGTTATTGCGGTTGCCGAGACTCATTTACCGTACATAATAACAGTGGACATCGTGAAGGTAAGGACTTATCATCGAATTTTCTACATTTTCTACAAAAGAGCTAATGATACAATGGAGCCAATGATACCTTGAAGAGCAGTTGCTGCCTTACCGGCTAGGCCCTTCTAGGCTTTTGCCAAGGAGTTCAGCTGTTCTTTTATCCATTCCAGCACACCGGACTTGTCAGTTTCCCCCTCCACCTGTCAGATAAAATGCCAGGGTTGACAAAACCATCCCAATCGCAGTGAAGATGGACGCAATTGTAATGCCCTGCTCCCGAAACAGGGTGCGTACACGCTCGGCTAGCTCTGTGTCCTCGCTAAGAAGTTTGCTGATAGTTTCCCTGGTGCGGTTGATTTGGGTCCGCAGCTGTTTTCGGTTTACAGAGGCAGCTTTTAGTCTTGCTAGTCTTTCTTCCGAAAATATGAAAATACCATTAATCATAATTTCCTATACCTCTCAATGTTATTTCAAACTCTGTACCATGTGTAAAACAATAATTGCATCCAAGCGTAATATTGGCCAATAATATTTGATTGCAACCAGTTCAGGCCAAGCAAAAGAAACTACAGGAAAGATGTGCAAAAAGAGTTTTTGCTGTCCCAAGGAAAAAGTGTTTTAGAAAACAGAATGCAAGAAATGATAGACGGGAAAGATATACCCAATGATGCATTGTCTTTTATCATCAAATTTTCAAGATATTCTCTACCTTGATTGCTGTCTGAATATCCTTTCTCTGAAATTGTGAGCCTTTCAACCACAACCATGAACTGTGAGCCTGGTCAGGTAAATGAGCAATCCCAACGACAGACTACAGCACACTTGCTAATAATTCATTGTTTCGAGTTAGGAGTTGTTCCCGGTGGTCTACTACTGATCAGACCTAAACTCACTCCGAGCGCCCTGGAGGACGTCGATAGACAACGGTGAACTGGATTGACTAAACGATCGATGTATGCAAGCTGGTACTTCACCGAGGTGCCATGTCAAGAGCAGGAATGCCGCTTTTATATATGGATAATGGGTCTTATCATGAGTCGGAGTAGACTACTTAAAACTTGGAGGGTGGTGTTGCAGGAACAATAGTTAAGTCACACGGGGCGATGGATTGGTCGATGCAGCATGCATGACATTAATAACGGTCACTTGTTGCAGGTCATGTGAGCCGTTCCGCGTGGTTGACCAGCTACCAAATGACAACGCCCTATGATCCATATGAGAAAACAAATGCCGCCATGATCATTGATCTGTGCCGCTATGATGAGATTCAATGAGGTCAACTGTCAAGATGTGCTGATGCGCATGCTCCGCTATCAGTTTATGGCGGTGTCATAATGGTCGACTCCTAGCGGCAGTAGACGCTTGAAACCCATTGTCACTCGACAGATTGTGCTTGTGCGTTTGCTCGCTTCGCAGTGACAACAGCGCTCTCTGTCGGAAGATACTGGCTTGAAAATAGCAGATGCCGTCGAGTCATCATCATATGATGGTCATAATCGTCACCATAATCGTCATCGCCGTGTGATAAATAATAATAGTCTGTCGCGTTCATTGTAATCGAGTTTTCCGAGTGCGAACGACTGTAGTCTTGTAAGACGAGTTTAAATCATATGTGGTGATTGTGACATCAACATGGCGATCTTGCTGTTGTCTTGGTACAGGGCTGTGATGGCAATAATGATTGGTGCATTAAGTCAACCACGTCGCATACAACAATGACCAAAATATAAACATATCACTATCAATGAAAATTAAATGATGTTGGATTGGGTGACCTAGAAAATGGACGCTAGATTCGATATTATCAATCAACATGAAGCCGTTTGTGGGTTCAATTGGTGGTTGAAACAAGGTTGCAATTGGTACTGCGAGTATCTGACAAGAATGTTAGCAATGACTTCTTCAGCATTCACATGATGCACAATCGAGGGAAGCTATTAACTAAAGTAATGAAAATAGACAGCGTAACGGGGAAAATAGGACATTAACTATAGTGGCCATCACACGGCGCGATGGAACAGCACATGCAAACATTTGAGCTGACAATGGGCGGACTTCTTGAAAAACGCAAATCCACCCACCCATGTTCAACAATATAGAAGAATCCCTGATGTGAAATTACAGCAGCAAACAATGAGAAGAAAGTCTTGACTGGTGCTATGCTAAAACCATGATAAGACATAATGAGCCATTGATTATGACTGTGTGGCATCTGTATTATAGAAGATGATTTGAATGTTTTATTTGTGGCCACTGCGCCATCAGCATTGCTTAATCTTTAGGTAAGGTTGATAATGACAATAATGGCTGGGGTCTAATCATAACAAGCTACAATTCATTAATTGCACACAGTTCAACAGACAATGCTAGATCCATACAATCAGAGGAATGCGTTCTGTTAGCCACGTGATAGCTACGCTGCATTGGTTTTTGATATCATATTTCAGTTGTAGGCAGATAACTCACATCACCCTGTCAATTTATGTTACGAATTATGTCAAATATTGTGCATTTAATGTACTAATCCAGGTCATAAATAAAGGTTGCAAAACACGTTTCTGTTTATTCACTTTGTATTTACTCAGAGAAACACACACATACCCTTTTTATCCTTCTCAACTACTTCGATCACGATGTATTCAAATGTGTCGATATTACATCATTTGTTGTTAAAATAATCAATTCTATGATTTTTCTCTGTTTGATATCTTACAATTAAAGGCTATCAGTTATATGGCTTTAGGCAAGCGCTATGAATGTCATCCTTCTCCGTTTAAGCAGGTGCGCCACACAGAACAATCACCTGCAGTGCATTTGAGAACGGTAATGAAAGCAGTGGATTATTTATCGTAACAGTGTAACGCTACTCAAACCATTAGGCGTGGTTAATGTGATTTCTGATTATATTTGGGTTTGAGTTAAAACATCAAATGCAACACGAAGCCAGGTATTTGGAATATCGTGTCACATCGACGTGATGCATTAAAAGGTAATATTCAGCTACCCGAGATTGTTGTTTCGAATCACTTCCATTAGCCAGTTATCTCAATTTCATCTCCGGCATCATTTCCACACAAAAGAGACTTCCTCGTCTGATATGACACATAATGAAAGTTTGTTTTGGAAGCCATAGAATCAGCGTATCAGGCTTCCATCCATCCATTATAACGGAACTGGGAAGATACTCTGAGGTCTCCATTGTTGCATGGTATTTGGTTTCCGTCAGAAGTGGCAAAAAATTCCACCGCTGAACCTATTATGGATGGCCAACGATCACACACCTTGCCAGTGCCTCACATACATGTCTCTAGCATTAACTTTGAAAACGAAAAAAAAATCATTGATCGCGATGAATATCAAATGTCCAATCCAATGCGTCATGATTAGAAACGGTTCCTCATGAGATATCATTGGGTTTGAAAGTGCTGACAGGGAATAATTCATGGAAAGTATGTCAACTCTATTGACAACACATGCTACACACTACATTGGTTGTTTATAATTTGTAATGCTCGTCAGTGTACAATCTCATTTTAACTGGTTATAATGATACCTTTGTCCAGACGTCGACACTAAATACGTTAAGTAATTCATTACTCTCTGGTAATTTGTGTCACTAAGGCATTGTCATTGACGCTTGATAGTGACAAGTGTGATGATATTACCTGAAATGAATTGTGCACCAGTTACACAATAACTCAGGATTGTATATATTGGATACCATGACGGTAGCTTACTCAACCAGTTCTGAAGGTGAACATTTTCTTGACATGCTCATAAGAAATTTACACCAACAGGTCTCAGCTCAGTAGACCAGTTAAAGCAAGAATTCCCTCTGCTCACCCCACTTCACAATCTATGTATTCACACATATATTTCCTTTGATCAGCGACTGAAATTGTTGCTATTTATTGATGTGTTCACATGACATTACATACCTGAAAAAAGCCTTATATCTTGCATTTTTTTTAATGACTGTGGTGTTCTACATCCGACACCAGCAAAGTTAATCATAAAACTAAATAGTTACACGCTAGATCCAGTATGCTCCAAGGAAAGATTGATCCGATGTTATAACGATTGAGTTATTTATGTAGAGCTAAGAAGTCTTACATATTGGATGTGCCATACATACAAGCTATAGAATAATAAGATCGAATTGGATACCATTGCCTTCAACAATAACACTGATGAGAAATCTGCAAGTCTATTTAGTTGTTATGATATGTCCCAAGATTTTCTTCCATCAGATACGATGTTGAATTCAGCTCGACTTTCACAATGTTAGCACCCCCATCACTTACGGTCAGAAATATGATTGGCCGTGCATTTTGTCAACCATAAAACAAAAAGACCAATGCGCGCGTTAATTGTGCCTCCGGTGCAATGCATTTATGAGAACCAATCCATGCACTGTACTGCTGACAGTTAAATACAAAATATGGATGTTTGGGTGACAAGTCATGAATGTACTTTTAATCACTATTTTGTCTTGTACTTAGCGAGGAAGTGTATCGTGCTTAACATTCTTTTTAACCTTCAAATATTCCTGATATTGAAAGCAACTTACCAAATAATGCATAACCCGTATTTCTGCTAATTCATTTACGCAGCTCGGTCATATACCTGTTGTATTAGATCCTTTACCGGACTGAGTTTGGGGCATACACAAGGTGGTTAATTGAGTAACGTCTGATACAAGCTGCAAATAGTAAAGCATAGAGTTAACGCAACACGAAACCAATTTGTAACCTTTATAACAAGACTAATGATGGCGGGCGAATATGCGATCATAGTTAGCATTAGCAACCTCCTACAGAAGAATCACGCATGCAGCAAGTCATTTGATATATCTTCAACCAAGACTCAATTAATGTCAGCACACTGACAATGATTCTAACTAAGCCCAAGCTTGGGTGGCGGACTCTCTTTCATTTAAGCCATATGCTCCCATCTTTACAACCTTACACTAGAGTTCACCATCTACTCTCTCTCCTTCATTCGTGGTTGTTTAATAAACGTGAACGACAGGCAGCCACAACTAGCTCATCTCTCTGTATCAAACGATTCTTCCGTTGGTACCGAGGGTCCACTCGATCAATGCTAAAGACAATGGGCGTTATGAATAACAAAGATTAATTGAGATATAGCAAATAATTTGATATGTGGAATGTTCTAGCACACTTTACATCCAGGCCATTTCGCTCACGGTCAGAATCCCCGGCTGCGACCATCTTATTTCGTCCCTTTCATGACCCTCTCACTATTGCTCATTTCCTCACACATATATACTCTCCCTCTCCCCTCTTCCCTCTCATTCCCTCCCTCATTCCCACTTATGTGCTGCAATCCAATCACCTACCACCGCGGGAATAAATCCCATATGTTTTAGATAAAACATGACACAGGGTTCCTAATAATGGACAAAGGGATCAAATTCCATCGAAGCTAACTCCCCGTGGGACCACAATCGCATTTTCGATTTGTCAGTACATTACCGTTTGTAGATTGAAGGATATAAGGCAGCGTGTGCACCCATTCCACCGCTACAAACACAGAGATCCACAACTCATCCCACCCACGACCCTGCACACCAAACGCATTGACAGCACTCTGCATTTGGCCACATGAGCTTGGGGAGTCATACGCGCATGAATTATGTACGTCACTACTCATCAGCACCACATTTAGTGCCGCCTGAGTGTTGAGTTCCAGATGAGGCGGCGTCGTGTCTCCGCGTAGGCCTTGCATAATAAGGATCACATTGCTTACCCCTGCTACTTGGTGAGGAAACCTGCACCGTGGAAGAGATTTTTCGTCATCTCATGTGTTCATTTTTGCTCCCTACATGAGCTATCTAATATGGAGACATTTCAGGGAGCAAGTGATGTCAAAACAAGTCGACGTTTGACCGAATGTCACAATGAAAATAAAGCAGATCAAACGGCATCTGATTCGGCGAACAGAAATCACGATCGGGTACGAGTCAGCGAGGCAACCAGTTCTGAGATTACCTCCGCTAGTGATGCCACGCCAGAAGATCGTCACGAGAGTATGAGCAAAAGAAAATCGGTCAACTTCAATGAGGGTCACGCCGATGACGTGCCTTGTCGAAAAAGACTGGTTAGAACTCCTACTCCGCACTCGAGTTGCAGCACCTCCGATGGTTATTCGCTGTCTATTGAAGAGGAAGACCAAGACACGGAAGATGCATTTTCTTGTCTCAGCCAGCTGCCCTCGAAAAAGAAGTGCTCCACCGCCGATATCCTGCCGGGTTCTGATCCCTGATGCAATCTGTGAGATGGCAGGAAGTCGCGGCGTTGAAATGAATCTGTTTACAAATTGATATGGGCGAAAAAAGATCAACAATGTCACTGGATTCGACAAGAACAATCGAAATTATTGCATAACAAGTAAGAGTATTTTGCTCATTTTTACTGACCTAGTTCGTCCGGTTCTATATGTGATGTGAAGTGATATGTATATGAAGTGTGCTTTACGCCACTGCTATAATAAGACGAGTTTGTGAAAAGGCTCCGCTTAATGTGGCTCTCCTATAACACTGCCGTATACTAACTATCACATCTATAAAGTGATGGGTTACTTTATGAAAGAATTCTTATGTTTGTGTTTTCATTGTGTTGTGAGCTATACCCACAAACGGGGCAATTTTAGAGCGTCATGCAAATTTAATGTGTGTCTCTGAAAGTTATTGTATTTGTGTTTACAACAAGCGTTTTATTTATCCAGGTAACATTCATTATATGCCATGTCGCTACCAGTCTTAGACAGTGCACTTACTGAGATTAGCAAAGCAACATTACCAATGTTCATCAAGAAGTAATAGTGATGCTAGTTCAGCAACGCTGCTGATGTTAGTGAAGAAAGATTACCTATGTTAGTGACATATAATGTACGAAGTTAATCGAGCTACATTACAACGTTACTAAACTGAAGCTAGAGAAGGAACATTACCAATTAGTACATTACCAATGGACCATTACCAGTGCGTTGAAGACCGATACCATGCTATCCTGTAAATACCTTTACTTACCAACATTGCCCATCACCTCCCACGCCTATCTCACCACTCACATCCCCAAACCTCACCACCGTCCGACCACGCCACAAAAAAAGCAATCAATCATATTCCAATTTACACTACTATTGTTGTATGTCTCTTGCAAACCGTGCTGCGTTTTTCGTTACCGTATTGGCATGTTTTTCGAACTGTGTTTCCATGTTTCCGAAACATCGGTTGTTGATGTGATAAAACAATTGTCCATTATTTTGTTTATCATTATTTTGATTATTTTTTATTACAAATGATGCTGCCTTAAGATTGTTCTCGTATTTGTTGTTGTATGTCACCATTAAGAACCATTTTCATCAGAGGCAAATGTGGTCATTGATCGTGGAGCGGATAACAAATAGACCCTGTCATGATTATAGATAAGAGTACTTATGATGGGGGAATGATAACAGCCCACTGGTCCCAAGCAAGAGATTCATGAGGCAAATACGAAAAACCCGAGAAACAGTCTCCATGAAACCCATTTAGGTAAATTAAAGACTGAAACGGTTCAGCAAATTAACTTGTCAGCTATGATCTTCCATACCATTAAATCATACCTTTTATTTTCATGCAATAGGCTTACATCAGACAATATCTCAGGTCAATTAATGAATACAAAAAACAGTAAGCGAAATATATATATATATATATATATATATGTATATATATAAATATATATATATAAATATATATATATATATATATATATATATATATATATATATATATATATATATATTATATATATATATATATATATATATATATATATATATATATGTATATGCATTATATATATAATTTATATATATTGTATATATATATTATATATATATATATATATATATATATATATATATATATATATATATATATATATATATATATATATATTTAAATATATATGCATAAGTTAAATATTGCAATTTTAGTCAACTAGTTTCATCGTGATCTCGCCTCGTTGTCAAAGTTCAATGATATATTTCATTTTCACTTACCTAACTGTAGGCAGTCTTTTCATGTGGGACGACACTGCCTTCTTGGCCAGTAACTGAGAGCCGAATCTCACTCTCCAAAATAGTGATGACTGCTCAAGGGGAGATATGCATTCACTTAGCTCAAGCTTGAATGCGTAGGAGTTTCTCTTGCATTTTCAGCTAATTGTCAGATGCCATTTATGTATGTTTTGAGCATATGACAAAGAAGAATCTGTACTCGTGACGGATATGCAAGAAGTATTCAAATCAACACATTTTGACGAGAGAGACGGGAAGTGGGGAGCGGTAGGAGAGATCAAGTGTGTTTCGAGGGAGGTGGGGTTG
Organism: Urechis unicinctus; assembly: GCA_034190875.2. Taxonomy (NCBI): domain Eukaryota; kingdom Metazoa; phylum Annelida; class Polychaeta; order Xenopneusta; family Urechidae; genus Urechis; species Urechis unicinctus. Next base: position 30,972,361 of record CM067347.1, read on the forward strand.
GAGGTAGAATAGATGGGAAAAGGGCGAGAGGTATGGTGACTAAGAGAACATCAACAGCCTGTATATGACAACACATTACGCCTCCTACATACATGATGGCACATCGTTCAACACTTACCAAGCCCATGGAAATGGATTGCTCCCCTCTCCCCGACCCTCGCCAGCCAAACGCGCAGCAGCTGAGACACCAACTTGCCTTCAAACACCAACTAACATTATTGGCTTGCGAATCGACGACGCAATAGCCGCTGGCTTTAATATATCCCCTTCAACATTCAGCAGCTAGCGGTTTAGCTATCGTTTCTACTCCCGTGTTGGCTCGTAGCCGGATAGATAAGTGGGTCTTCTTAAACGATTATAACATAACAATGGGTCCGTTATCTTGTACTTTCATTGAAGACATCATCACATTTTATCTGTTCTTCACTGCTGTTTCATTCGTGTTGACGCGATAAATTCAAATGGATTTGACGAGCGACTCTTGCCTATGTGACAATCACCATGAGGTAGCTTCTCCGCCGAGCATCAAGGGCAGAGCAGACAAAAGCAAGTGTGCAGCTGAATGCTGCAATATAAAGCCAGCGTCAGACCACGAACCTTTTACGACCAACTCAGATGCACACACCAAGCATAATGAACATCGTCATCGGCTCTACAAGATGAAGACGCGGTCTGTGAACTTCAATGACAGCGTGTCAGACGACGTATCGCGGCGTAAGCGACTCGTGAGAACTCATACCCCTCACGCCAGTAACGACCCGGATGAGCTACCACATGCGGTCGATGATGAGAGTGGAGTAGGTCCGCCTGACGTGGCTACTCGTCAACGCCAACCTATCGCGGAGGTAGAGAGTGCAGAAAACACTCCCCACTCCTACAATAGTCATCCTGGTCACATCACGGCAGGTGTTTCTGAGTCCACTATAGATTAAGTTTATGATTGGTATCATCAAGTTCGGTTAAGTTCAGTTGGTGAACGCATCGATAAAAATCGTGTCATGTCAGACGGAGAGGTTTTTGATGAATGTCTTGTGCAAATCGGGTGATAACAGGATAAGTTGCAAAAGCTCGGCTGTCGTTGGTTTACGTCCATATTTTACTTCAAATATTATATTTGGTATTAAAAAGGTGTTCAAGATATGTTTGTAGCACGAAATCAGGCATCTGAGGCTGAAACAGTAATGCAATAATATAATTTGATTGCAATATTTGACCAACTGCATGTATGTTTCCTTCATAGTGAGCAACCGATTGAGTTATGGTCAATATAACATTCGGAATTCGTGTTGATATATGTGATTTGGAAATGTATTTATAGATATTGTTATTATTATAAATATACAAAGACGCTAATTGTTCATGCGTTCAGCGTTCGGAACACATGTCCCCAGTGTGCTTCACTTTTGTTCAGACCACCAGAATGTACTGAGAATGTTGGTCAGCCGGATCTACGTGTGTTGACGAGGAGATCCTTCTGTTATAGAATCGGTTTAGTGTTTATATATTGTATTCATGAAATACGTGCATTCGTCGTTTAACTAATTCATTGAAGATTAAAACAACATTTATAAATCAATATTCTATAGTCACTATTTTGAAGAATGCTCCCACGCTTCCGTGGACGGAAAGCTTAGGTATCAATCAGTGTTGTTCTTTATTGTTCAGTGTATCTATGTCTACTAATAAACATACCTGTTGTAATTGTGATTTAATGACAGACTCTATAAGGGAACAGGTAGGTATGCGGAACAACAAACACTGGAACCAATACATTCATGAGGATGTCATCTGTCGTCTGCATCTTAATCACTATCACCTCCAGGTGCCGTGCACTGAAAAACATCAAATATTATTGCCTTCATTCAATTTCAATTGCACCCTGTATATGCCTTTAACACCCAGAGCAGCTTTCTCATATGAAGCTTTGCAAATAAGCAGAGCTACTTATCTGACTAAAGCATGTCTGAAATGGGGTACAGCCAGTAGATGTCTGTCTGTAGGGAGCATACGTTCTCAAGTTTTATCGCATGGTACCCTACTCTCAGTCGCGTCCGAGTGTCTTACCCCATATCATCCGCATGACCATGCGATAACAAACACATATCACCCACGAGACCATGCGATAACCAACCAGAGCTCGACACTCCCGACTGCCCGCCTGCCCGCACTTGCCCCCGCCTTGCTCCATGCAGGTGAGGGGAGCCCTTGACCTGCCCTCTGGGCAGGCACATTTATTTTCAGTTTTTTTATGAAACATCCATCGAGTGTGTATTTTTGCGGAATGAACAGAAATGTTATGAAAAAAATGTCATTATTTTATCAGATATCGTCATATTTCACTTTTCTTTACGATATTGCACATACATAACAGCGCCGTCTAGCGAGCGGACGACGCAAAGCACTTGAGTTTAGGCTTTAGCCATTATGAATGTAAGAAGCGTTATGATTGTTCTGACTCCTCTCAGCGTGCGAAAATCTTGACGTGAGTTCGCAAGAGTCGGATGCTTTCCATTTTCGTGTTTTTTTTCACCATGAACTCATTATTGAAATTTGGATTTACATCAAGTCGAGAAATTACAGAAAAGCCAGGACAGAAAAGGAGATAGGAATCAAGACAACTGTATGTAAAGTCCAAAAGGAAGATGGGGTTTGTGGAGGGATGGTTGGTAGAATTTCCAGGCCCGTCTATGGAAGTTGAAGGTATGTCTGTGATGATAAAAATAATTTTAGGCCTAAGCTTGTGACCCTAATAATTATTTTTGTTGTAGAATATTTTGTAGGAATGAATCTATAATATTAGCAAAATTAATATACACTAAACTAATTGCATAACATTGGAAAACATAAAACTTATTAAATTAACTTAAAAATTACGGCAGATACTGATTACTGTAGAGGCATTTTGAAAACTTATGTTTTAGGTGATGATGATGAAGGTGTCATGATCTACAAGACCTGCACTGCATACCCCAACATTGCAGAAAAAGAAAGCTCCTTCTTCTCCGGGTGTACCAGCTTTCGAAAGAGTACACTGGATGCCCACTGGGGATCTACAAGGCATAAGAAGTGTGAAGCCGAGGCTAGACGGGAAGAGGGAGGCAATGAGGGCTGCATGGACATCATGATTAGAAACATGACTCAGGCCAAAAAAGATGTTCTCCTGAAACTGTTTAACACAGCATATTTCGTAGCCAAAATGGAATTGCCATTAACTACCTACACGTCGCTGGTATCACTCATGCAGCAAAATGGTGTCAATCTTGACACAAAGCATGTGCAAGGTGTTTATATAATAATTAATCTAGTACTACGATTTTAATTGTATAAGATTTTTTTAAAGTAATGTCCGTTATTAAGGGTTACTTTTCAGTTTGCTAAGTTAATTAATTGATAAATATAGACGCATCGACTTTGATTTAAGATTTTTGGACCCGATTGTGACTGTTCTTCGCGAAGACCAGATTATCAAGCTGAGTCAAACTAGGGCCATAGGTGTAATGTTTGATGGGGCAACGGATGCTAGTTGCAAAGAACAAAAGATGGTGTATGTCAGGTACTGTAATTAGGTTAATGATCTAAGAATTAAGTGTGAACCAATTCAATATAAAAATTGAGTTATTGTAGTATGTACTTTTAGTCTTAGAACTATTCCAACACACTTCAGGTTTATGGATGAAGGAGTGCCAAGAAACGTATTTATCTCTCTTCAAGCTGTCCAGCACGCGAATGTTGATGGCATTTGGCAGGCCATCCAAGACTGTATGGGGAAGGTGGACCCAGAATGGCTCAGCAAGACAATAGGAATGGGCTCAGATGGAGCCAATGCTAATGTTGGCCGAAGGGATAGTGTGGCAACCCGAATGCAAGCCAATGGCCGTAACTACATTCTTGTCCTGCACTGTGTCGCCCACAGGTTAGAGCTGTCAGCCTTGAAGGCAATGAAGGAAAGATAATTTGAAATCTGTGCAAGATATTTTGAATAAAGTTTACAAGCAATACCATTTTTCACCCAAGGCACTTAGAGAGCTTAGAGCTATTGCAGATGCCATGGACGAGAAGGTTCTGAAACAAGCCCGTCTCGCAGGCACACGGTGGTTGCCGCATATGTCAACTGCATTGGGCAAGCTGTGTCAAGGCTACAAGCCTAACACTATCCATTTCCAGCATGTGGCCCAAGCAGGGACAGCTTCCCCAGAAGTTGTAGGACGAGCCAAGTTTCTAGCTGACAAGCTGACCGACTACCGGATACTCAAATACATGCACATGCTGAGGGACATTCTTGAGATCGTGAGCAGGCTGAGTCTGACGTTCCAGACTCCCTCCGAATTTCTAGACGCACTGTTGGCAACACATATGATGAAGCAGTTAGTTTAATGGCTGTTCTGGGACTCGCACCACAATCACATAGTTATTGAAGCTCCCACGCTGACATCGCCTGCCAGCCTTTCACTTGTATAGTCACTGTTTCAGGCAACACAAACTGTAATATACAATAGGTATCATCTCGCTCAACTGTCGCATCTTCCTGGCATGAATATCGCGTCTGTTACTCATAACACACGCGATATACGTTATTTGATAACCAACACATCAGCGTCAGAGGCAAGCATTCGTTGAAAACATCAAAATCGTGATTAATTGGCACTCGCCCACCCAAAATAAAAGTCAAATATCCAGGTCATAGTAGATGTGTTTGATGGGGGGAAATATCCAGGGATGGTTCTGTAAGGCAGCTCTTATCATTATGACCAGAACAATACCGCTTGGCGGTCTATCACCTAGGAGTTTGGATTACATCGCTTATCATCACAACGTACTTGGTGGTGACCTCGATAGTGTCAACATTTTGGAGACATTGTCTGGGTGATGTGCCTCTAGCTGTATGTGTGATGATGTACATCTTCTCTTTAAGTAAGGTATTTCAGAGCTTCTGAAGGCGTGTTGGGTTAGTCGAGTGGTTGTGATTCATGTGAACGCATCGTGTTATCGGTGATATAAAGCCACAGGAAGGCAGCTAGCACCGCCGCCGCTTATAGGACATCAGTATGCGAGCCTCAGGGTCTTATGCTCTCTATGTGTCTCTTTCTCTCCTCATAACTCATAAAGCAACACTTTCGGTTATTTCATATTGACCCTTCGTGTGGTGAGCCTATGGCCGGAGAATCTACGAGTACTGGCATTCTCATTGTTATTTCAAAACTCTACCATGTCCGGCCGAAAATACAGACTCATATATTTCGATGCAAGAGCTATGGGCGAACCCATTCGTTATATATTCGTTCACGCCGGCTTGGAATATGAAAATATCTCCATAAAATTCAAGGATTGGCCGCAAGTTAAACCAAGTAAGTATCTTAAGGATGTTGTGGAGCAGTGGGCGGATCATGGTATTTCTAGTGTGTGGATAACGGCTCAAATAATTGTAGTGGTGTTCCTCCTGTACTAGATAAAGGTGTGTCATGTGTTTAGCCACACCGTTTGGTCAGGAGCCCGTGCTGGAGTTTGATGGACGGAAAGTTGGTCAATCTGTTGCAATCTGTAGATTCCTAGCATCTGAATTTGGTAAGTTAATAGATTTCCAAACGTTGTGATGAGTAACTTCAAGCATGTACTGGCAATAGCGAGCATACACACGCTAATGAATATTCATGCGCATACACTTGTCTGTTTACATATTCATACATATATGCTAATTATATTAATACACTCCACGCACAGCGTTACAAATAAGCAACGATGATTTATCCAACTGTGGTCGTATTGTTATGTCATTGTGTGACGCCCTCGTGTGACTCCGAAAAGGACTTTTACCTGAGGACGCTATTGGTCGCTTGCATGCTGACGTCATTGCTGACCTATCATTGACCTGCGCGCCCCTGAAATATCCATGTTCGGGGCTTATCTATGTGGCGACATTGATAAATTGGTGGGTTTTGAAAATATTCATGAGCATTCATTTATTCTATATGATATATTGCAAATAGTATAAATATAAGAGTGTTATAACAATCCTGGATGTTGCTATGCTTTCCGTTCAGAGGGAGATTGCGGTGAAGTACGAGACCGAAAAGTTCATCACTGGAATGTCAAATCTGGAAAAATGTATACCGGACTCGGATTATCTCACTGGGAACAAAGTAATCTTGGGTCTCTTGACATTCTATGCGATGATGCTTCATTTCATATCATGTTGTGCTGTTGTCAATAATGATACACTTGTGTGTTGCATGATGTAGGTCACGTGGGTGGATCTCTACGTAGCGGCAATGCTGGAGTTTCTGGTAGATGCCGGCAAGACACTTGGATATAAAGCCAGTCTTACTGCTTATCCGAAGCTTGCTGCCATCCAAACCAAAGTGTTCAGCAGTCAAAGAATTGCGCAATACAGAGCAAGCCGCCGGGTTGGCGAATTTGACATGTGAAATGTGTCCCTGAGGAAGTCGTCGCTGGTGTTATAACTCACCTGTGATAATTTAACTATCATACGTTGAAGAAGGCAAAGGGACAATAGAGCTAGATACTATATGCATGGACGGTAAAACAGCATTTTAGCAGTTTAAAAAAACAAACCAGACCTATCATGATGTATTTGAACATTATGATATTCGCACTTACTAACTATGCTTCCTGCACAATAACGATGCCACCCTCCGTATCCGAATACTTCCCTCTTCGTCAACATCCTGATGTGTGCTTAATCATAGCGTCGCTATTGTAGTATTTTGCTCTACAGTCTCTAGAGGCAGCACAGGTGATCGGTGAACGCAAATTCCGGTATTGACTCACGGGATCGAGAGTGACTTTCGCGGAGAGCGCTATTATTCTTCTAATACTAGAGCTTTAAACACCAAGAATGATTCCACTAATCATTACCACTAAGAGTATATTCATCCCTGACCTGTGCCAGTATAGCGTTTAAATCACGTTATGATTACCATCCCTGTCCGGGGATCTTGAAGCAAAATAGAATGCATAAATTGAAGGACTTTTTTTCAATGACCGTAATTCATGTTTCTGCGTTCGTACTATGCACTCATTTTTATCATAACGGCAGCCAATTTGTGAGCGCTATGACAACGGCTACCCACATCTCGCTTGGCGTCCGAAAATCGTTGTCCTTTACTCAAAGAGTTTATAGCTTCGCTAAGAGCGTTCACTCAAGCCTTCCGCCCGAGGAAATATGTCAAGACGCCACCTGTCAATCGAAGCGTTTTGTCATAACGTCTCTTAAAACCACGTGGAATTCTCTGTTTAATTTGGGCCCGTGGTCACCTCGACCAATCAGATGACTCCACATCTTAACAAACGCTGAGCCCCGAGACGTTGCTTTTGTTGATTTCATGGTTTCGTCGCCTGATGACGCGGTGTATTTCGTGTCATTTCATAATCACCACACAGCTTAGCGTAGCTATAAACTCTTTGCTCGAGCCCGTCACAAGTCCCTGTCAAGCAGACAAATGGTTATGTCTACCCCAGGCCAGTTCCCTCGCTCCAGACAGTTAGTGACAATCTAAAGCCACTATTTACAGCGAGTGCATGAAAGAAGGAGAATCTTTCACTGCGCTTGATAACGAACACCCTTTACTCCATACGCTACAGAGAGCCCAGAGAAACTGAGTCACTCTCCCACTGTGCCTTTGTCCCAGTAGTGTACATTACGACATATGAGCAAAAGAAGCTGCGCACTGCAACAGCTGTCAACCAAACAGAACACTGAACAGAAAATAATGTCATTTCCGACCTATCCATATTAGCCCAACAGGCCAACAGTCGGAACGTCTGAATAACCTTGAAATATTGGTCTGCTAGTATTGTGGTTGTTAAGTCCAAGCTGCAAAAGTGGACATGTGTTAAGATTAACTCTCATCAACAGACTTTTCCATTGACAGGCTGAGAATAAATTTCAATTGCCTTTCAAGCAATCTTGACTTGTCCCTCCAAATGGAGTTTAATCTAAAATTTCCAAAGCAGAAATTGTTAAGATTGATTTGCATCAAAATTGTCACAAGTGACAAAATACTACATAGGTTTCAAGGGCATGTTTGATCACATTAACTAAAACACTTAAGCTTATTCCCTTTAGGGGTGCTCATGTACAACCAAATATAATAAAACCTTACTACATCTAGTTTGAAGATTAACACACTGAGGGAAGCAATGTATGCTTCAGGACATGTTTTTGGGGAATATATTGAGTAGCATTCTCAGAGGGAGAGCACATGCTTACTTAAAGTCCACTTCAGCACACATTAGACACTGATATTATTACACTAAAGTGCAATGAAATGAGAAAATACGTTACCTGGACAACACTAAATGGGAGATGAGGTTGTGTTTCCACCATACTGCCTTCAAGCCACTTGTTGCGCCAAACAGCTATCATAGAAGAGAACGTACAGTTGTACAGGTCCCTGTCTTTAAAAGAATTAGCTTCACCTGAAATGCTGTATGTTTCATACGTAACACAGAATCCATGTAATGGATGTATTGGGTGGCAAGATGTTGGTTAGATTCAGATAGTATATCAACAGATCAGTAGGGTGATCTTAAATGTGTTTTATATGCAGTGGCATGTGCAGCAGAAAATGCAAACCAACAGCACATCATGTTGATCTCTGCCATATAGGCAACTGGTAGAGGTTTATTACAGCCATAATCAAGCCAACAGGTACTCTATGAAAGTTATGAAAGGCACAGGTTTATGATGTTTTCATTATTGTCTCAGGAAAAAAGTTTAAATCCATGGGCATTTGCTTCCTGTCCTACAATTCTTATCCTCAATAATGGTATTCGAAAAAAATAAAATGAATGGTCCATTATAAAACAAAATGTAAGTTTCAGTGATATACTTCACAAGGTGCATGAACTGGAATGTGTGTAATATGTAATAGAACAAAGAGTTTGAGGAAAGTGGTTGATGGCCCTTTAGGGGATCTACCATGTATATTTTTATTCAGCAAGGAAGCTTATATGAATATAAGAAACTATCACTTACTTTTCAGGTTAACAACATGGACTTCCACACAGGAAATAAGAAGACATTGCATGCACCTTGGTACCAGAGAACTCAGTAGATGGTCTTGTTGAGCAAAGGTGTATCATCCACATTAAAATTGTTGCAGTAGAACTGCGAGGTAATAATGACTAAGAGAAGGCACCAGGAACTGCTCTAGATGGTTTTCATATCACTTCAAGTACTGAAGACAAATGTCACAAGCCACACTGTCCCATCCCGGATCTTTCTACAATTTGACTTAACCCCACCTTAGCTCATTTTCCTTGAACTATACTTAACACCAGTAAGGCTCCACAATCAATGTAAATGACCAAACATCAAATGGAGTAAACACTCTTCTTCACCTCCTCGATGGCGTTTGGGTTAGACTATTATGACGGTCATAACGGTCCTAATGGTCGACTCCTAGAGACAGTAGACGCTTGAAACTCATTGTCACTCGACAGATGGTGCTTGCTCTCTGTTGGAAGACAATTGCTTGAAACTAACAGGTGCCGTCGAGTCATCATTATGATGATCATAATCGTCACCATAATCGTCATCGCCGTGTGATAAAGAACAATAGTCTGTCGCGTTCATTGAAATCGAGTTTTCCCAGTGCGAACGACTGTAGTCTTGTAAGACAATGTGGTGATTGTGACAACAACATGGCGATCGTGCTGTTGTCTTGGTACAGGGCTGTGATGACAATAATGACTGGCGAATTGAGTCAACCACGTCGCATACAACAATGACCAATATATATATATATATATATATATATATATATATATATATATATATATATATATATATATATATATATATATATATATATATATATATATATCAATAGCAATGGAAATTGAATAATGTTGGATTGGGTGACCTAGAAAATGGACGCTAGGTTCGATATTATCAATCAACATGAAGCCGTTTGTGGGTTCAATTTGGTGGTTGAAACAAGGCTGCAATTTGTACTGCGAGTATCTGACAAGAATGTTGGCAATGACTTCTTCAGCATTCACATAAAGCACAATCGAGGGAAGCTATTAACTAAAGTAATGAAAATAGACAGCGTAGCGTGAAAATGGGACATTAACTATAGTGGCCATCACACAGTGGAACAGCACACGTAGAAACTTTTGAGCTGACAATGGACGGACTTCTACTCACCCATGTGGAATTACAGCAGCAAACAGCGAGAAGAGAGACTTGACTGGTGCTATGCTAAAACCATGATAAGACATAATGAGCCATTGTTTATGATTGTGTGGCATCTGTATTAAAGAAGATGATTTGAATGTTTTATTTGCGACGACTGCAATGCTTAATCTTTAGGAAAGGTTGATAATGACAATAATGGCTGGGGTCTAATCATTACAAGCTACAATTCATTAATTGCACACAGTTCAACAGACAATGCTAGATCCATGCCATCAGAGGAATGCGTTCTGTTAGCCACGTGATAGCTACGCTGCATTGGTTTTTGATATCATATTTCAGATGTAGGCAGATAATTCAATTGAACCTGTCAATTTATGCTACGAATTATGTCCAGTATTGAGCATTTAATGTACTAATCCAGGTCATAAATAATGATTGCAAAACACGTTTATGTTCATTCACTTTGCATTTACTCAGAGAAACACACCCATACCCTTTTTATCGTTCTCAACTATTTCGATCATGATTTATTCAAATGTGTCGATATAACATCATTTGTTGTAATTATAATCAATTCTACAAATTTCTCTGTTTGATATCTTACAATTAAAGGCTATCAGTTATATGGCTTTAGGCAAGCGCTATGAATGTCATCCTTCTCCGTTTAAGCAGGTGCGCCACACAGAACAAACACCTGCAGTGCATTTGAGAACGGTAATGAAAGCAGTGAATTATTTATCGTAACAGTGTAACTCTACTCAAACCATTAGGCGTGGCAAATGAGGTTTCTGATTATATTTGGGTTTGAGTTAAAACATCAAATGCAACACGAAGCCAGGTATTTGGAATATCGTGTCACATCGACGTGATGCATTAAAAGGTCATATTCAGCTACCCGAGATTGTTGTTTCGAATCACTTCCATTAGCCAGTTATCTCAATTTCATCTCCGGCATCATTTCCACACAAAATAGACTTCCTCGTCTGATATGACATCTAATGACAGTATGTTTAGGAAGCCATAGAATTAGCGTAACAGGCTTCCATCCATCCATTATAACGGAACTGGGAAGATACTGTGAGGTCTCCATTGTTGCATGGTATATGGTTTCGGTCAGAAGTGGCAAAACATCCCACCGCTGAACCTATTATGCATGGCCAACGATCACACACCTTGCCAGTGCCTCACATACATGTCTCTAGCATTAACTTTGAAAACGAAAAAAAATCACTGATCGTATCAGTGATAAATATCAAATGTCCAATCCAATGCGTCACAATTAGACACAGTTCCTTATGAGATATCATTGGGTTTGAAAGTGCTGACAGGGAAAAATTCATGGTAAGTATCTCAACTATTTTGACAACACATGCTACACACTACATTGGTTTTTATACTTTGTAATGCCCGTCAATGCACAAGCTCATTTCAACTGGTTATAGTGATACCTTTGTCCAGACATCGACACTAAATACGTTCAGTAATTCATTTCTCTCTGGTAAGTTGTGTCACTAAGGCATTGTCATTGACGCTTGATAGTGACAAGTATGATGATATTACCTGAAATGAATTGTGCACCAGTTACACAATAACTCAGGATTGTATATATTGGATACCATGACGGTAGCTTACTCAACCAGTTCTGAAGGTGAACATTTTCTTAACATGCTCATAAGAAATTTACACCAACAGGTCTCAGTTCAGTAGACCAGTTAAAGCAAGAATTTCCCTCTGCTCACCCCACTTCACAATCTATGTATTCATACATATATTTCCTTTGATCAGCGACTGAAATAGTTGCAATTTATCGATGCGTTCATATGACATAAGATACCTGAAAAAAATCCTTGCTGACAAAGGAATGCAATTCCCTAAGCTGCCTTGCATCTTGCATTTTTTTTTATGACTGTTGTGTTCTACATCCGACACGAGCAAAGTTAATCATAAAACTAAATAGTTGCACGCGAGATCCAGTATGCTCCAAGGGAAAGATTGATCAGATGCCAAAATGATTGAGTTATTTATGTCAAGCTAAATAGTCTTACATATTGGATGTGCCACACACACAAGCCATAGAATAATAAGATCAAAATGGATACCATTGCCTTCAACAATAACACTGATGAGAAATCTGCAAGTCTATTTAGTTGTTATGATATGTCCCAAGATGTTCTTCCATCAGATACGATGTTGAATTCAGCTCGACTTTTACAATGTTAGCACCCCCATCACTTACGGTCAGAAATATGATTGGCCGTGCATTTTGTCGAACATGAAACAAAAAGACCAATACGCGCGTTAATGGTGCCTCCAGTGCAATGCATTGATGAGAACCAATCCATGCACTGTGCTGCTGACAGATAAATACAAAATATGGATGTTTGGGTGACAAGTCATGAATATACTTTTAATCACTGTTTTGTCTTGTTCTTTGCAAAGAAGTGTATGTGCTTAACATTTTTTTTAACCTTCAAATATTCCTGATATTGAATCAACTGAACAAATAATGCATAACCAGTATTTGTGCTAATTCATTTACGCAGCTCAGTCGTATTGGATCCTTTACCGGACTGAGTTTGGGGCATACACAAGGTGGTTAATTGAGTAGCTTCTGATACAAGCTGCAAATAGTAAAGCATAGAGTTAACGCAAAACGAAACCAATTTGTAACCTGCATACCGAGACAAATGATGGCGGGCGAATATGCTATCATAGTTAGCATATGCCACCTGCTACAGAATCACGCGTGCTGCAAGTCTTCCGATATATCTTCCACCCAGACTCAATTAATGTCAGCATACTGACAATAATTCTAACTAAGACCCAGCTTGTACATACACTTTCAGTTAACATAAAAAGCACAGAGAGCGCAGAACCACTCACGCAACACACCGCGTGCATATGTGAGGGCGTCGCCATGGGCTACAGCAGATAATAGTTCAAGAGTCCCTTTGTAGCTCACAGTAGACAGGCGTGAGCTGTGGTACATGGCGCCGGACGCTCTTTTATTTAAGCCATATGCTCCCATCTTTATAACCTAACACTAGAGTGCACCGTCTACTGTCTCTCCTATAGCTCACTTCGTGGTTGTTTAATTCTGGTCAATCGTGAACGACAAGCAGCCACAACTAGCTCATCTCTATTTACTGCATCAAACGATTCTTCCGTTGGTACCGAGGGTCCACTCGATCAATGCTAAAGACAGTGGGCGTTATGAATAACAAAGATTAAGTGAGATAAAGCAAATAATTCGATGTGTGGAATGTTCTAGCACACTTCACATCCAGGCCATTTAGCTCACGGTCAGAATCCCCGGCTGCGACCATCTTATTTCTTCCCTTTCATGACACCCTCTCACTATTGCTCATTTCTTTTCACATATATACTCTCCCTCTTCCTTTCTCCCTCTCATTCCCTCCCTCCTTCCCACTTATGTGCTGCAATCCAATCACCTCCCACCGCGGGAATAAATCCCATATGTTTTAGATAAAACATGACACAGGGTTCCTATTAATGGACAAAGGGATCAAATTCCATCGAAGCTAAATCCCAGTGGGACCACAATCGCATTTTCCATTTGTCAGTACATTACCGTTTGTAGATTGAAGGATATAAGGCAGCGTGTGCACCGCTACAAACACAGAGATCCACAACTCATCCCACCCACGACCCTGCACACCAAACGCATTGACAGCACTCTGTCATACACGCATGAATTATGTACGTCACTACCCTCATCAGCACCACATATAGTGCCACCTGAGTGTTGAGTTCCAGATGAGGCGGCATCGTGTCTCTGTATAGGCCTTGCATAACAAGGATCACATTGCTTACGCCTGCTACTTGGTGAGGAGACCTGCAGCGTGAAAGAGATTTTTCGTCATCTCATTTGTTCATTTTTGCTCCCTACATGAGCTATCTAATATGGAGACATTTCAGGGAGTAAGTGATGTCAAAACAAGTCGACGTTTGACCGAATGTCACAATGAAAGCAAAGCAGATCAAACGACATCTGATTCGGCGAATAGAAATCACGATCGGGTACGAGTCAGCGAGGCAACCAGTTCTGAGATTACCTCCGCTAGTGATGCCACGCCAGAAGATCGTCACGAGAGTATGAGCAAAAGAAAATCGGTCAACTTCAATGAGGGTCACGCCGATGATGTGCCTTGTCGAAAAAGGCTGGTTAGAACTCCTACTCCGCACTCAAGTTGCAGCACCTCCGATGGTTATTCGCTGTCTATTGACGAGGAAGACCAAGACACGGATGATGCTTTTTCTTGTCTCAGCCAGCTGCCCTCGGAAAAGAAGTGCTCCACCGCAAATATCCTGCCGGGTTCTGATCCGTGATGCAATCAGTGAGTTGGCAGGAAGTCGTGGCTTTGAAATGAATCTGGTTACAAATTGATATGGATGAAAAAAGATCAACAATGTCACTGAATTCGACAAGAGTAATCGAAATTATTTCATAACAAGTGTAAGAGTATTTTGCTCATTTTTACTGACCTAGTTCGTCCGGTTCGGTATGTGATGTGAAGTGATACGTATATAAAGTGTACTTTACGCCACCTGCTGTAATAAAACGAGTCTGTGAAATCTCTCCACTTAATGTGGCTCTCCTATAACGCTCGCGTACACTAACTATCACATCTATAAAGTGATGGGTTACTTTATGAAAGTATTCTCATGTTTGTGTTCTCATTGTGTTGTGAGCTATACCCACAAACGGGACAATTCTAGAGCGTCATGCAAGAGTGTCTCTGAAAGTAATAGTATTGGTGTTTACAACAACAGATTCCTGTTGCGAGCAAGCGTTTTATTCATCCATCTTACAATCATTACATGTCATGTCGCACCCAGTTTTAGACAGTGCACTTACTGAGGTTAGTAAAGCAACATTACTAATTTTAATCAAGAAGTAATAGTGATGCTAGTACAGCAACATTGCTGATGTAAGTGAAGAAAGATTACCTATGTTAATAACGTATAATGTTAATCTAGCTACATTACCACGGCATTAAAGTGAAGTTAGTGAAGGAACATTATCAATAAGTACATCGCCAATGCAGTTAAAGAAGCATTACCGGCGCGTTGAAGACCGATACCATGTATCCTGTTAAATACCTTTACATGCCAACATCACCCATCACCTCACACACCTACACCACCACTCCCATCCCAAAACCTCACCACCGTCCGACTACGCATCAACACAAGCAAACAATCATATTCCAATTTTACACTGCTATTTTTTCATATCCCTTGCTTAGCGCACTGCATTACATTACCGTATTGGCATGGATTATGAGCTATGTTTCCATATTTCCAAAACATCGGTTGTTGATGTGATAAAACAATTGTCCATTATTTTGTTTATCTTTGTCATTACAATTAATGCTTCCTTATGATTGTTCTCTATTTGTTGTTGAATGTCAATATTACGAACCATTTTCATCTGAGACAAATGTGGTCACTGATCGTGGAACAGAGAACAAACAGACCTTGTCAAGGTTAGATATAACAGTATTTATGAGTGGGGAATGATAACAGCCCGTATATTTACACTGCTCGAGATCAAGATGAAAAAACATGACGTTGATTATGATGTTTGAATATCGACCACGCACAACTATAAATGCATCATGTGACTTCAATATATATATATATATATATATATATATATATATATAGAGATATATATATATATATATATATATATATATATATATATATATATATATATATATATATATATATATATAGATATATATATATATATATAGTATATATATATATATATATATATATATATATATATATATATATATATATATATATATATATATATATATATATATATATATATATATATATATATATATATATGTTGAGGTCACATTTTGCATTCACTGTTTTGGGTGGTCGATATTCAAACATCATAATCAACGTCATGTTTTTTCATCTTGATCTCGCCTCGTTGTTAAGAACCACGTCAAAGTTCTATGTTCTGTTTCATTTTCACTTCCCTAACTGTAGACAGTCTTTCCAAGACACTGCCCTCTTGATCAGTAACTGATAGCCGAATCTCACTCTCCAAAACATTAGTGATGACTGCTCAAGGGGAAATATGCATCTACTTAGCTTAAACTGATTGCTTGCTTGCGCATGAATAGGATTTTCTCTTGCATGTTCAGCTAATTGTCAGCTGCCATTTAAGTATGCTTTGAGCATATGACAAAGAAGAATCTGTACTTGAAACGGATATCCAAGAAGTAAGAAAATCAACTAATTTTGACTAGCGATTCTCTAGTGAGCAAATAATAATGACTAGAACTAGAAGCAGACAAAGATAAGTGACATGGCATAGATCGACCAGACTAATGAGGTACATGTTAGGCTACCGCATCTGATGAGGTACATGTTACGCTTCCGCTACTGATGAAGTACCCGTTAAGCCCCCTTGACTGCAGGGGGGGGTAGGGGAGGTGGGGTTAGAGGTAGAATAGATGGGAAAAGAGATGGTGACTAAGAGAACATCACCAGCCTGTATGACAACACATTACCCCCCCCCCCCCCCCCCCATACATGTTGACACGTTGCAGTCAACACTTACCAACCCCATGGAAATGGATTGCCCCCTCTACCCGACCCTCGCCAGCCGATGCGCACAGCAGCTGAGACACCCACTTGCCTTCAAAAACCAACTATCGTTCTTTGCTTGCGAATCGACGACGCAATAGCCGTTGGCTTTGATATATCCCTTTAACATTCAGCAGCCAGCAGTTGAGCTATCGGTTCTTCTCCTGTGTTGACTCGTAGCCGGAAATATAGAAACGATTATAACATAACAATGGGTCCGTTATCTTATACATTCATTGAAGACTTCATCACATTTTATCTGTTCTGTATCTAATTCAATATATATATATATATATTTAAATATATAAGTCACATATTGCATTTTTAGTTGTGCGTGGTGTATGTTCAAACATCTTAATCAAGTCATCTATTTTCATCGTGATCTCGCCTCGTTGTCCAAAGTTCAATGATCTATTTAATTTTCACCTCCTTAACTGTAGGCAGTCTTTCCATGTGGGACGACACTGCCTTCTTGACCAGTAACTGATAGCCGAATCTCACTCTCCAAAACTTGAGTGATGACTGCCCGAGAGGAGATATGCATTCACTTAGCTTAAGCTGATTGCGTGCTTGCGCACGAATAGGATTTTCTCTTGCATGTTCAGCTAATTGTCAGCTGCCATTTAAGGGAATGGGTCCGTGCTATTTATATCAGTTAGAATTTTGTAAAATTTTGAAAATAAGCTCTTTGAAGCCCCATAATCAGATTTCCAGAAAAAAACTTTGGGTACCCAAACTGGTTTGGTTGCTGTGACAACTTGATTGATACCCCTGTCACGCCAATATCGGCCCCGAGATGACAATTTTTGAGAGTGATACTGATTACACAATAAATATGATAATTAGTAATAATTTCAATATATATATTGCTAAATATCACTTTGTGTGTATGTAACGACAGATATGTGTTTTAAGTACCAATCATACTAATTTAGTAAATATAATCAGAGTGAAATTAAAATTAATTAACTGTATAATTGATGATTGTTTGCTAAAAAAAAATATTTTTTTACCCTAAAAGGTCCAGCTAAAAAAAGAACACATAGAAAATTCCTATTTTGTCCTATTTTATAATTTAATGTATATGCTTCATCTATAGAAAATATGAACTAGCGTTCCCAAACTAATTTTGTCAAAAATTGCAGTTTTATAATTTGTCTATTGGCGAAAAATAGCATGTTTTCGCTTTCTTGTAAGGGCCGAATTCTTCACCAGGGCTTGGATCAGGAATGTGACGCTTTGTTGTGTACTGGGGTCCCCAAACCACATATCGAACAGTTCATAGTAAACACACTTGCATATCCAATTAGCTTCTCCGACTCAATGTCACTGAGCTGTAGATCGTTTCCACACACAACACAGCCATTCTTCAGCTGTTTGGCTAAGTGTCCCACATTGATAACACGATTGCCGTCTGTGAGTGCGTTTGTTTTGACGGCTACACAAGTATCTGTACTATCCTCACTAGCAGAGATCGGGGGAGGAGGCAGGCCGGTACTCGTGTTTACAATTGAGCGATCGGAATCTGGGTCAACCACAAACATGCCAGACGTCGCGTGAAACTGATCATGGCATTCGTCCTGTTCATGTAGACTGTCATCCTCGAGTATCGCCAGCGCCTCTTCGAAACTCACCTCGTCTGTTTGTTTGCTAGAATTATGCCTTCGAATCTTCAGAAACTGTTCTAGTTTTCTTTTTTTGCCTTTAGAGCAGTATTTGCCAAGAGAATCACGAGTTTTTCCATACATTTCGATATTGACAGTGTGTTTTGACAGGTTGTTGGCGCGGCTGTCAGTCGTTACAACGGCTAGAAATAACAAAACACGCGCCGGAAAACATGTGCAGGAAGTGTGCGCAGTAGATCACGGACCCATTCCTTTAAGTATGCTTTGAGGATATGACAAAGAAGAATCTGTACTTGAGACGGATATTCAAGATGTAAGAAAATCAACTAGTTTTGACGAGAGAGACGGGAAGTGGGGAGCGGTAGGAGAGATTAAGTGTGATTTGGGGGAGGTCGGGTTGTAGAAAGAAAAGATGGGAAAAGGGCGAGAGGGATGGTGACTAAGAGAACATCACCAGCCTGTATATGATAACACATTACGCCCCCTACATACATGTTGACACGTCGCAGTCAACATTGGAAATGGATTGCCCCCTCTCCCCGACTCTCGCCAGCTGAGGCACCAACTGTAGACGAGTAGACGACTCGTGAGAACGCCTACCCCTCACGCCAGTAACGACCCGGATGAGCTCCCACGTGCGGTCGATGACGAGAGTGGAGTAGTACCGCCTGACGTGGCTACTCGTCAACACCAACCTAAAGCGGAGGTAGGAAGTGCAGAAAGCACTCCACACTCCTACAATCGTCATCCTGGTCACATCGCAGCAGGTGTTTCTGGGGCCACCATAGATTAAAATTATGATTGATATCATCAAGTTCGGACAGTAGTGTGTGAGGTAAGTTCAGTCGGTGAGCGCATTGGTAAAAGTCGTGTCATATCAGACGGAGAGGTTATTGATGGATGTCTTGTGCAAATCGATTGATAACAGAATGATAGATAAGTAGCAAAAGTTCGGCTGTCGTTGGTTTACGTCCTTATTTTACTTCAATTATTATATTTGTTATTAAAAAGATGTTCAAGATATGTTTTAAGCACTTGATGAAATCCAACATCTAGTTCTATATTACTCATTACGCATCAGGTAAACTAATAATAATGCCCTATATGAAGTAGTTTTATTGCATTGTCCTTGACAACTGTGATAGTAATGTAAAAATATAATTTGATTGCAATTGTTGACCATGCAATTGCATATATTCAGTAGTTCTTGGATTTCCTCCAAGCGGTTATCAACTGAGCCAGGTTACCTCCCCCATCCTGTAGACGTTTATGGGTATCATATCATAACATTATCATTTACTTAAGATCACTGAGATAATATCCAGGAGGATGCTTTCCTAGGAAGATCCGGAAGAGAGATTTTCTCTTTTTATTTGCGATTCTCAGTCGCCATATTTGCCAATCGATGTGATTGTTGCAATTGTGTGTGAGATAATGGCAGACTCTATATGGGAAAAGGGTGGGAACAATGGAGCAAATACATTCATGAGCATATGTGCTGCATCAAGCAAGCGATCACTATGACTTCGGTTACATCAATGTTATTTAATTCCTATCACCTCTTGGAGCCATGCACAGAGAAACATTATTGCCTCCATTCAATCTAAATTGCTGCATGTAAATGCCTTTAACACGCCCATAGCTGTGACACAAGCTCATTGGTATTTTACTGCTTTGAACAAGCCTTTCGTTGGTGCTAAGAGTCTACTAAACAGCGCTGGATGCTCGAGAGAGTTTGTGTTATGCTGAAAGGAATAAAAAAATTGTCAAACGATGCAACAAGTAACATGCATTAAATTTGGTATCATGCTTTTAATCACAGGCCATTTCACTCAGGGTTAGAATATCTGGCTGTGAGCATATCTTATCGTCCTTTCAACTTCATAACCCCTCTCACTCTTTCTCTTTCTTTCTCGCACATATGCTTACCCTCTCTCTTTCTCCATTTTCTTCTCTTAAAGGTCTCGTTCTATATCTCTCTTTCTCGTCTTCTCTCTCCGTTAAAGTTAAGTTAACTACGCCCTCCAGATTTTATGTGCCAATACTTCACACCTTCCTCAAAATGTAATAACAAACGGAACAAAATACAAAAATTACAGTATGTACACCCACAAATTTAGTACTATAAATTGTACGTACCCAATGCAAAGTTCTTCCGACTAATCGGATCTAAACTAAGGCGTAAATCGTTCGGCTAACTTGGTCTCAGGACCTGACAAACATATCCGAAACATATCAGTTATTACAATTTATATCATAATCACATTAAAGAGTGATATACATGACGATCACCACCAGTGAACATCTGCAATAAATCATCTCATGCAAGAACAACTCTGCGAAATGGCAACCCAAATATATCAATGCCCGTATGCGTCACACATCCACCTCCAACCACGCGAATAAATCCCCCAAGATTAAAGAAAAACATGACTCATGTTCTGATCAAATGTCATTAAGGTTATATACAAATGGGACCACACACGAAGGGTTGATATGCTGTGAGTGGATTCGGATGAGAATGGAATTAGTCGTGGATAATTGATTGAAAGGTAGTCTCGAAATCTGTAATGTATGTTTGCTGGTGCTTTATTGAATTGAGTGAATGAACAAGAAGTGTGAATCCTGGGTGACTTAGTGAAAGGCTGTTTAAAAACTAGTATATTGTATATTTAGTGAATGGCCATGGAAGGTGTGAGCTGTATAAAAGGAGAATGATTGCGGCAGAGTGTCGCCGGTTATCAAAATAAATATCTAAACCACAAATCGCTTCGTCTGTAGCTCCCACCTGCGACAACACTACGATATGTCGGAACCAAACTACAACTATACAGAGATTATCTACGGCCATCATTCCACGCACTAATACCTGAATACGCACATCATATGCATTGACAGCACTCTGCATTTGGCCACATAGGCTTTGGGAGTGATATACACATGAATAACGCACTTTACTACCCTCATCAGCACCGAATATGTATTCTGACATAGAAAGTGTTGACAGGCAGATGAATCGGCGTCGTGTCTCCGCATAGGCGCAATATTAAGAGGATTACCTTGTGTTGCCCCATTACTTAGTGGGAAGGCTTGACTACTATTGCTCCCTATAGATTGAGATCATCCATAATTCGGTGACGTTTTATGGAGGAAGTGACAATGTTACACCAAGTCCACTTGACAAGGACGACACTCGCTCAACAGAATGTCACAATGAAACAAAAGGCAATCAAACGGCATCTGATTCGATGAATATAAATCACAATCTGCTACATGACAGTGAAGCAAGTACTTCTGGAAATACCTTAACTTGTGATGCAAGGCCAGAAGGTCATCACAAAAGTCGGAGCAAAACTGCATTGAGGGTCACACTGATGATGTGCCTTGTTGAAAAAGACTAGTAAGAACTCCTACTTCGTTGCAGCACCTCTCGTGATTATTCACTGTCTATTGACGATGATTGACAAGACCCGGATGATGTTTTTTCTTGCCTCAGCCCTCGGATAAGAAGTGTGCCACCATCGTTAACCTTTCAAATTCTGATCCGTGAGATGTAGTAATTCGTATGGTCTCAAATATTTACATATTTGATATTAATCGGTTTACCAACTACTATGAGTGCGAATAGAGCTTGCCAGGTTCTGCATGCAAGGTAATGTGATACATATATGTTATAAGCCACCCGCTATGATAAGATTGATGCATGAATCCGTTACAAGAAAGCACCAAATATTCGCTTTCACTAACTATGACATGTTTCAGGTGAGCGGCCACGTTATTATAATTCCCCAAGTCAATGCCACTTCTGCTTGCGTTTTTTCTGTATTATAATAGGTTTTTTCATCCAATGTTATCTGTGCCGCTGTGTGCGGTATTTGTGTTTACAGCACCTGAGTCTTGTTGCACTCATTCAATACATTTATGCTTTAATAGCATCATTGCATGGCATATCGCAAAGTCAAGATAGTGTATATAAGTAAAGCAGCATGACAGCGGATTGCGAAGCACAACAACATTACTGATGCTAGTTACATCACTGAATCTGGTGAAGCGACATTACCAATGTAAATCAGAAAGCATTACCGATGCCAGCAAATAAGCATTACATTACCGATGTTACTGACATGTTTACGAACACTGTTTTCATATTCGTGCAGAAGAATCTCTTGTTGACGTGATAAAACTGTTCTGCATAATGGCATATCCCTATTAAAAACCTATTCCATCTCTATAAAAACAAATGTGGTCACTCATCGTTGGGATGGAGCTTAAAACAAACTAACTTATCAAATGAGTACTAATGATGGGGGAATGAAAACAAATAAACGAATATTTTCTACACAAATATTGATAGAAACAGTCTTTATGACGCTCATTCAACTTAATTCAACATTGAAGCATTAATCTATTGTTCAAAAAGGCAATGTTGTGTTTGTTTGTTGTAGTGGACGATGTAATGTGACCATTTCTCTGCGACCGTGGAGTTTTATGAGGTGTAAGGGAGCACCAATGGTATAAACAATTTAAATGTCAAGAAACCTAGTTAGCAATATACAATTGAAATACTTCAGTGTTCAACAACCATTCAGTTGATTCAGTAAATTGCTCATCATACAACCATCGTCTTATAAATGCTCTATCATTTAACAATAGGATGCAGAAATTCAAACATTGCAAGTCTTGTTTAATTATTTTTAGTCTTTGGTCATGAAACCATGTAGAATACAGTGTATACATTAATTGACAGCTGCCATTTAACTATGGTTTGAGAGGATGCCATTGTTCATATACTGAATATGACAAAGAAGAAACTGTACTAGAGACGGAGATCCAGGAAATAGTAAAATGATATAATTTTGACGCGCCATTCTCTTGGGAGCAAAGGTAGATAATACTGACTAGCACCAGAAGCAGACAAAAGTAATTGACATGGCATAGGTCAACCAGACTAATGAGGTACATGTTAGGATTCCGCATCTGATGAGGTACATGTTAAGCCTCCATATCTGATGAGGTACCTGTGTAGCCCCCTCAACTGATGAGGTAACTGTTAAGCTCTATCTGATGAGGTACATGTTAAGCTTCCATATCTGATGATGTACCTGTGTAGCCCCCTCAACTGATGAGGTAACTGTTAAGCTATATCTGATGAGGTTCATGTTAAGCTTCCATATCTGTGAAGCCCCTCCAACTGATGAGGTATATGTTAAACTACCACATCGTACGAGGTACCGATTATGCTAATAGTTGCATGGAATCGATATTGATCCCGTGGTTTTATACGGAGTTTGACTTCATCGAGCTTCATTTGGTCGACAGAGCTTAACCCGAATGGCACCAGGCAAAAAGTACAGAAATCAACCAGGCGACCATTGAGTTACTATATGATCACTGGACTTACGGTACCCAGGGAGGTAAGAATTGGCTGATTAAATGCACTTTAATTGTATACTGCATGAATGATGGAATGAAAATCGCATTGAGAGAGGAAGGAGACTTGGGGTGGGGCAAGAGAGATAAATTGTGCGTTTTTGATGTGGGGTTGGGGTTGGAGGTAGAAGAGAGGGATTGTGACTAAGAGAACACCACCATCCTGTATTTTGCACCCCTTATATACCTGTTGACACTTGGCTCAGTAAACACCAAGCCCGTGGTAATATATTCTACCCCTCTCCCCGACCCTCGCCAGCCGAAATCGCGCAGCAGCTAGACACCTACTTGCCTTCAAATACCAGCTAACATTCTAGGTTCGCGAATCGACACACAATAGCTGCAGCAGCTAGCAGTTGAGCATTTACTCGATTCTACTCCAGTGGTGGCTCGTAGCCGGTTAGATGAGTGACTCTTTTTTTATCAATTACTACAACAAAATGGGTCAGTTATCTTATACATTCCTTGAAGACCTCATCACATTTTATCTGCTCTTCACTGCTGTTTCATTCGTTTTGACGCCATAGGTCAAAATGGATTTGACGAGTGACTCTTGCTTATTTGACAATCACCATGAGGTTGCTTCTCCATCGATTATCGAGGGCAGAGCCGACAAAAGCAAATGTGCCACTGAATGCTGCGATATGAAGCCAGCGTCAGACCATTACCCTCCTACGACCACCTCAGATCCAGATACCAAAATGAACATCGTCATCGGCTCTACAAGATGAAGACGCGTTCTGTTAACTTCAATGACAGCGTGTCAGACGACGTACCGTGCCGTAGACGACTCGTGAGAACGCCCACCCCTCACGCCAGTAACGACCCGGATGATATCCGTCACGATGTCAATGACAAGAGTGGAGTAGGTCCGCCTGACGTGGCTACTCGTCAACGCAAACCTATAGCGGAGGTAGAGAGTGCAGAAAACACTCCCCACCTCACGGCAGGTGTTTCTGGGTCCACAATAAATTGGTTTATGATTGTTATCCTCAAGTTCGGACAGTAGTGTGCGAGGTAAGTTCAGTCGGTGAACGCATTGATAAAAGTCGCGTCATGTCAGACGAGAGGTGTTTGATGAATGTCTTGTGCAAATCGAGTGACAACAGGTTAACAGAGAAGTTTGAAATGTAAGATCAACTGTCTTTGGTTTACGTCTATATTTTACTTAAACTGTAATATTTTGTGTAAAATAGGTGTTCAAGATATGTTTGTAGCACTTCCTACATCTAGTTCTATATTGCTCATTATGCATCAGATAAACTAATGATACTGTCCTATATGAAGTAGTTTTATTGCCTTGTCATTGACAACTGTAACAGTAATATATAAATATAATTTGATTGCAATTGTTGACCATGCAATTGCATATATTCAGTATTTCTTGGATTTCCTCCAAGTGGTTATCATCTGAGCCAGGTTACCTCTTCCATCTTATAGACGTTTATGGGTATCATATCATAACATTATCATTTACTTAAGATCACTGAGATTATTTCCAGGAGGATGCTTTCCTAGGAATATCCGTTAGAGAGATTTTTCTCTTTTCATTTGCGTTTCTCAGTCGCCATACTAGCCAATCGATATGCTTGTTGTAATGGTGTGTGAGATAATGGCAGACTCTATATGGGAAAAGGGTGGGAACAATCGAGCAAATGCATTTACGAGCATATGTGCTGCATCAAGCAACCGATCACTATGACTTCGGTTATATCAATGCTATTTAATTCCTATCACCTCTTGGAGCCATGCACAGAGAAACATATAAAAAATATTGTCTTTGCTTCTTTCAATCTAAATTGCCTTCAACACGCCAATAGCTGCCTTTCTCATGTTAAGCTTTACAAACAAGCAGAAATACTCATCTGACGAAAGCGTGCGTCAAAATGAGTACAGCCAATGGGTGTCTATCCATATGGAGCTTACCTTATCAAGAGATATTATGAAGCTATTAATTTAATGACTGCTCTGATAATCTCACCACAGTCGCACAATTATCGTAATTCTCATGCAGACATCACCTGCCAGAAAATAAACATGGATGATAACGATTTGGGACAATAAAGATTGTGATAATCACTAAGTAGCTGCAGTACAGAAAAGCCCCGCTACTTCCCTACAAAAACCCGTCCAACAGTGTAAGCTCTGCAAATGGGCAAAAACATTATCTCAATCTTCAACTTCTAACACCTGCATCTAGATGTTATTCATTTCCTAGGTTTACATGAAAGTGTTGTAGTGTTTCTCTTGTTTCTATGATAGCTTAATGATGGCATTTCCTTCACAGTCTATTGATTCCGGTCAATTGTTAACGGCAAACTGTGGCGCAAGCTCATTGGTATTTGACTGCTTTAAACGTGCCTCCCCTTGGTGCCATGGGTCTACTTAACAGCGCTGGATGTTCGAGAGAGTTTGGGCTATGTTGAAAGGAATAACAAAATTGCCAAACGATGCAACAAATAAGCATACATTAAATTTTGTATCATGCTTTTAATCAAAGCCATTTCACTCAAGGTTAGAATCTCTGTCTGAGAGCATATCCTTTCGTCCTTTCAACTTCATAACCCATTCTCTCTCTTTCTCTGTCTTTCTCGCACCCTCTCTCTTTCCCCCCCTTCTTCTCTTTTAAGTTTCTCGCTCTCTATCTCTCTTTCTCTCCTTCTCTCTCCGTTAAAGTAAAGTTAACTACGCCCTCCAGATTTTTATGCGCCAATACTTAACACCTTCCTCAACATGTAATAACCAACTGAACAAAATACAAAAGTTACAGTATGTACAGCCATAAATTGAGTACCATAAATGGTACGTACCGAATGCAAAGTTCTTCTGACCAATCGGATCTAAACTAAGGCGTAAATAGTTCGACTTTCTCGGATCTGATGGTGTGACTGAGTACGACTAACTCGGTCTTAGGACCTGAAAAACAAACCCGAAATATAACAGTTATTACAATCTATATTATTTGAGTTTACAAATCACATTAAAGAGTGAGATACATGAAGATCACCACCAGTAATAATCAGTTATAAATCATAATATGCAAGAACAACTCTGCGAAATGGCAACCCAAATATGTTAATGCCCGTGTGTGTCACACATCCATCTCCAACCACGCGAATAAATCCCCTACGATTCAAGAAGAAAATGACACAACATACATTGTCCGTGAAAATGGACTCGAGGTCAAATAGAGGCTTGTCGATTCCATAGTGCTACAGAATATGCAACAAATTCCTATGTGGCGATTGTGACATCAGCATAACTATCACGTTATGGTGTTGGGGTGATAATAACAATAATGGCTGTGGAATTGAGTATGTTGAATACAAATGGGTCCTCGTCTTTGGTGGAATGTTGAACGTCTTTAATACGCTATCAGAAGAAAATAAGTGAATAATATGCCGCCTACGCGGTTAATATGCAGCGCAAGTGAATGCTATGCAGCCCACAAATAAATTTTATTAATGCAGCAGAGTTGACACTCATTTCCTCACTTCCTGAAGCATTCTCGTGGTGCAACATAAATGCATACTAAGATTCGACTTAATATTAATGGCTGAGAATCAGAGATAATATATTTCAAAATCTTATTGATCTGGGTGATGAAATATGATTCCATTTCATCACTTAAATGGCATAAAATATCCTGTTGTGGTTGTGTTGATGTTGAACTATGCTTAAGGTTTAGCAAAGGTTTCCAAACCGAGCTCAGGAGATACTGATGTTTAGCTGACGTGAGATCCAATAACAATAGCCCAGCCCGCAACCGCTGATTACTGTTTCAATATGTTAGCCAATTACGGCACAGCTAACGCTTAACAAGGGTTTTCGTGCAGTCAACCATATGAATTATTTTCGCCTCAGCAATGCCAATGGCGACGTTGGAGGTTTGTATACATTATTCAGACAACTTAATGCATTCGCCATTGGAATAGTGTTAAAAGCTTTCCTATGCCTGCCTGTAATTTTTACAACACAATGTTTAGCCAGCTCTTAGCTATATGATATCCCGTCACGTTTCGCGTACCTGGGATCGAGGTATTGTGATATCCCGTCCTGTCCCGTGTACCTGGGATCGAGGTAATGCGATATCATGCCTTTTCATACAACATGTGCTGTTTTTGACTAAAAAATATGCGAACACAGCATAATGGAAGCCCTCGTCTGAGGAATATTAGAGTGGTCACGGTATCGTTATGCTGATAAAGCAATTCATGCGTGGCTTTTAGTTTTGCTATTCTACACTTGTCTGTGTAGTGTCGTTATACTATGACCACGCGCAATGCACCAATCTCACTTTAGTGGTACATACATAATTTATATGTTTGTTAACACAGCACTTGCTTTAACGCCTTAGGGGGTCATTTGTTTAGAAACGAGGTATTCCATCATCATGCCTTTTGCCCCACCCACATCCTGTCATGCCTCCATCATGCCTTCTGTCCCGCCCACAACCTGTTGTGCTAAGATTATGCCTTCTGCCCGGCCCACGTCCTATTATGCAACCATCATGCCTTCTGCTCTGCCCACATCCTGTTATGCTACAACCATGCCTTCTGCCCCGCCCACATCCTGTTATGCTACCATCATGGCTTCTGCCCCGCCCACATCCTGTTATGTTATCATCGTGCCTTCTGCCCCACCCATATCCTGTTATCCTACCATCGTGCCTTCTGCCCCGCCCACATCCTGTTATGCTACCATCATGCCTTCTACCCCGCCCACATCCTGTTATCTAACCATCATGCATTCTGCCCTGTTAATAAATCGTTACCAACCGTTAGGCCTTCTGTCTCACCTAAATAGTGTGTCTATGCTAACTAGAAAAATACTCATTCTTGTTTCATTACTGTTCATATGCGTTTTTTCCTGACTCAAAGATGTATACCATCGATTTAGCTGTATCACTTGGTTTGTGCAGTTTGCTGTTAGCTCATCACTCATTGGCAAGTTCGACACAGGACACGCAGAAGTCAGTGTGTTACTTGGTGTAGCACTGGGAGACGAGTATGTCCGTAATGCAAGAGAGGACACGAATGAAAGGACGTCGGTTGGCTATATCAAATGGATTACGCCAACTGCTAGACATGGTTTTTTTCCATGGCGTGGAAATATGTTGATTGCTTTGTGTGATACTTGGACCAGATGCAAGGAAAAACGCCCCTGCCACTGCTTTATTCGTGCAACGTGCGTCTGTTTAGGTCTATGCAGTGTGACGCAAACCTTCATGTCAGGCAAAAAACCACATAGACATTCAGTAAGCGCAACTCTCGGTAAAGTCGACGGCAGTTGTGCAGAATCTGAACCCAATAAACGCCATCAAATTATTTTGTATTATTTTGATCTTTTACCTCGGTCCTTTATTGTATAATTCCAACACACATCAATCACTTAGGTGTTTTGCATAGCTCGTGTATTCCTATGTCAATCAAACGCATGTTGTATTTGGAAACCTTTTGTCAGATATAATCTACGCGACGACGACGTTTTGACCTCATCAATAAGATGCGTTAAATGACGTCACGATAAGCGTCTTCTTCTCTCGTCATGTCGTCTACCTATTACCCAGCTGCTCGACTGAGCAATAAGACTTTGCCTGTCAATAAATCACATAAAGGATGCATTAAACATAGATCCATATGAAGGTCATTCACCACGTGCAAGTAAAGTAAGAGTAGTTACGATACAGTTCAATATTGCTACGCTTTCAGGTAATTGTGGATATATCGTTTAGTCTCATTCATCAGCTGGTTCCACAGTCGTTACGATAAATGTTTTCAAGAGATACTATGGTACAGTGTTCAATTTACTGCGAGCAGCTAACGCGTCGTCGCCGACCTATCTACAAACTGCAGCAGGTGCAACAGCATTTTTTTCACAAAACCATACTGTTGGGGGTTTTAAGGAAAGTCTGCGACGTCTCTTATTCCACACAGTTTTCGTTTCGTGTTTGATCTGTGATTCACCAATATCACCAAACGACGATACAAATGGACGATGTGCCATCTGCTTATTCATTTCGTTGTCTTATTAGCTAATCTTGCTTTTCCTAAGCTCATATGGTCTCCATTGTTACATGGCATTTTGTTTCCATCAGAAGTGACAACAAAATCCAACAGCTGAACCTATTATGGATGACCAACGATCACACACCTTGTCAGTGTTTAACATACATGTTTCTAGCATTAACTTTGAAAACGAAAAAAAAATCACTGATCGTATCAGTGATAAATATCAAATGTCCAATCAAATGGGTCACGATTAGAAAAGGTTCCTCATGGGATATCATTGAGTTTAAAAGCCAGGAACTTCGTGCGGAGGAAGTCAGCGCTGCTAGCTTTCTCCTTAGCTAGTGTTGACTGGGAATAATTCATGGAAAGTATGTCAACTCTATTGACAACACATGCTACACACTACATTGGTTGTTTATAATTTGTAATGCTCGCCAGTGTACAAGCTCATTTTAACTGGTTGTAATGATACCTTTGTCCAGACGTCGACACTAAATACGTTCAGTAATTCATTACTCTCTGGTAAGTTGTGTCACTAAGGCATTGTCATTGACGCTTGATAGTGACAAGTGTGATGATATTACCTGAAATGAATTGTTCACCAGTTACACAATAACTCAGGATTGTATATATTGGATACCATGATGGTAGCTTACTCAACCAGTTCTGAAGGTGAATATTCTCTTGATATACTCATGAGAAATTTACACCATCAGGTCTCAGCTTAGTAGACCAGTTGAGGCAAGAATTCCCTCTGCCCACCCCGACTTCACAATATATGTATCCATACATATATTTCCTTTGATCAGCGACTGAAATAGTTGCAATTTATTGATGCGTTCATATGACATCAGATACCTAAAAAAGCCTTGATGACAAGGGAATGCAATTTTCTAAGCTGCCTTGCATCTTGCATTTATTTACTGACTGTTGTGTTCTGCATCCGACACCAGCAAAGTTGATCATAAAACTAAATAGTTGCACGCGAGATCTAGTATGATCCAGAGGAAAGATTGATCCGATGATATAATGATTGAGTCATTTATGTAGAGCTAAGTAGTCTTGAATATTGGATGTGCATTGTTGTCTGCCACACACACAAGCCATAGAATAATAAGATCGAATTGGATATCAATGCAGTCAACACTAATACTGATGAGCAAGTTGCTATGTTATGTCCCAAGATTTTCTTCCATTATACTTGAAGTCCTTTACTCAGATCCGATGTTGACTTCAGCTCGACTTTCACTATATAAGCACCTCCATCGCTTACTTTCATAAATATGATTGGCCATGCATTTTGTCGAGCATGAAACAAACAATCGTTAATTGTACCTCCGGTGCAATGCACTGATGAGAACCAATCCATGCACTGTACTACTGACAGATAAATACAAAATATGGATGTTTGCCGTGAATGTACTTTTAATCACTGTTTTGTCTTGTACTTAGCAAGGAAATGTATCATGCTTAGCATTCTTTTTAACCTTCAAATATTCCTGATATTGGAAGCAACTAAACAAATAATGCATAAACCGTATTTACACCACAACAGATTCCTGTTGCGCGCAAGTGTTTTATTCATCCATCTTACAGTCATTACATGCCATGTCACAACCAGTTTTAGACAGTGCACTTACTGAGGTTAGTAAAGCAACATCACTAATTTTAATCAAGAAGTAATAGTGATGCTAGTACAGCAACATTGCTGATGTAAGTGAAGAAAGATTACCTATGTTAATAACGTATAATGTTAATCGAGCTACATTACCACGGCATTAAAGTGAAGTTAGTGAAGGAACATTACCAATAAGAACATTACCAATGGAGTTAAAGAAGCATTACCGGCGCGTTGAAGACCGACACCATGCTATCCTGTTAAATACCTTTACTTACCAACATTGCCCATTACCTCCCACGCCTACCCCACCACTCCCATCCCCAAACCTCACCACCGTCCGACCATGCACCAACACAAGTAATCAATCATATTCCAATTTACACTGCTATTTTTTCATATCCCTTGCTTAGCGCACTGCATTACGTTAACGTATTTACATGGATTACGAACTATGTTTCCATGTTTCAGAAACATCGGTTGTTGGTGTGATAAAACAATTGTCCATTATTTTGTTTATCTTTGTCATTACAATTAATGCTGCCTTAAGATTGTTCTCTATTTGTTGTTGTATGTCAATATTAAGAACCATTTTCATCTGAGACAAATGTGGTCACTGATCGTGGAACAGAGAACAAACAGACCTTGTCATGGTTAGATATAAAAGTACTAATGAGGGGGGAATGATAACAGCTCGTATATTTACACTGCTCGAGATCAAGATGAAAATACATGACGTTGATTATGATGTTTCAATATCGACCACGCACAACTATAAATGCAAATGTGACTTCAATATATATATATATACATATATATATATATATATATATATATATATATATATATATATATATATATATATATATATATATATATATATATATATATATATATATATATATATATATATATATATATATACATTTTGAATTCATAGTTGTGTGTGGTCGATATTCAAACATCATAATCAATGTCATGTATTTTCATCTTGATCTCGCCTCGTTGTTAAGAACCACGTCAAAGTTCTATGTTCTGTTTCACTTCCCTAACTGTAGACAGTCTTTCCATGTGGGAAGACACTGCCCTCTTGACCAGTAACTGATAGCCGAATCTCACTCTCCAAAACATTAGTGATGACTGCTCAAGGGGATTTTCTCTTGCATGTTCAGCTAATTGTCAGCTGCCATTTAAGTATGCTTTGAGTATATGACGAAGAATAATCTGTACTTGAAACGAATATCCAAGAAGTAAGAAAATCAACTAATTTTGACGAGCAATTCTCTAGTGAGCAAATAATAATGACTAGAACTAGAAGCAGACAAAGATAAGTGACATGGCATAGATCGACCAGACTAATGAGGTACATGTTAGGCTACTGCATCTGATGAGGTACATGTTAAGCATCCGTATCTGATGAGGCACCTGTTAAGCTTCCGCATCTGATGACCTCAGGTACCCGTTAAGCCCCCTCGACTACAGACGTACATGTTATCTTTTGAGGTCCTGCTTATGCTAATAGCTGTATGTAATCAATATTTCAGTTTATCCCCGTGGTTTTATGCGACATTTGACTTCATCGAGTTTCATCTGCTCGATGAAGACATCGACGCATTGAGAGAGAGACGGGAAGTGGGGAGCGGTTGGTGAGATCAAGTGTGTTTTGGGGGGCAGGTGGGGTTAGAGGTAGAAAAGATGGGAAAAGTGCGAGAGGGATGGTGACTAAGAGAACATCACCAGCCTGAATATGATAACGCATTACGCCCTCTACATACACCATGAGGTTGTTTCTCCGCCGAGCAACGAGGACAGAGTTGACGAAAGTAAATATGCAACTGAATGCTGCGATATGAAGCCAGCATCAGACCACGACCCTCCTTCGACCACATCAGATGCAGACACCAAGCAAAATGAACATCGTCATCGGCTCTACAAGATGACAGCGTGCCAGACGAACTTCAATGAACCGTGCCGTAGACGACTCGTGCCGTAGACGACGTGCTAACCTCTCACACGCCAGTAACGACCCGGATGATCACCATCACGATGTCAATGACAAGAGTGGAGTAGGTCCGCCTGACGTGGCTACTCGTCAACGCTAACCTATAGCGGAGGTAGAGAGTGCAGAAAACACTCCCCACCTCACGGCAGGTGTTTCTGGGGCCACAATACATTGATTTATGATTGATATCCTCAAGTTCGGACAGTAGTGTGCGAGGTAAGTTCAGTCGGTGAACGCAATGATAAAAGTCGCGTCATGTCAGGCCAGAGGTGTTTGATGAATGTCTTGTGCAAATCGAGTGACAAAAGGATAACAGATAAGTTTCAAATGTAAGATCAGCTGTCTTTGGTTTACGTCTATATTTTACTTAAACTGTAATATTTTGTGTAAAATAGGTGTTCAAGAAATGTTTGTATCACTTGCTGAAATCCCACATCTAGTTCTAAATTACTCATTACGCATCAGATAAACTAATGATACTGGCCTGTGTGAAGTAGTTTTATTGCCTTGTCCTTGACAACTGTGACAGAAATATATAAATATAATTTGATTGCAATTGTTGACCATGCAATTTCATATATTCAGTATTTCTTGGATTTCCTCCAAGTGGTTATCGCATGAGCCAGGTTACCTCTCCCATCCTATAGACGTTTATGGGTAACATATCATGACATTATCATTAACTTAAAATCACTGGGATAATATCCAGGAGGATGCTTTCCTAGGAAGATCTGGTAGAGCGATTTTTCTCTTTTCATTTACGTTTCTCAGCCGCCATATTTGCCAATCGATATGCTTGTTGTAATGGTGTGTGAGATAATGGCAGACTCTATATGGGAACAGGGTTGGAACAATGGAGCAAATACATTCATGAGCATATGTGCTGCATCAAGCAACCGATCACTATGACTTCGGTTATATCAAAGTTATCTAATTCCTATCACCTCTTGGAGCCACGCACAGAGAAACATAAAAAAATATTGTCTTTGCTTCATTAAATCTAAATTTCATTACTGCTCTATACGTTTTGACCTGACTCAAATATGTATGCCATCAATTTAGCTGTGTCACTTGGTATGTGCAGTTTGCTGTTAGCTCATCATTTATTGGCAAGTTCGACACAGGAGACGCAGAAGTCAGTGTGGGAGACGAACCCCACCACTTGCCATACAACTCTGTTCACTAAATGCCTATAACACGCCCATAGCTCTGACACAAGCTCATTGGTATTTTACTGCTTTAAACGTGCCTTTCGTTGGTGCTAAGAGTCTACTAAACAGCGCTCGATGCTTGAGAGAGTTTGGGTTATGTTAAAAAGAATAATAAAATTGTCAAACGATGCAACAAGTAGCATGCATTAAATTTGGCATCATGCTTTTAATCACAGGCCATTTCACTCAGGGTTAGAATATTTGGCTGTGAGCATATCTTTTCGTCCTTTCAACTTCATAACCCCTTCTCACTCTTTCTCTTTCTTTCTCGCACATATTCTTACCCTCTCTCTTTCTCCCTCTTCTTCTCTTTAAGGTCTCTTTCTATATCTCTCTTTCTCGTCTTCTCTCTCTGTTAAAGTTAAGTTAACAACGCCCTTCAGATTTTTATGTGCCAATACCTAACAACTTCCTCAACATGTAATAACAAACGGAAAAAAATGCAAAAGTTACAGTATGTACACCCACAAATTTAGTACTATAAATTGTACATACCCAATGCAAAGTTCTTCCGACTAATCGGATCTAAACAAAGGCGTAAATCGTTCAGCTAACTTGGTCTCAGGACTTGACAAACAAACCCGAAATATAACAGTTATTACAATTTATATTATATAAGTTTACAACTCACATTAAAGAGTGAGATACATGAAGATCACCACCAGTGAACATCTGCAATAGATCATTATATGCAAGAACAACTCTGCGAAATTGCAACCCAAATATGTCAACGCCCGTATGCGTCACACATCCATCTCCGATCACGCGAATAAATCCCCTACGATTAAAGAAAAGCATGACTCAATGTTCTGATCAATGACCAGGGTAATCAAGTGTCATTAAGGTTATATACAAATGGGACCACACACGAAGGGTTGATATTGTGGTAAGTGGATTCGGATGTGAATGGAATAGGTCGTGAATAATTGATTGAAAGGTAGTCTCGAAATCTGTAATGTGTGTTTGCTGGTGCTTTATTGAATTGAGTGAATGAACAAGAAGTGTGAATCCTGGGTGACTTAGTGAAAGGCTGTTTACAAGCCAGTATATTGTATATCTAGTGAATGGTCATGGAAGGTGTGAGCTGTATAAAAGAAAAATGATTGTAGCAGAGTGTCGCCGGTTACCAAAATAAATATCTAAACCACAAATCGCTTCGTCTGTTGCTCCCACCTGCGACAATACTACGATCTGTCGGAACCAAACTACACCTATACAGAGATTATCTACGGCCATCATTCCACGCACTAATACCTGAATACGCACATCATATGCATTGACAGTACTCTGCATTTGGCCACATAGGCTTTGGGAGTGATATACACATGAATACGCACTTTACTACCCTCATCAGCACCAAATATGTATCCTGACATATGAAGTGTTGACAAGCAGATGAATCGGCGTCGTGTCTTTGCATAGGCGCAATATAAAGAGGATTACGTTGTGTTGCCCCATTACTTAGTGGGAAGGCTTGACTACTAATGCTCCATATAGATTGAGATCATCCATAATTCGGTGACGTTTTATGGAGGAAGTGACAATGTTGAACCAAGTCCACTTGACAAGGACGACACTCGCTCAACAGAATGTCACAATGAAACAAAAAGCGATCAAACGGCATCTGATTCGATGAATAGAAATCATGATCTGCTACATGAGAGTGAAGCAAGTACTTCTGGAAATACCTTAACTTGTGATGCAAGGCCACAAGGTCGTCACAAAAGTCGGAGCAAAACTGCATTGAGGGTCACAAAAAGACTAGTCAGAACTCCTACTTTGTTGCAGCACCTCTCGTGATTATTCGCTGTCTATTGACGATGATTGACAAGACCCGGATGATGTTTTCTCTTGCCTCAGCCCTCGGATAAGAAGTGCGCCACCATCGTTAACCTTTCAAATTCTGATCCGTGAGATGTAGTAAGTCGTATGGTCTCATATCATTTTACATCTTTGATATTAATCAGTTTACCAACTACTATGAGTGCGAATAGAGATTGTCAGGTTCTGCATGCAAGGTAATGTGATACATATATGCTATAAGCCACCGCTATGATAAGATGCATGAATCCGTTACAACAAAGCACCAAATATTCGCTTTCACTAACTATGACATGTTTCAGGTGAGCGGCCACGTTATTATAATTCCCCAAGTCAATGATACTTCTGCTTGTGTTTTAACCGTATCATAATAGGTTCTTTCATCCAATGTTATCTGTGTCGGTGGAAGTTTTTTTGTGGTATTTGTGTTTACAGCACCTGACACTTGTTGCACGCATAAACTACATTCAAGCTTCAATAGCATCATTGCATGGTATATCACAAATTCTAGATAGTGCATTTTAGTAAAGCAGCATGACAGCGGATTGCGAAGCACAACAACATTACTGATGCTAGTTACATCACTGAAGCTGGTGAAGCAACATTACCAATGTAAATCAGAAAGCATTACCGATACCAGCATATCAGCCTTACATTACCGATGTTACTGACATGTTTACGAGCACTGTTTTCATATTCTTGAAGAAGAATCTCTTGTTGACGTGATAAAACTGTTCTGCATGATGTCATATCCCCATTAAAAACCTATTCCATCTCTATAAAAACAAAAATGTTCACTCATCGTTGGGATGGAGCTCAAAACAAACAAACTAATCAAATGAGTACTAATGAAACAGTCTTTATGACGCTCATTCAACTTAATTCAACATTGAAACATTAATCTATTGTTCCAAAAGGCAATGTTGTGCTTGTTTGATGGAGTGGACGATGTTATGTGACCATTTCTCTGCGACTGCAGAGTTTTAAGAGGTGTAAGGGAGCACCAATGATATGAACAATTTATATGGCAAGAAAACTAGGTAGCTTTATACAATTGAAATACTTCAGTGTTCAACAACCATTCAGTTGATTCAGTAAATTGCTCATCATACAACCATCGTCTTATAAATGCTTGATCATTTAACAATAGGATGCAGAAATACAACCATTGCAAGTCTTGTTTAATTATTTTTGGTCTGTGGTCATGAAACCATGTAGAATACAGTGCATGCATATATTGACAGCTGCTATTTAACTATGCTTTGAGTGGATACCATTGTTCATATACTGAATATGACAAAGATGAAACTGTACTTGACACGCAGATCCAGGAAATAGGAAAATGATATAATTTTGAAGCGCCAATTTCTTGGGAGCAGAGGTAGATAATACTGACTAGCACCAGAAGCAGACAAAAGTAATTGACATGGCATAGGTCAACCAGAATAATGAGGTACATGTTAGGCTTCCGCATCTGATGAGGTACATGTTAAGCTTCCATATCTGATAAGGTACCTGTGAAGCCCCCTCAACTGATGAAGTACCTGTTAAGCTTCCGCATCTGATGAGGTACATGCTAAGCTTCCATATCTGATGAAGTACCTGTGAAGCCCCCTCAACTGATGAGGTATATGTTAAACTACCACATCATACGATGTACAGCTTATACTAATAGTTGCATGGAATCAATATTATAGTTGTTATACGGAGTTTGACTTCATCGAGCTTGGTCTGTATTTCTTGGTAGCCTTTTGGTCGACAGAGCTTAACCCAAATGGCACCAGGTGAAAGGTACAGAAATCAACCAGGGGACCATTGAGCTACTGTATGATTTGGCATGTCGCTGGACTTACGGTATCCAGGAAGGTATGAATTGGCTGATTAATTACACTTTAATTGTATTGTGGTGTGAATGATGGAATAAAAATCGCATTGAGAGAGGAATGTGATGTGGGGTGGGGCAAGAGGGATGAATTGTGCGTTTTTTTATGTGGGGTTGGGGTTGGAGGTAGAAGAGATAGGAGAAGGGCGATAGGGATTGTGACTGAGAGAACACCACCAGCCTAAATTTTACGCCCCTTATATACCTGTTGACTCTTGGCTCAGTAAACACTAAGCCCGTGGTTATATATTCTACCCCTCTCCCCGATCCTCGCCAGCCGAGGCGCGCAGCAGCTGAGACACCCACTTGCCTTCAAATACCAACTAACATTCTAGGTTCACGAATCGACGACGCAATAGCCGCAGCAGCAGGAGTTGAGCATCTGTTGCTCGATTCTACTCCCGAGTTGGCTCGTAGCCGGATAGATAAGTGACTCTTTTTTATCGATTTCAACATCAAAATGGGTCCATTATCCTATACATCCATTGAAGACTTCATAACATTATATCAGTTCGTCGCTGCTGTTTGATTCGTGCTGACGCGATAAGTCAAAATGGAATTGACGAGCGACTCTTGTCTATGTGACAATCACCATGAGGTAGCTTTTCCACCGAGCAACGAGGGCAGTGCCGACGAAAGCAAGCGTGCAGCTGAATGCTGTGATATAAAGCCAGCGTCAAACCACGAACCTTCTACGACCAACTCAGATACAGACACCAAGCAAAATGAACATCTTCATCGGCTCTACAAGATGAAGACGCGGTCTGTGAACTTCAATGACAGCGTGTCAGACGACGTATCGCGCCGTAAGCGACTCGTGAGAACGCCTACCCCTCACGCCAGTAACGACCCGGATGAGCTACCACATGCGGTCGATGACGAGAGTGGAGTAGGTCCGCCTGACGTGGCTACTCGTCAACGCCAACCTATAGCGGAGGTAGAGAGTGCAGAAAACACTCCCCACTCCTACAATAGTCATCCTGGTCACATCACGGCAGGTGTTTCTGAGTCCACTATAGATTAAGTTTATGATTGGTATCATCAAGTTCGGGTAAGTTCAGTTGGTGAACGCATCGATAAAAATCGTGTCATGTCAGACGGAGAGGTTTTTGATGAATGTCTTGTGCAAATCGGTTGATAACAGAATGATAGATAAGTTCGGCTGTCGTTGGTTTACGTCCTTATTTTACTTCAATTATTATATTTGGTATTAAATAGGTGTTCAAGATATGTTTGTAGCACGAAATCAGGCATCTGAGGCTGAAACAGTAATGCAATATTATAATTTGATTGCAATATTTGACCAACTGCATGTATGCATCCTTCATAGTGGGCTACTCATTCAATATAAATAGGTCACACATTCGGAATTCATGTTATTATATGTGATTTGGAATATGTATTTATAGATATTGTTATTATTATAAATATACAAAGACGCTAATTATTCATGCGTGCAGTGTTCGGGACACATTTCATTCAGACCACGTACTTAGAATGTTGGTCAGCTGGATCTACGTGAGGTGACGAGGAGATACTCCTGTTGTAGAATCTGTGTTTAGTGTTTATGTATTGTATTAAAAAAATGCGTGCATTCATCGTTTAACATATTTCAATGAAGATTAATCCAACATTTATTAACCAATATTTTATAGTCACTATTTTGAGGAATGCTCCCACGCTTCCGAGGACGGACGCTTAGGTATCAATCAGTGTTGTTCTTTATTTATGTGTATTTATGTCTACTAATAAACATTGGCGGTGATCGCTGTGTATTCTGGTTTAGTAAATGGTCAGCAAGTTTAGCATGGATCTCTGGTCTAGTCGCACGAAGGGAGAGCATGCATTCATGGAAGCCCTGTGACCTGGTAGCTGAGCTAACTGTGCTGTGTGACATATTACCTAGTTTCTGCAGCAACAACTAACTCTTTCTCAGATCATAAATGGACCAAATATGAAGAAGAAAGAAGAACAAGAACAAGAAGACAAAAAAAAAATTTCTTCATAATAACTCTCATAATAAGACCCTGAAGAGCGATTTTGCACTCTTCATTTACGTTTCTCAGTCGCCATATTTGCCAATCGATATACTTGTTGTAATGGTGTGTGATATAATGACAGACTCTATAAGGGAACAGGTAGGTATGCGGAACAACAAACACTGGAACCAATACATTCATGAGGATGTCATCTGTCATCTGCATCTTAATCCCTATCACCTCCAGGTGCCGTGCACTGAAAAACATCAAATATTATTGCCTTCATTCAATCTCAATTGCACCCTGTATATGCCTTTAACACCCAGAGCAGCCTTTCTCATATGAAGCTTTGCAAATAAGCAGAGCTACTTATCTGATAAAGCATGTCTGAAATGGGGTACAGCCAGTAGATGTCTGTCAGTAGGGAGCATACGTTCTCAAATTATATGATGAAGCCGTTACTTCAATGGCTGTTCTGGGGATCTCACCACAATCACATAGTTATTGAAGCTCCCACGCTGACGTCGCCTGCCAGCCTTTCACTTGTATTGTCACGATTTCAGCCAAAAACTGTGATATACAATAGGTATTATTTCGCCAAACTGTCGCATCATCCTGGCATGAATATCGCGTCTGTTACTCATAACACACGCGATATACGTTATCTGATAACCAACACATCAGCGTCAGAGGCAAGTATTCGTTGAAAACATCAAAATCGTGATTAATTGGCACTCGCCCACCAAAATAAAAGTCAAATATCCAGGTCATAGTAGATGTGTTTGATGGGGGGAATTGTCCAATGATGGTTTTGTAAGGTACCTCTTCTCATTATGACCAGAACAATACCGCTTGGCGGTCTATCACTTAGAAGTTTGGATTATATCGCGTATCATCACAACGTACTTGGTGGCGACCTCGATAGTGTCATCATTCTGGAGGCATTGTCGATGTGATGTGCCTCTAGCTGTATGTGTTATGTAGTACATCGTCTCATTAAGTCAGATATTTCAGAACTCCTGAAAGCGTGTTGGGTTTGTGGAGCGCTTGTGATTCATGGTAACGCATCGTGTCATCGGTGATATAAAATCAGTATTCAAGCCTCAGGCTTTTATACTCTCTCTGAATGTCTATCTCTCCTCATAACTCATAAAGCAATACTTTCGGTTATTTCATATTGACCATTCGTGTGGTGAGCCTATGGCCGGAGAATCTACGAGTACTGGCATTCTCATTGTTTTTTCAAAACTCTACCATGTCCGGCCGAAAATACAGACTCATATATTTTGATGCAAGAGCTATGGGCGAACCCATTCGTTATATGTTCGTTCACGCCGGCGTGGAATATGAAAATATCTCCATAAAATTCAAGGATTGGCCGCAAGTTAAACCAAGTAAGTATCTTAAGGTTGTTGTAAGTGTTGGCGCGGTGGGCGGATCATGCTATTTCTAGAGTGTGGAGACATTTAAGTAAAGCACGAATGGATAACGGCTCAAATAACTTTAGTGGTGCTCCTACTGTACTAGATAAAGGTGTGTCATGTGTTAAGCCACGCCGTTTGGTCAGGTGCCCGTGCTGGAGTTTGATGGACGGAAAGTTGGTCAATCTGTTGCCATCTGTAGATTCCTAGCATCTGAATTTGGTAAGTTAATAGATTGGTGAAGAGTAACTTCAGGCATGTACTGGCAATAACGAGCATACACACGCTGATGAATATTCATGCGCATACGCTTGTCTGTTTACATATTCATACATATATGCTAATTATATTAATACACTCCACGCACAGCGTTACAAATAAGCAACGATGATTTATCCTACTGTGGTCGTA
The DNA here is from genome assembly GCA_034190875.2 of Urechis unicinctus. NCBI lineage: Eukaryota > Metazoa > Annelida > Polychaeta > Xenopneusta > Urechidae > Urechis > Urechis unicinctus. The sequence continues at coordinate 31,014,573 of CM067347.1, forward strand.
TTGTTATGTCAATGTGTGACGCCCTCGTGTGACTCCGAAAAGGACTTTTACCTGAGGACGCTATTGGTCGCTTGTATGCTGACGTCATTGCTGACGCTATTATTGACCTGCGCGCCCCAGAAATATCCATGTTCGGGGCTTATTTATGTGGCGACACTGATAAATTGGTGGGTTTTGAAAACAATCATGAGCATTCATTCATTCTATATGATATATTGCAAAAAGTATAAATATAACAGTGTTTTAACAATGCTGAATGTTACTATGCTTTCCGTTCAGAGGGAGATTGCAGTGAACTACGAAACCGAAAAGTTCATCACTGGAATGTCAAATCTGGAAAAATTCATACCGGACTCGGATTATCTCACTGGGAACAAAGTAATCATGGATCTCTTGACATTCTATGCGATGATGCTTCATTTCATATCATGTTGTGCTGTTGTCAATAATGATACACATGTGTGTTGCATGATGTAGGTCACGTGGGTGGATCTCTACGTAGCGGCAATGCTGGAGTTTCTGGTAGATGCCGGCAAGACACTTGGATATAAAGCCATTCTTTCTGCTTATCCGAAGCTTGCTGCCATCCAAACCAAAGTGTTCAGCAGTCAAAGAATTGCGAAATACAGAGCAAGCCGCCAGGTTGGCGAATTTGACATGTGAAATGTGTCCCTGCGGAGGTCGTCGCTGGTGTTATAACTCACCTGTACATACTGTGACAAGTGAACTATCATACGTTGAAGAAGGCAAATGGACAATACAGCTTGATACTATATGTATGGACGGCAATACAGCATTTTAGCAGTTTACAAAACAAACCAGACCCATCATGATGTATTTAAACATTATGATATTCACACTTACTCACTATGCTTCCTGCACAATACCAATGCCACCCTCCGTATCCGAATACTTCCCTCTTCGTCAACATCCTGATCTGTGCTTAATCATAGCGTCACTATTGTAGTATTTTGCTTCACAGTCGATAGAGGCAGCACAGGTGATCGGTAAACGCAAATTCCGGTATTGGGGAAGGAGAGTGACTCTCGGTGAGGAGGCTCTATTATTCTTCTTATACTAGAGCATTAAATACCAGGAATGATTCCACTAATTATTACCACTAAGAGTATATTCATCCCAGACCTGTGCCAGTATAGCACTTGAATTACATTATGATTACCATCCCTGTCCGGGCATTTTGAGAGCATAAATTTAGCGATTTTTATTCGATGACCGTAATTCATGTATCTACGTTTCGTAATATGCACTCATTTTTATCATAACGGCAGCCAATTTGTGAGCGTTATGACAACGGCTACCCGCATCTCGCTTGGCGTCCGAAAATCGTTGTCTCCAAATCTCAAAGAGTTTTATAGCTTCGCTATGAGGGCTCACTCGAGCATTCCTCCCGAGGAAATATATGAAGACGCCACCTGTCATAGCGCCTCTTAAAACCACGTGGAATTCTCTTAGTTTAATTTGGAGCCGTGGTCACCTTGACCAATCAGATGACTCGAGACGTTGAATCAACAGTCCCATGTGCTTTAGTTTATTTCATGGTTTCGTCGCCTGATGACTGGGGTGTATTTCGTGTCATTTCATAATCACCACACAGCTTAGCTTAGCTATAAACTCTTTGCTCGAGACTTTCACAAGTCCCTGTCAAGCAAACAAATGGTTATGTTGACCCCAACCAGTTCCCTCGCTCCAGACAGTTATTGACAATCTAAAACCACTATTTACAGAGCGTGCATAAAGATGGAGAATCGTAAACTGTGCGGACCGTTGTGAGAGGCGAACTGTTCTCGATAGGTATACCCCAGACCGCGTTATTGATCAAGTGGACATTATTAAATAGTGCACTTGTTATTTTCGCTATTTTTAAGCTTATTGTGTGACGTGTTTTGGCAGCGGAAAGGCTCTGCAAAAGGATATTATCCCGTTCTCATCAATGACAGTGATGTCAGCCCAGTATTCCCATGTGCTTTTGTTTGTGTCACGGTAGCGCCACCTTACGATTGCGGTGTGTTTTAATTGAGGAAGCGATCACCGCATAGACACTCGAAGTGAGCACTCTTAGCGCAGCTATAAACTCTGCTTTACTGTCTGTCATAGGATGTGTGGTTCATATACACTAAAGAGAAGGATTTCTAACTTTCCGCTTATAATTCTGAGGTCGCATCTGAAGCGGAAGATGTCAGTAATCTGAGAAGCAAGTCGCGGTTCTAGTGTCAAGTTGACGACGGTTCCCTAAATAACATGTTGGAAGGCCAGTAGAAAATATCTTCAACTGGGAACAGATTGATATCAGGGGATGTCATAAACATCAAAATATTCTCTACCTGTCTAATTGTTTCCTCAGTATACCTCTGATCAGAACTCCGATGATTAAGGTCATTGGCGCGTTTGCGTCTGATCCATGGGTTGAAATTGTACATTTTTACTTTATTGTTTACAGCAAGCATGGAATGTAATAAACATCAACAATTCGTATAACTTCGAGTCGCCCAGGGAAAGACAATAGTTGTATGCATGAGGAGTGTGATTGTTTTGTTTGTTGTATATCTATGATGCAACCGAGTAATATATTTACAGAAATAGCATGCAAGTCCGTCAGGATGAATAAGTGGTACACATTATAGATTTCAGGATTATCAATACGTTGGCGTTTACCTAACGTAATAACTTTCGAATAAAGATAAACACATGAATTGTACCATTATTTTCATTATTGCATACCCCAATTATTTTTACTTTTATCATTCGTGTATTATTATGTTGCTGTGTAAACTATCATAATTATAACCGCTAATATTACCATTGATCGTTATCATACATCCAATGTAATATTATTATTATCAGTATGATTATTATATTTATTGCGTCTGTTAGATACGTTTTGCGAATCTGAACTTTCCATTCCGCCCTATGCACCCGCCAGATGTCGCCTCTGTAGCGACTATTAGCTTGGCCGGTCCTCGGGGACACTGACTTCCCAGTCCATTGATGGCGCGGTCAACTCCCCCACCACACGGTGTTGGTGATCAGACTCACCCTGGCCGCCATGTCAGCTCAACCGTGGCCCCGCCCTCAACTACCATACATCATAATAATGCAATTACAGAACTGATAGTTATTGAATTCTCGAGCGGTGTTTTCGATGTGGGAGCTAATGCGTTTAGGAGGGGCAAAGTGCCCGAATGCTCGCCCTGGGAGCGCCGAGTTAATTGAGTGAACTGAGTTTGGGGCTGGAGAGAGGGTTGTAATGTTAGGAAATGATTTGATGCTTCAATCTACTCATGGTATTTTCTCTCCCTCGAATTAAATGATTGCTTAAGTTACAGTGCCGGGCTGGGTGGGAGGAAGGATGTGGGTTGGGGTGGGGGGGGGGGGGGTGGTTAGGGGGATGGAGAGGGAGAAGGGGTCGGTCGGGGTAGGGAAGCCAACGAGGGGGTGAAGTGGTGAGGACATCTCTGACTCCCCTTCATCCGGCTCTCAGGGGGAGAGCCAGATGAAGGGGGGTCAGGTGAAGAGCCGGGTGAGGGGGAGTCAGGTGATGATCCGAGTGAGGGGGAGTCAGGTGAAGAGCCGGATGAGGGGTAATCGGATGAGGGGGTGATGAGTTCAGTGCCGACGCTGTGCAGTAAAATCACAGCAAATGTGAATGACATCGGTACCCACGAGTGCTTCTTTTTGCACGCCTATGCTACGTCACCCATGATGTATGTAATGAATGCAATGCTGCCTGTTGACAGGAGTTTGGATATGACATTCCCTCAGTCATTGGCATCGCTGCTTCATAACACATGGTCGCCTGGACTAGCGAAGATAAGTTGCCGATGCGAACCCGAGCCAAACGTAGAACTGGCTAATGTCAAGTGGGACGAAGGTGGGGGGTGGGGGGGGGGGGTCAGGTCAAGCAGCGTGCCAGACTAGGCCACGTAGTGTAGACCAGTCCAGCGGCGTGCCAGACTAGGCCACGTAGTGTAAGCGGGTCCAGCGGCGTGCTTGACTAGGCCACGTAGTGTAAGCGGGTCCAGCAGCGTGCCAGGCTAGGCCACGTAGTGTAGACCAGTCCAGCGGCGTGCTTGACTAGGCCACGTAGTGTAAGCTGGTCCAGCGGCGTGCTTGACTAGGCCACGTAGTGTAAGCGGGTCCAGCAGCGTGCCAGACTAGGCCACGTAGTGTAAGCGGGTCCAGCGGCGTGCTTGACTAGGCCACGTAGTGTAAGCGGGTCCAGCAGCGTGCCAGGCTAGGCCACGTAGTGTAGACCAGTCCAGCGGCGTGCTTGACTAGGCCACGTAGTGTAAGCTGGTCCAGCGGCGTGCTTGACTAGGCCACGTAGTGTAAGCGGGTCCAGCAGCGTGCCAGACTAGGCCACGTAGTGTAAGCGGGTCCAGCGGCGTGCCAGACTAGGCCACGTAGTGTAAGCGGGTCTAGCGGCGTGCTTGACTAGGCCATGCAGTGTAAGCGGGTCCAGCGGCGTGCCAGACTAGGCCACGTAGTGTAAGCGGGTCCAGCGGCGTGCCAGACTAGGCCACGTAGTGTAAGCGGGTCCAGCGGCGTGCCAGACTAGGCCACGTAGTGTAAGCGGGTCCAGCGGCGTGCCAGACTAGGCCACGTAGTGTAAGCGGGTCCAGTGGCGTGCCAGACTATGCCACATCGTGTAAGTGGGTCTAGCGGAGTACTAAACTATGCCACAAGGGGTTGTCATCTGACTGCTGCTTTAGTTGACATACAACATACAAATACAAGAAATGGTCAGGATTTGGTGCGATGACATCGATCAAATAAGGATCCATGCCTGTTGCGATTTATGCCGCGTCACCAGACGAGGTGGATCACACGCCAAGGAAACAGACCGTAACAGCCTACTCAAGGGTGCTGTAAATCCCTTCAGCTTAATCAGCACCAGCTCTATGCTTGCTAATTGTCTAATTAGGATGGAGCGCATGAGAGAGTCTGTGTGAATGCACAATAGCGCCCGCATGAAACATTCATCGAACAGACACCAGTAATGGGGTATTAGTAGCTTGAGCTAATTCAATGTGCGGTGTCAAGTCTGATCCCGCTTGGACCGGTCAGTTACGTATGGAGTGAGGCCCGCGGACCGACAAGTGACCCCTCCCAGGACGTCACCCATAGCCAGGAACACACCAAGGAGAAGCTGCGTTGCACGACAAATCCACATTCACTTGCAGCACGCAATGTTAACCTTCCATAATATGGACCAACACAGGCGGAGCAGACCACACACACAGACTCGTCGTATCAATGGGAGGGAACAAGTGGAATTATGACCCATCAAAGCCAACTATATCCAAGTGAAATGGAGTTGTAGAGATTAGGTATTTGCGAGTTATATAAGGACTGGCGGATTATCCGGTACTGCACAAAAGGACCATCATCCAACCAACGAACGCTGTCATTGTTGAAATATTGATCATTGACGATCATTCTCATTTATCGTGTGAAGTATAGAAGTATCATAAGTTTACCAATTGGGATTCTTGGTGGCGAGTAGGTGGGTTAGAGTGGTTTTATCGTTCTTTCACTTCCTACTTCCACTGATGTGTATAACCGTCACCCCTTACTCCTCATTGCGGCTCGATCTCGTCACGGTGAACTGCTACACAAATAGTAGTTATAATAATCAAACATAAATCAATCAACATCTCTCACTTACATGCGTTTCACTTATATGATCTTTGATGAGACAAACAAATGTTTTTATCCTTTATGAAATAACACAACAAGGGTATTTCTGCCACTTTTCGGCAACAGTCCCTGTAGATTTACTCACTTATTATTAGCCTTAAGAATATAGCAGTAAGCATCCCCTCGAGGCTCTGGCAGAAATGACTTCTTCCGATATGCCCATCTCCGTAACATCCACAAAATAAGAATGTCGTATCTGGCCACTTGGGTTGCTACATAAAAATACCGTAAAATGTTGTCGATGACTTCGCAATACCTTGTGCTGCCACAGTCTCTATGATGGCAGCGCTGTCATAAGAGGAAGCCACAAGCCGCCCAGCAGGGCTGGTACAGCGATGATATCATTAGCCATACCATTCCACGGCATCCTCATCCTCATCCCCATTCTTCACCGTAGCACACAGACAGATTTATACTGCTTTCTGAAACTCTTGCTTCTAAGCCAGCATCTGTGTCAAACGGACCTTATAACTACCCATGTCTCATGAATATCGCTACAATGACATAACCCGAATAATTTGTTTAACATTTTGGAAATTATTTTCTCAATTACTTCTACGTTGCATAGGGAGCACTCCTTTCCCACATCGGCCTCCGATGTTGTAATTTAAGAACACTAGCCTTGTCATATTTGTTCCTCCTTTTTACTACGTAATCAGACGGAACAAGATGCAAAGAGAGACACTGCTGGCTGCTGTTCCCCACCCCACCTCCCCCGGCCTATACAGACTTCTCCCCATATTGACGTTCCTTCATCAGATTTATGCTTGATGTGTGATCAATTAGTAGATGAAACATCAACACGCGAAAGTATTTAAAAATACTTACTAAGAGTAACATCCTCAACCAGATATTTGGTAAATAAATTCAAACTGGTAAACTGTCTGGGGTGAACTCTGTAATATTGTTCGAGCAAGAGTACAATAAAGGGTCCCGCTATGGTTCCCATGGATTTGAATAGGAAATTGGCAAACCATTGGAAGAGCAATGAAGACGGCCCAAAATGTGCATTAAGCTGGAGTTACAAACGTCAGACGTGGACATTATACGCCAGAATGGGTCAGAGACAGACAGAGTTCATGGGCCGGAGGTTTTCCCGGGGTGTATCGTTACTGACCGAAGATCTAACCCGATCACAATACACACAGTGAGTGAGGATAATTAAACCTACCTGATCAAAGAAAATGACTAGTCACAATGATGTTAATGGAACCCATTATACGACCAGAATTTCCTCTTGCTGTAGTAATATATTTATATGTAAATAATTATAAATATATATATATATATATAGAGACAGACAGAGTTCATGGGCCGGAGGTTTTCCCGGGGTGTATCGTTACTGACCGAAGATCTAACCCGATCACAATATATACAGTGAGTATATAGGATAACATTAAACCTACCTATATATCAATAGATAATGTACTATTCACAATGATGTTACATATATTATATATCAATAATATATAATTAATATTATATACTATATCTATATATATATATATATATATATATATATAAAGAGGATAGATATATTTGTACATGCATATATGATAGGTTTATGTATATTCATTAATATTGTATATATATATTTATATACATATATATATATAAATATATATATATATATATATGTGTATGTATACATATATATATATATATATTATATAATATAATTACATATATATATAAAGATAGATATATTTATATGCATATGCATATATATATGTATAACACATTTATGTATATTCATAAATATATATATATATATATATATATATATATATATATATATATAATATATATATATATATATATATATATATATATATATATATATATATATATATATATATATATATATATATATATATATATATATATATATATATATATATTTATATT
>CM067347.1:31027198-31226703 GCA_034190875.2 Urechis unicinctus
AAGTCTTGATCATATTAAGGGAATTTGGAACTAAGTTCCATCACAAGTCAATGGTGCTTAATTCAGATCAGCACTCATCCCCTAAAGCCCACGAGCCCGACGAGTCTCCGGACAGGCGGCTACTCTTCTCTCGCTTTAAACACCACTTACGCTCTAATTTGATCAGGCTTTACACGGTATTAGGGCCCCACTATGTCCCAGGCATACGGGTCAGCGGCTAGGACAAGAGGGCAAAAGCTGCGATCTAAAGAAGGATGGTTGTGAAGAAGCGAGGGTTGGCAACGAGATCTCGCAGGTTTTATGACACCTGACACATGCATTCAATGTGGCGACGACTAGAATGTGCCTGCTACGAGATAGTAAAATTTAGTGCCTGATCAGCTAATGTATTCTTAGTCTGTGTGTTAGGGTAAATTTGTAACGCATTTGATGGTACATGTTGTAGTTGTTAAGTGATATTTGCTTGTGACAGATGCACCTTACGGCCTCCACCCAGACCTGCACGACGACTCGTTCGCTCGTAGAAAACAGAGGCGAAACCGGACGACATTCACTCTTCAGCAGGTACGCACGATATCCGGAGCAATATGATTTGACTCACGTCCTTCATGAGATACTTGTATAGATCAACGAACCGATTTGATATGTTAAGATAAAGGGATTATTAAAAGTTCTATATCGTCAACAGTTGGAGGAATTGGAAAAGGCGTTTGCGCAGACGCACTACCCGGATGTATTTACGCGGGAAGAGCTGGCCATGCGGATCAACCTCACGGAGGCCCGAGTTCAGGTAACATAACACTTCATCTTAATAAACCATGATTAATGCTTTGAACAATATCTAGCATAGATGCATTGATAGCCAGCGATAAAATATGCACGTGATACTATTATTGAGAGGGCTGCAATACGATCCTATTCCCATATAAACATTTCTCAAGAGGGGAAATGTTTACCGATTTTCCTATCACTTGACGTATGTTGGTATTATATCTTTGTCCGTATTTTAAATTAAATATACGCTTGTGTTTGTTTCGAGAAATATATATCTGTCCCTCATCAATGGGAACTATGTCCGTGGTGAGATTGCGTGGTCCTTTACTGTGGAGTTCGCTTAGTGTTTGTGAGGTGTCAACTGGCCGTGGTAACGATTACCCGACCTGTGAGATGCCAGGGGCTGGATACACTAGTTTGTCGACTCTGTGGTAATTCGTCCCCTTGCGGATTGATACATCTAGGCACAGGTGCTGCAGCAATAATAGAGTAATTAGGTTTGCATAATTTAATCAACAAATTCGTCGATTAGATTTGCCAGACCATCAGATCTAATCACCAACAACAAGGCGGTATTTGCCGCAGCAGCGCCCCACCAATTGAACATTATTTTCTATAATGGAATCATAAAGAGGGAATAACTCTATTACCTCGCATTACGAATAATAAGAGGTCTTGAACAGAATTTCATTAATGAACTACGCCTGCTGGTAATTCGTTTGGTCAGGATAATAGGTTTGAAACAGTGGCCGGAGGCTGGGGCTTGATCCCTTCAAAAGTGTGGGCCGTCAATGGGCGTGTGTTTGATCTAATGGGGCCCGAGGTGACCCGCCATCGGATCCATGCCTCATAGGCTCCCGCCGCCTCGATTCCTCGCTAATTAACCAAGTGGGACCCGGTTCTTCCGTCTTCGATGGCCTGCGATATGCCACATAACACTTGTTCCAATCGAATCATTACAACAAGCATGGAGCGTGCTCGTTGGTAATGCGATTGCATTGCCTGGTGCACAGGGGGATATGAAAGTCGCAATGATTTGCATATTAAGCTTTATATATTGATGCCGCTGTTGTCTTAAGTTTGAAGGCTACACATAAGGACCTCTTCATCCCTGTTTGCGATGGATATCCCCTTCTATATATCCCCAATAGCCATTATCTACACCATAAGCTGCCACCGGGAAGGGCGTATAAGCGAGGAATTAATTCCATACCTGCTTAAGTAGGGGAAAAAAATCGAGATTCCCCAAGCTAATCAGGAAGTTGTCTCAAGAGGTCAAGGGGCATGATGGTAATTAGTCGCGCATGGCAGTATAGAGTGAGGAGTGACGGAGTCTGCCTACAAACACAATCGCGTATTAATGTAATGGCCAGGCTGTTGACTGTCTCTGCCGTCAAAAGAATCAACACAGGAGACACGAGATCTCGCTTCCTGTATTAACGCGAGTATCAACGAGAGATCGATGTGAGCCTGATTTACTGCAGGAGCAGCAAGGATGAGTCTCTTGTTCGCCCGAATCGCGCTAAATCCCATCGTACTTCCGATACAATGGTCTTCTTGTCTTCACAAAGACGTCATGCATTCGTTAATCTCCCTCGTCTTTCTGATTAGTGGAGGCTTATTAATGTTTTGAGCTATGCATCTGATTAATCTCTAGCATCTGCTTGCTTTGGATTTCTCTTTAAAAAAATTAGGTATGGTTCCAAAACCGACGAGCTAAATGGAGAAAAAGTGAGCGGTTCCAACAGCCTCCCAAGGAAGGGGATGAGTTCGGACCAAGTTCCCCAGCGAACGGCGATGGTTGTCGTTCCCCGTCGCTGACGGAGGGTGAAGGTCACGACGGCTACGACGCGCACATCGAGGTCACCAACCAGGAGGAGGAGTCCGAAAACGCGATCTCTAAGAACTTAGAAGAGAGCCAAGTCAAACAGGAAGCAGATGGTTGTGAACCAGAACTCCACACAGCAGATGCTCGGGAAAACGCTTCAGTCTTTGAAATTACCAAAGGCGATCGAAGCTTCAACGAAAACTCAGAATTCCCCACGGCGTCCGCCTCCGGTGACATTACTCCAGTTGAAGGTCACCCCAGGCGACCAAGCCCCGTGACCTCACCGGAAACGGATACTGACGATAGTAACGACGTAAAAGACATCGCAGACAACCCCCCAACCCTGAAGACAGGGGGACCCGTAGAGTCGGAGCCACTGCCGTCTAGAACCTTCCTGCCGTTCGGGGGAACGCCATCATTCCTGATGACGTCATACGGCAACTCGTTGGCAGCTGCGCAAAACAGCGGTATATTCTTGCCCGGCCTCCATGACCGATTGAGGTCCGCCCTTCCGATGACTCCGTTCGACCTGTGAGTATAGAATACAAGTATAGTTCGAGAATTTTCATCAATGTAATATACATTCTTAGGTGTTGGATAATTTTAATATCACGTCAAATCACGCGATTTTCAGCAAGCCATAGATATTCCGTTATGTACACGACTCCTAAACGAAATACTCGTAAGATCACTCATGAAATGTAGATATGTTTGATTATTAGGCGCAATGGAATGAAGGCGCTGGATGGCTTGTTCGGAATGCCTCGTGGATTCATGCCGCCTGGCCCCTCAGCTTCCCCGCTGAACCTCGCTCACCTGAGCGCTCATCCAGCGCTCAAAGGTAACAGCATCACATCGTCTCTCATGCATGGTTCACACGCACATACACCGGATTTAATGTGGTGGTTAATAGTGAATCCTGAATTATAGCGAAGGAATGTTGAAATATATTTACCTGTTACTGAGAAGTTATCATCTGAATATAATATGTGAAAAGAACGCCATTCGCGTAAAAAAACTCTTTTTATTTGATTGGAACCTTACAAGTAAACGTTTCTAGCCAAACGCGCGCATATATCTTTGTGGCTTCGCTGCGTAATTAGTAAACATGAGAACTTTAAGGAATAAGTATTTATATATTTCACAATAAAAGCATATAACATCACATTATACAAGCAAGTGTGTTGTAGTTCAAGTTTGTTATTGCATATGCCTGTAGTGCAACCATTGAATATCCAGTTGGAATTTTACCTAATTGTAGGGTAACTAACTTATTTCACGACGCTGTCGCTTAGTAACGCATTTATGCCATTATCAACGGTATATCTAAGTCTGTTCGATGTGTGACCAGGTTTAGCTGGGCTTTGCTCGTGCTGTGGAGACCGCGCACCTCACCCAGCCCACCACCACATCCCACCCGTATCACCCATGTCGCTGCCCGTCCACGCCCGCGAGGCTGGTCCCACTCCCTCATCGGACGCAAGCCCCCTACATCCGCTACTGGCCGCCCAGGACCAGCGGTCGTCTAGTGTTGCTGAGCTGAGGCGGAAGGCTCGCGAACACTCGGAGGCGCTAGCCATGGCGGCGCAAGCCGGTCATATGCACTTGTCATCCATGGCAGGCGGAGGGCCATTGCGTCTGTCCACCTGCTCTAGCGCTCTGGCCCGGCAGGCTGCTGCTTCCAATGCGACAATGCGGGGCCTCGATGACGGACAGACGGCGAACAATATCAAAGAAGAACCTAAACGAGACCACGAAACTAATTGAAAAACCAACATTTAGTATCCCTTTAATTATGTACATAATGTTTAATCAAGGGTGTAAATTCTGTCGTGTTTATACAATGTATGATGTGAGCGTGCGTCATTGTACTGCTTAATTGAGGTTGCCAGCTAAAATTGCCTTCGTCAAGAATCGCCAAGTTTTATTGTGTCGGTATTTAACACGTGTTGTTTCCTTCAAAAGCCAAACATATTTCCACATATTACAAGCCACATTTACATTTTTATGATTCATTGCAAAAATACATCAACAACAGCGACACAATGACGTCACGCAGACTCCAGTGACATCGCCCGGCTGATGGAATCCGCAGTTTGAGTGGTAGGCCCATCATAATCATACAGACACTAGGAGCGCTCACAGAGGGCGCTCAACACATCACGCCCTCTGGCGACAAGCCTTGCGGGGTCCTGAAATATTCATGCGGATGAAGGGAGGCGTGCTTTGTTAAAAGCATTACTGTAGATTAATTCTCTTTGATAATGTAATCCACGTCTCATTTCATGAATAGAACAGTGTCACCGCGGTGTTGTCTAATTGAGCAAACGGCATCATACGTTAGATTACTGATCATAGCGTGTTAGCAGCAAGCGGCGCAAGTCGAAAAAGACACTTTATTAAACTAGCTTTCTTTTTCGCCCATTCGCATTCTTTATGTATGCTCTTTTATGGTGCTTTTGATACAGACATAGAGCTGGCATCACAAGCTGTGACAAATATATATTGCACTTGTCGGTTCTGGTGATGGTTGAAATCACAAGTGTTTACAACAAGGGCCGAAAAGACGTTTATGAATTATTCATTTGTACTGCTGTTTCCAATTTGTTATGATTTGTTGTAAACAGCATCTGTATTATGCCATTTCGTTTTATCATGTTAAATAGTTAACCGATTTCATGTAGATTGAATGGTATATAATCGTACCAACAGTGAATTATATGTTATGAATAAATCGTAAGGACAAAACACCAATCATGTCGTTTCAATTAGTCGCCCGGACCTAATGTCCATATCATCACCGCAGCTTCAAGCACAATTTGGAATGCTGATAACCGCTCGTGTGTAAACAGGGTACTGTCACAACAATACGAGCTCCAGGCAAACGACGGACATAATGCCCATTGTATATTGCAATCTTTTAAAGTTTCAATCATAAACGTATCACGGGCGTATTCTTTGGCATCTAGCGGAAAAGACAAATCTCTTGGAGGATTTATCCAGCCTTTGTATTGCTTATTTACGCCCTATAATCCACATTCGACTTCGGAGCTGATATAACACGGTCTCTGTTGTCACTGTGACGTTGTCGCCAAGTTCGGGGTTGGAAAAGCTTTTGTCGTCTGCCATTGCGGTCCGACAAACAGCACTCACAATCGCCCACCATGGAGGCCACCTGCCTCGCAACTGTCACGTGACCGCGCCGCCAGATTAGCAACCAAAGCAGAAGAACCAAATCAGAGCTTACAACATTAGAAGTGCTGACTAAGCACATCACGACCGGGCCGAAACAAGGTTATCTCTCGTTCCAATCCACTTCTCCTCACATACCCCCGATTTGGTTACCTGAAGTAGGAATTGCAAATTGGTCTAAAGCAGCGGCAAATGCAGTGCCGAGAAAGTGGGGAAAAATTGAAGAGGAAAATCCAATGAGGAGAATGTGTGAATCAGACATTGCAAATTGATGTTGATTTGTGATTTTATGGACATTTGCCCATTTACTCTGTATTCTAAGATAAACTGGTTTACATCAGGGTAGAGCAGCGAGTAGACAGCGTGGGCCATGGCGTTCTGCTGCATGTGTGCTAGACTTGAAAAAACACTTTCGGCCCCGCAAATCTGCTAATAGCTAACAAGGAGGATTGCATTCAGCACGAAACAACGACAACTTAAGACGGGTGGTCTGTCCGAGGTGTAAAGACGAGGGGTTTTGATTAACTAACTGACAAACGTGCAAATGTATTTAACCCTCAAGAGCTGGTACTTTCTGACTACACCCTAATTAAGATGTCAGTAATTCGGCCCTATACTCTGCCGCTGACTGCTCCGGGCACTGCGGAACGCAGGACAAATGAAGTCTGTTTAATGATATGATACATAGACATTCTTGATCTTAACGCAATCGCGCTTTTAGATTAAAAAATCTGCATTTATCTCAAATGTTGTGCATCATTCAGACAAAATACCAACGCTAATACGAAGGAGCAGTAATCCTAGCGATACCAGAATGATGCAAACCCCGAGCCGAGGCTGTCAAGTCCCGGTGTAGCGATTTCAACTTACCCCCCTTCATCTTACCCCCGGTACCTTGAAAGGGGGGTGTAGCTTGAAGTCTTTACACCGGTACTTACCCAGTGACGTGTGTGGTAAGTGTGGGTATATGACTGACATCTAATTTATTTCATACCTTCGCCATCTTAGGGGCATTTACATCGTCGAAATGGTTCTGTATAACAAACATTACCGACCGATTCTCAATAAGTGAAATCCTTGAAGCTGGGTTCCTTCGGTAACAGAACTTGTGGAAACAATGATGCAGTTCATGCCGTATTATGAGCAAAGATTGGGCCATAATACCAGATAACAGTTTAATAATGTTTATGTATGTAATTGGACCCGTTCACTTCTCGCTTTCATTATTTTTGTAAAAAAAGTCCAAATGCTTTTTTCGAGCATGTGTGTTCCTAATATAAAGAAAACATTACAAAAATCATTTAAGCAAATAGACCTGAACAGAGTCAAATTTACAACAAAATCGTAAATAAATGCATACAGTACACCTCTAAGCACGTGATTTCATTCAGACAGAAATAAACTACATAGAGTGCGCTATTGGGATCCAACATCATGTCTGAAAATTAGCACATATTATTGCCATAACAATATTACATATACAACATTATTGCCATAAATTCATGAAATTATTATTCAAAATAAAACAGAAAGATAATGCAGGCAGTAATTACATAATTTATTCCATATGAAATTCAACATTTTACATTTTTAAGCAACAGGTCCGCCCCGACAAATCATGGAAGCCCGGATCGGATTTATCATCATTAATATTCAGACAAAAATAGGAGTCTCTACAAATCCTCCTTATTGGACCCATCTGTCAATATTGGGAGCAATGTTGTCCGTTCAGAAGAAATCCTGTATTCTAACTGTCTTTCTCACGGCGTTCGTATAACCTTCCTTAAAGCGGAACCACACGTCTCCTTTGATCATGTCTTTTTGAACTTCTGAAAAGCGGAAAATATTCAGATTTCACTTTACAGATTTCTCTTTGATGGCACTTAACTTGGACCAGCATACGTATAAGACGATCTGACAGGCGATATTTGATTGATCGCTGTTGTGGTTACCTTCTCTGCAGCCGGCTTGTGGCACCTTCTTGACAACCAGCCTGCCGAAGAAGTCAACATCAGGCTGGAAATCACACACAACAAAGCTGCAAATATAAACGCGACTGACAACTGACACATACAAGGGCTGAGTGCTAAAAGAAGACCAGCCACATCAGTTGACACAACGTAATGGCCCAATCCTCTTGTCCAGTGGCTCGCGATAGTGATGAGGTCCAACGTAAGCCGACTGCTCGTCATCCTTATCATAACCTGATTGGAGGGTGCCAACAAGCTAGAGGCCTCTTCATCCTCTTGCCTAATTTCTCACTCACCTTTCCCTTACACGATCCTCTGTCATGGAGACAATCCTATGTAGGAAGACGCACTTAGCAGCGCAGAGCGGCTCACTCCATTTGCCCATCCCCGCTCAGACAGCTTTTAGAGGCTTCAATGGGGCTACATTCTCGTTGATTCTATTAGCAGACGCTTGATGACGTTCCCAGACCGACGTTGACTAATACAGGACGCTCAATTGGTCTGATGTGAAGCCACAGTATGATTGGCAAATTATAAAATGTTCATCTCCCCGTAAGGGGCTTGTTGGAAAAGTCATTAAGTGTGCGGCAGCCGTCGAAGTGCAACACTTTGAGAACGTAGATAAGACCGTGGAAGAATCTTTTGTTGAGCGACAAGTCATAAAGGGTGTTAGAATTCGGTCAGCTAAGAGGAAAACGCCAAGTAGATGGGGTAATATTTCAAAGAGCTTATTTAGGTCATTTGTAATTGGCATGTATAAAACTTATGGAAGGTATATGTACAAGATACTTTTAGAGTCCTTAAAGTTCTGATGCGATTATTTCGACCGTATACAACCCAAGTGTACTTTTATATTCGAACCATACATTAACACGATCATAAAACTTGTATTATTACGGTAGCCATAAACAAAAAAGTACAATGCTGATGCTTGCTATATTTGGAACATTTAGATACGACTTGAAAACCAGTAAAATTTATTTTTAATTTTTTCTCTTCAAGTCAGACATTAGAGAAAGTCTTATAAATAGCGAATCCCACTGGCGGATGAAATGGGCGGAGCTTCTTTAGACAATCAGTACATCTCCGACAAGGTGATACGACAACACGAGTTCTCTTTCATAAGAACCTGGTTACATTTCACCTAATGGCCCGGCAATTTTCTGTGCCTCAAACATTTACAACATAACAAAGACAAATGTACACAAAACTAACACATAAAATGTCCTGCAATGCTAAAATTGTAAGTTATTAAAATGTTTTCGACGATTCCGTCCAAATGATGGCCGGAATACGCACTTATGACCATCACGCTGGTGTAATTACAACAAATGGTGAATAAATTATACACTATCAAACAGAATCCGATCGACTCCGAAAACAACGATGGCAGAAAGCGCATATGTTTCATTTCTAAACAGGCTCCTTGTTGCCATTTTGTGGCATAATATATGTATTGAATGGGATCCCCTTGGTTTCCATTACCTGCTCTCCAGGTGAATCACCATAGAGACCACTTCTTCTAACCCGTAACAACACACATACTTAGCGGTAAACATGACGATACAGCGTTTATCAAGACGATCTGTGGATCTACTCGCGCTGTGGTGGGGTTTGCTGCATGCTCACATCATGGGTGCTAGTGCTACGAGAATCCATAAACTCAACCGTGCCTGGTATTCTAAATATTTTAAAACATTCGTCGTTGCCTTTTAAGCAGGAGAAGCATACGCTCGAAGCAGTTTATTGGTTTTGCGGATCCATAACTGTTGATGAGGTCACGAGAATGAAGTCTGTCGTAAGCCATCTCAGCCTATTCCCTCAAATGTCCCCTGCTATTACACACCATCTTCATCTCGCTGTCTCGAAATCCCCGGAGGCAACCTTGCTTTCCCACTCCCATCCGTAATTGGACGAAATATGCTTACAGAGAAAATATTCTCCGTGTAATCTGCTTATACGAGTCTTATACTTCACGTTAGCTGTCGTAGTTATTACATTCTCGCTATGCACCAAGAGCAGATCAGGTGATTTGAATTTCCACCATAAATACCCTAACTTCATTTGACGCTGCGCCGACTTACGGCACATTTGCCGTAATCACGCATTTGGCGGGAAATGAGACGGCAAGGGATTTGCTGTCGTCTGCTGCAAATGATCTTTGATTCCACCGCAAAATGTTATTACATAGATGAATAAAGTAACCTCCAGTGTCCTTGCGATTTGAGGAATGAAATCTCTGGCCGCAACAACCGAAGACATTTAATTTCAATGACGCGCCGTGAATGGTGGACAGATTGGATTTACAGTTTGGCAGAGCGGGACATTATCCGTCACTTCGGGGCATTGCTCTGGTGCTGTGCACCGTGAAGGGGTGGGTCGACACGAGGCTACGTAATGTAGGGTCAAAGTGCACCAGTAAACGTAGACCCAGCGGAGGGATATTCTGACCGCCGACTTGTACATTACCATATATGGTTATAAGAGGCGGCGACTGCATGTTGGGAAGAGTAAATCCAGACCAAGGACAGGACACTCGCAGGTGAATCACTGGGTCTGGCTTGTAGAATCACGGCTTTAATCACTGTGTCTGGCTTGTAGAATCACGGCTTTAATCACTGTGTCTGGCTTGTAGAATCACGGCTTTAATCACGTGTCTGGCTTGTAGAATCACGGCTTTAATCACTGTGTCTGGCTTGTAGAATCACGGCTTTAATCACCGTGTCTGGCTTGTAGAATCACGGCTTTAATCACTGTGTCTGGCTTGTAGAATCACGGCTTTAATCACTGGGTCTGGCTTGTAGAATCACGGCTTTAATCACTGTGTCTGGCTTGTAGAATCACGGCTTTAATCACTGGGTCTGGCTTGTAGAATCACGGCTTTAATCACTGTGTCTGGCTTGTAGAATCACGGCTTTAATCACTGGGTCTGGCTTGTAGAATCACGGCTTTAATCTCTATCATTTACCAAACTTTTATGAGAGTGAAAGCGGCAAATGTACGAGTTTAAAAATCTGCAACAAATCCAAAGGGTCACCAGTTCTTTCTTTGTTCATGCCAACATTCTAATAAACCTTCTTAGCTTGTCCCAACGCGGAAAGTAATTGGATCAGTACCCCGTGGGACCAACAGAAATGTGCTTTCGGGATGGGTAAATACGTTACCGGGAATAATTTACACTCCCGTCTAAATCAGAATCGAGCTAATTATTTTAATTATTCAACAAGTTACTTTTTGCACAATACGTGCAGAACACAACAAGGTCACGGGGTGGGGTAAAACCAAATAGCTTTATGCAGTAATACAACTGCAGGCACACCGCAAACGTAGTCCTAGTATGTATTACTGTACAAAAGGTGAAGTCGAAGTAGAGAGGACACTAACTTCAAGAGCTTATTTAAGCATAATCGACTAGTCTTGTTCGTGTTGAAAAGTTTTTGTACAAATTATTTTTAAATGACAAGCAACATTTTCATTAAGTCAAATATGGATCGATAATGAAGGAGACTGGACAGGAAGTCTACCCTACCAGGTCAGCCTTACCCATCACATTCAAGTGACTTCGAGTGACACACGATAGCCTTGTGATTTGATCTGTGTCGGGCGCGCTCATTGGCTGAGCGGGAACGAGCAGCTGGTACCCACCAAGGGGGCCAGTCAATTCGAGCGCGATGGTGACTAGCGTTTGTTGATTGCGGGTAGTGCGAGTGAGAGCCGACGTCCAGTGGGACACGGTGTCCTCTCACCAACCACGACGATAATCACAGCTGCCTAATTGCATGTGGTGCGTTATGATTTACCATTATGCTCGTCAGCCCCGCAAACAAGACGGGTTCTGTGGGATGATGTTTTATTCATAAAGTATTTAACTGGTAACTTGGTGAGAGATTGGCTCTGTCATCGAGAATACTGTAGTTGATACTGGGGATGAAAGGGGGCAAACAGCAGACGCAATAGTCAGCATCGCTCAACAAACGAAAACTCCAATCAACACGCGCATGCCTTCCATATTCAACTAGGGCACGGACAGCGGGTAGGTATGTCATTCAGATGACCTCATTTTTACATACACGTGACCTCATTCTTCATTGTCTGAAACCTAATTCTGGCGCGGCAGGACGAGAGTTTTATAATAAAACAGGTAACTAATCAAGTGTATCCGAATGACACATTCTGTTGCTTGAAGATCAAGATCAATGAGTTAAAAATGAAGGGAATGTTTTCACAGAAGACATGGGTCTTTTGACGAGGTTAGATGCTGGCCGGGGGACGTATCACAACTCAATCAGCCTCACTAAGAATCCATCAGATTAAGCATATTACGAGAAGTGAGCTAGATTCGCGCGTTCACACAGCCGCCACCCATAACAATATACCACGCCATTATGAGTTAATTAATGCAATGATCGTGAACACTGCGGGAAGCGGAGAGCGCTAGGGGCGCCACCTGTCCCCACAGGACACTGTCACTACCTATTGAGCTACTAATGTCGGCTTTATGCGATCACGTGGTCAGCTGAGATGACGTCGACAAATGGATCGGCCAAGGTCTGGCGCTCGATTGGTTCGGGTGAACGACAAGAAAAGAACATAAACAAATTGGGACAATCATAACACATGACACAACACGGAGACCATGTCGAAAACTACCACGCAATAACATCACAATAACGTCATCAATTGATGGAGGGAATGTGTTATGTACGTTGGTTGAGAGGATGAGGATGGGTTGTTAATCGCCGGTGGAGGGGATGGGTTATTAATCGTTGGTGGAGAGCATAGGTTATTAATCGTTGGTGGAGGGGATGGGTTATTAATCGTTGGTGGAGGGGATGGGTTATTGATCGTTGGTGGAAGGGATAGGTTATTAATCGTTGGTGGAGGGGATGGTTATTAATCGTTGGTGGAGGGGATGGGTTATTAATCGTTGGTGGAGGGGATGGGTTATTAATCGTTGGTGGAGGGGATGGGTTATTATTCGTTGTTGGAGGGGATAGGTTATTAATCATTGGTGGAGGGGATGGGTTATTAATCATTGGTGGAGGGGATGGGTTATTAATCGTTGGTTGAGGGGATGGGTTATTATTCGTTGTTGGAGGGGATAGGTTATTAATCGTTGGTGGAGGGGATGGGTTATTAATCAATGGTGGAGGGGATACGTTATTAATCGCTGGTGGAGGGGATAGGTTATTAATCATTGGTGGAGGGGATGGGTTATTAATCATTGGTGGAGGGGATGGGTTATTAATCATTGGTGGGGGATGGGTTATTAATCGTTGGTTGAGGGGATGGGTAATCGTTGGTGGAGGGGATGGTTATTAATCGTTGGTGGAGGGGATGGGTTATTAATCGTTGGTGGAGGGGATGGGTTATTAATCGTTGGTGGAGGGGATAGGTTATTAATCGTTGGTGGAGGGGATAGGTTATTAATCGCCGGTGGAGGGGATAGGTTATTAATCAATGGTGGAGGGGATACGTTATTAATCGCTGGTGGAGGGGATAGGTTATTAATCATTGGTGGAGGGGATAGGTTATTAACCGCCGGTGGAGGGATACGTTATTAATCGTTGGTGGAGGGGATGAGTTATTATTCGCTGGTGGAGGGGATAGGTCATTAATCGTTGGTGGAGGGGATAGGTTATTAATCATTGGTGGAGGGGATGGGTTATTAATCGTTGGTGGAGGGGATAGGTTATTATTCGTTGTTGGAGGGATAGGTATTAATCATTGAGAGGGGAGGGGATGGGTTATTATTCGTTGGTGGAGGGGATAGGTTATTAATCGTTGGTGGAGGGGATAGGTTATTAATCAATGGTGGAAGGGATGGGTTATTATTCGTTGGTGGAGGGGATAGATTATTAATCGTTGGTGTAGGGGATAGGTTATCAAACGAGAGTGGAGGGGATGGGTTATTATTCGTTGGTGGAGGGGATAGGTTATTAATCGTTGGTGGAGGGGATAGGTTACTAATCGTTGGTGGAGGGGATAGGTTATTAATCGTTGGTGGAGGGGATAGGTTATTAATCATTGGTGCTGGGGATTGGTTATTAATCGTTAGTGGAGGGGATGGGTTATCAAACGAGAGGGGAGGGGATGGGTTATAATTCGTTGGTGGAGGGGATAGGTTATTAATCGTTGGTGGAGGGGATAGGTTATTAATCGTTGGTGGAGGGGATGGGTTATTAATCATTGGTGGAGGGGATAGGTTATTATTCGCCGGTGGAGGCGATAGGTTATTAATCGTTGGTGGAGGGGATGGGTTATTAATCGCCGGTGGAGGGGATAGGTTATTAATCGTTGGTGGAGGGGATGGGTTATTAATCGTTGGTGGAGGGGATAGGTTATTAATCATTGGTGGAGGGGATAGGTTATTAATCGTTGGTGGAGGGGATAGGTTATTAATCATTGGTGGAGGGGATAGGTTATTAATCGCTGGTGGAGGGGATAGGTTATTAATCATTGGTGGAGGGGATAGGTTATTAATCGCTGGTGGAGGGGATAGGTTATTAATCGTTGGTGGAGGGGATGGATTATTAATTGTTGGTTGAGGGGATAGGTTATTAATCATTGGTGGAGGGGATAGGTTATTAATCGCCGGTGGAGGGGATAGGTTATTAATCGTTGGTGGAGGGGATGGATTATTAACCGCCGGTGGAGGGGATAGGTTATTAATCGTTGGTGGAGGGGATGGATTATTAACCGCCGGTGGAGGGGATAGGTTATTAATCGTTGGTGGAGGGGATGGATTATTAATCGTTGGTGGAGGGGATGGGTTATTATTCGTTGTTGGAGGGGACAGGTTATTAATCGTTGGTGGAGGGGATGGGTTATTAATTGTTGGTTGAGGGGATGGGTTATTAATCGTTGGTGGAGGGGATAGGTTATTAATCGTTGGTGGAGGGGATGGGTTATTATTCGTTGTTGGAGGGGATAGGTTATTAATCGCCGGTGGAGGGGATAGGTTATTAATCGTTGGTGGAGGGGATGGATTATTAATTGTTGGTTGAGGGGATAGGTTATTAATCATTGGTGGAGGGGATAGGTTATTTATCGTTAGTGGAGGGGATGGGTTATTAATCGTTAGTGGAGGGGATGGGTTATTAATCGTTGGTGGAGGGGATAGGTTATTAATCATTGGTGGAGGGGACGGGTTATTAATCGCCGGTGGAGGGGATAGGTTATTAATCGTTGGTGGAGGGGATAGGTTATTTATCGTTAGTGGAGGGGATGGGTTATTAATCGTTAGTGGGGGGGGGGGGTTATTAATCGTTGGTGGAGGGGATAGGTTATTAATCATTGGTGGAGGGGATGGGTTATTAATCGCCGGTGGAGGGGATAGGTTATTAATCGTTGGTGGAGGGGATAGGTTATTAATCGTTGGTGGCGAGGATGGGTTATTAATCGTTAGTGGAGGGGGCGGGTTATTAATCGTTGGTTGAGAGGATGAGGATGGGTTATTAATCGTTGGTGGAGGGATAGGTTATTAATCATAGGTGGAGGGAATGGGTTATTAATCATAGATGGAGGGGATGGGTTATTAATCGTTGTTGGAGGGGATGGGTTATTAATCGTTGTTTGAGGGGAAGGGTTAGTACTCGTTTGAGGGGACGGGTTAGCACTCGTTTAAAAAGACAGGTTAGTACTCGTTTGGGGGGACGGGTTAGTACTCGTTTGAGGGGACAGGTTAGTACTCGTTTGAGGGGACGGGTTAGTACTCGTTTGAGGGGACGGGTTAGTACTCGTTTGAGGGGACGGGTTAGTACTCGTTTGAGGGGACAGGTTAGTACTCGTTGGTGGAGAGGAGGGGGGGGTGCATTCGCATGTTCATGGGATAATAACGTGAGCCCATTCAACACTCCAATTGTCGTCAGAAGAGCGAGGCGATCGAGCCAATGGAAAGTGCCACCATCCCAGCACCTCTTCCGCTAATTGAATTGCAGGAAGGAGCGCCCCTTAACATGTGAAGAGCTGACACCACAAAGGCCAGTGGGCCATGGGGCTTGTTTGCCAAACATGGACAATGTTTGAACACGCAATATGCAATGGGTAATCGGACTCATCACATTACCCGCTTCTTTACACGGCAAGAGCTTGTCAAAGCGCGCTGTTTACAAGATAAACCCGAACAGGTGTGTGGGCCACGGGGCGGTCTGTTTGATCAAGAGCCTGATCAGAGAATTAAGTGAAGTCTCAATAGGATGATGATGCATATTCCATTATCTCAGGTGTTTACAGGGGAGGTGTAGTAGTCGGCCCCAATTCAGGTCGACATCTCCTGTTAACGTCAATCGTCCTAGGAGAACAGACGTCACAGGGTCCACGCTGATCAAATACGGACGGTCGGATGGGTGGGTCATCGTTTAATTATAAAAAAATCAGGTTATTATGGCAGTCACTATCAGCTTCAATAAGTCCACGACATCAGTTGATGACACCTCAGTACATGAAATCAGTGGAAGACATCGCAGTCCATGAAATTATTTGATGACGTCCCAGTCTATGATATTGGACCATGACATCGCCCTAAGGCTCATCAACTCGACTTTATATAACTCCTACCCATATATCACCATCTTGCTAAAACAACTACCTGATCAAAGAATCAAATAACATGTGACTATCTCATCTGCGATCACCTTGTCACAGCTGTGATAATTTCATGTGACCACCTCTTTATCTTGGTTCATCTCGTCTTATCTAATATAATCTCATGTGACCACCTCTTTTTATCTTGGTTCACCTCTTTTTATCTGTGACCACCTCTTTTTATCTTGGTTCATCTCGTCTTATCTAAGATAATCTCATGTGACCACCTCTTTTTATCTTGGGTCATCTCGTCTTATCTGTGACCACCTCTTTTTTTTTTTTAAATCTTTGATCATCTCGTCTTATCTGTGATCATCTAATGTGACCAACTCATCTCGTCACATCTGTGGTCATCGCGGCATCTCTGAACCATTAAGTCTAGCAACTCACTCATTCAAATCAAATATTTCAGTCGTGGCTGTCTCCGGAAGTTGAGCGATCACCCGGCCCTCGTCAATTGTTAAACTAGGCAAAGAAACTCCGCCTCTGACAGCTCCGCACTGTTTACTACTTTCGCGCCACCAGTGATATTTCGGTGTTTCCGATGTCAAAACGACAGATGAACTCGCTAAAAACTTACCGAAGCTCTCCAAGCAAAAAAAATTGTGACAAAATGCAAGGTTATATCACAAAATGACACGAGGACTGTTTCTATTACTACAGATTTGTCTACTTGTTCTGTTTGAGCACTGAAATATGGCACATCATGAAACTTTGTTCAAAAACTCAACATAGCCGACTCCCACAATGCAACATAATTGCGTTAATTCTCGTTCATGTTTTCGATTCGCGCGGTAGCCATGTTGGACAACAATTTTAAAATTGTGTTGGATTTCGTTGATTCTGTTGATTAAGGAGTATGACTGTTGTTGCACTCTAGGCAAGATTGATGGTAAGACATTTATGGATATGAAAATCTATGTTTTTAAACTGTCCCTTGTCTGCATTGCGAGAAGGAGCATATTTGCTTATAACGCTCAAGATTCTGCATACGGACCCTCGCCCCTAAGGTAGCCCTACAAGACGTCTGCGTAGACGTCTTACCGTTTCTCGAAACAACGCAACTCAATTATTTTTAGATCGATTCAGACAACTACCAAACACCAAACGTACACAAGTGATGGAGTTATAGAATGCAATGATGTTTTACGGACAATTTCATCCCTTTTCGGCTGGTGATTTCATCCGTGGTAATTATTGATAGTTCGATCAATTTGGGAAGCGATAAAAAGTCAGAAACACAGCAACATGTTTGTTTACAAGTTCAAGACCACATGCATTGCGCGGGGGCGGGGGCACTTAAGTGTAAAGATATAGTATACATGTGCCGCACGAAGGGGGTGGTTTTTTCAACATCTCGACTTTTACGACGGGTTAGACATTCGCATAATACCTTGTACGATGGAGTATACTTTTTCTCATTCTCAACGAGTACAACGGGTACAGGTTTTCGAGGTCCCGCGGCACACCCCTATCCGAGTTAGGGTAAGTGCCCCCCACTTGGGATGCTAAGGCAATGCGGGAAATCGCGAGAATTAATTGTTTCCAAAATGGCAGACATCGTATCGCGATTTGTTAGGAAACGAACTATCGATGACATTTATTGAAGAATAGCGTCGAGTGGTGGTAAGTTTTTTGGCGCGCAAAGTCTATTTTTTGTAAAGGCTCTTGATATATGTTATTTTCTAGGTACGTAGAGTAGTCCTTCAACCCAAACGAGAACTTGCCGACTGTGTTTGACGAACTCTTCGTAACGGTATAAATTCATGTTACCGTTACACCGGAGCTGCCCCTAAGGTGTCATCAGATCATCAAAACACCAGGGGCGAGTTGCCTTGCCTATTGTTAAAAATGATCACTTCACGTAAAATGCATTGGGTTGTTAACCTCAGCGCTAAAACGAATTTATTTTTGTTAACAAAGATTATGCGTGAATACAATTTTAAGGCATTTATTGATATTGATTTCGAGTGGTTTGAACCTTTTGTCGAAAAACGTGCGAGCCTCCCGCTCGACCAATCAGAGCTCGCAATTTTTTTTTATTTTTTTTTGCCCTTGACGATGACCGAGTGATCACTCAACTTCCGGCAACATGAAAGCTGCGAGTTAGAATAACATTTGAACTAGAATAAAGTACTCTGTTGGGACGCAAATGTCGGGGCGGGTGGTTCTGTTTGGTAGAATGACATATTTTCAATGGATGTGAGGCGCGGCAATCTCGTAAACGGGACTGAAGATGGTTGAGGCGAGATTTTTGGTGAGCTGGTAGAAGATAGCCGCGGCCGGGCCAATGATAACCCCTGTGTACATATTGACCAAACGATCTTCTATACATGAATGAACATCACTATAAGGTCCTGGTCGGCCACCTTTGTTATTCTTTGTATAATTAATATTTCATTTGGAAAACAAGACAACCTGATTAGGCATTGTGATCATTGGTGGTCGGATATTTCCCCTTAATGAACTACATACCGTGGGTGATGGGTAACAGTGTGGATAACAATAAGAGTGTCATGTATGTCATGTTTCATATCAATCACTGATGAACCAACCATTAAAATCTACCTGGCATAAATATAACACATGACTCTTAAGCTGAATGTTCAGCGATTCTCAGGTAAACGGTTCTAGCCATCAAGGCAATTCGGGAGCGTTACGACGCATGACTTCTTTCTAACTTCCAACAGCTCATACATTCGGGGTTGTAGCATCTTCCGCGGTGTTGCCCAGGAGACAGGGAGCTAGCTGCAGAGCTGTGTTCTATCAAAGCACGGCGGTTTCGCGGCACTTGCCTCAATTTACAGCAAATAGATGGCCAAAGTGGATTAGAGCGTGTTCAATGGGCGATGTTAGCAGAGTGGACGCAGGCGCGGTAATCCTACCTCTCTCCCTCCTCTCATTGCGCTAACTCAATCTACAGCCAAATTTGGCCGCCATTCTAATCGTATTTACATAAAGTCTACCCCCTTTTTATTGGATAAGGGTGGCAAATTTCATCAAATTTAATCAGCCGAACAAAAGCCAGTGGCGAACTGCGGCTCGACGGCAAAGCACATGGGTAGTAACAATAAAAGGCGCAAGGGGGCAGCACTGTGGCGGAGTAGTCAGGGCCACGCAGACCTGGGTTCACCAATTAGGACGTCACAATCTAAAGCAGACCCCCAAATTCCGCAAATCTTACAATTCATATGCCAATTTGCAGGGGTTGATGCATGGCGGTGTGATGGGAAGGGAGGGGGCGTGGTGGATGATAAGGTAGAAGTCGTGTGTAGCAGGACAGCGCTATATAAGTCAGTCGGAACTAACCGGCCAAGAATTACCGCCCTAAAATCAAATAACCAAAGTATGGCAAGAAGATAAATGTCCAAGAAGTCCTGTTGATCTTAAATTCCAGACAGAGTGGTTTATGTAGGAATTACTTTATAACAAGATTATGATAAGTCGGTGTGATATTCCCCACATTACAGAGGAGGGTGGCTTTTTTCTGGCGACCAGAAGGCAATCTAGTCCCAGACACCAGAAAGCGGTAATCCGGACGAGGTAATTATCTTCTATCAGCAATCATTAACTTAATCCAAGCTAAACCATGCCACTTCTGTCGGCGGAAAACACGCGCTAAATTACACCAAATTACTTTCTACTCCCAAATCAACTAACGGCATCATATTCAGATGAACTCCTTGACATTTAAGAAGTCGGGAAAGTGGGTATTTCTAATCACCGCACGGGACTGAACTGTGGCGGCGAGACGAGCCCACAAGAGGCCGCATAATGACGTCGATGATGAAAGTACTAAGCCGGGATATCCCGAAATACCTGTGCCAATCACCTGTGGATGAGGAGCTGGTAATTAACTCCCAGCCCATCACTATTACAATAGAGCACTTCGCCGCCAACCGCCAACATGTTCCTCGCCTAATACGATTACAAGCTTACTTCCGGCAGGAGAGAACGATGCCTCGTCTTGGAGGAATTTGCGGGAAATGTCACAACTGTAATTACAGAAGCTTATCCGACGATTAACACCTCATTATAACTGGTCTGGTATGTTAGAAACAAGGTACACAAGTTGGGCGGTAGGGTGCTGAGAGCTCGTCCCGTGAACATTTAATGATACTCAACAGAGCTAAAGATAAACAGGGAAACATTTACCAAATGATGGCTGGTAAAATAGTCAGCGTTTTATGTCCTATATCAGGCATTATACATGCATGACTTTCGAAAAGATTTTGATTTTTGAGCCATGTTCGACGGATGATGCAACAACAACATCCCTTGCCCAAGCGGCCTCGCAGATATACAAGTACATGAAGTTATACAAGTAAATGTATGAACGCAATGATTGACCAAAACCGACCACCCCTGTAAAGTCTAAAATCAGGGACTACACGCTATGAACATACCCTAGATTGGATATGAACCAGCAACCCCAATCCCACTCCTCTGTGGACGACCGGACGCAAGGTTGCTCGAAACAAACGCGGGAGAGCCATGTGGCCTAACATGCTGCACGCTGGCTTCGTGTCACTCAGTATTATATACGCCCATGTCAGACCATTACAACCATCAGCCTCAAGCAGAAAACAGCAAGACCGGTTAGCCTCACCCGCGCGTCCGTCTGGGATACTGCCTTGGGCTTCAGCATTTGTCGTTTGTAGTTGGGCAGGTCGGATTGAGCCGTGGATTGCTGAGCTTGCTCGATGTCAGCCGGCGGTGTCGATCTCAGATTACTGCAGCAAACATTCAATCAGCTAGTTCAAAATGAAATCAACATAGATTAGAACTCGATATGAACAATGGTCGGATTGAGAACGTGATATCGACTATGGCAGAGTGAGAAATCAACATTGACTACTAGCAAGCTAATGTGAAATCGACGACGTTAACACCGAGTAATTTCAGCGAAATGCGTTAAAAGTTACAAGATGAGGATCGATTTAATTAAACGTGAGCACACTGCAGATATGGCAAGTCAGTCAGCAGGTATCCCTCATTTTAACAGCACCTCCTAATTCACAAGGCAACCTCGAGCATGCATACAATATCCCTCTCACCACCAGCTCGTCTGCACAGCCCGTGCCGAACTAGGTAAGGGCTCTGGCAACCAATTGTACATTAAGTTTCCTCCTGCCCTCGGCTAGTCACCCTCCCCCGGGACATCCTCATCAAGTATTTACACCTCTCTTCCTAAGAAAGCACCCGGCACATGTCAGGAAGAAACACATCAAATCTGAGCAGCCCATACAATTAGATAAGGCTCGCTGTAATCTAATAATTGCCATAATGTCTCCCACGGCGAGAGTGAGTAACTGAGAAAGTCAGTAGCTTTAGATCTCACACAGGGCTTGCTATCTTCCCGTGAGACTTGCGTTTTCTCTGCTTGTTATGCAGACAGGGGCTGTTGGGACTGGCTGGGGACTAGCAATCAGGCGGGCTCGCTCGAACCCAGCCAGCCGCACACTAGCTAATCGCGGGAGCGAAGACGTGCGAGATTTGAGGCGACATGACACTCACCTTGCTGCATCCTCCCGGGAACCTTCACTGCGACGCATCTTTTCTAGTTCCACCTGAAACAGGCACAGTGTATGAGTGCATGGAGGGAGTAGGGTGGTCCCTGGGGAGAGAAGAGGAGGAATAGTGATACAGACGAATGCCACAACACCACCTGATCACCGCCGCATCCGCCTCCTGCTACTGCTTCTGAAGATGTCTGATAATACCTCTCTCATTGACTCACATCACCTCAGACAGCGATACACTCTTTGAGCCATTTGTAACTGCTGACTGAGCAGAAAAAAAGTGGAGACTATGTCATAGGGGGGTGGGGGAAATAGGTGGGATGATAACATGGCCGGAGATAACAGGTGCGATGGCAGATAACAATATAGCGATAGATAAAGGGAGGGATGGCTGATAACATTACGGTAGGAGATAAACAAATGGCAGGAGATAACAGGTGGAATGACGCATTACAATATGGCAAAATATTACAGGTGGGATGACTCATTACAATATGACGGGATATAACAGGTGGAATGAATGATTACAATATGGCGGGAGAAACCAGGTGGAATGACAGATACAAATATGGCAAAAGATAACAGGTGGAACAACAGATAGAATATGGCGGGTTAACTTATAACACTATGACGATAGATCACGTCAGTTATATGAGATAACGACGTTATGTTAGGTACAAATTGGTGAAGTGTGAGGAAACGATGTGAGAGAGCGCGGTTGTCGTCGAGTAACAAAACACCTTAACAGTCGTGCACGCGCTGAAGGTGTCCTGCATGCAAAGGAATGGCGTGAGGGATAGCGAAAGGAGACAATACGATCCGTATAGGATGCCATTAAATTGGTTTTATACTCCTCCAATTTCCATTTTCACAATCATCCGAAACAGATCTATGGTATCAGCATATTCATGATGGAGGATATACAATGGTGCATTCTATGGGCAGTGTGAGGTGATCATTTCACTGGGAGCTAGTGACCGAAGTGGGAGTTATTGTGGTGTGGCTGAGCAATGATAGTGATGAAGAGTAATGACTGTGATGAATAATGATTGTGATGATGAATAATGATTGTGATGAATAATGATTGTGAAGAGGAGTAATGATTGTGAAGGAGTAATGATTGTGATGGGTAATGATTGTGATGGAATGTATTGTCTGCGATGAGAGAAGATGGCGGAAGGAAACCGTAACACCTGATGACGTTACCACCGTACCCCATCTCCTCACGAGGCTTTCCTAATGAAGTCACCGCCATACCCCACTCCGCACGAGGCTTTCCTAAGGATGTCACCGCCATACCCCACTCCGCACGCGGCTTTCCTAATGACGTCACCGCCATACCCCTCTCCTCGCGAGGCTTTCCTAATGACGTCATCACCATACCAATCACCTCACGAAGCTTTCCTAATCACCTCACAACCATACAAACCCCCACGACGCTTTCCTGATGACTACACCAACACACCCCACCCCCTGACGAGTCCCTCCCATAGAGGTCACAACCCATCCCGAGAGTCCCGTTTTCCCGCCCCTCTCATCTAGACTCCATGCTAGTATGTACGCTTTGATCTAATATTCTTACCGTGCACAAATAAGCAGTCCATTTAATATCCCGCCCAATTTCTACACCAAACCTCAAAAGTTGCCTAACAATGACGGTTGTAAGGCCCACCAATACAGACACAGTCTCGTGCAATCATAACTCGACACTACAAATAACTCTGTCTAGGATCAGATAAATCACCCCCTCTTCCAAACCTCCACACCCCGCCCCCGCCTCTGACAAAGGCAGGCCCCTATGAGACCGCCTTAAGAGCGCCTTCTGCCTAAAAAATGAATGACGGGCGTGAATCACTGTCGACTCGCGTTATCACATCTGCTGCTGAACACGCCTAACCAGGTCCATGCTCAATTAGACAAGAAGAACTACCCTACCTTATGACGTCTGGTTTTGTGAAGGGGGAATCCCCTAAGGATTTCCCACGAATTGCCTTGAGCGAGGTGCCAAATAATCTAATTTGAGATTGTGAATGAACACGTTTGCATCCTGATGGTGGTGAGTCTATTGGGACAGTACACGGTGTCATAGACAGTGAATGTATCGCTTGCAATGTCATCCTCGCCCCACTCTCTAACAGCTAGCAAGCAATTCTGGCACTAAGTAGCCACAAAGAGCCCATTAATAAAGCCACTTTAAAGAAGTCCTTCTTAGGACGGACAGTCTCGTTTGTTCTGTAATTAACTTGATCCATTTGTAGAAGATGATGGGCAGCCCAGTAGAGAAAACAGCTAGAATGCTATGCATGGTCTCTAAATCTTGGATTTGACTTGGGAACAGAGTGCTCAACAAGCGAGCTATATGGATAGCAGCTTCTTCGCCAACAACGATATTTTCACGAGTCACATGTGACATCTGCAATTAGCTGGAAAGCCACACTAGAAAATGGAATATGAGACAAAGAGCTACTAACTATGTGGAGGAGACAACGAGGCCAATAAAGCACCCACTGAACCCACTATAAATGTTAAATTTATGACTTGGCTCTAAAACACAACCCAGCCCAAAGACAGGGTTTATCTCTCTTCCAAAGTATTCTCACACTTGTATTTTACACATGGGATCATCTGTTCTTACACATTGTATATTTTACATGGTTAGTGCCTTTCAAACAGATGGAAGCCATTAAGGGTTCATCCTAATAAGGATACTGACCTCAATTATAGGCATAATTAAATAAAACAACCATTGTTATTTTAAGCATTGCACCTAGGGCTTTGATAATGTTTATCATTTTTCTATATTATTTATCAGCAGGGAATGTCCATGTACTGTTATCTGACAGGCTAACAAACTGGTATAGGTATTAAGGGGAACATAAGGTGGTAGAACAGCTTAATGGAACTCAACATGTCACTTCTACAGCTTCTCTTTCCTCAAACAACTTGCTCAGCTGGCAGTCTGTTTTGCTGGACCATCTCCTTACAGACAGTTACCAAGCTCATTATAGCTGGAGACTGACACAACCTACTAGCATCTACTCCATGGCTCCTTGTGTCATTTATAGCAAACAATTGGAGGTGATGCTATGTGAATGAGCTGTTAGATAAACTGAATATGTATCTCACAATTACAGATCAGAAGTAACCGGGTCCACAGAGCCACACCTGGGCCACCCACACATCATCAACATATTACAGGTGTGGTTTTCTTTAAGGTTACTCACCTCCCTGGCGACGAGCTGTTTGGAAGCGTACGAGAACTGCCTGCGAGGCTTCTGACCCGGGAATCTCACCACTTCATCTAGGTTCCTGCACACCAATCATAATGCGATAACTTCTCCCGATGTCAGCTGATGTAATTGTGACGACAAGAACATATACACACAAAACCTTAGCACAAGAACCCCACTGAGGCTTTGAATTAAGATTCTGACATGGACCCTACTCGTACTAACCAGGCTACTATAAGACTAGCACATGGAGAGCATGTCAGTCACATGAGAGATTGACGTACGGGTCAAGTGTGTAGAGGTACTGGCCGTCAGGCTGCCGCTGTTGCTGGTAGGTAAGGTTACATGCCACCATGACAAGGATCAGGTGACGAAGATCTTCCTTCTCTCGCGAGCTGTATAGCTGGGTGTTCACCTGGGGCACAATAACAAATCAGGAAGTTCTGTTCAGTGTCGTAGGTCATATAACGAGGGATAATGGGTGGATGTTGTACTTGGGAAGCTAAAGCAAGACAGGATCACCATCAGAGTGATTAAGCTAGTCATCATAGTGACTAAGCTAGTAATCAAGGTGATTAAGCTAGTCATCAAGGTGATTAAGCTAGTCATCATGGAGATTAAGATAGTCATCAAGGTGATTAAGCTAGTCATCAAAGTGATTAAGCTAGTCATTAATGCAATTAAGCTAGTCATCATAGTGACTAAGCTAGTAATCAAGGTTAATAAGCAAGTCATTAATGCGATTAAGCTAGTCATCAAGATGATTAAGCTAGTAATCAAAGTTAATAAGCTAGTCATCAAGGTGATTAAGTTAGTCATCAAGGTGATTAAGCTAGTCATCATGGAGATTAAGCTAGTCATCAAGGTGATTAAGCTAGTCATCATGGTGATTAAGCAAGTCATCAAGGTGATTAAGCTAGTCATCAAAGTGATTACGCACAAAACATACACAGGTCAAGATGATCCTGAAAAACACTCATCACAGATGTCTTTGTTGGTTGTAAAAAGAGGATGAAGACTGACCGGTCTGAGAGTTGGCTGGATGATGTCAACTAGGAGAGGAAGAAGTTCTGTGGCGCACAACACATGGTTGGTGTTTCTCCTCACAGCTGGGGCCATGTCGATAAACATAGTATCCAACAGGTTCTCTGATCTGGTCAGCTTCACAAACAGCTACAAACATATCAAACAACTTTACAAATATCTACAAACACAATGCTCAGTATAACAATAATCTACAAACACAATGCTCAGTATAACAATAATCTACAAACACAATGCTCAGTATAACAATAATCTACAAACACAATGCTCAGTATAACAATAATCTACAAACACAATGCTCAGTATAACAATAATCTACAAACACAATGCTCAGTATAACAATAATCTACAAACACAATGCTCAGTATAACAATAATCTACAAACACAATGCTCAGTATAACAATAATCTACAAACACAATGAAAAGTCAAAGAACATCCTCAAACTCATTAAACAGCTTCACAAACATCTATAAACACAATAAACAGTTTCCAAATAAACATCTGCAAACACAATGAACAGCACAAACAAACATCTGCAAACACAATGCACACCAAGGAAAAACATTTACAAACACATTGAACATCATGAACAAACTTCATGAATGGCATGAACAAATATTATACATAAATTGAGAAACATAGCTGATGGTATTACAAACATCGAAAAACAAAACAGTGGTCAGCTTAATGGACACATTGACTGTTAGACTTAGATTAGTTGGTAAACAGAATAGTAAAGAGACCCCCTCACCTCATATTGGGCTTTAGGGTACATCAACTTGGGAGGAACATTGGCAGCAAACAACAGGTGGTAGGCAACAGGCAGGTAAGGCAAGTATCTCCAGAGATTGTAATCCTGACTACCTGCCACCTGTTGATTGATAAGGTCAGAGAAGCAGGCCCATTCATTGGCCTGTAGTACCTGTGCAGCATCACAAAGTGGACAGATGGACAGTCTAGTGGACGAAGCTGCCGACCTGCACAGGCCGCTAGAACTAGTAGAAGTGACTCGGTTACTGACCAGAATGACAATCTGATTGATGCTGAGAGACGTGCACATGATTTACTTTTGGTTTCAACAAAAATAATCAAGGTGCGATCAGTTTGTAACAAGCAAATAACTGAATAATATGACAAGCTATGCCACATGCAGATACCTGGCACAAGGCAGGGAATGAATTGAATTACTTGGGTGCTCTCAACACAGGATTATAAGGAAACATGGAAACCTGTTCACCAAATGGGCTTATGAACACGGGTCAGAGGGATGCAAGACAAATGCAAAACCATCGCACCAAGGGATCATACAAATTATTATTCACTCACAGACTCCATGTGCGTATCCTTAGTCTTGGCCTCCAGGAAGTTCTCGTGTAGCGCTTGTAACACCTTCTCATGTTCACCAGCAGCTGTGGCAATGTGTAATGTGCTTTCAAACCTACACACACATACATTTACCCTGCACATTGAGATGTTACTCTTCTGTATTACCTGGATTAGATGGGGGAAGAGGTGAAGGTATTAGATGGATTAGATGAGGGTGTTACAGTGATGAGATGAAGGTATTGCATGGAAGAGAATGATGTGTTACCAAGATGATATGGAGGTAATACATAGATTAGATAGAAATGTTACCTGGATGAGATAGAGGTATAATAAGGATGATTTGGGGGTATTACTTGGATGAGTAAGTATAGGGTTTAACGGCACACCAACTTTAATGTGTAATATGGTGCCTACAAAGGTGAATGGATAAGAATGACCTGATTAAGCAGCAGCCTTCAAAGATAAACTGAAAAATAGTGGGACCCACATATGGATGATGTTGAAAAAGATAAAAATGCAAATAGTATCCTAGGGCAAGTAGCCGATTGACTGGACCAGGCCATCCCAACCTCTTGTCTAGACGGGATCCGGGCCAGAGGAGTGTGTTGTAGCCAAGTCCCTCAAAAGGACTGCTCCACTCAACCACATGGATCCCATTTTCCATTGACATGAGTTGCAACCCACGGCCTACAGGGTGCCCCACCCCTATTAGTCGCCTCTTATGACATGCAGGAGGATACAGAGGGTCTATTCTATCCCCATTCCCACAGGAGGGATTACCTGGATTATATGGATGTATCATCTGGATGAGAGGCAGGTATTATCTGGATTAGGTATCACCTGGATGAGGTGGAGGAGTTACCTGGATGAGATGGATGTATCATCTGGATGAGAGGCAGGTATTATCTGGATTAGATGGAGGTATCACCTGGATGAGGTGGAGGAGTTACCTGGATGAGATGGGAGGCATTACCTGCATTAGTTGGGGGTATTACCTGGATGAGATGGGAGGCATTACCTGCATTAGTTGGGGGTATTACCTGGATGAGAGGGAGGTGTTGGTCTGCGTCATGAGTCGATTGAGTTCTTCTGCTTGTTCCACGCTCTCTGCCCTATCATAGGGATTCACATATCTCTTCCTGAAATACATGTCAATTTTACACTATAATTCTAAGCAGTGTCAGCACTGTTGAGTCAGGACAAAAATCATTAATACGTTGAAATTCTACCATACACCAAAAGGCATTAAAAGAAGGAACTTCTCAGATGCTTGAGATGTCTGCAGTACCAACCCACCTCTTGACTTTGGGCATTTGAAAGACATGTTTGCACACTGCCATCAGTGTCTTGTGGGCGTCTTTCTGCCCTATACCCATGGAATGGACAGTGTTGAGCTTCAGCTCCCTTGTCTGGCCGCGCACAAACTGACCAAACGAAAATACAGAATGTGTACATTGAGATCATAAACATTAACAGGTTACACTCATCCAATATGACAGCACTCATCCATTGACACTCCTGTCTATCAATATGACAGGACTCATCCATTGACACACCTGTCTGTCAATGAATATGACAGGTAAAAAGTCAGCTGACAGACCAATATGATACATTGCTTTAACAGATAAATTCATCCAGATCAAATGATATCCAGATGAATGCAGTACCTATGCCAAACAGCAGCTGTACTATACAACAAAGCCTGAATGAGTAAAGTAGATCTGTACCTGTAGTGTGTTAAGACAGGATCTGATGTCATTATCAGTCTTCTCACACAGGGCTAACAACGTACTGAGATCAGTCCTGATCTCCTCTTGCTTGGTTATCTACACAACACATGTTATATGATCGGCATTCTTATGCCAATGGGGCATGTATATTAATATCAAAAACCCTATCATATTTATGAGCACAGCATAAAAACATATACTCAGGTTATGACATTATAATGGATAATTACACATGAACAAGTCAATATATTATGTGTATAATATGTGTACAATGTTTTAATCATTCAGTGATATATTGTCATATTCAAGTAATTATTCCAGCAGCAAAGAAAGCCACTGAGCCCCACAAAAACCAAATGACACATTTGAAAAAGTTTCTGTATAAATCAACATCATCGATAAATACCTCTAACAGCCTGCCAGCAAGCATGGGACCTTTTGTCTCGGGAAAGTGTACTACATATGCAAGAGAACGGAGCTGCCGTAATGCTGGCACAAAGAGGTCATTACATATGCAAATGATTGGGCGGAGCAATAAGCTGAACTCTTTCTTTCCCTTTCTCTTCTTGCCAGTCTTCTCTCCTTTAATTGCAGCCAGTAAAACATTGATTGCAGCCTGGAACACAAACAGATTTCAGAGTAAAACAAGGTGGGATAAAACAAAGTTTGGGATCTAAATTCATCATATAACTTTAACTGCGAATCACAATTGGGAATGCGTTTCGATGACAAATGTATCACGGACTGTAGCTTACCTGTGGTGCTCCATCTATTTCATCTATAACAAGACAGTTGGGTCGCAGGTCTGAAGAGAGCACAGCCTTCATCTGTGTGGCTGACTCGATCTTTGTCTGGAAGACATCTGCCGTCCGGTCATCACTGCAATAAAGCCACATTTAAGTACATATGAAATGGTTACAATCCATTTACATTCATTTCTGTCCATTCTGGTACATTAACAACTTAGATTGGAATGGAACAAGCCAATTCACACCTGGCATTCATTTCCACCACATTGTACCCAGCATGCCTAGCCAGAACATGAGCCAACGTAGTCTTGCCCAACCCGGGTGGTCCATGCAGTAGCGCCACCTTGTTGATGGGCCGATCGTGGTCGTCTAGCACCTCAAGTGCTTCTTTCTCCAGGACCCAGAAAGGCTTCTTAGCGACATTGTCCGTGCCAGGCTTGGCTGTCTCCACGGCCTTGTTTGCTTCCTTCTTGTTGCCTTTCTTCTCCGGTTTCTTCTCTTTATCAAACACTACATAGTCCCACTGCTTGAGCCAGTGAAGCAGTGACCTGTTCGTTCCCTATGTATGACCACAAATAAGTATGCATAATCACAACAAGATAAGTGCAACAGGAGTACCACACACTACACAGCAGTTGTTTATGAGAACCCAGGAGTAGTGATATATCATGAGGAGTTGTGTCACATTCTCAAGTTCAAACCATGATTTAATTTATTACAACTATAAGTCACCTCATCACTTAGCAGGTCCGTGTAACGTTTAGGGGAGTACTTCTCCACCCAGAGTTCAGCTTCAGCAACTTGACTGGATTTTGTATCTGCTGCAATCATTTCACTGTCATCCTTTTGGCTGAAATACATATAAACTAGCTCTATCAAAGTTGGAATTACAAATATATACTGGAAATTTCATCCTTTTCAACTATATC
The DNA here is from genome assembly GCA_034190875.2 of Urechis unicinctus. Classification (NCBI taxonomy): domain Eukaryota; kingdom Metazoa; phylum Annelida; class Polychaeta; order Xenopneusta; family Urechidae; genus Urechis; species Urechis unicinctus. Next base: position 31,058,081 of record CM067347.1, read on the forward strand.
AAACACATATATAGAGGTCTTCACAGTACACTTGGTATGTCACTGACACCTGTGTGTAGGTGGGACAAGATTTTATTTTTTACTTATTACAGTCTGATGCCACATAGAGAAACATACATTAAAGTTGGTCAGGGGGGAGAGGAATTTTAAGATAGGTTGTGGAGCACAAACCTCATATGGTCTGTGATGTCCTGTGCTTCACCGAGCACAGCCGCTCGCTTCTACATGGCCACACACACACAAAACATAACTTATATACGCAAGACTGGTTAAAAAGGACAGTATACCACAGCTACAGTGCTAATGCAAACACTTTCTTTAAGAAACTAATGGTTTCCTAATCCAACATTGACTTATACTTCATGTAGGTACAGTTAATCAGGTATTCCAATAAGATTATCTCATAGCAAACCTGTTCATCTAATTGGCGCCTCAGAACTTGAAGAGGAACACTTAACAACTGGAATGAATGGTGTGCAGTCAGGGAAGATACCTACACATTTCACAATGACAAATTATTACACTCAGTTATAACAAATTATAATCTTAAAAAACAGTTTCATGTATGCAACTAATGAATAAAGTTAAGAAGAGGCAAAGAACAGAGAATAAAACACACCTGTTTATTGAATGTCTCCCCAGATTTAAGATTCATGTAGAACCTGTTGCCCTCATCAGAAGTAGCGGGGATAAAAGCCCCATTGGGGATCCGCTTGTGAACCCTATTTCTGCTTGTATTGGTGACTGAAGAATCAAGTATCAAGAAAATATCATCATTTTATATACTATCATGCACAAATTAACCTTTTTCGCATTTTTCAACTCAAATATTCACCTAGCATGTTCCATAGTCAATCAAATGTTACCCCTACCATGTCTACTGTGTAATCCTAGTGATGGTAGTGGGGCAGAGGATATTGGTTTGTTGGTGATCATTTGTTGTGAGCTCTTCTCCCCAGTCTGGGATCCATGCTTGGTACTTTCTTGAGATCCAGGCTTGATAGTATCATGGGATCCAATTCGACGCCTCTTAGCATTGGGAACTTACCACAGACAGATATGCAATTTAATAAAACTTGATCCAGAAATTAACAAATTTGCATTAAAGGTTGATAGGTAGGAAAATGCATTGAAAACCTGAATCCGGAAGGCCTGCATTAGCGTTCTCATTAGTGACATCATCATCATCTTCATCAGAGAGGTTCCCATACAGATCATCCTGTCGTCGCTTGGGTGTTTTAGACACATTATCAGTGCTTTCATTGCCTTCTTCTGTGACACTGTGCTCCAATACATGAGCAATGCTGTCATTCATAGTATCTCCATTTTGCCCACAATTCAGCCTTGATATGGTTTGCTTTGTTGATGGTGTAGAAAAATCAAGACTCTTTTTGCTCTTGGAGAAAGGGGAATGTCCAGTGTCTTCAAAAATCAAACATGAAACTATAATTATACATATTATTGGTGAATCTTAGTCTGTCTCAATGTACATTATTAATTATTCCATTAATCATGTGGAGTGCCCCATAAATCTCGCAGGAAGTTGGGCTGGGATAGTTTTTTTATACAAAATACCATGAGCAAATTGGGTATGACCACCAAGGTCTCTTAGCCAAACATTATTGTCATATACTCATTTGTGAAATATGTATACTTTGTCACAGTTTGTGTAGACTAGGTGAACGATATTATCGCAGTAGTACAACATACGTTCGTCGAAATCCTCGAGGGCGGCCAATTCTTCTGCATAGAGATCTTCAAAGTCAGGATCCATTACGTATAAAGTCGGTAGTAAATTATATATTCACTATATGCACAATGAGTGACAGATGTGCTATTTCTCGGGTTCTTGTCTATCTATTTTGATTTTCCCGCTATGATTTGACAGGAGCGGCTTCATTGAAATCCGAATATAAACACATTTGAGTTCATTGTTGATGCCCGCGGCCACTTCCCGCCACCGGGGAAGCTGGAAGAGGTTCCATTGTTGCATGGGTCTCGGGGTGGGTGGGGATGGGGGTGGGGGTGATCCCAAAGTGATTTTGATAGAGATGAGCCACCAGCATGGATATTTTTTTTCTGTTGGCATTTTAGTATATTAATAGGTAAGTAAATTTGATTCACAACTATAGGTTTTGTTGTTGTTGCCAATTATATGAATGGGTCAGGTCAAGGAGTTACATATACATATATGTAAATCCTTGGTCAAGTATATAAATGGGCTGGTCAGGGGAAAACTCTGTCGGTCACAGCTTGATTTACAATAATGTTCACCCAATACTTTACGGTGATGGGTAGCCAGGGCTAAAAGATAATTAAGTCCTATCCTGCCATGGCAATGGTCAGCAACAATCGACTTCTAATCAGGTAGAGTTAAAACATGACTTAAAACCTATGTCAGCAAAATACATATTGAGTTGGTTTTTAAGAGTTCTGTGAACTGGCTGGTAAACTATTGAATGGGGTAACAATGTGTTTGAAAAAGCTGTCGTCTGAATTATATCCTAGCTTTAAGTTTTGTCAAGGTGTACAAATGTCAGGGACACACAGTTCTGCTTGTGAAACATGTGAACATTTTCAATGAAATGCCCCAGAGGACAAGATCATATTTTTTTTCAATTTTCAGAGATTTGATACATTGATGGGTACCTTTTTTTATTACTTTGGTAAAGTCTACATATGATGTGGATTTCATGGGAACATAGGATTGGCTAGTATTTCACCATCGAATAGTGACTATCTATCATTTGCAATTGGTGTATGACAATGCAGCTGCTCAAAATAATCAACACTAAGGCACCATAAACCACAACAAAAATGAAAATATATAACTTTATTTTGACCACTCGCATAAAATCACACAAATCTCTGGTGAGCAATAATTACACCACTGAACATAATGCTAAAATATCACAACACTCAATATCCCGTTTCATACCTTAACAAAAAAGTATAACACATATTCAAGAGGACCGATGTCATGAGAGTGGTAGAGTGAGAGTAAGAGATGACGACCGTTTGCTGAATTTTGCTCGAGCCAAACTGTCATCGATTTTGCGTTCCAGCGGAAGCTTGAGAGAGTACATTCCGGGCACCACAAGATCAACATCATTCTGAAAATGAATTCACAACAAAATTACGACAAAAATCTGAATATGAATTGAGAATAAATCATAAACAAATGCATCATGAATGATGATGAACTCAAGTATTGTAAGTAGATTATATTATTGTTTAAGCTTTTGCCTTGGTAATATATAATTAGTCTCAATCTGCTAATATACTGACCATTGTTATAGTAAGTTCACACTCCGCCACTGAATGCACATCTGGTAATTGAATTTTCACAACCATTTTTTGTGTTTTTCCTTCATCAGATTCTTTCAAATTCACAGTATAAGATGGAGTTCTGGTAAGGGTTGAATCCTCATCAGGAACAGAAACTTCCTGAATTAATCCTTTTTTGGTCGATTGATTGGAATCAGGTAGCAATTTCAGTTCAGATATGGCCCCAGTATTAGGTAATACCGAGGTTGGAACAGAGGCAGCATCTTGACCACATGAATCCATTGTAATATTTGCCATCTCACGTAGTAAGGAATCTTTGCAACCAGCTGCAAAAGGTCCAAGTGCCTCCTCCAAATCCCCTAAATCCTCCTCAAGCTGTCCACCTTGCTTATAGAATTTGTGAGTGATACTTTCTTGGGCTTTCTTTGATTGACCTTTGCAAGGTGTGTCTTCAGGTAATACAATGTAGTTTCTGGATACATTCAAATTGTATTGATCACAAATATAGTCAAGGGCTAAGTTGACTAACATTTGCCTCTCGGCAATATGAGGAGAAGCAATTCCAAATTCCTTCAGTACTAATGGGTGAAATGCCACAGCTAGAGTCTTGTGAGAACCTAGAATATGAACAATAGTATCAAGTTAAATCAAGTTAAAGTGTATAGATCATCAGATTATTTATTTTATATAGTTCAATGTGTGATATTAACTAAATAATCATTCAAAAGGATGAGCTTTAAATGGCTCCTGATAAAGATTATTTTCATTCATTCCAGAGTCGATTTGCATGATGCAATTACCAGAAACCATTACCATTTTCATCTTTGGTGTGATACAGATGACCACCCAATACTGGTATGGGTGCTTCATCGGACTCAGGTGCCTTCACTGTTTGCCATTCCATCATGTTGATGAATAGCTTCTCAGGAGCTCCTTTGCCCGAGTTCTACATTACAAAGATAGAAAATAGTATTCAACAATTTTTCTTCATAGATAAGTGTCTACACTTAAAGAAAGTATGGACCAAGGGACAGCTATGATGCAAGGCCATGAAGTTTGGGATATGTAGCAAACGCAAGACACTGTGAGAGTGTTACAAGATTAAGGTACTGTTTACAATAATATCTATACAAATGTCATAAAGCATTGGTTTTTTATTCATCGATCATACCAAGAGATTAGTGCAGACACACATGTGTGGTGAAGGGGGCTTCATGGATTCTTTACCCTCTTTCAAGTTCTTATCGATGAAGGCACGGTAGGCTTGTGGATTGCTGCCTGCCATCTCATCAAGCATAGACCAGATCTGCTGTGCTTGCGATTTCATGTCAGGCTGATTCATGGTGCTTAATTGACTGAGCAAAGAACACAACAAAAAACAACAACAAATAACATAAGTAAATGGGGCATGAACCCAATAATAAATCAGTTTTTGTTTCGATCGGCACATTCATTGTCTTTACCGTTCTGACTGAACCATTGCTCTACAGGGGCTAAATCAAAGGTGTAGCTGGTGAGAGACATTCACAGATGTGACACTGGGTGGCATGTGATATTATGTGAATTAAATATATACTTGTGGACTACCATTCATGCATTAAGATTCACAGCAGAAGATAAATGAGGCTATGATAGTTATAGTCAAACCATGTAGGGCTACGGGTGGAATCCAATGATCAGATGCTGACCTGTTATCAGAACGAGACTGCCTGGATGATTGGGAAACTGAGTGGTAGTTGTGCCCAGTAGACCTACCATCGGCCGCTATGTCTGCCAATCAAATAACACTCAAGACATGAGTGCTAACCTGGTCAAGGAAGCAATTTCTAAATAGTGTGCATTGTGCTTTTCAACGAGTCAATGTTTACAATGCCATGTCTGAGCTGGACAAGTCAGCATTCGTTTTTAGAAGTGTTCTGTTATTGCCAACCATTGTGTGACGTTATGATTCATATAAGATTTTAGGCAAAGAAACTTCGCCTCTGACAGCGTCCGCGCTATTTACTACTTCTGATCTCTCATATTGGCACTGTAGAGGTGGCATCAGATCATCAAATCACCAGGACGAGTGCCTTGCCTAATAAGATTTGTGCATTGGGATCTTGGGACAGTGAATTTAAAACGTTTTATCTGCATGACCAAGCCTAGGTCAAAGTTCAGTCTCTGAAGGAATTATGTCGAATGATATTGTTGCTGAGGTAAGATTTTAAATGAGGTTTTGCTGCATAAAATATTGATCTCTTTATATTTAATAAGTCATAAAATATTGCATTCCCATGAGCCAACTCCACTGTAGTTAATTTTAAAAGATGCAGTTAAATGACATGCATTGACTAACCAAGGCAAAGAAACTCCGCCTCTGACAGTGCCGCGCTATTTACTACCTAAGGTGGCATTAGATCATCAAAACACCAGGGGCGAGTGCCTTGCCTATGACTAACCTAGCCCAACAGGACTTCTGAGTAGGTACATATGTATATTACCATCCGACCGGGACTATGACTATAGTACGACTAACCCTCCATACAACTTACAAGTTAAGAGAGATGCTCAGCAATTAAAACTCGACATTACACAGTTTCCCCATAGCGCGGCTTAAGGATTGGTGTGAGGCAGTAACGAATGCTACAGCCGAACCCATTAGCACTTTGGTTAGAAGTCTAGCATACGCAGTAGCGGTCGGACGGACGGCAATTTATATCAATACGACGTCCTTCAGCCGAATGCAGGCTAGTAGGGCCTAGGGGTCTAGCGTGCGCAGGTGAGTTCAACTTCAACAAGTTCAAGCACGCATCGCCAGGAATAATAGCGACAAAATGTGCGTAACACTTTCACTCATATATATAGACATTTTGCTCGAATTATTTCACTACAAATTAGATAACGCTTTGGATAACTCACACAAGTAGCAAAATAAATGATCAAGTTCCACAAATGTTTACAATGGTAACCCGCAAGACGTCATAGGTTCGTGTGTATTTGGATTCAATTTAGTACAGCTGCAAGAATTCATTTTTCGAACGCTCGTAGAAAATTACGCACCGTTTTTCTCCAGAAACCATGGTGTTTCTGAAGTGAAGAACAATACTGAAGATTATTTTATAATGGGTAACAAGTGTATATACTTAATGCATTCTTTTAATATAAGTTTCATGGAATATAAACACACCAATTTAACTGAAACTTTTGTTGAACAATATAGAAACAATATGTAAGCTATTGGGAAATTCATTCATTTGGTTCAACAAAAAATAGATGTTGATCTTATCAACCATGAAATTCTAATACGCAATTGCTCAGATGCATTAAATATCCCAGCAACTCTGACCCGAGTAAAAACATATACTTATGTTCTGCCTTGTTTGGAACAGATTATTTGTTTGATCTAAACACACAATTGCTATACCTAACATCCATTACCACTCTGACAATATTCCATAAGCAATTGTGTAATTGAAGGATATATCACATTATATTTAAAGATCAATGGGCACATCCTCCAATTAATTCACACCAAGTGTGATCCTCTAATAGATTCCCATGCACAGTTAATGAACTTGATCATCATTACAAATTTAATGTCCTCACTGAAACAGAATCTCAAAACATCAGTTGCAGAAGGCTGTCTGAACCTCACGTCTATACACTTGCACCCATTTCATGGCATGTGACTACCTTCAAAACCACATTGATCCGAACATTCTCTTTAAGGTGTCTCTGGTAGTTTTGATGCATTTTCCCACCCTTCCCAGTGAATCATTATAAAAAAATAAACGTGTAACTTGAAATTTTATCTGGGTGAATGATATCAATTGTTGGTAAAATTTATTCATATTCACAATATATTATGTAAATAAATAAAGTGCATGATCTATCAAGAATACACAGTGTCATACACCAGTTTATTTCAATAACTTGCAGATAAGAAAACTCAAATTGAATAAATCCTTCACAGAGTAAAGAAACTTGTCTTATTCCAACAGTACAATCTAGGATGTGAAAGAATATTGAAATGCACAGTGTCATACACCAATTTATTTCAATAACTTGCAGATAAGAAAACTCAAATTGAATGAATCCTTCACAGAGCAAAGAAACTTGTCTTATTCCAACAGTACAATCTAGGATGTGGCAGCTGGAGTGGCATGTTGGTAATGCAGGCTGATTACTACTGAGTTACATTCAAGCAGCCTCTTGGACTTTGCCTGCTGAGCCAACCTCTCCATGTCTTCTCTCCCAGATCAAGCGATGTTTCTGCTTCATGTAGGCATCAAGTACGTTTCCAGCCGCACCCAACTCACCGTCTGAGAATAAAGTGTCAACGAGGGTCTCAATAATAGCCCCATTGGGGATCCGCTTGTGAACCCTATTTCTGCTTGTATTGGTGACTGAAGAATCAAGTATCAAGAAAATATCATCATTTTATATACTATCATGCACAAATTAACCTTTTTCGCATTTTTCAACTCAAATATTCACCTAGCATGTTCCATAGTCAATCAAATGTTACCCCTACCATGTCTACTGTGTAATCCTAGTGATGGTAGTGGGGCAGAGGATATTGGTTTGTTGGTGATCATTTGTTGTGAGCTCTTCTCCCCAGTCTGGGATCCATGCTTGGTACTTTCTTGAGATCCAGGCTTGATAGTATCATGGGATCCAATTCGACGCCTCTTAGCATTGGGAACTTACCACAGACAGATATGCAATTTAATAAAACTTGATCCAGAAATTAACAAATTTGCATTAAAGTTTGATAGGTAGGAAAATGCATTGAAAACCTGAATCCGGAAGGCCTGCATTAGCGTTCTCATTAGTGACATCATCATCATCTTCATCAGAGAGGTTCCCATACAGATCATCCTGTCGTCGCTTGGGTGTTTTTAGACACATTATCAGTGCTTTCATTGCCTTCTTCTGTGACACTGTGCTCCAATACATGAGCAATGCTGTCATTCATAGTATCTCCATTTTGCCCACAATTCAGCCTTGATATGGTTTGCTTTGTTGATGGTGTAGAAAAATCAAGACTCTTTTTGCTCTTGGAGAAAGGGGAATGTCCAGTGTCTTCAAAAATCAAACATGAAACTATAATTATACATATTATTGGTGAATCTTAGTCTGTCTCAATGCACATTATTAATTATTCCATTAATCATGTGGAGTGCCCGCCCCATAAATCTCGCATGAAGTTGGGCTGGGATAGTTTTTTTATACAAAATACCATGAGCAAATTGGATATGACCACCAAGGTTTCTTAGCCAAACATTATTGTCATATACTCATTTGTGAAATATGTATATTTTGTCACAGTTTGTGTAGACCAGGTGAACGATATTATCGCAGTAGTACAACATACGTTCGTCGAAATCCTCGAGGGCGGCCAATTCTTCTGCATAGAGATCTTCAAAGTCAGGATCCATTACGTATAAAGTCGGTAGTAAATTATATATTCACTATATGCACAATGAGTGACAGATGTGCTATTTCTCGGGTTCTTGTCTATCTATTTTGATTTTCCCGCTATGATTTGACAGGAGCGGCTTCATTGAAATCCGAATATAAACACATTTGAGTTCATTGTTGATGCCCGCGGCCACTTCCCGCCACCGGGGAAGCTGGAAGAGGTTCCATTGTTGCATGGGTCTCGGGGTGGGTGGGGATGGGGGTGGGGGTGATCCCAAAGTGATTTTGATAGAGATGAGCCACCAGCATGGATATTTTTTTTTTCTGTTGGCATTTTAGTATATTAATAGGTAAGTAAATTTGATTCACAACTATAGGTTTTGTTGTTGTTGCCAATTATATGAATGGGTCAGGTCAAGGAGTTACATATACATATATGTAAATCCTTGGTCAAGTATATAAATGGGCTGGTCAGGGGAAAACTCTGTCGGTCACAGCTTGATTTACAATAATGTTCACCCAATACTTTACGGTGATGGGTAGCCAGGGCTAAAAGATAATTAAGTCCTATCCTGCCATGGCAATGGTCAGCAACAATCGACTTCTAATCAGGTAGAGTTAAAACATGACTTAAAACCTATGTCAGCAAAATACATTGAGTTGGTTTTTAAGAGTTCTGTGAACTGGCTGGTAAACTATTGAATGGGGTAACAATGTGTTTGAAAAAGCTGTCGTCTGAATTATATCCTAGCTTTAAGTTTTGTCAAGGTGTACAAATGTCAGGGACACACAGTTCTGCTTGTGAAACATGTGAACATTTTCAATGAAATGCCCCAGAGGACAAGATCATATTTTTTTTCAATTTTCAGAGATTTGATACATTGATGGGTACCTTTTTTATTACTTTGGTAAAGTCTACATATGATGTGGATTTCATGGGAACATAGGATTGGCTAGTATTTCACCATCGAATAGTGACTATCTATCATTTGCAATTGGTGTATGACAATGCAGCTGCTCAAAATAATCAACACTAAGGCACCATAAACCACAACAAAAATGAAAATATATAACTTTATTTTGACCACTCGCATAAAATCACAAAAATCTCTGGTGAGCAATAATTACACCACTGAACATAATGCTAAAATATCACAACACTCAATATCCCGTTTCATACCTTAACAAAAAAGTATAACACATATTCAAGAGGACCGATGTCATGAGAGTGGTAGAGTGAGAGTAAGAGATGACGACCGTTTGCTGAATTTTGCTCGAGCCAAACTGTCATCGATTTTGCGTTCAAGCGGAAGCTTGAGAGAGTACATTCCGGGCACCACAAGATCAACATCATTCTGAAAATGAATTCACAACTAAATTATGACAAAAATCACAAAATCTGAATATGAATTGAGAATAAATCATAAACAAATGCATCATGAATGATGATGAACTCAAGTATTGTAAGTAGATTATATTATTGTTTAAGCTTTTGCCTTGGTAATATATAATTAGTCTCAATCTGCTAATATACTGACCATTGTTATAGTAAGTTCACACTCCACCACTGAATGCACATCTGGTAATTGAATTTTCACAACCATTTTTTGTGTTTTTCCTTCATCAGATTCTTTCAAATTCACAGTATAAGATGGAGTTCTGGTAAGGGTTGAATCCTCATCAGGAACAGAAACTTCCTGAATTAATCCTTTTTTGGTCGATTGATTGGAATCAGGTAGCAATTTCAGTTCAGATATGGCCCCAGTATTAGGTAATACCGAGGTTGGAACAGAGGCAGCATCTTGACCACATGAATCCATTGTAATATTTGCCATCTCACGTAGTAAGGAATCTTTGCAACCAGCTGCAAAAGGTCCAAGTGCCTCCTCCAAATCCCCTAAATCCTCCTCAAGCTGTCCACCTTGCTTATAGAATTTGTGAGTGATACTTTCTTGGGCTTTCTTTGATTGACCTTTGCAAGGTGTGTCTTCAGGTAATACAATGTAGTTTCTGGATACATTCAAATTGTATTGATCACAAATATAGTCAAGGGCTAAGTTGACTAACATTTGCCTCTCGGCAATATGAGGAGAAGCAATTCCAAATTCTTTCAGTACTGATGGGTGAAATGCCACAGCTAGAGTCTTGTGAGAACCTAGAATATGAACAATAGTATCAAGTTAAATCAAGTTAAAGTGTATAGATCATCAGATTATTTATTTTATATAGTTCAATATGTGATATTAACTAAATAATCATTCAAAAGGATGAGCCTTAAATGGCTCCTGATAAAGATTATTTTCATTCATTCCAGAGTCGTTTTGCATGATGCAATTACCAGAAACCATTACCATTTTCATCTTTGGTGTGATACAGATGACCACCCAATACTGGTATGGGTGCTTCATCGGACTCAGGTGCCTTCACTGTTTGCCATTCCATCATGTTGATGAATAGCTTCTCAGGAGCTCCTTTGCCCGAGTTCTACATTACAAAGATAGAAAATAGTATTCAACAATTTTTCTTCATAGATAAGTGTCTACACTTAAAGAAAGTTTAGACCAAGGGACAGCTATGATGCAAGGCCATGAAGTTTGGGATATGTAGCAAACGCAAGACACTGTGAGAGTGTTACAAGATTAAGGTACTGTTTACAATAATATCTATACAAATGTCATAAAGCATTGGTTTTTTATTCATCGATCATACCAAGAGATTAGTGCAGACACACATGTGTGGTGAAGGGGGCTTCATGGATTCTTTACCCTCTTTCAAGTTCTTATCGATGAAGGCACGGTAGGCTTGTGGATTGCTGCCTGCCATCTCATCAAGCATAGACCAGATCTGCTGTGCTTGCGATTTCATGTCAGGCTGATTCATGGTGCTTAATTGACTGAGCAAAGAACACAACAAAAAACAACAACAAATAACATAAGTAAATGGGGCATGAACCCAATAATAAATCAGTTTTTGTTTCGATCGGCACATTCATTGTCTTTACCGTTCTGACTGAACCATTGCTCTACAGGGGCTAAATCAAAGGTGTAGCTTTTTGGTGAGAGACATTCACAGATGTGACACTGGGTGGCATGTGATATTATGTGAATTAAATATATACTTGTGGACTACCATTCATGCATTAAGATTCACAGCAGAAGATAAATGAGGCTATGATAGTTATAGTCAAACCATGTAGGGCTACGGGTGGAATCCAATGATCAGATGCTGACCTGTTATCAGAACGAGACTACCTGGATGATTGGGAAACTGAGTGGTAGTTGTGCCCAGTAGACCTACCATCGGCCGCTATGTCTGCCAATCAAATAACACTCAAGACATGAGTGCTAACCTGGTCAAGGAAGCAATTTCTAAATAGTGTGCATTGTGCTTTTCAACGAGTCAATGTTTACAATGCCATGTCTGAGCTGGACAAGTCAGCATTCGTTTTTAGAAGTGTTCTGTTATTGCCAACCATTGTGTGACGTTATGATTCATATAAGATTTTAGGCAAAGAAACTTCGCCTCTGACAGCGTCCGCGCTATTTACTACTTCTGATCTCTCATATTGGCACTGTAGAGGTGGCATCAGATCATCAAATCACCAGGGCGAGTGCCTTGCCTAATAAGATTTGTGCATTGGGATCTTGGGACAGTGAATTTAAAACAATGGCAAACGTTTTATCTGCATGACCAAGCCTAGGTCAAAGTTCAGTCTCTGAAGGAATTATGTCGAATGATATTGTTGCTGAGGTAAGATTTTAAATGAGGTTTTGCTGCATAAAATATTGATCTCTTTATATTTAATAAGTCATAAAATATTGCATTCCCATGAGCCAACTCCACTGTAGTTAATTTTAAAAGATGCAGTTAAATGACATGCATTGACTAACCAAGGCAAAGAAACTCCGCCTCTGACAGTGCCGCACTATATACTACCTAAGGTGGCATTAGATCATCAAAACACCAGGGGCGAGTGCCTTGCCTATGACTAACCTAGCCCAACAGGACTTCTGAGTAGGTACATATGTATATTACCATCCGACCGGGACTATGACTATAGTACGACTAACCCTCCATACAACTTACAAGTTAAGAGAGATGCTCAGCAATTAAAACTCGACATTACACAGTTTCCCCATAGCGCGGCTTAAGGATTGGTGCGAGGCTGTAACGAATGCTACAGCCGAACCCATTAGCACTTTGGTTAGAAGTCTAGCATACGCAGTAGCGGTCGGACGGACGGCAATTTATATCAATACGACGTCCTTCAGCCGAATGCAGGCTAGTAGGGCCTAGGGGTCTAGCGTGCGCAGGTGAGTTCAACTTCAACAAGTTCAAGCACGCATCGCCAGGAATAATAGTGACAAAATGTGCGTAACACTTTCACTCATATATATAGACATTTTGCTCGAATTATTTCACTACAAATTAGATAACGCTTTGGATAACTCACACAAGTAGCAAAATAAATGATCAAGTTCCACAAATGTTTACAATGGTAACCCGCAAGACGTCATAGGTTCGTGTGTATTTGGATTCAATTTAGTACAGCTGCAAGAATTCATTTTTCGAACGCTCGTAGAAAATTACGCACCGTTTTTCTCCAGAAACCATGGTGTTTCTGAAGTGAAGAACAATACTGAAGATTATTTTATAATGGGTAACAAGTGTATATACTTAATGCATTCTTTTAATATAAGTTTCATGGAATATAAACACACCAATTAAACTGAAACTTTTGTTGAACAATATAGAAACAATATGTAATCTATTGGGAAATTCATTCATTTGGTTCAACAAAAAATAGATGTTGATCTTATGAACCATGAAATTCTAATACGCAATTGCTCAGATGCATTAAATATCCCAGCAACTCTGACCCGAGTAAAAACATATACTTATGTTCTGCCTTGTTTGGAACAGATTATTTGTTTGATCTAAACACACAATTGCTATACCTAACAGACACATCCATTACCACTCTGACAATATTCCATAAGCAATTGTGTAATTGAAGGATATATCAAATTATATTTAAAGATCAATGGGCACATCCTCCAATTAATTCACACCAAGTGTGATCCTCTAATAGATTCCCATGCACAGTTAATGAACTTGATCATCATTACAAATTTAATGTCCTCACTGAAACAGAATCTCAAGAAGGCTGTCTAAACCTCACGTCTATACACTTGCACCCATTTCATGGCATGTGACTACCTTCAAAACCACATTGATCCGAACATTCTCTTTAAGGTGTCTCTGGTAGTTTTGATGCATTTTCCCACCCTTCCCAGTGAATCATTATAAAAAAAATAAACATATAACTTGAAATTTTATCTGGGTGAATGATATCAATTGTTGGTAAAATTTATTCATATTCACAATATATTATGTAAATAAATAAAGTGCATGATCTATCAAGAATACACAGTGTCATACACCAGTTTATTTTAATAACTTGCAGATAAGAAAACTCAAATTGAATAAATCCTTCACAGAGTAAAGAAACTTGTCTTATTCCAACAGTACAATCTAGGATGTGAAAGAATATTGAAATGCAGTGTCATACACCAATTTATTTCAATAACTTGCAGATAAGAAAACTCAAATTGAATGAATCCTTCACAGAGCAAAGAAACTTGTCTTATTCCAACAGTACAATCTAGGATGTGGCAGCTGGAGTGGCATGTTGGTAATGCAGGCTGATTACTACTGAGTTACATTCAAGCAGCCTCTTGGACTTTGCCTGCTGAGCCAACCTCTCCATGTCTTCTCTCCCAGATCAAGCGATGTTTCTGCTTCATGTAGGCATCAAGTACGTTTCCAGCCGCACCCAACTCACCGTCTGAGAATAAAGCGTCAACGAGGGTCTCAATAACACAATCTCAATTACTTCCCACAATCTGTGGTGGAATGATTTATGAATAAGTGGAAGCTCACTTAAACCTATCCTACAGATCAAATAAAATAATTAGTTAATCGATATCTACAGATTAGCAATAGCAATAATAAAAATGTTCTTCCTGCAACTCTTCAGTTGCTTTGACCACGATGTACCATTCAGAAATTGGTATACAGCAAGAAATAAAATAAATAAAATCTGATTCATAATCAGCTGAAGATGAAATTTGAAATGAATATGTAAAGATTTGTCCTCACATTTGACGAACCAATTGGTTTCAGCGGTCTTGTATTCAGCTATTTGCTTTTTACATTGTGCTGCTGCATCAGGGCCATAGTAATACTGGCATTCCAGCTTCCTTTGTCGTAAAATGGTCATGATCTCGCCATCCACTTTCCTACAAGACACAAACATACAATTTCATAATTTTTTTATCTATATTGTATCAGTTGTTGTGTCTACCCCCGGAGTTTGTACTGAGTATTGATTGTGGTGCATGGTCATGGCCATAACACTGATATTTTCATATTGTAATCTTTTGTGACCTTAACATGAATATAAACGGAAAAATACATGACTTACTTGTCCCGTTTGAACTGTTCATTGGCTTCATAGAAACACACAGGGTCCCCAACTTCACATTCATCAATTCCTGGTACCCTGTTATATTTACGATGGTAGTAGGCAGCTTTGGGTCCTCCTTGAATGGGCTCAACCACCTTTTCTATAAAGATGAAACTAATGTATCAGATAACATGAAAACAATAATCAATTGTTGGTAAAATAGCTGATATATTTCGTTCTTGTAAATATGTGCTGGTTTGAGAAACTGCCTAAGTGGCAGAGGGCACAGTGTAATGAACCAAAGAAGGTTATTAAACTAAGGCAACATGTGACTCTTTTATCAACAAACATTGGCTGGTTATTATATGCATAAACTTTCTCTTATAAACATCGAGAAATCTGAATTGCCTGCAGAACAGGTCAATATTCCTTGAAATTCAAATCTGTTTAGCGTATCATTTAATGGGAAATGATCAGTTGGTGACTGCCTTCTGTCAGTGTTAACATTATGATTGAAATATTTTGAAATGGTAATGATTGAAAATATGATATTCTTTCTAAAATGAACATACTTTCAATAATATATACAGGTTTAGCTAATATAACTTTTTGTACGGACATGTTAGGGGATGTTGCAAGTGACTTAAATTGGTCCATATTTAGTCCAATCAGTTTCCATTTCATTTTCGCTCCCTTGACTTCTTAGTAATACTTATGGTAATATTGGGGTGAAAAGTCTGTAAGTATGATGGCTTACATTATGGAATCCATTTTCGCATTGCTAAATATAGAAGATTATTACTTTATGGTCTGTGATGAGGTGTCCTGGTGTTTCCAACAGACAAATAATAAAATTTGTCAACAAGTTTGCAAAACTAAAGCTCTGTATATACTCTGCAATCTTGGGTATAAGACACACCTGTACATCACCCCCTCTTTGACCTTGAAATTTGGGTAAACATTTGTACTATGGAAAATCACATGGTAGATGACATTGCTGTCAAGTTCACATACTGTAACTATGTTGAAGGACGGTAGGTAAAAGCCATGGTACCTACTAAAATCAGCCATTAAAATGCATTTAGAATCTGGCCCCTCTAACAGTAATTGGTTGACAGACCAATAAACACGCTTTAAGAAGAAACAGGTCAGTTCCCAGCTACAAAAACAAGCCAATTGACAGCTTAATTAATACTAAAATTCTCATCACCATTTTGAAATAGGTTGCGCAGCTTAAAGATTAGCCCTTACAGAACGTCTACGTAGACGTCCTATGATGACTGAATCCAACGCTATGGATAAATCGTCAATGGAGATCAGATACTTTGAATGTCTAAATCCTAGCACGTTATTTGGTTTCATCGCATGTTTTGATGGTAATGACACAATTCAAACCAATAATCACGAGTGATGTATTCAGCTGACATAGATTACCATTACAATTGCATTCGTGGTGGCATCATAGTAGAGTACATGTCGCTATGTTTATCTTTACAACAAGGTGGTAGCTGAGCTCATCCGGGCTATTTCAAACAGATGACAGTTCAGTATGGCATATGAGGGCAAAGCCCTGCCACACATATGCCTTTGTTACAATGGTGATGGAGTACAGGCTAAAAGTCTGCTGCAATCCAACTGTATCAAAAGTGTGTATACATCGAAATATTCACCTCAAAAGCCTTGTCACCATTTTTAAAAAATGAATTAACTGTAAGCAGGATGTTATGCTATCTTTCTTGATAGAATTGTTTGTAGGTTTTATACTGCGATACAGTGGTGACCGGAAAAAATTTGCCCGCCTGCCCACAGTGCTTATCTGGTTTGAATCCGAACTTTCAACGCCAGAAACTGAAATTCATGCATTGCATTGCAGCTCTTGCATGATGGCACCCGGAGACACAGAGTAGAACCCACTCCATGAGCGAACGGAGAGCAAACAATTACCATGCGACCTTATATTTACCTAAATGGTGGTCATCACAACACAATTTTTTGGAAATCGATATTTAGATGGAATTTCCTAAAGAACCGCATTGATAAGTTTTGGTAAGTTTTTAGCACAGGCTCTTGATATATGCTGTCCACAGGGGTACTTAAAAACCTATTATGGGTGGTTTGATTAATATACATATGCATGCATACATGAAACGGTTTACATGGATCTCAAATCATTGTCAGATCGCCGAATTGTTGTTGACTAAGCAACTTCTGGAAACAATCAAGCTGTTAATAGGTGTATAGTATAATAGTTGTATGAAGTAGATTTTTATTGAGCCGGGAACTTGCCAGTCTCCCCGTCTGCAAACTTTTATTCCCCTGTCTTGTGTGACTAAAGCACGGATCCAGGGCAATTAATTCGAGAGAACATGGCCTAAAACCGATGCTACCACTTAGCCAGCCATCCCATAGAATGGAACCCACTGTCTCCTGGTTAGCGAGTTAGATAGTGATAATTGGGCGATAATGGCGGATGTTAATAAACTGACAGCATATACAGCGAATATGCAGCAACTTGCCTCTAACGTAAGTTACTGGCGCGTCGATCACATTGTATAAAGCAGCGTAAAACTTCCCAACAGCAGTCTTGGGGAAAAAGTCATTTGTTTTATCGTCGTCGGGCATTTTGCTTAAATACCAAATACGACCTCCCGAAACGACCCTCACCCTGGGAAGAGTTTTTACCACAACAGTCGCTCTATTTTGTGAATATATATGTCAGTGATAAGTGATCCATCTCATTTTCTGAAACTCTCCTCCATTCTACAACGACGGTACCAAACTAGGACCAAGCAATTAGGGCTTTTAAATTGTGAGAAGACAGAAATTCGGTTCGTTAAGAAATAACTGCCAGTTTATAATAACTTTAATGACATACGGGGATTTGTAGTTAGACTGTGCAAGTATAAAATTTCCCTTGCAGCACACCTCAAATACTTCAATTTCATAATAGAAAATAAAGGATTGTTCTATTATCATCATATGTGTAGCAGAACGTGATGAATTTATATAGATGTACCAAGGAGTTACATAACCAAATTTGATATGTAACTCCTTAGATGTACTGATATTAACCTGGCCACTTCATCTCGATCTATATATAATTTGCCTTTTTTCATTTCTTTGGTAATCAATACAGCTAGAGAAAATAAATTTCAACGATTGCTCGATGGAAACAACGAAAGGGTGACAACGCTTAATCATGCCTCACTTTAAAGTATAGGAGGACTGAAGCGTTTTAACAAGTTTGACCAAACTACGTCTTTTGCTACCACTAACGCAAATCCCTAGAACACAAAATCGTCGTTTTGACAGAAATACTTTTCAAATGACCCTTTTATCTAAAGCATCGACTAGATAATAAAGATTATCAATACCTTCAGTCTAAAGGATAACAAAGTGTGATCTTTACTGTCTGTAGAAGCATATTCTTGGCTTCACTGAGAGGCAATTGATATCTCAGTGATATGTATATCGAATATTTATGGTTGTTTAGAGATTGACATGGGCTATATCATAATGATTTTAAACAGCAGGTGTAAGTTCTTATCTCCATAATGTTGATCAATTTCTGTCACCATATGCATGTTCTTACTCTGCTGACACTAAATGGTAATGTATCTATACAAATACCACACAGGTAACCAGGTAACGTTTTCCTGAGCCCTACCAAAGAATAGTTTTTCTTCCTTTTATACTATACTGTTATTATTATCTGTTTAATATGTATCAGTGATTTTTAAACTCCTAATACACTAATATAATTACAGCATCACATAGCACAGCATAACAGAGCATTCCTTCACTAACTGGTCATCTCAAAGCCGATGCCATTGCCTCTCCTCTCTTCCCTTCTACATTACGCTGGCGTGGTCCCCCAGACACATTTCATGCAATACACGTTCGAGGCATTCCCTAAAACATCTAGCAGAATGAGCTAGGGTTCGCGAATACATACACAACAGTATTTCCTGGTTGTTCATGCAACTATTTAAGTTAATGTAGTCCGTTGTTGATGTACACCTTAATTTTTGACATAGCAACAAATTCGACAAAGACGTGTTCGCCAGTTCCCCCCGGTCCATCGTCTCCGTGATTGACATAATTGTCCATACCCCCCACGTTTGAAATAAATGGGTAATCATGTTTGATCAGATCCATACTGATAAAGAAATTTCTTTGGAACCTGTACCCAGTGGGCCCGTTGAATGATCTTGTCACTATCTGGAAAGCTTCACTTATCACTCACTGTTCATCTGCTACACATGCTAGAATTCCGAAAGACAATATATTGTGTTACATGATGCAAGTAGCATTAACAACTGCTTTAACTTTAAAACGGCTTAGTTCCAGCTTATTATATATATACCCGCCACCGTATTTATAAGAACATAAGAACCATTGACTTGCTTAACTCTTTGAGAAATCTCAATTGCTTATGCCCCCTATTTCGTGACGTCCATAGAAATTATAAAACCTTGATATTCCAAGAGTGAATTTGAGCTATAAATTGGTTTTCACTTTGTAAATTAAGTTACGACGCTCAAATCTTAAACATCTTTGCATTAATTGTTGTAAACCATTGTGAGAAGGAGCCAATCCGGTTACACAGCAAAAGAACTCATATTTTGTCTTTTTGAAGGGTGGTTACATGTACTTACTTCATACACCTTCAAAACATTGGGTTTTAGGTAAACACATGAACCGCTTATTCCTATTTCAACCCGAATAGAGATAATATTGAATTTAGCACATTGCCACTGAAGGTAAGTTATTGTGATGGTCTATTAATGGTATAAATAATCAACCAGTAACGCATGTCCAACATTGTTGACATGTCAGCGCATCGATTCGACGTCACAAGTTCGAAAATAATGGATGCTTCAAACACCTCATATCCACACCATGTCGCCCCTTTTAATCATGCATAAAGTTGATATTCATAAGTTTGTACTTTTCAGTAGATGTGTGCTGCCTCCATATCTGCCCATTTGTAGTTTTGTTTGCAATTGATCAATATGTTAGTTTAACATGAATATATAGTTCATTCATTCCTAGTTCACTGTTGTTCGCCAAGGAAATGTCACTCATTCTGACATTGCAGGACGATCAACTCCATAAAATTAAGTGTATGAATAATGATAAGCTTGTCAGATAGTAATAAAGACTCAAAAGGGGCAAGTTAGATATGTTATCAATTTGTACTAATAACCACAAAACTATGTCCATTTGTCTCAATGATTATAGAAACGTTGATGAGTTATGGTCAATTATTCTTGTGATATGAATATCATGCCCGATGACATAAGGAAAAGTCTATTAAAAATCTGATAGTGATTACAGCGCTTTTGAACTTATATCATTTATGCCAAGAGCCTTAACCCCAGCAGTGAATAATATACAAATTGACATTATGCATAACATTATATGTAGATAATCATGATGTCAATTAAGATTCACTTTGCATGAGGCATTGGCTTGATCTCCTTTTCGTACGATATTTGTTTAGTCGGTAGTAATTGGGTTTTTGTCATTGTTTTTTTTCTTTATTTATATGGACCCATGTTTTTCGATATGAAGTTATTTAATTTAGTCATGTGATTGCAATTACATTTTATGTTAAATTTGCGACTGCAGCTGTATTTGGAACTTTCGTCCGAGTTGGTTTCCGCTTACACGGTCCTTTCCTGAAATCGAGATCAGCATGGTAGGTTGTATTTTTGACAGGCCATTTTCTATCCACTTATAATCGCTTTTAATTGTTCCATCTGTTGAAGATAACGTAACAAATGGTAACAATATACTTTATAAACATCATGATGCGTTTTGAATTGATTATTTTCAGTTTAGATCTGAAGATATTGACCAATAAACATGCGCTAGAGAACTCGTTTCTTACTTTTCTGACGCGCGTGATTTTAGTATTAACCTTACTTGTATCTGAATTATGGTCATTATTTATGTAAGTAAATTATTGTTTCAGTCTCACAGAAAATTCTCGGCACCACGTCACGGTTCCCTCGGCTTTCTGCCGAAGAAGCGCAGCAGGCGCCACCGTGGAAAATGCAAGGCTTTTCCCAAGGATGACCCCACCAAGCCGGTTCATCTGACAGCATTTGTTGGATACAAGGCTGGCATGACCCACGTTGTCAGAGACGTAGACAGACCTGGATCGAGTAAGACTTGATTATTTGCTTATGCATTATACTCTCAACTCGTCGTCTGGTGTTTTGATTGCACGTGGTATGTGAATTAACGTGTGGTCTTGATGGTTGCAGAGGCCCATAAGAAGGAGGTGGTTGAGGCTGTGACCATCCTGGAGACTCCTCCCCTGGTTGTTGTTGGTGTTGTTGGATACATTGAAACCCCCAAGGGACTGCGTACCTTCAAGACCATCTGGGCTGAGCATCTTGGAGAAGAATGCCGTCGTCGTTTCTACAAGAACTGGTAATTTTTTATGTATATGCTGAATTCCTAAAATCAAGCCAGAAGTTGATGTTGCATATAGAACATTAATCTTTTCGATATGGATAATCCTATCCATAATTGTTCTTTTACTCAGGCTCCAACCCTGTTGGGAGAGCCATGCATGCAGCAATTGCCCCTCTCCAGGTTTAATTTTTCCTGCGATGGGTGTCAGAGCTGCTTTAAGGTCCATGTACTCCGCTCCTGGGGCGTAAACCTCGGTGAAGAGTGACTGGATCTTAATTTTTCTCCCTATAGGTACTGCTCCAAGAAGAAGGCTTTCACCAAAGCCTCCAAGAAGTGGCAAGATGAGCAGGGCAAGCGTGAGATTGAGAAGGACTTCGCTAAAATGAAGAGATACTGCGCTGTCATTCGTGTGATCACACACACCCAGGTAAATCTAATCTACCAGAATTATGTGTACATTACCTTGTGTATGCAAGAAAACCAAATGGCAGGGAATTGAAACCCTTCCACAAGTCTATTAAACTGGTTTGAATTCTAGTTTGTGTTTATACTTCTTGAATGGGAGAGTTAAACCTTCACTAAGTTATAACACTGAATAGATCCCGGGATCCCAAAATAATGCAGGGTTTAGGGATGTTGCTCGCCCAGATATTTGCTGGGGTAAGGTGCAATAAATAGTTTTATCAGATTAAGATCATCAATACCTGCAATAGGCTCGTAACAGAAAGAAGTTGGGAATTTAAAAGAGATACGTTGGTAAACAAGCGGGCGTTTCAAGGAACTGATATGTTAATAACAAGCTAGCCCAGATTTGTTATTGATATCAAATGGAGCCTTTGCTATTTTGCTGTGATGAACTTCCCCCAATCCATTTTATTATAGACCAGTTCTAAGAACTTTGGCTTTGTGTGTGTTAGCATTGAGAGTTAAATTTGTACCACTTGTTGGATTGAAGTCAAATGATGAAGCACATGGAATTATGCTTCGGCGGAAGCATTCTGAGTAAACCCTGCTGAACCCACCATGCTGCCTTCCTACTGATGACTTGTCTCCTAGTATTGTGACAGCATTTTTGTTTTATTTATGTTCTCTCAACTAAACCTGATTAACTTCTACAGATGAAACTGATGAAGAAGCGCCAGAAGAAGGCCCACATCATGGAAATCCAGCTCAATGGAGGTACTGTCCCCCAGAAGGTGGACTGGGCTCGTGAGCACTTGGAGAAACAGCTTGCTGTCGAGAATGTGTTTGCCCAGGATGACTACATTGATGTCATTGGCATTACCAAGGGCAAAGGATTCAAGGGTAAGTTACTGTTTATTGGTTAGGAGAATGATCACTGTTGACATTGAATTGACGATCGTGTGATGAAAGCATGGTTCGTGTTTCGGCGGAAGCACTCTGAGATTACTTTGCTGAACTATCCATGCTGCCTTCCTACTGATGATCGTCTTAATTCTTGTCTGAAAGTGTTTGCTTTAACCATGGACATCTTCAAGCTGTTCCTCATTGCAATTCTGACACTTGTGTGACTTTTTTCAGGTGTTACTTCTCGTTGGAACACCAAGAAATTGCCTCGCAAGACCCACAAGGGTTTGCGTAAGGTAGCCTGTATCGGTGCTTGGCATCCAGCCCGTGTCTCCTTCTCTGTTGCCCGTGCTGGTCAGAAGGGATACCATCACCGTACTGAGATCAACAAGAAGATCTACCGTATTGGCAAGGTATTTGGGGCTGCAATATTTGACTTGGTGCTCTTACTATCTGCAGAAGCAGTTTTTGGGAGAGGAATGATTAGCCCTTAAGTTGTTTGTGTCTTGTATGACAACAATTTTACTAATGGCATATGTTTGTGTGTAGGGTGTGCGCTCTGAGTTCGGGAAGGTGGTGAAGAACAACGCTTCTACTGAGGCTGATATCACAGAGAAGACTATCACCCCCATGGGAGGATTCCCTCACTACGGAGAGGTCAATGAGGACTTTGTTATGCTTAAGGGATGCTGCATGGGCCCCAAGAAGAGGGTCATTACTCTCCGCAAGGTGTGTATTTACTTAAGTTGAGGTGTTAAGTATTTATGTGTAACCCTGTTTAAAACACGAATACACTGAGAAATATCTCAATGATTTATAAATGGCGTGTTTCAGTCCCTGTTGACCCATACCAAGAGGCGTGCTCTGGAGAAAATCAGCCTCAAGTTCATCGATACTGCTAGCAAGTTTGGTCATGGTCGTTTCCAGACTAAAGAGGAGAAGCAGAAGTTCATGGTTAGCTATATTTTCCCCTCAATGATATATAGCATGTGATTTATCCCATAAAGGTACCGTGTCATTGAATGTCTGATTTGTCTGTTCAGGGCCCACTCAAGAAGGACAAGAAGCCAGAAGAGACTGCTGCTTAAGATGGGTGAACTGTGGTGCTGGTGCCAAAGTTATCAGATGCTGTGGAGAATTGTCTATTGCCAAATCTTACATGTTTGATCTGGTCAATAAACAGAGCTAATGGAGATTAATTTTTATTTTGACACTGCAATTCTCACAACCCTCGTTAATGATGGTAATTGAAAGTAAAATGGGGGTATAATCCACTACAATTTATTTGCTGTGTTGACACAGTCGAATTCAACGTGGATGCTAATTAAATGCCAATTTCATCTTTGCTCTAGTTTTGAGCTCAATGTTGTGGACATTCGTTTGTCTAATGTCAAATCACTGATCAATGCGCACTGAAGAAGCCTCCAAACTTCGTTTCTTAAAATCAAATGGAATTTTCTGGGACTTGCTCGCAGAGACCAATCAGAAAATTCCTTATCCTCTACATTTGCAGTCAGCTGCCGAGCACAGTCCCATGTGGTTTTGTTGATTTAATGGTAGTGTCACCTGACGACAGACGTGGGTTTCACTAATTTGCATACTCGCTGCATATAGTCAGAGTGAGTCCTGTTAGTATAACTATAAGCTCTTTGGAGCTTTTAAGAGAGATATATGAAATTGTGACAATTTACTGAAATCATACAACCCAGTGATGTGATGTGTATGAAAGATTTAAGTCGCACTTTGATCGTTAATGCCTGTCTGACTTCATATCGCAAGTAAGGTGCGCCCACTACCTGCTTAAACACTTATGCAGCTTCTCAAATCAAGGGTTACAGCGTTTTACAATTGGTCCGTTGTGCAAGTGTTGAATAACTTCCTGCTATGATGTTTTACGTGCGTGGTCATTATACAGCGAAATACAGAAAGTGCGGTGCCCAACATAATCGGCATTGCAAACAATATATGATGAAGACAAATTTCCGAAATTAAATCACGAAGCAGCTCGTTTTCACATTTGTCTTGGGGTGATGGACCCACTCCGAGAGAGATAACAATTACCCGTAGTTATCACAATATCATGCCACAACCCAGGGGCCACAACATAAGATGGATACACACCGGTGTCGGGTTTTCCTCTTTTTTTATATTGGTGTAGATACCTTTATGTTTTCACATTTGGCTTAGGGCGATGTACCCACTTTGAGAGAGATACCAATTGCTTGACTAATAATCTAAGATATTCGATGAAAACAGTGAAGCGCAACCAGGGCTCGAAACTAACGCCCGCCCGCCCGCCAATGGCGGGTCAAAATCGCCTCGGGCGGGTAGAAATTACGAAACTGGTCGCCCGGGTGGCGAGTGAACAATTCGCCTGTATTAGGTACTTGTGATCCGCTCGCAAGAAACAGCTAACAGCCGAGCGCCCCACCTTTAATTTAAGACGCAGTTAACCCTCCGAACCCCGACTGAGATTGTCGGTGATTGTTTACTCCAAACGCAGCGATTATTTATCAAGACGGTCTTCATCGTAGTACTGAATATACAGATTTGGACATCTTATACGACCTTATCGGATGTCCCGTTGGTATCGTTGACTGGGCGCTAAAATACCGTCGCTAACTTAGCTGACCACTTTTACACATACCTTGCCTAACTAACGCTGCAGTGTGACGGTTATGTTTGACGATGCATCCCCATTCATATGTTTTCTGGTCTTTTATATATAATATAACTGTTTGTTTCATCCCAACTTCGCCAACATTTTCATTATCCCTTTACCCCATCCGATATGTAGCGATATTTTCCGTACTTCGGGAGTAAAACACCCCTCACGAGTAGCCGTGATTTTTGTGCTAGAATTGTATTCGAGAACTTGTTTATCTTCGTATGTGTCGCAGTGAGCCGGGATATGCAACTTAATTGTTGTTGTTTCAGGTAATAATGTAAGTAGGTGCACGGAGGTAATACTCTAAGGTTAGTGTCGGCTTTTGAGAAGCTGTTACAGGAGCTCACGCTTTCAACTGGTCAGCGCGTCACGATGCGGCGCGTGCAGTCAACGTAATGACATGCGCGAAACGTTGCCCACTGCGGGGCGTCGGGCATCGCGTTTTGGTCTCGGTGAACTTACATGATATAAGTCAGATCATGATTAATCACCAAGCTCTGTGTACGAGTCGACCAAGTCAAATCGTCAGCGTCCAATGCACACTGCCCTTGAAGCCACGCAAGCAATCCTCCTCACAAGATACCAAGAAAAGTTGGACAACTTGACAAGCATGATTGCTTGGTGTAATGTTGACTTGATTGACTGTAGATATATGAATATATATATATATATATATATATATATATATATATATATATATATATATATATATATATATATATATATATATATATATATATATATATATATATATATATATATATATATATATATATATATATATATATATATATATATATATATGTATTAAATTGGATCATTTGCTTCATTTAGGGCAGGTCCAATGTTGTTAGAGTTTGATAAAGATCCTGTTTACCAAGGCAACATTCAATGTGAAAGTGAGGAGGATGGACGAGAGTAGGACTTCGTTTACGTTGGTTTGTTGTTGAGTTTGATGTTTTTGTTGTGTATGATATGTTCTTCCCCAAGTGTCAATATGTTTTTCATGCTGTGTATGTCAAGTGATTGATTTTGGCACGTGTTTGTTGGAATTATATTTTGCGGGTCATGGGTAACACAATCCCCCCCGGGGGGGGGGGGGGGGGTTCTCTCCTTGGAAAAGGGTAGGGGTGAGCCGCCATGGGAAACAAAATCCTGACCATATCTATACCAAGCCAAAGTGAGAAAAGGGAACCATTTACATACCAAATCCTCTGAAAAAAGACCCATTCATATACAAAATTTTTTAAAAGGGTCACCAATACATATACCAAAATTAATGATCCCAAATCATATCAAGACTTTCTCGAGGAGCTACAAGGGACCCATCTTTATACCAAACTAACGTTTCAGAATGAAAAAGTATGTTAATTAAGCTTCGCAACTGCAAAAAACTTTGCCGATACCGTGGTCAGTCCCAACGATGCTCTGGTTCGTAACGGCAAGGCAGTTAATTAAATAGCGGCCACTAATTAAACAGATGTGTGACTCGGGCCCGCAAGCTATCAACGAGCGCCCCAGGACGTCCGGACCATGAGGAAGACGATATTGCAGGAAACCGTAGAAGGAGACCTTTCTGTTTGCTTATCATGCCATAAAACTTGTCTTTGAAACAACGCAACCACGCTGATTGATAGGGCTGGTCACCATTGACCCAGGGGACTTGAGCAAACACCCAATATTGAGCATCATATTGGATACCCATCACAAAACAAATATCCATTGCTATACTAGCTGTCAAAAATACGTACCTATCAGTATACCAGGTCATTGCCAAAAAAACCCCGACCCATTGCTATACCTGTCTTCAAGAAATAACGACCCATTTGCATACCAAAATGCCCCAAAACCGGACCAAATTGGCGGCACATCCCCACTTACCTCCACATAGTGAGACCCCCACGGGGCTCTGACAGCGCCGCGCTATTTAATTTACTACTTTCGATCTCTCACATCCGGGCTAAGGCGGCATCAGATCATCAAAATACCATGGACGAGTGCCTTGCCTATGGCTTGGTATGATACTGCTGATTTTGTAAACACGTTGTACAAGATGTGGACTTTCTTCAGGTTGAGTTCCTAGTCTAGGTCCCCATACTCTTTAGCCCCAATACCCTTTCTGGCTCAAGGCTGAGGCGGTGGAGATGAGCGAACCCCCAGTCGAGGGATGTAGACTAGGTAATTCCCCGGGGGGGATTTTTTTAATTGTATTGAAATCGTTGTAGGAAAAGGCGCTTCTGTGGAGGAATGAGTTAAATTAAAACAATCACTATTATTTTAAATTGCGTGCAACCTTTATACCTTCTTATTGACCTGGCAGCAAGTGGGTATTAAAGGACACTGAGTTTTTATGACAAATTTTAAATTTAGAAATTCAAAAATTATTACTAATTGTCAGGTGATAAAAAAAAATACAGTTTTAAATATTGTACTCACCACCTAATTTCAGTTCGGGGTGGATCAAGCTGATAGCCACCTCTTTCTCCGCGAACCTGGCCTTCTTCTTGTCAGGGTAGCGGTATTCTGTTCTCTGGCTATTCCAGAGAAAATCATGCTCCCGAGCTGCATCCATTCGAGGATAGATTCCTCCAGCTTCTGGTCGTCTATCTTAAATACCTGTCTAATATGTCTGGTCTTGACAGGTTTGACAGGCTTCTTCTCTTTCGTTTTGGGTTCAGGAGGAGGGGTAGATTCTGCTGATGAAGAAGACGAAGGCTTGTCTTCCTCACTTTTCTCATCATGCTCTAAATCTATAAGAAAAACGTATAAACATTTAACCCTTTCCTCCACAAGCTATTTTTTTAACTAATCCACAAGGAAAGAATCGGATGAAAAATATGGGCAAAAGAAAAATGCCATTTTTGAATTGTATTGAAATCATTGTAAGAAATGGAGCATTTGCTAAAAAGCGCTTCTGTGGAGGAAATGGTTATTTGAAATATGAACTTTGAAAATAATCTATGTACAGACAATAATAACCTACAGACAATAATAACCTACAGACAATAATATACTGAAACTTAACCGCATTATCAGAAAACTCATACTTGGGATTAGGCTTCTTTATCCTTGAAGTTGTGGATCTGGTTGGAGGATCCTACGGTTCCGGATGCTTCCTTACTTTACCCACCCCTCTGCCAGCAGCTTTCATTCCACGTTTAGGCATTAGTAAGGATTTTTGAGAAAATTTATGAGGAGTACATGTACGTACAATTCGTGAACTGATGTGTGACCGGACGGGTGAATTCCCAGTTTTTATATACCGTGTGTGACGTCAGGAAGGCGGCGCGAACGTTTAGCGAACGGTATGGGGGCGTTCCGGGCGGTAAGGGGCCGGTAGCCACGCGGTGAGGACCCGGCATGGACCCGGCGAGACCCGGCAAGAAAACGGCCAACACGGTGACACTGGCTGGTACGAGGACGCTGTAAGCGGTAAGGACCCGGTATGGAGACGGTATGGAAACGTTGAGTACACGGTTGAAAAAATAAAAAAAATGCGGACGCAGAGATTTTCACCGCTTGTCATTTAAATCAAACGGTATGGGCCCGTTGGGCTTAGCCGGTGCTATGTGACAACACCATGACATACAACAATCGGCTGTACACTGTCATTTCAATCAAGCTATACATAAACATGATCTTAAAAATGTTATTTAGGTCGAAGACAATAAACGACACCTGTCAATGTGTTGCTCGCCTTAAATTAATCAAACTATTCAGTATACTATGAAATCAGGTATGATATATGGTTAAGCCATGTTTCACCGCTCACTGAGGAGCATGTGTAAAGATAGTTGTTCTTGGCTTGCTTGCTTATGCACGCTCTTCGTTATAGTACTGTTACTCACTGCCTGTAGTTGCTGGAGTGGGGACTAATCAGAGGAAATTAACGCGAGTCCTGAAGTAGAGTTGCTTATTTGGTTTATTAAATTTCAACAATCAAGCTCCCTGGAATCTCGCGGTCCGAATCGTTTCTCTGACTAGGTGATCTCCCTCAATAACCCATCTGTGGTCCTTATAAAGGGTCCCGCGGGTCAGGCTAAAACAATCCCCGCGTGACAGGACGAATCCACTTGGAGGGTGGACCCGCCTGCAAGGGGAGGGGTGTAATGTAACCCGGGCTCTCGTGCTGATAATCAAGGGGGGAGGCTTTTTTAAGAACGTATGAGCCAGAATAGTATTATAACATCCTCCCCAACCATAATTAAGTTGAACTTCCACTGTTCAATAAATTTAGAATTTACCCTTAAATTTTGAAAATTGACTTTGTTAAACTAATTGAAGGTTGATGAAATGGAATTTGGAATAAGAGTTATAAAGTAAATGGACAGCACAACACGAGCCCAATATTATTAGATTTTGAATTTTGAATGATCCCAGGGTAGCTTGGACATGCGCCAATACTGTTTGACATTGGCACATGTCCATAACAAAATAGGTAATTATATAAGTTTACAGTAATTTTTCAAATGTTCTAATTTTGCTAGCCTAAATAGTATTAAAATAAATATATTACAATAAAATGGAAAGTATTAAAATATGGAATACTCTAGCCGTTATGACATTAATTACATTTTCACAGTATTACTCCGCACTAAAACCACATGGGAAAAAGCGATGAGCCTATACTTAATATGGTGAAAATAGTGAAATAGCCTATTGTAGCTAATTTAATTATTAATTTTGAAAGTATTTAACTAATGTCATGATAATTAAATATACAAGAACAATGGAATAATGCCATGGCTGTTATTGAAATTTGTGGATTTCTTTGGATGTTTCTTGAAGATGAAATATCTGGAGGGCTGCCGCATTGGGTTCGCCAGGTGTCGCTTGAGGGGAGGGGTGTGCGTTATCCGACGCCTGGTTGTGCCGTTGTGTCTCCACTGTATCCTTGGTCAGGGAGACGTAAGCTTTGGCCACAAGGTGTTGGCGCGTCGGGTGAAGGCGCTATCTCCCTCTTGTATGGCGTAAATATACCTGGGAACAAATGAACTTACGGCAGCGATCAGTGTGTCTTGATTATGGGTAATGTAGGTGTGTAATATTATAACATCTCAAAATGAATATTGGCGTATCATGTAAAGAAAGATGTGAGGTGTGTTTGAAAGATTGTGTATTATTTTGCATTAGGTGATTTGAGTACGTGTAAATGAGTGACGGTTATTGCCAAAGATAGCATTTAAGAAAGCTATGCTGCTGAGAGCCTGTTTAGAATAATTATGCCTGAAAGAATATATATGTTGCACATGGCCACTATCTAACATGTGAGTCCGGATACACAACGGTGTGACACTTTAATTGTATGTGTTATACGTGCGGGAGAAGATCAATATAAACGACTCATATATATTTGTATTGAGAATTAAATGTTTACGATACTTCTCCTTTAATTATTTGATAAATACGCACGTCTTCCCTAAGCTGCAGATTCCTTCATGAGATTATACCCCGCATATACTTGAATAATATAAGATTAGCGTTATGGGTAATGTGTAACATACAGGGTCGCTAATTTTACGCGTGTCCGCATGATATGCCAGACGGTGCGATAATAGCGCAGTTGACTTCACTTATTGTAAGATTTTGTCTTATTATCTGCAGACATAGAGGCAAAATAATTGTGAATATAATTGATGATATCATTGTGTCAAGTTGGCGCTGCATGGAAGAAGACAAGTTTTAAGAGTCTTCTTATAATTTAAACCTGGACTCACAGTTTACTGGATTTAGTGTGGCGGCAAAGGATGCATGAGATTAAGCGTCAAATGTGTATGTCACTTTGAAGACTGCCTTTTGAGACTTAAATTGAAGTGCAATTAAAGGGTGGCAGCTTGGGCCTCAGAGACGCCGTGTTTGTTGCAATTACAATGGAGTCTTTAATCCTTGATAATTGGTGGACGCACAAATGAGGGTCTCTTATCTGTGTAATTGTCTGAGTGCAGGATGTTTAACGGTATACGGGCCGACTGTTAAAACCTTAAATTGGACTGATAAACATTTGAATTTCACAGCTTGTTATCTTTGACACTCGTGTTGTTCGCTTTGATAAATTTGAATTTGTCTAACCGTCAGGTTCATGCGTTTGAATGCGTTTGACACGTGGCTGAGATGGTATGTTGGTAAAATGCTATATGGTTGGAATAAGGAAAGAAATATGTGTGTAAAGATTGTGTGAAATAATTGCATGTAAAAATAGTTATGCATATAAAATGAATATAGGCGTCCTGTTCTGAGAAGAAAGTATATGGCTAAAAATAACATGACATTGGTTGAAATAAATTCTGAAAAGGGAAATATGAACGAAGAATACTATGAAAATGAATCAATGAGGCTAGGTAGACATAACTCGCGGTCCGAATCGTTTCTCTGACTAGGTGATCTCCCTCAATAACCCATCTGTGGTCCTTATAAAGGGTCCCGCGGGTCAGGCTAAAACAATCCCCGCGTGACAGGACGAGTCCACTTGGAGGGTGGACCCGCCTGCAAGGGGAGGGGTGTAATGTAACCCGGGCTCTCGTGCTGATAATCAAGGGGGGAGGCTTTTTTAAGAACGTATGAGCCAGAATAGTATTATAACACATGACGGCAATGCTATCCATTTAAAAGAGTCCTGGCCTCTATATATGAACCATGTTGTTGGCAGCAACCCGAAGCGACCAAATTATTGTGGCTTTAAATAACCCGCTTCGTATTTTTGAAAACATCTTATAATGAATTTTCCGATGCTAAAAATAGTGCGGGTCGTAGGTTATGCAGGGTTGATTATGTTTTGGGCCATTTTGATAACATACATGTTCTTGGTCATATCTAGGCAACGGTTTTCATGGAAACATTACTGTTGGAAAGCCATTTTTAAGAGGGGGCAGTGACACACCTGTCGACCAATGTAAGTACTCCATACTCACCCCATGGTGTGTATTGACACAAGTTACCAATGCGCAGTAGTGAGCTTATGACGGCGACCCCTCTTTACTGACAGATGCTGAATACCACGGAAATGATTAAGCCCGTTATGAACAGATGAAGTACGGCAAGACATAGTCTGTATGTTAGTGTGGCAAAGAGCTTATTGTTGCGATAAGCCATCTCACTACGACTGGTTATGCGGTTACCATTTCCTTGAGTCAACAGGTTGCCAACTACCGCGTTGCGCTACCTTTCTATAAATGTAAGGGACCATTGACCCCCTTTCGACAAAACTGTGATCGCCGACACGTGGATTATGTTAAGAAACTGGGTCTTCTGCAGGTTGTTCGGTATAGACCAGTTCGGAGTCTCGCGAGCGCGGCGCTTCCGGTCTCGGGTCAAAGGTCAATTCGGTGTACTCGATGTGGATGCGTGTGTTTTGCTGCACAAATTGTGATATTTCGTGCCTTTCCAGCGTGTTTACTTCTGCTTTAATTGCTATTTGTGGTGAATGTGACTCAGTATGACTTCGGAAAGAAGTTCTGCGTTTGGTTATCAAGACTGTGAACGGATGAAGGTGCCGTTGTTGCATGATTAACAAGTAATAAAAGCAAGATTATTTCACAATAAAATAAAGATTTATTACCATTGACACGGACATTTTTGTTGTAACAGCATGAGAACGCAACAGTGTACAGTATTATTTTCATGCAAGACGGTTAATTCCTTCATGAGCAATTATAATTAATAACATAGATCTATCTAGCCCTCCTATTAGATAAACATTTATTTCACAAGTGGGGGGTGCAAGTTGCAGATTGCTGCACATATAACAAGAATGTCATCAATGAGAGGCACAAGTGAGATGGGCAAAACAAATTATTTTAAACCACTTAATCCTGTTGATGGCACGCTCCACATGTATTCGAGCATTGGCTACTCTTTTTGTCTTCCGTACATCCTTTCCAGTCATTTGCTCCAGACCGTGACAGGAGGTGGAAGGTGCCGCCACGGAAAAGAAGGTCACTCTGTATGGGGAAACCCCTGTCATCTAAGATGACATCTCCGTACCTAATTTTTCCAAGGAACCCTGACTCGCGAGTGATATGCTGGTCGGAAGCACGTCCGCCCCAGCATACAGAGAGGAAGGATACCATTCCATTGGGCGCAATGGCTATCACAAATTTAACTGTGTTTGACTTCTTGTAGTCGGACCACGTGTAGGCTTGCAGCTTTAGGTTGCATGGTCTCTCAATGAAAATTTCAGAACAATCAATGGTGCATGTGAGCGTTGGGTACTTTTCTGATAGTGATGACGGTAAAGATTGTCTAACATCTTTACGCGCAGGCCAGTAAATCAGAGGCTTCAGTTCAATGGCCAGGAATTTCACCCAGGTGTTGATAATTGCCGAGCACGTTCCACTAGATATGTTGTACAGGTCGGCAAGAAAAGCATTGGACAGGTCCAGTCGTAGTTTCATCATAACCAGCGTCATTTAATCCAGAACAGAGAGCTTTCTTGTTGGGCCACTTCTTTTCGGCGTAGCAGCAAATGCTCTGGGGGCTTTAGTTGAGACAACTTTTTGGACCCCACCCACAGTACTTTAATTTGGGCATTCTAAATATTGAAAAAGGTCAAAGAAACTCTGCCTGGACGGAAAGCCTGTGTTCTGCGATACTTTAACGTCGGTTGACAACACTTTGGATGTAATTTTTAAACTGTTGGTTTTGTCTTCAGACTTCTTCTTTGATTGCACCTCAAAGTGAAAGGGTGCGGGCAAGTGCAACCAGCCGACCCATAATTACATTGGTGACTTTCACAAAATGTTTTCTTCCAACAAGTAAGTCGATAATTGCTGTTGCCACAACCAACAATCGCGCAAATTCGACCCATTTTCTAATTATAGTGGATCACTTGACTTACGTACTTCAGAATTGTCTTGTATAATGCACACCAGACGTGGAGTTAGAGTGGAATGATTTTGTGTTAGTTGGTGCTGATTATATACTCTCAGCTGGTAGGCCAGAGCGTCTCAATGAACATCAAAGGACTGCATTACGCTGTATGAAAAAGTTTATTTCATTGTTCAGTTTGCAAGGTGTTACGTCTTTAACCGCAGCTGTGTCAGTATTTGGAGCTTTATTTTAAGGTTGTACGTCAAAGTGACGCAAGTCTTTGTGCCAGGACGGGATCAGGAACGGTTTTGACGTTCAACATATAAGCTTTCAAGACTTGTGATCAACTCAATGTGATGCGAACCAGAAGGTCAGGACTGGAGCAGCAACGGTTTTAACGTTTAACATATTAGTTTTCAAGACCTCAGGTGATTGACTCAAAACGCTCAGTTTATTAATGCAAAAAAGCTGTTGTGACGCTCAAAAGATTTATTTGAAAGAATGGAGATCAAGTAAACTTAGTGAATATTGTTACATGCATCTCAATTATGTCATGTATTAGTTAATTACATAATTGCATAGAAACATAGAAGCATTTGAAGTCAACGATCACGGACGCTGTCTGCCTTGCGGACTCGCAATGCGCGGCGCTCGCGCCAGGCAAGAGTTTTCCCGAATTCACCTTTGACCCCGCGCATCGGCGCATGCGCAGTCGGAACTCCGAACTGGTCTATTGGGTCAAAGAGCTTACAGCTAAGGGGGCTCACTCCGACTACCTACCTATGCGGTGAGTATGCAAATGAGTGAAACACATGCCCGTCGTCAGGAGGTGCGACCATAAACTGAAAAAAGCACACGAGACTGTTGATCCAACGTCTCATGAGCTAAAAGCGTGAGCGATAATACCTTGAATTCGGTTACATACTTTTGCAATGTCGGAATATTTCTATGAAACTAACTATACCCAAAAAATATTAAAGCATTAGTCTAGCCCCAGCAAATTTGTACTTTGTGTTTAGTGCTCTTGTAGACCCATGTGAATCATGAATTCCATTTAGTTGAATGATTAATAGATAAATATTAGGTGTTGGTAACTGTTTGACTCCAGAACATATTTTTAATCTTTAGACACCAGTTCAATGATGTTTTGCAGGCAATAACGCTCACAGTGGGCAGGAAAAGGTTAAAGAAGGGTTTTAAATCTGAGAAGTATCACTATACAAGACAGCTGACAGAAGGAGGAAATGTTCAGGGTGATGTGAATATCATTGTCGACAATATGCCACTTCAAGTAGAAATTGTAGTAAATAGTGGATTGTGCGGTTTGGTGTAACCTTAGTCAAGGTCCCCTAGCCTGATGGCTGCGGGCGCTGTTTACATGCTACTGATATTCAATAGTCTCGCCATCATGTCTAGGGCACGATAGCGTCTTGCACTGGACGGGCATCCCAGATTTGGGATGCTCCAATCACAAGCCGTGTCTCTCGGTCACTCTCGGATACTTTTGAGTCGTTGTCTCTCATTGGTTAGTTCTACAAGTTCCGAAGAACTTGTCCAACCGGATGAGTGATTTTTATGAGCCGGGCACACATTCTACAACACTCCGATTTGTTGTTTCACGCTGAGTGGCACCGTTAATTACACAGTCGGCGAGAGAAGCAGACACACAACTGGTTCTTTTTAACTGACGTGAACATACTATCGTGCAGCTAAGTGATTAAAGCGCTTGTTGCGGTGCCAATTTGAACTTTTGAGACGCCCCATAATTCCAGAAGACATTCAATGTGTTCTCATTGGACGCAGACCACTACAATGTCCATGACGTCACATAGAACCGAGGGTGCGTATCACGAGCCAGTTTCATGAGCCAGACGCAATTAAGGTTAATCCGGGTCACAATCTTTGCGTTGATTGGTCACGAAGATTAACGAACGTGTCTAATGAATATTCGGACGCGCCAGTTTAAGACCTTATCTTGTCGTAGACTCTAGGGCGAGAAGCGTAGCGGAACCCCTGGAGTCTGGGACGCAGACTAGTGTAACCTTGTTCTGTATTTTATTAATGTTATTCTGTTTTATATGTTTGTCATATTGAAGTGCAAATAAATCATTCTTACTTATCTCATTGTTTACATAAACTTACAGCTACTTCTGTTTTAGCCAGAAGAAACATGACGTCAGTATGTGGCTGTGACGTGAATATGCAATTTATTATACATTTATATGAATTTCGGAAATACAAACAACCGGAAAATAACCCAGTTTATATATATTTGATAACAAAAATATCACAGACTAGCGGACAACGTGTATATATAGTGTTACCAAAAATTAAAAGCTTGAAATGCTTAGCCAACATTACCATACATCACAATCACACATCCCAGAACTAAGAGTGGTACAATCCTTGAAAATTTCTGCACGCAAATCACAGTTAATGTGGTTTGAGATTTTTAAGTGTTTTTCTTAAACCTTTTTTCATGGACATTTCTCGTGCCTTTCATGACGTCTTTTCAACAGTCTAGCCATGGCATGTGTCCACAAATTAAAAACGTTCCTTTGGACGGAAGGACTCGTCCTTATATCTGTCAAGCGGACCAGATGTGCTCCGAGTAAATCAAAATGAACTCGCCAAGAGCTCCAGAACCGTAAGTCGCGCGTCAGATTTGCGTCGCGCGTCACCGAAACCGCGCTTCTGACCTTAGCATGCCAACGCGTTTCTTGGTGCCACATTTTTGGAAATTGTGATATTTTACTTCAGGCTCGGACAATGTGATGACAAGGCACGTACGGGACATCGTTATTGACATTGTATAATCGAGTACACCACCTGCTGTTGTTAACTCGTATTTAGCCGTGCACGACGTCTTATTGTATATATTTATATTACCGTCGTGCGCGGCGTCTAATATATGTATACTACACCCGTTCGACCGGGGCTATGTATACTACCGTCCGACCGGGGCGGGGCTAGTATAGTGTATATTATTTGTATGTAATGTGTTGTGACACTGGTTGTTTAAATGTACATGAGTTAATGCACTAACCATGTATTATTAGTGCGTCATAAGATTGTCATGTAAACATGTATTAAAGTGTGCTTTGTCAGAATGATTTTTTAATATATGCTTATTGTCTGTGAATTGTTACCTATCAGTGTTTTTCTGCTCATCAGTTGTTGGTTACAAAGCACTTTAAATAGCCTTCGAAGTTATTAACAGTGATAAGAATAATTAACCAGTGATTACTTGGTATTGTTAAAGATGTTATGGTGTAAATCTAATTTAGTAGTATAAAGAGTAGCGGTTCTGGCGCACCACCACTCATCTATACTATTCCCTCTTTGGCAGCTTATACAAGATTTTTGCTCATCCTAAGTTAAGAGAAAGGCGCCTCGGACCTGATCCCCGAAACGGGGCCGAGGGCCCTGCTAGTTTGTAGGTAAATTAGTGTGCCTATAGGCCAAGGTGTCTACACCGTTAGCGGCTATCCACCTCTTTGAATCAAAGTTGACGTGTAGCCAATATATTTTATGACCATCACTGCGTAGCATGTTCATTCCATGACAGAACTGCTTCTTTGTGAACAGAGACTCCATGTACTGTGCGTGGCATAGGTGTTTCTTAATTACAATCTTCTTCACTCCCTTAGCCCTTTTAATCTCACCCTCGTCAGACATCAGGATCGAATACATCTTTGGTCGCAGACCAACATACTCATTGATGGGCACACCGGCACACTCATCTTTCATCTTTCCTTGCACCTTCTTGTTTACGTTACTGAACAAGGGATGAGAAGGATCATAATCGCTGGTATCAAAGAGGTCACTGTCTTCTTTAATGTCTGCATACACGTCAGCTACGCGGATCTCCAGAAGCAGCGAGTCCATGTCTGTGTATAGCAGGCCAAGGTCGCTACCATATCTGGACTTATGTTATGATAAAAGTCGTACATCAGGTGCTTGGAGAGGTCGAATAT
Source organism: Urechis unicinctus (assembly GCA_034190875.2). NCBI lineage: Eukaryota > Metazoa > Annelida > Polychaeta > Xenopneusta > Urechidae > Urechis > Urechis unicinctus. The sequence goes on from CM067347.1 coordinate 31,096,431, forward strand.
GCACATATCTACATACACCGGACGATTTAACACTAAGCGGGTCTTGTGCATATGCAGGGCGGCCAGGTCATCATCAAATACTTTATGTCGAGCATGACAAGCCTGCGTATTTTTTCCTCTTCTGCCGAGCAAACAATCTTGAAGTCGACTCGCCTCCTGAGATTCTCCATGGTTTTACCAAACACAGAGTTGTTCATCAGCTTGTACATGTCCTTCTCAAAGTCGCTGGTGGCAACCTTACGCAGGTCTGTGTTCATGTCTACTTTAGCATGTTTTTCTACCTTCTCAATCTGCGAGATAGGTATTGGATAGTCCACACCTTTTCCTTCCAACAGGGTTAAGAGCGACCTGATGTTATAGTTTGATGGCCGATGTGGGTTCTTGGCAACCAGGTGCAGAGCCGGTTCAAGAGACCATAGAAGGCAGAATGGGTCGTTTGTGTTTTTTACGTTTATGATTGCCTTCTTTACGGCCAGCTTTCTTAGCAGTCGCAGGTAGGAGCCACCATGCAATGGCTGGTAGTTGGCAATATCAATCCACAGAGTTGTGACGGACTCAAATTCCCAACCGGAACTTCTATTGGTCCACTTCTCCAACCGCTCTTGGATATTAGCATTGCACTGGTCCAGCGCATTGTTAATATCTTCTGAGGAGAGAACCTCCTGCTGCTTATTACACAATACAGGCTCAACATACTCAGTGCTGCTATCATCGGTGTGCTTGGAAAGTGTTACCTTCACGGCAAACTGACACTTGAGCCCACCCAGCTCTTCCAGCTCACCAGCCAAAACTTTACGCATCTTAGAGCGCATATCCTTAAAGAACACCATAAGGTCCGAGCCAAGGTGGTGAGACTCAGGAACGTTCATCACCCATCCACGCAAATAGTTTTTAACAGCCCACTTAGTCTTCTTGAACTTAAGACGCGGTGGGGGGACTGGGGACTGGGTTGCGGGGACTGGAGTGTGCGGGGCAGGGACTGGTGTGCGTGAGGCAGGGGCAGGTGTGTGCGGCGCAGGGGCGGGGACAGGGGTGTGTGCCACCCCAGCCCTTAATCTAGCAAATATCTCCTTGTATGTTCGGTCAAATTCATTACGCTTTTCAATTGCTTGGAGCGCAACCTTAGAACGTGGGTAAGGCGGTTTAAAACCGTGAATTGTAACATGATCGTTTTGGGCTTTACTTGCTCTCATATTGTGAGACATGGTTACTATACAGTTTCATTAGTCTAAAAGAAAATACTTTGATACATAAAAACAACGACTTGACAGCGACAGGATTTCTATTTTTATACAGGGGACAAGGCCGTTCTTTTTTAGGCTGCAGTCTGTTGTGAAGCTATTTTTTTCCTTTGACGAAGACGACTGTGGTTGACTTAATTGAACCCACAATCCATGCACAATCCTACCTTATTATATTTTATAGCCTTCTGACAACCTGTACAAAGACAATTAACGACACCATGTTTTATCTTATATCTGTGTAATCCACAAAACTCTTGCTCTTGCGTACAGGGACTGTTACAGGGGTCTTTCTTTCCGAGTAATATCCAAGGGCACTTATTGTCAAATACTACTATTGTCATGTGTATAGATCTCTAATGTCTAATTGGTAATACCGTCTGGCGGCAACTGGGTATCGGACGGCACCACAAGCAGCTCCTCCTTTACGAAGCCACGGAGGGGTCCATCCAACAAATAGTAAAGTACAGGCTCACCAGATTTAGTGACAGAGCACCCAATCCGGTAAACATTGAGTGACCACACAGGGTCAGTGGCTCGACGCCACTGGTCTTACTCGACCTCACCAGGCCGGTAGAGGTAGCGAACGCCAACACCACAGGGAAGCTTTTGCTCTTTGACCCCCAGCGGGCGCCATGGTTCGACTGCAGAGGGCTTTTGTGCAACTCGTTTTGCCTTCATAGCATCTTTAGGTTTTTTTCCCAGTCAAGCGGGTCACCTCATTATTTATCGCAGAGACTACGGCCTGCAGCTGGGAAACCCACTCAGTCGATCGTTTTCCAGTATCCCTTAACTCTACGACATACTGGTGTCCAAAGAGTCACTCAGCAAGGGTACGGGTAAAGCAAGGGTGCGGATATTCACACGACCACGCCTGACTGATACTCCATGTTTTGCTAGCAGCTGATTCACTGCTCATGAACTCCCGTCCGGGGTCGACCTGAAGTAGTTTAGGCTTATGCAGCGGTCCTCGCTTGTATATCCTTTCGAGTGCACCTGCGACCTCTTTAGCCTCTTTTGTAGTCAATGGCTCAGCCGCCTTGTAACGCGAGGCCACATCCACCACTTACATACTTGTAAGTCCGGCGCTTCACAACGTCATGAGGAAGAAATAAGAGATCGACTTGGTGCCACTCATTAGGCCCAGACACATCAAACTTTGGCCTGGGAATGTGTTTTGGCACTGGCAGGTAGATTTACCATATAGCTTGCTTTGTTAGCCACCCCCTGGCATCTTCCTCAGAAACCCTCGCTTCTGTTGCAAGCTTCTTGATAGCTGTAATGCCTTTCCAGTAGCCCTTGGGACTATAGTAGATCTTTTGCATGCGGCGATCCATACAAAGTAAACATCCGAATCTCCAAATGACCTACTTAGCAAGTCTGTATGCAACCAGCCCTGTCGCAGCCATACCCAGTATAATGAACGCCACCTCACACCATCTGAGGGCATGTAGAAGTCTGAAAGCTGCGGCTCAGAGCCCAGCGGGTCGACGGGTTTACCCGTCAAGATGTGGTACTCACGCATAGCCTCGTCCACATCCCGAAAAGTATGCTCGGCATGTCCCTGGCAGCGCAGTTGCTCATTGATGAAGTCTAAACGCTCAGTTCGCTTCTTGGCCCATGCTGCCTGAGCAGTTTGCAACTGCTCAATTGCTAAATCATGACGCTTGCGTTCTGCATCACCATGACCACCCAGTTTAGAGAATAAAAAGTTGCTCCCAGAGAATGCAAGGGCGTTAACAAGAGCACCTCCAACAAGTAGCGCAATTGTAGCCATTACTTCAGTATATCAACTGGTAAGATTACTTGTTTAATTAACATATCCTTTGTGACCATAGCTAGTGGTACATCAGCAACAGCCATAGCCAGGTCGCGTAGGGTGAAATCAAGACATGGCGCCCCCCCCCCCCCCCCCCCCCCCCCCCCCCCCCCCCCCCAAGAGCCATCTTAGCAAACTTGGCATAACCTATTGATATACCGTGGTACAGCGCGTTAGCGAGCATTTTTCCATCAGTAATTTGTGTCCGGAGGCTTTTGTACCACAACCTGTTTAGGGTGCGAGGCTAATAGTTTGTGCCTGTACCAATACAATGCTAGTCCAAACACCCCAACGCCGCCGACAACCAAAGGCGAAGCCCATGTTGGCCAAGCCCACCTTTCCGGAGGCTTGCTCGTTGATGTTGGCTCAACAGCTTCGTCTCTAGCATCTGTAAGTGCGGCCTTAGCCTCACGGAGCTCTCTCAGAAGCTTATTTTGATTGGCTTTTTGAGCTGCAGCACCCTTTCGTCCTACCGCAACCCTTTTAGCGTTTTTTGTAGGATGCTCATTGGTCACTGACATTATCTCTTCTGGTGTTGTCTCAGCTTGATTCGTGTTCGTTTCTTCCATGTTTACTTACTAAATTTGTTTGTCCAATTGCCAGCTCTTGGTAAGCACATGTTATAGCAGAGTTAAGCACATGTTATGGCGGAGTTAAACACATACTATAGCGTGCAAGTGGTGTCTTCCTCTCCACCGGTCCCTGTTGATTCGGTGCTTTCCAAATTGACAGTGCTTAACTGTTGTTAAAGCCGCGGTTAATGGAGCTAAAACATACCATAGCGATGATATAGCTCACAAGTGGCAGTGCTTAGCGCATGTCCAACAAACGGATCAGTCTCCAGGTTGGTGTTCTGGTGGGATTGGTAGAAACATACAAGCAATATCTGAGTATAGCTGTAGCACTGTCTGACCAAGAGTGCGTGTCATGCTAGCGCCTAGCCGAGCCTCGTATCTCACATACAGCTTTGTGATCTCTTCATCAGACATTAATTCAACCTGGTCAATTGTAAGGCGCTGGTCACCAAGGTACTGACGGGCCTTACCACCGGCTTTGACAGCAGCAAGCCTATCTCTCTTAGAAGACATATCTGCATTTCCGGTGCAACTGGGTTTCGCTCTCCCAGACTTTGTGGCCACTGGGTTAGCCTCATCCTGTTCAAGGAGTTGATCAATAATGGTATCAGGATCCATGAATATACGTATACACCTTCGAAGTCTAATATATTGCACTGCTCCCCAGATGAAGAAACCTAAATTGGTTACTGAGGCAGCGGCTGCTATCAAGGCCAATATCACTTCAATCGACGGCATATGCAGTAGGTTGATCAGTCTTCAGCAGCAGTTTTGCCTGCTTGGTCTTTGCTAGTAGCTGACGTACTGTGGCACTTTCCTCCCTTGTTGGAATCACATCATTCTCTCGTAAGGCATCTTCACGGTCCTTGGTGTGAAAGAGCACCATCCAGCGAGTCTGCTCACGTAAGTCCTTCAGCACAGAGTTGTACTTTTGGGTGAGGACCCAGACACTTTGCTGCGCATGGCGGCCGCTAAAGGCCAGTTCGGATAACATGTCTCTCTTCTTGGTTTGGGCCTTTGTTGCCGAACAGTCATCAATAATGTACAGGGTGGTCTCGCCCTTAAAACAATGGTAGAAAGCCTTCAAGTGGTCATGGAGCCGCTCCCCCGGATCAACCACGTACACCTCTGAATCATTCCACACCCATGACCGATAGGCCTTGTTGAAACGTATTACAATATGCTTAAAGGCACCGAAGAAGGGCCCTTCTAGTAGGTCAAGGACGTATACGGTTTTCCCGCATCCTGTCTGCCCACAAACAATAGCCGAACTGGGACCATCTGGAAATTTAAACTGAGTAGACTGTGCTGCCGAACCTGCCATCTTTAATGTTAAGCTGTGCATCCATAACAATATACATATAGACGTTCAATGCACCGGCCCCCTTTGCTTTTTTTGTGATCTGTATGGTGATACCCTCAGACGCATTCTCCACGGCCCTGCCACTACCGTGCAGCTGGTCGTCATTACTCGTCCTTAAGTCGAGCCACAGAGCATACTTACTGGTTAGGTACTGTCCTAGGGACACGTCCGACAATGCCAAGTCTTTTGCAGCTATTGCTACACTGGGGTCTCGTTTACTCGTTGCTGCAAAGGCCTTCTTCACCTCATCCCACTGCTGGTAGGGACACATTTCCTGGGCATAGAGTTGGTTGGGGATGCCCTTAATGGTCACCTCAACTTTTGTAATCTTTGGGTTGTAGAACGTCTTCCTGGCAAATGAGGTATTGGCTGGGTCTTCAAAGAGCAGCAGGATGCCCTTCATGCTGAGAGCAGGCACGTTCAGGTTGATGTTCCACATTGTATCTTTTTTATTGTATACAAGCTTCCTGTGACGAAGCACATGGTCGTACAGAATTGCAAGTCGACCTGTGTACTGGGTGCGTATCATGCGGGCCAACTCTGGTTGGGTAACCATGTCATACTCCAGTGAGATGCCATCAATTTTGTAGCTGGCGTTGGTGTCGCCTGTTGCGTGAATCACGAGGCTGTAGTCGTTGAACGTGAGTTCGTATTCCAGTCTGTCACTAAGCGCGCTCTGGTAGAATGGCATGTGGCTCTCGAGGAGTTCAAAGTCAAGCGGAACGTAGAAGCTGTTACCATACACATCGGCTACGGCCTTGTCCTCTTCCTCGGTCTCATCCTTGTCTCCTGCCCCCACTCGTATCTTTGTTGCATTTCGGTCATCTGATGTGTCAATGCCCTGGTACTGGAGGCCCTGTCTCTCCTGTGCAGTCAGCCACAAGTCGTGGTAACAGTGGTACACATCGCTGTCATTAATAGACATGACCTCATTGCCAGAAATCTTGATTGTCATTTTCTTAAACACGGCGCGACCCAGGTTTTGCACAACGCTGCGGTTAAAATCAGTTGAGGTCAGCGTGATTTTAAAGGCCAGCCGTGCTGTCCCTGGAACAATGACGTCGTCTGCGCCTAGATTGGGGAAGCAAACCAGCAGTTGTTGGTTGTGGTCAATAGTTCTTGGATTGTTTGTAATTACTACAGACTGTCGCACGCCCTTTACCCCTCGGGGTTCACGTATCCGGCAGTGTGGGTTTAGTTTGCGTCCGTAAGTACTCGACATGTTGAATGATTAATTACGCTTATATCTTTAACACATGGAGTTTGATAACCCAGCATTTGACGACGTAGTGGAGGAGGATTGGCACGACCCTGGAAGTGAGGATTGGCCCGTCGCTGAAATAGAGGATGAGACACTCCCAGAGGCCCCCTCTCTCCCAACTCAGGGTGCTATAGGAGGGGACACATTCAGATGGATACATCTATACCACAGGGAGGGCGATTAGTAATAGGCGCTGTCAATGATTATTACGATGCATTGGCTGAAAAAGGTTACACACCGTCCCTCGGCCGTGATTATGGAAAGTTTTAACTTGTTAGAGGAGAGTTACGTTTGAAGGACTACCCTGGCTTAAGTATTAAAAATGCTCGTACTAAAACCCCGCTTTCACTTCATACAATAGCTAGTAAAGGGGAAGGGGGGCTAAGGTCATCCATGATGGTTTGGGGTTTACTGAGCAGCTGCTAAAGCCGCAGAGAATTTAGAAATGAGCGGCCCTGAAGCCATTTCTGGTAGAACCGGAAATGAAACCGGGAATGAAACAGGTGGCGCAGAAGAAACAAGCTTTATAGAGGACGTTCATAACACCATCCAAGACCTAGGTGCACAAACAGACAACGAACTACCGCTCAGAGAGCTTATGGGGCTTGATAAGGCTATGCAAACCCAGAGGTAACTGAGATAGAAAGGGATATAGACCGGCGGAAAGCTAAAATGGCAAGCTTGGAGGAGGATGGGAGGGGTGATAGTCTAGCATAGAAATTCCAAGCAAATGAGCTTGCAGAGCTGCAGGACCTGTGGCGTGCCCGTGTTAAGGCTGCCTCTGCAAACCGTGAACGTCTGCGAACCCAAATTAACCTCATCAGGGAAACGATCGACAGACTTCTTAACGAGGACACAACGCCAGCTGAGCGTGTACGCACGCTGTTCCGGCAGCAGGGCATAACAATCGCCTCCATCCTCACTGCGGTTGGATTGGCAATCTCGACCCTGGTATTTGCTTTGACAGGTGGAGGGACCACTAGTGCATCCCCGGCACCAACGCCGACGCTGGCTGATAACCTCGGTGTAAAGGAATGGATTAAAAAACAGCTGAACTCCTTGGCAAACGTCCTGGGCCTGGCCGTTAAGGCAGCAGCTGCCCTTCCAGGAATCATTGGCTACATCGTATCATGGCTGCTTAAGTCAGCTGCAAAGGTGGCTGGTTGTATGGCAGAACATGTATGGGCCGCAGCTGTGGCGGTGGGGGGAGTTATCCTCCTGATACTCCGCCACCTACTATGTAGCAAACCAAAGCATGGCTAAGCCTATAGCGATTCCGCCCACAATAAGAGCGGTTTTCTCATCCTCGTGCGCCTTTCTTTCGGCCACATGGAACCGAAAATTGGAGAGGGGACTCCCATATCTCCCATTTCCACTGGACCCATTTTCAGTTCCACCGGAAATGGTAGTGGAGGGTCAAAGCTTCTTCTATTTGGGAATACAGGAGCCGCGTTAAGATCACTGTTGCTCCCGATCTTCTGCTTCTCAGTTGCAATGGTGATAAGGTTGTTAATGGCCAAGTTCATGTCAGATGGAGCCATGTAAAGGCCTGTCCCAAAAACATAATCAAGCTTTGAGGAAGCGTTCTGGAGCAAGTCTTGATATCTTCCAATGGATGAAGGAATGTCCACTGGTGAGGTGATAGCATCCTCAATGTTAGCCTGAAATTGTTTCTGAGCATCAAAGGACGTGCCGGCGCCTAGTATAGCTGAGTGGGTCTGCGCCTGAGCACCAAGAATGGCCCAAACATAGGTCCGAATGCTGTCATTGATCCGTGTAACACCCGGTGGTAAAGCCCTCCGACCTTTCCAGAATAAACATGCTCCAGGCGGTGTTTGCTCCATCCTGGTCCTGCCGTATAAAATTGATATGCAGCTTGCCACCCTCAAAAACAAATCCAGTGGATGATTTCTCAAAGGTTTGTCTGACGGATTCGTAGAGGTGGGTGTTTCCATAATGAGTGATGACCCGTACCTCGTGAGTATCAGGGTCGGTAAAATAGACCCGCCTGAGGCCCTGGATTCCGCCTTTGATCCTCCAGTCACTGTTTTTATCTAACCTGAACTCATGGCTGGGTTGGTGGTAGATTCTCTTGTCAAAGGTATTATTTGTGGCCGACCATGTGGCGTCATCTGTTATGATATTAATTTGGCTTTTGAAACCCTCCCCCTCTTTTCATTGTCAGCACGACATGTTTCACTAGCCCGTGGATACTTCCGCCCATATGGCGGGGGTGTGACCCTGATAGTAGACCTGGCTGGTACCTTTTCCCATTGGCCAATGACCCTTCGAGCCCACGCCCCATGTGAGCAGTCGGGGTTGACCTTTGTGAAGGGGGACCGGCTATACCTGGACCAATGGGAGGCCAGCTGTGGGTGTGGTTCCGAGCGTAACCCAATGCCGGAACCCGGATAAAATAGCTGGCCTCGCGGAAGTACAGGGAGAAATACCTAGCGAAGAGACGAAGTATCTGAACAAGATTCTGACCGAGATTCCAGAGAAGCTAATAAGCCAAACTCGAATAAACCAACAAGAACTCAACTCCTGGACTCGTGTGTTTTCTCTGGCTAGTGTCCCCACTCAAGCAACTACAAGCAGCTACAATATTCCTATATACGAAGGAGTGCGCAGAAATATAAAATACGAAGAAGTATAGCTATAAGAAGAAAAATAGAGTTATAAGAAGTGGTGTGAGAGTCCGGAATTCTGATAAGTTCTACTCTTATCAGAAGCACAACTTCCCGGTACCAAGCGCTCTACATACTCCTTCGTACAGGAAAAAAAGCTGACAATTGCCAAGCCGAGAATTCGCACGAATCGGACACGCTTACACGCTTAGAGACCATCATGCGAGGCTCATCTCTTCCCCCACCACCTTCTCCACAGGAACGAGACATAAACGACCTCAAAGAACAAATGCGTCTTCTACAGCTTTCCTTGGCCCCGAAACAGGTAAGTTTTGATGACAGAGGACGTTCCCCCTCAACAGACCGCTGTGACGGGAGATACCAGCGCAGCCCCTCACACGACAGCTATCCGGCTTATGACCGAAGGGATGAGCGAGGCAGCAGACGCGCGGACGATCGAAGTCACGAAAGCCTTCGTGATTACGGTAACACCTCCTCATACCACCGCGACAACCACAGGCATACGTCCAGAGGCCGAAATTATGTCCGCGAACGCGAAAATCGTCCGATTGCCACACAATGCTCCGTCTGCAACCGGAGAGGGCACTCCGAGAGGAACTGCCGGCAGCAAATCTGCCGCAGGTGCCATAATGTCGGACACCACAAAGAGCAATGTCGCACTAACGTCAACCTTTCCTGCTCCATATGTAGTAAGCTAGGGCATGCTAGCTCTACCTGTCGCTTCCAGGGAAACTAGCATCGCCCGTTGCTGACTCTGTGAGTAACGGGCCTGACCTTCAAGACGACGACAATGGAACCACATCAACGGCCACTGGTAAGTACGGCACTCACATTTTACACCACAATGAGTTGACTATAACGCTATCAAATAAGCGATACAAAGCTAAAGTCGACTCAGGAGCTGATCTCAATTTCTTATCTGTAGACGTATTGGCCAAATTGCCACCAACATTACGGAACAGATTTAAGTCTAGAATTAGCAAATGTGTGTGTGCCAACAACACTCAGGTAACTACTCTAGGTAACATTACCTTACCATTCTATGTACATAACCAAAGGTTATCAGCTGATTTTGTGGTATTGAGCGACTCTCACTCCCCAATTTACTTAGGCATCCCATTTCTAATGAAACATTCGGCAGTAATGAATTTCGGAACTGGCACCATTTCATTCACAACCAATATTCCTGTACACTCTGCACAGAATATTACTATTGATCCCTTTTCGGAAATTATATGTGCAGGAAATCTTTTCCGTAAAACTGAAAACAAAACAACAGGGGAATGTTCAGTTTTCCCGCATTTAAATGCTAAAGGTATTCTGTTAGCCCGCGCAGCAGTAACTGTCAATGACAACTGCGTGCCAGTAAGATTGTTTAACACTACCCCCGTTGCAAAGTTCATTACCAAGGGTGAGAGAATTGCCACATTTGATCGCTGGGATGATAATGTAGAAACCTTCAAGTACAAAATTGATGACAATGTGAATGCTGGTGAAAGTGAGTATGTTAAATTGAATGCATGTCATTTGCCCTCACAAGATACTAGCCATGTACCGAATGTAGACTGGAGCCAGTCTCAGGTAAGTGAAATTGAGCGCCAACAGCTTAAAGACCTGGTAGCAGTCGACAATAATTCTTCCACAATCATCTCCAACATGGATATTAACACTCCCCCAACATGCGCAACATGCACCATTGATACACATCCACCTACAACAGCTCCACTTGCGGAGCTACCCCCGCCAACAAACACGACACAACAACCACCTCCGTACGTAAATTCGGAATTATCCACGCCAAAATCTCGCCCACCCCTACGTCGCTCGGATTCGCCACAGCGCTCGACCAACAACACTCTCCATCTCGAGCCACTAATTAACTCTTTACCACGCATTCAATCCCCCTGCGCAAAATAATAATAAATCATTTTTTAAATGTATCTCCACTGAACACATTGATGTCATGATATTATACACTAGTTACTCACGCACATTAACCACACTGAGCACTCATTAACTTTCTCGTTTTTGTATAATTCATGTTACACATTATGTTACACATTATCAAGGCACACTGATCGCTGCCGTAAGTTCATTTGTTCCCAGGTATATTTACGCCATACAAGAGGGAGATAGCGCCTTCACCCGACGTGCCAACGCCTTGCAAGCCAAAGCATACGTCTTCCTGACCATGGATACAGAAGACGTCCAACGGCTCAACCAAGCGTCATAACGCATATCTCCCCTCACCTCAAGCGACACCTGGCGAACCCAATACGGCAGCCCTTCAGAGATCTCATCGCCACGAAACAGCCACACTCATCAACTTTAATCATTTTCAATGGCATTAGACCAGTGTTATTGTATAGGATAATTTCTGTAACATTAGTTAAATTCTTCCAAAATTAAATAAGCTAAATAAGTAATTTCACCATTCCACCATTGTCATGTATAGGCTCATCGCTTTTTTCCCACTGGGTTTTAGTGCGGAGTAATACTGTGGAATGTGATAAATGTTAAAGGTTAAATTTCAGTATGTCACCATTAATAACCATATTGTATAACTATTACACAATTCATATATATAATGCTTACAAATTTAGAGAAACACTTTTTGTAAAATTATTATAATCTCATCATCAATAATCCATCTATGTTAAATATCTTTGTTATGGACATGTGCCAATGTAAATTGATATTGGCGCATGTCCAAGCTACTCTGGAATCATTCTAAATTCAAAATCAAATAATATTGGGCTAATGTCGTGCTGTCCCTTTACCCTTTAACTCATATTCCAAATTTCCTTTAACTTAGTCTATTTTCGAAATGCAAAGGTAACTCAAAATTGATTGAACAGTGGAAGTTCAACTTAACTATGGTTGGGGAGGATGTTATGATATTAATTTGGCTTTTGAAACCCTCCCCCTCTTTTCATTGTCAGCACGACATGTTTCACTAGCCCGGGGATACTTCCGCCCATATGGCGGGGGTGTGACCCTGATAGTAGACCTGGCTGGTACCTTTTCCCATTGGCCAATGACCCTTCGAGCCCACGCCCCATGTGAGCAGTCGGGGTTGACCTTTGTGAAGGGGGACCGGCTATACCTGGACCAATGGGAGGCCAGCTGTGGATGTGGTTCCGAGCGTAACCCAATGCCGGAACCCGGATAAAATAGCTGGCCTCGCGGAAGTACAGGGAGAAATACCTAGCGAAGAGACGAAGTATCTGAACAAGATTCTGACCGAGATTCCAGAGAAGCTAATAAGCCAAACTCGAATAAACCAACAAGAACTCAACTCCTGGACTCGTGTGTTTTCTCTGGCTAGTGTCCCCACTCAAGCAACTACAAGCAGCTACAATATTCCTATATACGAAGGAGTGCGCAGAAATATAAAATACGAAGAAGTATAGCTATAAGAAGAAAAATAGAGTTATAAGACATCCGGCAGCGCTATCCTCATTTCGTCTTAAAGTCTTCGGATGGTGTAGTAGACGTGGAACCTGTAGAGGCTGCATAGTGCCGGGGAGTCAGATTTGAGGTGGTCCAGGGCAGAAACTCCGCAGCCGCTGGTTGCGCACCATACAACAAAGTTCAACTGGTTCTGCCAGTATTGCATGTGGTTGGTTCTCCAGCCAACCACAAGGCTGTCATCGCTTATGTCCGGCACCAAGTATTTATCAAACAGGTTGGAGAACTCTACCCCAAACGCATCTGTAATTGTACTTGCCTTAACCTGGATGAGAAGGTGTGTCAGATCCTCAGAAGCAATATGAAGTGGGTAGACCGGCCTGGTTTTGTACGTTTTATTAGTATTGAATGTAAAGGCTTGTTTATTCATAGTGCTATGTATCACACTCTGTCAAATGTTCAAAGCGGCGAGGCTGTGTCCCTGCAAAATGCTATTGACAATAGTGCAGGTGATCTATGCGTAGGTCTTAGGTCAATCACTTATACTGTGGGCTGGTATAACATTGAATCAGCTATGCTCATTACAAAGGGACAAATTTCTACAGGAGAAGAAGTAGGTGTCGTTTTGCCCCTGGCCTCTGGAACTTCAAACTTGTCCAGGATGTATTTACAGCTCTAGATCTTACTTTGGACGATAATGCTGCAGATGGGACTATTACCCTCTCAATTCCAGATGATTGGGCTTTACAACGTGACGACAGTGTGTTAAAAATATTGGATCTTGATACCGGTCTGGGTGGAGGATGGATTCCTTCAGGTCTTCACAAAGGTGACCGGCCCGTCAACTTTAGCATCTTTAACCCACTTTATGTCCGCCTCGATCAAGTCAGTACCACGCAGAACATGCTTGATGGTGCGTCCACTACACTTCTTGAAGTTGTTGGCTGTGGGGGCGGCTCCTATGGTGATATTATAACCACAAACATCGCTAATCCTGTGTCAAAACGTGTTACTGTCGGAGCTGTGAATGAGTTAAAGATTCAGATAAGAGATGATAAGGGACGTCTATTGAACAATCACGACCTTCCTATTGGTGTTGTTCTTCACTTTACAAGATGTCAATAAAAGCGAGTATTTATGGACATAAAAAGACGGACCTTAAATAATCTACCCGAAAGCCAATAATTACGCTTTGGGCTGAAGTAAAAAAGGGCCGCTTTTTAAATGAAGCAGGAACCCCTAGGGATGATATGTGGGCGATTGGTGGCACACTTAATAATAATTGTGGTCATCCCATGGTAATGAGTGGCAGGATATTACGTATAGGGGTGACAGGACCCAAAGTGGGTGTAAAGGTCGCACCAATAATAAATGGGGGTCTTGTGGAGGATCGTCACATATTAGAAATGCCCCAACCTCATACTATAGTTCCAAAACCTACGACCCACCTATAGAGTTTACTGAAGGTACGATTATAAACTTTTGGGGGATTGTATATGCTAATTCGCAATTTGGTGTTTTATCACTTTTAATTGAACTTGATTTATAACATTCCTGTCTAATGGAACAAAAAAGGGCGTCTATTGAACAATCGCGACCATGCTATTAGTGTTGTTCTTGAATTTACAAGATGTCAATAAAAGCGAGTATTTATGGACCTAGGCAAAAAACGGCACACTCTGGTGGAGACCTTGAAATGAGAGAGAATAAAATCGTTCAGTTGGGAGACCCAATATTGCCTAACGATGCTGCTAACAAAAAGTATGTGATGCACAACACAGACGACATCGCAGGGACCTGAGACAACACGTAAACTCGCAAACGAAACACCTCATTACTATTTTGGCAGAAGTAAGTGGCGCTCTTTGCATAGGATATAAGTGGTCGTTTGGTGATGGGGGTCGAGACTCACAAGACTTAAGCTGTGGATATACCATGCTATCCAATGGTAAGATCATTCGTATGGGGTTGTTGTCTGGTGCAGGCGCTAGTACTGGCGCTATAGCAGTGTTTCCTGTTATAAATGGGACAACTCAAACTGCTAACCAACAGGCTGTTGTAATATCTTCAGACCAGCCTTTACAGCTGGAACAAGGCAACGTTATTAACTTTTATTCAGCCGCTCCAAACAGAAGGGCGACTTGTACTGTAGTATCATACCTAATTGAACTTGATATATAGACTTATGTATACAACGGCAGTATGAAACAACAACCAACGATTCATACTGCACAGTTAAATCCGGAGCTGCCTGATGAGAATCCGGGGCACTCCTATTGGCTGAATGAGATCAGTCTCAAGAAGCAATACCTTGAGAAAGAAATTGTAAAATATGGTGCTATGTACAAAAAATATAGGTGTGCAGTAAACTCAGTGGACGCAGTAGACACTGCTTTAGTTACTGTTTGTATGTGTCTTGGCGCAAGTGGTGCAGGTGTAATGTCAACAGTAGTTGCCATTCCTGTTGCCACAGTGTTGGGTGCTACTGGAGCCGCTTGTGGGCTACTTGTAATTGCTTGAAAATCAATCAGTAGGCGGCTGACCATCAAGGCGAAAAAACATGATCAGATCTGCATTCTAGCGCAGAGCAAATTGAATACCATTGTATCGACAGCACTTGAAGATGGTTATATCTCGGATCATGAGTTTAAGCTCGTTTTAGCTGAACTCACAAAATATAGCCAAATGAAGGGCGAAATTAAGGCCAGATTTGTAAAAGCACGGCAGGCTGTTTCAATTGATGAAAAAGACGAAGCATCTTTACCATTGAGCGGACTGTGAATGGCCCGCCTCAATACATAGACTTTTTACGTTGTGTGAAAAAGTGCAAAAGCCCCCTGGTATGACAACTGCTTTCCAGTTTCAGCAGGATCACAGGGGCCCCGGGATTTCCCCTGCGACCCCACCTCCACTGAAGATTGGGCTGTATGTTATCTGGCCAGGCCTACCCCACGTGACTTATTCCTATCCCCTCCACTATATAGGAGGAGAGGGTGCTATAACTAGGAATAAGTACTGGAAGTAGGAGCAGATGTATATGGTATAGAGGCCCCGGGTAACCTCTTCACAATACACAAATGCAGTGGCACTTGACAATTCGAGCCCTGCAGTGTCATACCAAGAGACAATCTTGGTATGATAACTTCGTGCTTTATAAGGATAACAGCGTGAGCGCAGAACAGATATGGGTGTTCACCAAAAAATGTTATCTCTCTCTAGAGCGTTAAATTGAGGATGACCCTTGGATAGACTGCCTCTCCCAATACAGTTAAAAAATGGTTATTTTAAGATTTTATAGATTTCTGGTAATTACTAGTCTGCGTCCCAGACTCCAGAGGTTCCGCTACGCTTCTCGCCCTAGAGTCTACGATAAGATAAGGTCTTAAAGGTGCATTTTTTCAAAAAATCGAATCGAAAAAAAAAGTTGCTAACTGCAAGAGTACCCTAAATGGTGCTGATATCCGGATTCCAAAGTTGGAATGGCCGTATATATTTCTTGTTGTTCGTGAATAAACCTTCAATTCCTTATTTTTCACTTCCAGCCAAGAATAGACCATATTTGGAAGCTCGTGTATTATTAATTCAGGAAGCGCAGAAACGTCATCACTCTGTGCCGATTGCCGCCGGCGGGTGTTTAGTTTGCGCTATTTTCATTGCGATAAAGGACGATCAAACCAAGAAACGAAGAAAAGGTGGAGGGAGAAAGAAGCTGTTTATAGATTCAACAACTAAGAGAAGGAAGCGGGAGCTAGACCAGCTGCGGTCTAACACGAGGGTGTCTTAAGATAGGCATTCAGGGAAGTGAGGAGTGTGACCAACGAAGAAGCTGCAAAGTTTTGCTGGACATGTAAGTAATCTCGTAGCCCTACAAGACGTCTGCGTATAAATTCATGTTACCGTTATGACCGGAGCTAGTAATCTCGTTGTATTATGAATACCCTGCTATCGAATCGGTCTGTATTGAATCGACTTGTGTAAATGTCACCGATTAAATAAAATCTAAGGGCCTATTGTGAGTCCATTGCACCATTTAGATTTGTAAATTGTTGTTGCAAACATACCTTACTTAATTTGTAAATTTCAGGTAGAGAAATTATTGCATCCTCTTGACCCTAATTCAATGGCTGGTGATCAAGTTTTCGTCTAACCTTGCCTGCAGTCAAGTTGTGACAATGGACCACAACAGGCATATGCACTCAAGTAGGGTTGGTCAGCCAATGTAAGTCTGACCACTCAACTACACACTGACTAAATGTCCTATCAGAAAACAAAATACTGATGCTGCACATGTAATGTGTTCTAGCTATTTGGCCATATAATGCCATTTGTTGTGTTACAGGTCCAGCAATCACTTCAACAAGCAGTCAAAGACGTGGTCATCAGTTTAGAGGCCAAGACTTGCGCCCATATACCAGATATGATGACAGAAATCTTTAGGCCCAAGCAATGCGACAGCAATCACAACAACACCCACAATGCTCTGCTGATGACCCCGCAAAATCAGTTTGAACATTGCTCCTGTGCCAGGCCATCTACCCAAGAAACAGTTGCAGGAGTCTCATTTTGATTAAAAATATGATTTGGAAATTTGTTTTTGTTGAAATGTACAAATATTTTATTAGTCACATTCTTTTGTCTGTTAATCCAAACTGTAATAGAAGAACTCATGTAATTGGCAAATAAATAATACATGAACTCATTTTAATGTCACTTCTTTTTTTATCAGGGCTAGAATTATGAACATAAAAAGTCAAATCTGAAGATAAGTGTCATGACTAATTGACAAAATAATGTGTGCATAATTCTTTTCTTCTGTGTTTGAGAGACGAAAAAATTTACTAATATATGAATGCTCATTCCATAAAACATATAGACAATAAGTTATCAGACTGTTGAAGCAAAAATGTTCAGAACAAATAATACCACATGTTTTGTAAGACTAAGCAATTTATAATCTACACAAAAATACCAATCAGAACAATGTGATATTTCCGGATTAAAATTAAAACATTTAGGCTTAGTATATTACCAAAACCTATTTTGTATTAAGCCTGTATACTGTCAATACTTGTTACGGAAGAGGTCTCTGATCTTCCTTACACAACCGGAGTTACCCTCCTGTTGCACTCCTCCAAAAATACATGGATCCACTGAACCAATTGCTGATAGGCGCCGTGTCTAAGCATCTTTTTTTTGGTCCTCGACAACCGCATCCCATAGCAAGTCCACCCGGTACCTGTTAATAACCTCAATGACCATCGGGTCAAGCACAACTCCTTCCATCTGAGGTAGTGCATATGTGCAAAAGTCTGGGCTGTTAGTGCACCATTGCCGCTCCACAGGGGGAGGCATTTCCCTACATTGAAGGCAGATGCAACAGTCTGGGGAAGTGGTAGTTGATGGAGGGTGGAATCCTTCTTTCGGCGGTGTGGGTTGTCGGGTGATTGTAAGCACAAACTGTGGCTGTCTTTCTAACCAGCAACTGACCCACCCCATCCAAATCCAGCCACCGCACTAAATTCTGAAAATATGAGTAATCAAAAGTCTTCTTTTTGATGGATTGAATATCTCCAATACAAATCTCTCTCTGTGACCAAAATTGCAAGAAGGTTTTTGGAGCAGCTTTAGAGTGCTAAATGCTGAGTTGTACAATACCTTCATTTTCTCCTTCTGTGACAGCTCTAAAGATTTAGCAGTCACTCTACTCTGCTGTAGGGTCTGGTTAGTTATTGGTGTGTTGCAAAGGTAGCCACTGCAAACAAGATTGACTCGCTTTCGGCCTGTCGAGGTCTACAAACAAATGAGAACCAATGGAAATTTATGGTTCGATAGTTCAACATTGGACCTATTTACTGACAAAGTGATTCAATTAGGTAAGGCAAGCCCAAAAGTACCTTGTTTGAAGAAGGTGGGGCTCCTCTGCCACCTCTTCAGGCTTGTCTGCAACCTCCACCAACTTGGACACCTGTGTCATGGTGAACAATTTCAAACCATTAAACACATCCTTCCCAGTCATAATGGGTGTATTGAGTTCAATAAAATACCCTTGATAAGAATCAAATAATAAAGGAATCAACCTCAATTCCACACATGTTGTCAGAATCTGTACCATGACCCCTTCCACTGCCTCTTCTTGTATGTGATCCCCTCCTTGGCATTTTGATTTCCTTTAAATTTGAAAGTGGGTTGGTTCAATTTAATCAATGAATGAACATGACAAGAATAATTCAATCAATAATGTTACAGTGTTTGAGCCAAAAGCCTGCAAAAGTCAGCCAAACCCATACGATGATACATACCACCCCAAACTCCTAGCATTGACGTTTCAGTACACAGGGATTTGCATTGGCTGGCCGTTATCTTCTCTGTAGGGTTTATGTATGCATAGAAGATAGCGAACCGCCAGCCAATTCAAATCCATGTTTCAGTTCACTATAACCAGATAAAGTAGACGTCATGAGGGAGACCCCAGTCCCTTGATTTATAATACAATTTATGAGTTCATTCAGGAATACTCCAATAGTTTGCTATGAAAAAAGCACCGATAATTGCATAAGAAATAATCAAACTTCGAACAAGAGTCACGGCTTTACACTCCAAAACGTGAAAAACTAGTCAAGAATATCGTTTTTATTACGCTTGAACATGCGCAGCCTCAGTATAAATATACTAAGTCTAAGGGCTACCTCAGGGTTCGTTCGCAGGCTATCTGTTGTTAAATTTACGGTAATCTATTGTACTGATAGTGTTCACTTAATTGAGGCGGGTTCTTTTTTATATACAACATTCGAAAACTCCAATCAAAGAAGAAGAAAGAAGAGAAATGTAGGAATCAAAACACTCACCATTTCGGTTGCATGCGTTTCCACCTTCTATCGAATCTGCGCTGCGCGTGACGTCACGACTATGTGTTGTCAACAAATGACCCTTCAATACGCATGCGTCATTTTCCCATCGACATGTGCTCATGTTTGTAAACATGGGTGTGGCCGACAGATTTCGATACGGTGTAATCGACGATATAGCGTTGAACTAGTCCGCAAAATAGTTTATATGGGTTCCAAAAGAGTTGTTCTATTAAATGGAGCAAAAAAACCGCATGTCATTTTTTTCAAAAAATGCATCTTTAAACTGGCGCGTCCGAATATTCATTAGACACGTTCGTTAATCTTCGTGACCAATCAACGCAAAGGTTGTGACCCGGATTAACCTTAATTGCGCGTGTCTGGCTTGTGATACGCACCCTCGGTTCTATGTGACGTCATGGACATTGTAGTGGTCTGCGTCCAATGAGAACACCTTGAATGTCTTCTGGAATTATGGGGCGTCTCACAAGTTCAAATTGGCACCACCACAAGCGCTTTAATCGCTTAGCTGCACGATAGTATGTTTACATAATAGTCAGTTAAAAAGAACCAGTTGTGTGTCTGCTTCTCTCGCTGACTGTGTGATTAACGGTGCCACTCAGCGTGAAACAACAAATCGGAGTGCTGTAGAATGTTTGCCCGGCTCATAAAAATCACTCGTCCGGTTGGACAAGTTCTTCGGAACTTGTAGAACTAACCAATGAGAGACAACTACTCAGAAGTACCCGAGAGTGACCGAGAGACACGGCTTGTGATTGGAGCATCCCAAATCTGGGATGCCTGTCCAGTTCAAGACATTAAGCTCGCCTAGACCTGAAGGCGAGACTATTGAATATCAGTAACATGTAAAAAGCGCCCGCAGCCATCAGGCTAGGGGACCTTGACTAGGTAATTACATTTGCAGCAATTAATTAGCTCAAATATGCTCTGTACGCATAGTGGCAGACAGCTGTGCACTCCGATCATAGCGTGCACACCAATCATATTTGCACGCTATGAATCACAGCCGTGGACTCCAATCATAGCATGCACATATGAATCGGCATATTGAATAAACGAGGGTATAAGGTATAGAAATGAACACCGAAGAGCGTATTACTGAACTTGAGGGTAGTGTAAAAGAGTTGATGTTAGATACAGATTATATGAAAGACGACAAAATTGATCTGGAGGACATGGAGTGATATGGAGACTAATTATGATGACCTTGTGGAACTGGAGGACATGGTGAGAGATCTGGAGGGTAAGAACGATGATCTTATGGAGCGAGTGGAGCGTCTAGAGGACCTTGTTAGCAGGTTGTGAACGTCACACTAGTTTACTAGCAAACTAGCACCTCGGCCCCGTTTGGGGGTCGGGTCCGAGGCGCCCTAGGGTGAGCTAAAATATTGTATAAGCTGCCAAAGGGTGAGTAGTTGATATGGGAGTGGTACTGTTTCAGTACCGCTAGTATATATACTACTTAGTGCTACAAGATCACGGTGTCTCTGATATACCTGCAAGGCAGCATTTAACATGGCTGCCCTCAAGGATGCCGATTAATCGAAAGACCCCATAATCGCACAAGCAGAAATATGTCTTCCAGGTCCACGTGACGTGGATTCTTATTACAGCACAGACAAATGCTCGCATCCAAATTTCCGGTCCACAGACTCGAGACTGATGAAAGAGTGATACCGTTGGATGATGGGGAAAGAGGCAGTCTGGATGGTGGCACAGAAGAGGACGGAATACAGTCAGATAATCAGGACAGTTCTCCTTTACTCAGAAGACTCCATATCTTCAACATTAGCAGCCAGATCAAAGATCTTGTTATAATAAGATACCCGACTCGGCAGCTCGCCCGACAAATTCCGTGACAAAGCGTAGGCAGCGCCCCCTACTTTTGTGGAAGCTACTCGACGCGCAGCAGTCAACCAATTTCGTTATGACTTGCGAGTGTCTGACTAGAAGTCAAACACAAATTGGCATTTCTGCGCTGCAATTAACTGTTTGAATTGACAAAGGCCTTTCCACCCAGGAAGTGAATGTTCTAGCATATGTCTCTGGCTATATTGCCCGGAAATTAAGTTGTGTGCAATATGCAGAAACGAAATTTCTGTAGTCAATGAATAAGCGAAGCACAAAGGAAGGGCTCGTTGTCCCAAGCAAATCACTAGTAGATGCATTATGCAGGCTTAAGGAACATTGCCGCAAATTCATTGACACAGTATTATATAGTAAGCAAGTGAAAGCCATGGTTGTAAGCATTCTAGCTAAAGATATCACATTAGAGACACTCCAATGTGAATCATGCAGGTGTCATGTTTTTGTAATATGTATTATGGTGAACATCAGGTTGCATCATTCCCTGAGAGAGTAAGTTAAGGGACCATAAGGAGAGAACAAATCGTAAGACATTGACATTTCCCATACATGAAAATTTGTGCTTTTATTTGTTTTAAGTGCTGTTGTATGTGTAGATTTCCGAAAAATCAAATATTGATATTTGTTGACTTGAAAGCCCTCTATGGCAGATGTACAAGGACCATTCTATCATAAATCCACACCAGTATATAGGACTACTGCACCTTAGATTGTAGTGGTGGGGGGAGCTTGTCGATCAACGGTGTCCCTGGATATACTGATAGAATGGTTGGTTGCATGGTACTCAAATCAGATGTGTGTGTAAGATGGGGCAGAACTATGTCTGGATGATTTGGTGTGTTTAATGGCATACGACAGGGGGGCATATTGTCAACCTTTCTGTTCAGTGTTTATATGAATGAATTGAGCTCTGGTTTTAAATAATTGTTGTGTTCAGTGTGGTTTTTGTGTGTTTGCTGTTAATCTTCCAATGTATGCTGATGATCTCATTTCATTTGCGGTTGTTTTGAGTAAGCTATTAAGATATATATATATATATATATATATATATATATATATATATATATATATATATATATATATATATATATATATATATATATATATATATATATATATATATATATATATATATATATATATATATATATATATATATATATATATATGTATATATATATATATATATATATATATATATAGAGAGAGAGAGAGAGAGAGAGAGAGAGAGAGAGAGAGAGAGAGAGAGAGAGAGACAGACAGACAGACAGACAGACAGACAGACAGACAGACAGAGAGAGACACACAGAGAGAGACATAGAGAGAGAGACAATGAGACAAAGAGAGAGACAGAGACAGACAGACAGAGACAGAGAGACAATGAGAGAGAGAGACAGAAATGAGAGAGAGAGAAAGAGAGAGAGAGAGAGAGAGAGAGAGAGAGAGAGAGAGAGAGAGAGAGAGAGAGAGTTAATGGTGATTAAATTCATGCTGCATCAATGTTTTTAGTATATGCTATGTCCTGAAATAATTCATTATTATATTGTAATTCAAAATAAGCAAGAATACATGTTACAGTACTACATAATAAAATCATACGTCTGCACAGGGCACCCATCAACCGACAATGCAGCTTGTTGATTCGGTGGAGGTTCGGATGACAAATCAAATATCATTCAATCGGTAAATCAGGAGCATGTACTTAAATCAACTTCTTATATTCCGCCGCAAATATGTCCACACTAATGACAAAACCAATATGATTCAGATGAATCTTTTAACATCAAATAAGGGTAGACTAGACGTCCGACTGTGTCTTAAAAAGGGGTAAATTCAGCCCTACAGGACGACTGAGTAAGTATGTATTTTACCGTCCGATCGGGTCTAGGCCTGGGGTAGATACTGATATATGGCGACTTCGTTCAAACGTTCATAAAAAAAATATTGTAGTTAATAAATCGTCACACAAATTAATAAACAGGTGTCTATAGTAATTGGCTTTGTTTTTATGTATTGGCTCTATCAAAAAGTCGCAAAATTTTAGAAATACAGCGGTATTTTTGAGTACATACCATCGCCGATCGATCTTTTACCATTGAGCCACGCGCTTTTGTTTACATTTTAGCTTCCACGAAACCAGGTGGCGCGCTGGTCGCGAGCTTCACAACAGAAACGTCCGAGTCGGGTATCTTATTATAACAAGATCTTTGGCCAGATGCCGAGCCCCGAGACGTTGGGTCAAGAGTCCCGCGCGCTTTTATTAATTTTATGATAGCGCTACCTGGCTGGCGCCTCGGCGGCGACTTTAAAGGGCGTTGCCGCTCCCTCTTTAGTAATGTAACTCCTTGGTTAAGCGTAGTTAAGGATCAACCTCTTTAAGGGACCCTCTAGGTTTACGAAGGAATCTACTGTCATCGCCGTTTCGGTGACGTCATTTGAACTACAGCAGCTATTGTGGACGCTTTAATAACACTAAGCCGATGATCTTGATACCTTTAACTCTAGGTCACGATGCCGTATATATAAGAGAAGGTTACATGCGCTTTTGCAAGTTCGCAATGCAGAAAAGTTGTCTTTGTAATACTCACGCCTTGTATTCCCTGCCGTCTTCAACAATACTTACCAAGCATGGAACCAGGTAAGTTCTCGTTCAACCTCAGATCAGCACTTCGAGTGAGCATTATTGTTCTACTGCTCATCTCTCTCCTGGCCTTCCTTCGTAAAGCCTCCTCACCTGGCTTCGGTAATAATCAAGTTCCAACCTTGATGGGAATTCCTAGTGTCTCAGCTGCCAATCAATTTAATGGATCAGGTTCCGTGAAAACAAGTAAGACTCTACCGGTCTGCAGCCACAGCCTGCTCCGTTCGCACTTCGCTGAGCATCATCGATTCCCAGAGGTCAAAATGGACGGCCGTTATGCATCAGGTACTTGCAAATTCCGAAAGTGTGATATATTCACCTCGTTTAAATCCAAGGGAATTGACTTCATCTTTCTATTAGGGGACTCTCAAGGCAGGCGCGGTTTTAAAGGTTTGATAAGTTATCTAGAGAGTCTACCTGGTGTTAAGTGCGAAACCATACTTAGGACCAGCATCGAAGAGACCTTTCAAAGTTACTTTTCACGAGGTCGGGTGACTGTTAGGCCTCTGGTGAACATATCAGAGGTCATCAAATCTTGCAGTTCCTGTAAATGTAAAACCAGCATCTGCAGACGAGAAGATGATGGCTTTGAGATCAAGGTGGAATATGTGGGTCTGTTTGGATGGCATGGAATTCCTCTGAGTGTATCGGGCTACCCTGGTCTGGGGACATTCCAATGTTCCTTCACAGAATACCTGTTCAAGTACTTCCTGAAGGATAATTACCCCGACTTAGTCGTATTGTTTTCGCTCTTTAATCATTTGAAACGAGACATACCAATCGAAAAATCTGCTTTCAAAAAGAATCTCCTGCCATTCTTGGATTTACTTCAGTCAACATTGCCTATAAGTAGCAGTGTTCAATGGCTGACTAATCCAATGGAATTCGAGAAAACAAAAACTGGAGCAGCCGAAAAATATAAAGGCAAGCGATACAGTGGTTATTTGGCCGGAGAAGTCATGTACATATTTTCCAGATGGCTCTATGACACACTAGCTGAGTACCTGGTGCAACCTGAATCTCATCAACTTGGTTTTTTCAACGTGGCTAATATGACGTCATCGCTAGTCGATCGAAGCTTAGACGGAACACATTTGGAGGATTCATGGTACATTGAATTTATGAAATACACGCTCAATACTATTTGTAATGGACTCTGAGAGTCCACTTCCTATGCATGATATTTCAGCACTGTGTTCGTGATACGACGAGAGGTACAATTGTTTGAGAAGAATTAGCGATTGATATTATAATGACAAGTATGTGGGTCACAAATTATTATCATTTTAATGGGCGAAAACTTTAATGATTCAAAACTTGGTGGATCTAGTAGATAATGAGCAATAGTATGAGCTTAAGTTGATAGAACGAAAATTGAGATATGATGATAATCGGCTCAGTCAGTTATGTAACTCCTTGAATGAACAGAATTACCATGCAGAATATGCCTATAAATTTTTAGTGACCGGAATTTTCTTTCTACCTTCATTTCCCTGACAAATATGCATATCAATATACACGTGCGTATATATATATATATAAATACATAAATATATATATATATATATATATATATATATATATATATATATATCATATATATATATATATATATATATATATATATATATATATATATATATATATATACATATCATATGTAAAATATGTGGGTATCTATATATTTATATTTAATTATATATGTACATAAATATGCATACATATATAAATATATATAGATATATGCGTATGTATGTATATATACATATAGATGATACATACATGCTAGCATATAGATGCATGTAAATATATATATATTTTTATAAACACATACACACACATGTATATATATATATATATATATATATATACATATATATATAGATATATAATATATAATATGTATGTATATATATATATATATATATAGATATGAATACATACATGCTAGCATATATCTCTCTATGCATGTAATATATATATATATATTTATACATAAAAAATTAGCCAGATTCTTCACCGGCCAGGCGGGCCGGTAACCTTGAAATTCTACCGGCCCTACAATTTTTCTACCGGCCCTACATTTTCAGTTATAAATAATGGTAAAAAATAAAAATACGCGTTTTTATTGTTTTTTTTATATTTTATTCTTATATTAAATGCAAAATTTAAATCAATATTTTCAAACTTGTCAAAACATACAACTTTTCATGATCCTTGACGCTCTCCAACTTGTAGTTTCTATTACCCAACACATATGGTCCTTTACGTTGACCTTCTTTGACGGCAAACAATCTACAAGCAGAACAGAACATCACGTCCTTCTCGCTGTCATGGGAAAGCCGTTCGCGTTTTTCTCCTCTTTCATTAATTAACCAGGCAGGATTACAGCGTCTGTAGCGCTTCTCTTTTTCAAACAGTGCTCTGTGAGCTTTTTCGTCCTCTTCAAATTTGCGTTTTAAAACCGTGAATATAACGCCACGTCGACATCTTCAGAAATTGTGTACTGTTAAAAATTCGCATGCCGTTATATAGGCTTGCTTACCGACGGCTTGGAAGTCAACTCGCAAGAAACGCTTAAAGAAAACATGCCACGTGCGTTACGTAAGTCATACAACTGTTGGTGGGCCTATCGTTAAATGCAATAAGAACGCGCTGCAATCACCAAGCAGACGCGGAAGAAAAGTCCCGAGGAGCGCGCGAAGAAAACATCGCGCGCGTATGGCTGATGTTACGTCTTTCCGTCGCGTCACTTACAAATGTTACTAGCGCGAGAAGAGTTGACTTGCCCACTTTCACAGTCGTATTAAGTTTGTTTTGTTGTTGTTATTACGATTCTAAATAATCATTGCAAATGTTCTTGTATGCGTGAATCCAGTTTTTCTGCATAACCTGGCTTTTATCACAATTCTTATGAATACCATTCACAGATGATACATGGTAAATCAAATTAATGAACTCAAATCAAAATGCCTTTATGCGATGGAAAAGCGGTTACACAAAATTTGTCGACAGACATGAAATGGGGAGTCTCGTTCATTCGTTGCCAAGTAACCGTTCGACATATTCAGGTCAGTAGGTGCATGTTGTATTTAAATATGAGAGGCTGCCATTAGATAGCTTGGGAGGGAGTGGGTGGGCTGTTGTTCATGTTCTTATCTTCACCAGATACCGTGATGGGTCAAAAATTTAACACTGACTGCAGCCAGCTGATCCTTGATCTATGGATTATAAATCGAGGCACATTACTTGTATAACTTTTTCTGTGAGCCTATCTATGCCATCAGTTTATTCAACAGTTTACTTTCAGTTTATATACTATGTGTCAATAAATTACGTAAGACATGATAGTAAACAGCCGAGAAGTTTTCTTATCTTATGTGTTTGTCGGGTTTATGGTTCAAGTGGCGCTTAATTACGCGAGCCCCCCTGCTATTGTATTGAACTGGGCGCGTCGTGTTAGCGCGGAAAGAATCTATGGCTGGCCGTGGTGGACATAACGTTCAACTGTTGCGCGCAATTAAATGTGTAGTTACGCGCATTTTAATCAGCCAATCAGAGAGCACCTTTTAATTGCGCGCAACTTAATCAGCCAATCGCAGAACAGAAATTAGTTGCTCGCAACTAAATCAGCCAATCACAGCACAGGAATAAGATGCGCTCAAGTACATCAGCCAATCAAAGCACAGGAATTAGTTGCGCGCAACTAAATCAGCCAATCAGGAGTCTAATGCTCACTAATTATTAACGCACTAAATATTCATGACATTTGGGGTGGATATCACCACCGGCTTGTTGTAAGTATCATCTCTCATCGAGGCTCGCTTCTAAGGTAATGATGTGGATACAGGGACTTTCCTTGTCTCATTATGGGTTCCATTCGTTATTTATTTTATGCTGTTGTCTCATCAGCTACAGCCAAAATGCCTGTAAAATGTATTAAAAGGACACGTTGATATAATTAAATTTGGTCAAACGCGGCGCCGATCTAGTTTGGACAGGGCTGTTTTAGTTCGTTTGGTAGTCTCATGTAAATGACAACTGATAACAAATGGTGCAATGATACATTTTTTTCTTGAGATACATTATAGAAGAAGAATAGCTTTTTCATTTGACATCGTTTTCGTTTTCTTGGTGATATATAATGTGCTTTTAATCGAGGCCATATAAGTAGTGTCGCGATTTATGTACCTTAGGGTTCTCTCCTTGGAAAAGGGTAGAGATGAGGAGCCATGGTAAACAAAAACCCGACCATATCTATACCAAGCCAAAGTGAGAAAAGGGAACCATCTACATACCAAATCCTCTGAAAAAAGACAAAACAATTTTTTTAAAGGGTCACCAATACATATACCAAAATTAATGATCCCAAATCATATCTAGACAACCTCGAGGAGCTACAAGAGACCCATCCATATACCAAACTAACGATTCAGAATGAAAAAAGACAAAACAATTTTTTTAAAGGGTCACCAATACATATACCAAAATTAATGATCCCAAATCTAACGATTCAGAATGAAAAAGTACGTTTATTAAGCTTCGCAACTGAAAAACCCCAAAAAAACTTTGCTGATACCGTGGTCAGTCCCAACGATGCTCTGGTTCGTAGCGGCAAGGCAGTTAATCAAATAGCGGCCACTAAACAAACAGATGTGTGACTCGGGGTGGAAGGAGAATGTACGGACCTGACCTTTCTGTTTGCTTATCATGCCATAAAACTTGTCTTTGAAACAACGCAACCATGCTGACTGATAGGACTGGCCACCATTGTCCCAGGGGACCTGAGCAAACACTCAATATTGAGCATCATATTGGATACCCATCACACAAAAAATATTCATTGCTATACTTGCTGTCAAAAATACGTACCTGGTATACCCGGTCATTACCAAAAAACCGACCCATTGCTTTACCTTTCTTCAAGAAATAACGACCCATTTGTATACCAAAATGCCCAAAAACCGACCCAAATTGGCGCATCCCCACTAACCTCCACATTTTGGAAACTACCAGCCCGGATTGCCGGTGGCAAATTTTCTTAGTTTCATGCCCTGAGCGCAACAATTTCCACTTTTCACTCCGGCACCATTATTGTCGATCACAACGGCTAAATTGTTGCGCTTCACTGTTTGCATCGAATATCTAATATTCCTGGTTAATATCAATATTTCATGGTCGGGGAAGGATAGATATAAGTTTTGTGCTATGTTTGGCATTGATTTGGAGAGCCGACACCCGCTCATAAGTTGCGGCTACAATTAAATATACTACTCCAGCAAACTGTATAGCGGGACTTCTGGCCTAGAACCTAAGGCTAGCTAATGAGTGGCCCTATCGAACCGAGTAAGGGAGCTGTGCTCCCTCTTGAGGGACACCTCCTTCCATGATATATGAATTTTCACTGCACATGTCTTGCCTTTTATCCAAGTAAAAAATTATGTGTTGGAGTGGGTGGTAATTCATAAAACCTCATATTCTTCAATATTCTCCCCGTACACATGCCAGACAGCCTTAATTATAGATATGTATCCACAAACTAGTCCCATCCATTTACCATCGTGATTGACAACCAGCAGCGCGTTCAGTAACACAAAACGTTCGTGATCGTTTTTTAAAGGTTTCCTTTTTGCTTACTGAACGACCCGCTCGCCAAAAACGGTGTTTGGGGATGGCTCGCCGTGAGACTATCACGTGACATCAACATTGCGGACGTTTAGAAATGTGAGGGTTGCGCCAGATTTTTTGTCAGCATGTAATCAGTTGTAGGACAGAACTGTGGTGGGAATTATTTTAAATACTTACACCGAGTTTTCTACCTATAATCAAATATTTTCTGGCTTATGATAGCCAACTGGTGGATGGAAATTTATTGATTTTGGTGGTGATCGCATGATTTTTCCTGGCGCCAAATATAGAACATCCTCTTGTTTGTCAACAAATGCACGCTGTACCGAGGGACGACCACATCAATGTAATTTTCGATGCGAATGGGATCAACTGAATCTGAGTCTATCACTCACACTTCTATACGCTAACAAATATTCACTGAAGGAATTACACTTAATTCAGCTCTCGTCAGTGGAAGGACATCGACTCCTTCATCCATAAATTCTTCCAACAGTACAAGAGACTCAACATCGCTGATACTCGCCGGCACTTTGAAAACGTTCCCGTTCGCCAATCGGTCAGGGTGCATCATAATGTTCCGCGCGAATGTAGCAGAACTGTGTCACTGCACGGACTGCTAGTCTGGTAGTAAACACCAGAACGAGGCGGTAAGCAATACAAACATAATGTTTAAAATGTAAACCATCGATCTCTGTTTTTTCTATATGCGTCTTTCATGCAATTGAAAGCTTGCCTTCACTTTTGTACATTATTAACTTTGTTTTGTTTCAATAATTATATCATTATTTGTCTATTCCACTGTTTAATTTGGCAAAACCAAATTTCGCGATGTGTTATCCGTTCTGAAACCGAGCGATAATACAGTGAATAATTAGCGCTCAATTAACAATACTAACGGGATATCAGATGAGACCTCATTATGTGTCAGAATCTGTATATTTGATAATAAGTACCATCTAGATGAATAATAACTACGTTTTATGAAACATTCACTGGCGATCTCACTCAGGGTTCAGGGCCAATCTGCATCGAGCCAGTTTGCTGCGAGCAACAGAAAGGTTGTTAGCAGTGTTCTCGCAGATACATCATAAATGTTTCAACCAGACGAATTGTTCACTCGCCACCTTGGCGATCAGTTAAGCAATTGCAACTCGATCATGCTAGCAAGCTCACTTGCAGTAGTAAATATGAAATAATTACCAGGTAACACTTAGACAAGGCACTCGCCCCTGGTGTTTTGATGATCTAATGCCACCTTAGGGGAGAGGGTCCATATGCAGAATCTTGAGCTTTATAAGCAAATTTGCTCCTCGCAATGCAGACAAGGGACAGTTTAAAAACCATAGATTTTCATATCCATAAATGTCTTACCATCAATCTTGCCTAGAGTCCAACAACAGTCATACTCCTTAATCAACAGAATCAACGAAATCCAACACAATTTTAAAATTGTTGTCCAACATGGCTACCGCGCGAATCGAAAACATGAACGAGAATGAACGCAATTATGTTGCATTGTGGGAGTCGGCCATGTTGAGTTTTTGAACAAAGTTTCATGATATGCCGTATTTTAGTGCTCAAACAGAACAAGTAGACAAAACTGTAGTAATAGAAACAGTCCTTGTGTCATTTTGTGATATAATCTTGCATTTTGTCACAAATTTTTTTTGCTTGGAGGGCTTTGGTAAGTTTTTAGCGAGTTCCGAAGTCATTTTGACTTCGGAACCTCGGAAATATCACAGGCGGCTCTTCGCTTCTACAGCTCGGATGTGAGAGATCGAAAGTAGTAAATAGCGCGGAGCTGTCAGAGGCGGAGTTTCATTGCCTATGTAACACTATGCTGCTTGGCAACAAAGGTGAAGAGAATATCAAATGAAAGTTGTTGAGCTTGTAATCCAGCCTTACACCTAAATTACAACTTTCTACACCTACCAGTCCAGATTTAATGATATGAGGTCAGGCTCAAGAAAGTCCTCTGTAATCTTTATGTGACTTAATGGACAGTGCATGGGCCTTGGTTAGATAGCTAGTGTATGTGTCAAATGCACATGTACTGATATAGTTGTTCATTTCAGCCTCCTCATGGCTGGTTGTGATTGGCTGCTTCCCCTGTATACAATAGTACTACATGCTGGTCTAGCCCAAACACCAGTGCTCCCACCAGGTCTTATCCCAAACATGCTGTGATGCCAAGTATTGATTCGATTAACCTGGCACAACAACTAAATGAATTACTAGAGCAATATGTCATTACATTGTTCATGTCCTGGGAGAACCATTGCCAAGACAATTCAAAATATACTTTAAACTATGTTCTACATTGTTTAACAGTTTTTAACATCTTAATCTTGTTCTATTTCACCATTTGGATATATGGTCAAAGCTAGGAGTAAGTGAACTCTTTACTCTTGAGGTAAAAACATATATTTCACAGTACAAGCATTGAACAGCAGACACAGGCAAGTAACTTATGGTACCTCGGCACTGTTTTCATTGGTCAAGGTGGTAAGAATTTTCCCATTGTATGAGACAAAAGGTCTCGCTAAGCCATTTTTGTAGGGTCGAAATACCTTTCATCATCTCTTGCACTGAGAGAGGGAGTTGAATTTGAGTATCCTAGCTAGGTAACATGGTATTGAATTCACATGAACCTTTAGCAGATTTTCAGATCATGGCTCCAAACCTAAGAAATATGATGATTTAAACATGTTAAAAGGATTTGTTTGGTGATATATATTTTTTGCAGATTGCTGCTTCTGATACCATTGATAGCGACAGTATGGAAAGGGCTGTAGTTTATCAACACACGCCTGATCATGGTATGCCCGTATCAATGCTAGCACATTTAATATAAACCATCACTGGAAACAAATAAGCAACAGCATGTCTGGACAATCAATGTTGTCTAACATTTCAATGTTATATAGTAGTTGTGTGTGTTAATTTTCAGGCTACCAGAATTTAACTCAACATTTCCATGAATATAATGACAGCGAGGTCACCCCTCAGTCTCCACCCAATCAGCCAAGTGAGTTGGCAGGGTTCATTCTGTGTTGTAATCATGTTTTTAGGATATCGTTATTGGTAGCACCGTACTGTATCGGCACACTTGTTAAAGCAGTTAATCCTGGCTTATTCCAGGTCATCCTATCAATGATTTCACCACACCCAAAGTGAAATCAAATGCAGGACAAGAGCGAAGGATGAAAAGGGAACGGCTGCCAGTTCACAAACGGCCAGGTTAGTATGTGGCAGCTCTAAGATGGCAGAGTTACGTGATATTTTACATATTTTCTTAACTTGCACTGCACTAAGCATATTTAACAATAAAAACCAATCTCCTTGTGGAAAAAAGAATGAACTGTGTTCAAATGGAAACATTTCGTGGGGGTGGAGAAATGCTACTGCTGTAAAAGGACACCATTGAATTTGCATGATTTACAAAAGTTGTGGTTTTTTCCTGTTCCTCCCATTTCAGAGTTCAATAGTGGTGAATCGGAGTTTGCCACGCCCCCTGTTTGCCATGTTAAACCCAAGGCAATCATAAAAGAAAAACTAGCCGACCACCCACTGGCTAAGGCTGGTGCTGGTAGGTGTCTGTGTGATGCGTGGTGTAGTGTAGAATGTAGTGTGCCTGTGGTGGCGGTGGATTTCACACAAGTAACATTTGTGTAGTGTACCAATGCAGCTAGTGTGTCTGTCATTTATGCATGTACCTGCAGAATTAATGCATGTACCTGCAGAATGCCCATGCATCCATTCTCTCATACCTGTAGTTTACTGATACTTGTAGTTCACCTGTAGATTATTTGTGTCAGTAGATCACTCATACCTGTGGTTTACTGATATCTATAGTTCACTTGTACCTGTAGTTTACTGATATCTATAGTTCACTCATACCTGTAGTTTACTGATATCTATAGTTCACTCATACCTGTAGTATACTGATGTCTATAGTTCACTCATACCTGTAGTATACTGATATCTATAGTTCACTCATACCTGTAGTATACTGATGTCTATAGTTCACTCATACCTGTTGTAAACTGATATCTATAGTTCACTCATACCTGTAGTATACTGATATCTATAGTTCACTCATACCTGTAGTTTACTGATATCTATAGTTCACTTATACTACACCTGTAGATTTTATGTGTCAGTAGTTCACTCATACCTGTAGTATACTGATATATATATATTTCACTCATACCTGTAGTATACTGATGTCTATAGTTCACTCATACCTGTAGTATACTGATATCTATAGTTCACTCATACCTGTAGTATACTGATATCTAGTTCACTCATACCTGTAGTATACTGATATCTATAGTTCACTTATACCTGTAGTTTACTGATATCTGTAGTTCACTCATACCTGTAGTATACTGATATCTATAGTTCACTCATACCTGTAGTATACTGATATCTATAGTTCACTCATACCTGTAGTATACTGATATCTATAGTTCACTTATACTACACCTGTAGATTTTATGTGTCAGTAGTTCACTCCCACCTGTAGTAGTTTGTCTATTTTCCCTATTGTGTGATGCTGTGGTGATCTTTTTACAATGCATTCAGAACTTTACACACTGCCTTATGACGTCGTTCGTGTGTACATCAACATTCATTTTCAATTTGGATTTGCGGCTTGTTTTCGACGAATCATAACGTCATTTCTCGATGGCAAAAAGCCCGATTTAATCATAATGTGCGTGGTGTGTACAACTCCTGTCTCAACTTTGGGCGATCACTATCGATCATCCCAAAAGTCACAGCTCGTCAAGATTGCATCATTGTATCTTAAACAAATTGTCATGCTCCATGTAGTTAAACTAAACAAAGCATCGAAATCCTTTACATCTAGCTCTCATCGCTTGGAGGCTACTCCGTTGTCTTGAGTCTAGTATCTTCGATCACATTTGTCGCACTTTTCCCAATATCAACGACTCGTTACCGGTTTACTGTCCTCATTTCGGGTTAATTTTATTTCTGCATTCATACATCACTACTCTGTGATACCACAAGCAGGGATCGTTTTTCTCTCGGTCGTTAGATATCGACTTACTCCAGGAAGTAAGTTGTGACATGTACTCAAGGAAGTAAGTTGTGACATGTCCTTACGACTTGCTATATGTTTCACTGACATGTGACTGGTCGGATCACGTCAATTATGGGAATTCAGTGTCATTGTCACATATAACATGTGTGCTGAACTTCTCGTGTCTGAAGAATACAAATGTTTTTAGCAGCATAAATGTAGAAAATCTTGTGTCATTACATAATGATAATTCCGGAATCATGTTTTAAACTCGTCGTGGCTGATCCTTACGGCGTCCGTAGCAACCTGTAATTACAAGGAAGTTCCGTCATTTGATACAGGCGTGACTTGTGAACCAGCGGACAATGGTAGCCCAATAGACCAACGTCAGGTTGTATCACCTTGTCGAGTGCATGCATCACTCCCGTACTCGGTTCGAAAGAGCTAGACCATGCGCCTCAAAAAACATAGTTTAGACGGTGTGAGCATTGGATGTCGTACTTGCGATGGCAGCGGGAAATATTGCGCAACCGAAGCAAACTGCAGTCTCGACTTGTAATATGTTGATGCCATTGTGTGTGAGTTACATTAACATGTAACTACCCGCCATTGATGATTCATCAACAACATGTCGGTTGGCTGATGGTGTCTCAGTGGACTCAGTCGTAAGGTCTCACCTGTTCGTACACCGCCATGTTATTTTACTGTTTCGATTATCGACACCATCGTTATGGAGTACTTCTACTGTAATTTCCTCCTTTCTTCGCGTCACAGCGTTGAGTGTGTTACAGAACGCATGTAGCGACCGTGTAAGAGTTGGTGTACTTTTGGGAGATTTACACATGACGTCATCGTAGATCATAGCGCTCACGTATCGCTCGAGTAAGGAAGGAAAAAAGGATCGCGCTTTTTTTTTATCTAAGCCCATCTGTTGAGCCTGGTTGTACCGCTTGTCAAGAGTACACCGCTTGTTGCTTCTCTCCTGGCCGACTCGCGGTATGTGTGTCAGTCGTTGAGTCTATAGAAGCGTGCACTCAACGGAGAGCAAAGCGCCTCCAGCATCACTGAGGCTGCTGCTGCAACTGCTCGCTGATGACGCGACCCTCTCTGTTGTTATTGGTACGCCTACTTCTCGTGTACGGGCCGGAGTTCCAACGCCCAGAGCGGTGCGTGGCCTGCTGTACAATATATAGGGGAGCGGGACGAGTGTGGATAACTCCTGCCGATCAAGTAATTTTTAAGGCCGTGGAAAGATTTAAATAACAGCGTGGCCGTCTTAGTCGCCGTGAACCCTGTCTGCTGGTGGCGACTATAAGTGGATTTACACGACCTAGAATCAATCAAGTCCGTTAAAGAATTCATCACACGTGGGAGTTACTAGCATCATCATTTACTACCTAGCGGTGACAAAGCAACTGCGTCTCTCAGCGTCTGTTTCACACGACGTTTCCGTCCTTCTCTTCCGGATGTTCACTCATCTTGTTACGATGGATTGGGGGTCATGAGTTGTTGCTGTCACAAGTGTGCATCCTGATGAGATCACTGAATGTCACGCTGACACAGTCGGTATGTGCGGGACAGGAGTAAGGCGATTGTGTCACGGGCTCCTCGATCGATCTTTATAACTGCCATCATTTACTCGGCTCTAGTGTGAAGCTGCATTCAGTCAGAAAAAAACGGAGGAATGTTTTTCTGTATTCCAGTGACCTATGACATTTGTGTAACGGTGGATGTGTGTGTGTGTTTCAATGGGTAGAAGCTGGTGGCTGTCATTAGGTATTGATGCTGGCTATTTAATGGACGCCATTAATGACGGCTGCTATTACAACAGGAAGTCATTCACTTGAAGTGGAGGCAGTTAAATAACTAGGCCTGCCCAGTTATCACCAAGTCAATACGCTCACGTCATGTATGCATCCTAATTCAACTGCTGTGTCTCCGCTGATCCTGCTGTGTTGATCCTGCTGAGGACAAGCTGGTAAGTTCGTGACGTGATCACGAATGCGTGACATCTACCCATCAATCCACGACGCGAGCTGCTGTCACGTGGACCTCGCTCTGCAGCCACTGGGCGGTGTGACTTAAACTACCTGTTATTGCTGCGCGCGCGCCCATAGTGCCGGTGAAAGTTCACGTAGATCCGCGTGTACTTGACACCCAAAACCACGCTAAATTACCAGGGAAAGTTTACAGCGATCGATAGCAGTGAGGCTGAATTTCATTGATGGTTGCGCGATCTGAACTCTCTTTTGTTTGACTGGGTGTCTCTGGTGGTATATCCGTTTAGCCCCCCTCAGTCCATAAACGCCACGCCGATGTCAGCTTTTGTTGAGGAAGTAAATGGACAAATTAAATAGCCAGTGGGCGCTATGAAGTCGTAAATAGCGAGCGGGAAATTTTATTTGGAGGATTGTGGGCAATGAGCCGTCGAGCGTGCCGGGGTTAATTGGAGCGGTGTTTGAGTGAGCGGATAACATACTGACCGACTGGCTGGAGAGGATTAACCGGGCCAGTCTTCTACCGACAGACCACCCATCCCAATTGTGATCTCTCAAACAATAGACGTCTGTCTATTGTGCTGTGATTGCGAATGAACAATCGCTGTCTCGTGTCTGCAAACTCGTGTAGGAATCCACCGAGTCGGGGAGCAGCAATGAGATAAAACATAACTAGCTGGTGGCACCCTTGATTCTGTATGCGATTCACCAACACGAATCTATGGATATGTTCTATAACGGATGCTAAGACACCGCCGCTGCTATACCAGTGAGCAATATTATCGTATAAATCCCAGGATTATATCTTGTCTGACAAGACCCCCCGCGAGCATGGCGAGTCGAGGACCTCCCCAACCTCGCTCTAACATCCTGGACGAGTACAGGACACTACTAGAGGAGCTGCCTATGCCAGAGAAGTACCTCATCAGCTCTAAAGACTTCAGTCTGGGTGAGCCGGACTGGCTCTGTGAGAGCTCGGACACTGACGGCGAGGATGAGAGCTGCATGTCATTAGGCTTCTCCGCTGTTGTTGCTGCTGCTGCTGAAGATGCTAGCGGTCAGAAGCCATCCCATAAAGCCGAGAGGAAATCCTCCAAAAGAGGTGAGACTCGGAGGGTTCATTCTCACCGGGTGTCCTCCCGCGACGCCTTGTTCCAACCCACTCCCTGTCGTGCGCACCAAGCGCCCGTGTCTTGTCATGCGCTTCGAAGCAGTGATTTACGGCCCGGTGTTGAGCAATCGTCAGATACACGGGTGATATCGGATTTGGAGGTGTGGTGTCATAATAAATGCTATTGTTTCTCGGCGAAATTGGTATGATAACTTGGTGTGACCTCAGAGCGGTTGGCTGGCGGTTGTCTGGTATCGGGGGGGGCAGGAGTGGGTGGGGGGGGGGGGGGGGAGTGGGGTCCCACGAACCGCGGTGGCCCGCCTGTCGACGGTCTCCAAGTCACCAGTCTGGTTATACACTGTGATTTGTTAGATTTATCAGTTTGGGATAACTCGTCTGATAACCGGATAACAGCACTAACACATAGTATAGCACTTGATTATCAGCTACCTTCAAATTTGAGGTGGCTAATTAGTGAACTTGAATTATTCATATCCATGCTAACTGGCGAGCTCGGGGGTGCAATAGGCCCACTGAATCCTCCTGCATGTCGTAAGAGGCGACGACTAATAAGGGGCAACCTGTTGGCCGTGGGTCGCGACTCGTGTCGTTGGACAATGGGATCCTCGTGGTTGAGAGGGGAGGTCTTTGCGAGGGCCATATCTGCAATATGCCACTCAGGCCCGGAGAGGCCTAGGAATCGCCTGGTCCAGGTCCAGTCAATCGGCTGGTGGTGATGCCTTGCCCTAGGATACCATTTCCATTTTTATCTTTTCCATCTCCATTCATTTATCCTAGAAGGCAGCTGCTTAATCAGGTCAATCTTATCTATTAACCTTTTTTGGCACCATATAACACATGAGTGTTGGTGTGCCGTTTAAACCCTACACTTACCTTAGCTTACCTTACCGAGCTCACCCAGTGACCGGCCGTGCTGACCCAGTGACTGGCCGAGCTCACCCAATGACTAGCCGAGCTCACCCAGTGACCGGCTGAGCTCACCCAGTGACTGACCGAGCACACATTGGGCTGCCCAGTGCTCCGTCCAGGGAATCCTTCCCTTCCGTGTGTTGGAATCCGCCACCCTGTGTGCTTGACTTATTAACCCTAAAGCCAGAGCTTGCGCAACCTCCTCTGGTTTCTTGTCTAACTCGATGAACACCTCTACGCTGTTTACCCCCCCCCCCCCCTCTGTTATTCCTGATTACAGGTGTGTATGAGGGATGGGATGTTGTACATTTTGATTCCGTCTAATTAGTGGAAATCTATAATTGGCGGTGTTCTTATGCGTTACCGCGTGTGTTTCTATTGGCTGACGGTGCATGAGTGTAGCTGTGGATCATTGTACTACTACGATACACAGCTACACTCATGCTACTATTAGTAGTGTGTCGGTCGGGTGGGCGGTGGCGTGAGGACGGAGTGTTTGTTAAACAACCATTGCAACTCAACATTACTCTCACCAACAAGTACCGGCTACTCTTAATGGTTTACCCTGCTGATCATTTAATATTCATGA
Organism: Urechis unicinctus; assembly: GCA_034190875.2. Classification (NCBI taxonomy): domain Eukaryota; kingdom Metazoa; phylum Annelida; class Polychaeta; order Xenopneusta; family Urechidae; genus Urechis; species Urechis unicinctus. Next base: position 31,135,427 of record CM067347.1, read on the forward strand.
GGTCACTGGAGTAGCTGGAGGAATCTGAACCTGGAACCTCCGCCCTCAAGAATGGCAGTATTGACTGGAGCCGTGAAGTAGGTATGATCTCTGCTAATCCCGAGAGCTCAATCGTCGCTCGTACTTCACTGTTTTGTTTCAGTGACCAAATAATGACAGTATAAGCACCGGTGTAGGTTGGAGAGTGCACTTAACTTAAGGGTTCGTCAACCTTCTCGTCACCTTAAGAGGGACCTTCGTCGGAGGCTGGTGTTAATCTTCTTTCTTGACGCCATGTGGTTTATTTACGTGGTGTAGTCATTGTATCTGTCACCAATACACCCCCCCCCCCCCCCACCCCTCAATAACTCCCCAATCCCCAGTCGTTATTGTTGGGAGGTTTTGGGGAACGTTTATAGTCTCTCTGCAAGAAAGGGCGGGTTTCCAAGAGTTTGAGGACTACAGTTACAGCAGTACCCCTCTAATTGAAACCTACAGTAAAAAGTTACGCTCTCTTAGATTTGAAGCACAATTTGTCTGATCCCCTCCCATCTATCACTTTTTCATAATGTTTTTATATTGTCCGTTGTTGTGTGTGATGCATAGTTTATATTTAACACCCTGCCCAGCCACCAAAAAGGAATTGACCCCACCCCCAATTAACTACCTCAGAGACGTGGAAACCAGCGACTTGGCTCGTGGTCAGAAATGAGAAGGTTGTATTGATGGCCATAACAAGGTCTAGTGATCGTTAAGTATCAATTAACATTAATTGTCCTGGTTTAGTGGTGGTAATTCGGATCCCTGAGTGAGATCCACGAGATCAGAATGGATATTGGCCTCCGCGGACCACTGTCCTTTCTTCCGATCTCTATTCTTGTATTTCCTGGATTGGTGGTTAGCCGTGACCTTGAATTGAATCCGGTGGAGGTTAGGAGGACAGCCTTTGTCCCTACATACAGTCAGCTGAGCCGGTCAACAACGAAATTTATATGACGAACGTTGATAAATGTACTTGATTGTAGGTGAGTTAATTGGTTAGTCACGATATAAGTACTCACGTAGTCGCTGTGATGTCGCTCTGATGATCTCCGCATCAGGTTACTTGGTGTTGTATGCAGTTAAGTCGCTTAACCACCCACACCCACCAGGTCGATGGGGTCACAGTTTGGGTCATACCACTGAGATGCTTGCACCCGGGTCAACCCGCAAAAATAACTTCAATTAAATTAAAATCAGTTCTATGCCCCACGTGCCATCTTGTCGACACTGATATTTGAACTGGAAAGTGATCGCTAATCCTAATGGAAACAGTCTGGGCCTGAATCCTATCACGGGCTCTCTGCGTTACTCAGGTGGGTGCCAGATACCTGCTCCCACGCCGCCCGCCACCGCCCGCGGTTGATCCCTGATTTCTACAGCATGTGTGCTTGCTTGTGGATTACTTTTCTGAATTAACTTCATTATTTTGTTTTGCTTCGGGGGACAAGGGGACTTGAATGGACAGTCGGTGTGTGTGTTATTCTCTATATGAATACAGGCAATGACCAATGTTGGTGTTATTCCAGTCGTGAGGTCCATAGGAGGTGTGTCGGACGCTCTCATTTAACCCTCATTGTTGCCACATTCAATCTCAACATACTCGACGCGCTTGAAAGCATTTCACTCGCTGGTCCCCGTCTACTGTTTTCATAGACTCTTTGGTAGCCCTTTCTCGGTTTAATTCCCGGTGTAGTTATACCCGGCGGAGGATTACTTTCCTTATTGGCCATTCATCCGCTCTCCCTCCTGAGCGCTCGCTGTCAGCATCGCAGTCAATGCTGTCAGAGAGCCGTGGAAGTTACCGTTACCGTTCTGTTATCATTTGGTTGATCCCTGGGGCTCTCAAGGTGAGTTTATTTGATCCCAGACTATTTTATTACTGTTTTCTATTGGTTTATCACTCGATGACTTCTCATCCATCGCATCAAATCCAATTATTCTAAGAATCATCTGTGCTAAGTCGATGGTGTTGGTAATATGTTCAGTTCCCGTAGAATGTGTGGATCTCCGTGTGAGTGATACCTTGACGCGTCTTGTCACAAAGGTGACCTTCTAGTTTTAACGCACGGATCATGTCCGGATAGGTTCCGGTTGGATTGTGAGGGCTTCCTGTTTTACTAATAATGTAGATATGAATTCCTTGTAAAAACAAACATGAAACTGGGTTAATATGATCATCATGACTTGATACATTGCATTATCGCATAGATCCGTGATAACGCACCGTTATCGAATGACCAACACACCCTGGAAGGTTGTGTGACGTCATCAGCGGACGTATGGTGACGTTGTGACGTCACGTGGGTTCCTGATTCTGTCCTGCAGCGTCCGTTGAAACCAGGTCTGAGCACCGGAACTTGAGCGAGTGTACCGGTGTTTAGCGTCAACATTGGTGTTGTATAATATGAGCGGAGCAACACACACAGATGCATAGGCGATGTGAGTCTAGTATCGGACTAATACAGTGGAGTTCTCCAAGCGGGAGTTCTCCGATAGGCACAGCTAGAGACCACAATAGATAGCATGGGTGACGCTCAGTAACCCGGTAAACAGCCAAACCCCGGTAGTGGTGTGAAATACTATCAACATACAACAGGCAGTGATTTGTTCGTGGGGAATGGTCAAGCAGCTAGAGAGGGGAAGTCATCATGGATCACGCGGCCCGTGTTTGGCTTTTCATAAGCCTCGTATTCAGTATCTGGTATTTATAACGCACCAAAGCCATAAAAAGCAGCCGATGGTGAAGCAGGTTTTGGCTTGCTGATATGGAACTGATGAACGCGAGGTGACGTGTGTAGCATTACGTGTCGGAAGCTCCTCCACAATAGCTCCTTGATTGCTGCGCTACCGAGAGTGGTGGTCACGCTGACTATTGATTGGTGGTCTAGCTGCCTTCTAATTATTATTGTCTTCTCCCTGGGGAATGGTAACGCTGCAATCTAATGATTAACTGTCACGCTGCCTGCTAGTGAGTGGTAACGCTGCAATGTAATGATTTACTGTCACACTGCCTCCTGGTGAGTGGTAACGCTGCCTTCTAATGATTTACTGTCACGCTGCCTCCTGGTGAGTGGTAACGCTGCTTTCTAATGATTGACTGTCACGCTGCTCCCTGGTGAGTGGGAACGCTGCTTTCTAATGATTGACTGTCACGCTGCTCCCCTTGTGAGTGGTCCCACTTGCCCTCGAGGAAAGTGGTTGTCATGCTGCGCCCTAGTGAGTTGTCGAGCTGCCCTCTGGTTAGTGTTTGTCACGCTTCCCTCTTGTTAGTTTTTGTCACGCTTCCCTCCTGTGAGTGGTTGTCATGCTCCCCTCCCGTGAGTGGTTGTCACGCTGCTCTCGGGTAAGTGAATTGTCAGGACTAAGAGGAGGTCACCAGGTGCGTGTCGGTCGCGTTGTCGGCTCCGTGATTCGGGAACCTCTCCTGGTGAGGTCCATGTCGGGCGACCGATTACCTCGGCAGCCTGGTTACCCTACACCGGGCACATACCAGGCAAACTCACCGTTCTCCCGGCACCGAGGCTATGTCCGCCATTATTGCCCGGAATGATAGCCATGTTAGCGCGCATACACGGCGACCGTGTCGAAGAAAGCCCGACAAGTCTCAAGAGGCTGGACGGTGGACTTTTCTATAGGCCATTAACCACTGACAGAGATTGACATATCAAAATCCTCAGTGGGTCATTGAATAGGTGAATGATTTGTGGCACTCCGTCGCGCCCTGCAAGGATGCAGCGTGTCAACACAAAGCTGGCTATAAGCATAATAAAGTAAGAGTTCACAGGTTTCTCTGACTTATACGAGTGGAATACGGTTGATACTGGAGGGTATCGTGACATCATCTGCATAAGTCCGTAGTGACATCCAGGCAGGTTCGTGTGGAGCCTTATTCAGTTTACAGTTATACAGTTGCTTATTGGATTGGAAGGGAAAGTTCTGGGGTGTATGGAAGAAGAAGTGTTGTCTGAAAAATATCTCTGAGTTTGGTGAGAATAGTGTTGTGTTTAGAATATGTTGATTGAACCTGTGTGTCATTATGGGTTATCAGCCTGCGGTGTCAGCTGTGTGTCATTATGGGTTATCAGCCTTATCAGTCTACTGTCTAAGCTGTGTGTCATTATGGGTTATCAGTCTACTGTGTCAGCTGTGTGTCATTATGGGTTATCAGTCTACTGTGTCAGCTGTGTGTCATTATGGGTTATCAGCTACTGTGCTGCTGTGTCAGCTGTGTGTCATTATGGGTTATCAGTCTGCTGTGTCAGCTGTGTGTCATTATGGGTTATCAGTCTACTGTGTCAGCTGTGTCATTATGGGTTATCAGTTATCATCAGCTGTGTGTCATTATGGGTTATCAGTCTACTGTGTCAGCTGTGTGTCAATATGGGTTATCAGTCTACTGTGTCAGCTGTGTGTCATTATGGGTTATCAGCCTGCTGTGTCAGCTCTGTGTCATTATGGGTTATCAGTCTACTGAGTCAGCTGTGTGTCATGGGATATCAGTCTACTGTGTCAGCTGTGTGTTATCATGGTTTATCAGTCTGTGTCAGCTGTGTATTATCATGGTTTATCAGTCTACCGTGTCAGCTGTGTGCCATGGGTTATCAGCCTGCTGTGTCAGCTGTGTGTCATTATGGTTTAACAGCCTGCTGTGTCCGTGGTGTGTCATCATGGGTCATCAGCTTACTGTTTCATGATTATAATATTAAATATCTGTAAGATTAGTGAGCGCTATTTACAGCTTGTTTTTGCAGTGCCGTTTGTTGTGCTTGTGATTGTTGTGACCAGCTTGTTATTGTGTACTATACCATTGGAGTGAAAAGAACACACCATCAGCTAGCTGACTAACTACAGGTTTATTTGTAATGTTTCAGAAGGCACAAGCTCGCTGACCAAGACAGGTCGGACTGACACCCTCCCTACAGCCCATGTCCAGCCCAACCTATCCACTAAGGACCATCAGGTGGCTTACTCCCGGCGCTCGGTGGAACCACCAGAGGTGATCCACAAAGACCAGCCTAAATCACCGCGCCGAAGCTCCTCATACAATGGGCTACACCAGTTAGCCGGTGACAACGTGTTCAGTGCACCGGAACAGGAGCCGAACTTGACTTTAGATCAATCACAGTTTGTACGCGAGGCAGAGGACATAGACGTGTACCGTCAGCTACCTCAGTTCTCTCCCACTACTTCCCGTCGTAATAGCCAATCTGATCTCAGAAACATCGCCTCCGATCTTTCTCATCATGACCTTAAAGACTCGGTGGAGGTCAGACCCAAAATAGTCTCTAAAGACTCATCGCACGTGTATGCCTTGCATGGTGACGATAAAAACATGCTCAAAAGTCGGTTTTGTCGTCGACGAGTCGGGAGGAGTATTCACGTCGGGAGGCAGTTTTGTCATCGAATAGGGACCACCATCACCCTCCCTTTCACACGTGGGGCACCACTGTACTGGCCCCTCATGCCACAGACACCAGCCACTACCAGGCCACGTCACACCCCCATGGCTACCCGAGTGAGAGACAGTCATCTGGTGGGGTGCCCACTGGCCTGGGGGAGCATTTACCACCCAACATAACACAGTGGACACAGAAACACCAGGATCACCTGCGCAGACAGCACCTGGAAGCCAGTCTGGTGAGTAATGCCAGCTCATGTCAATCACCAGATGACAGGTTGTTCATGTACGGCTCTCAGCTGCTACGACTGATGTTACCACCCTAAAGATCGCCCTACGGATGTTTATTGATGATGTTGATTTTGCTGCGATCTTATACTGTTTTTGTTTGGATCCCTGGTTGATTGATCATAGTAGGAGCCATCTTGTAACTGATCTAAATGGCTGTCCGTTCTGTGTGTGACTTTACAGCCTGGTGATCTCAGCAGGTTACAGAGGGCAGCTGAGGAAATCATCAAAGAGAAAGATGCCATCATAGACAGGTGAGGAGTAGTCCTGGTCATAACCCTAGCATTACATGGGGTCATCACTACCTAGATGTTGTTGCTATGACAACACTAGCATTACATGGGATCATCATTACCTATGGGGTTTGCTGTGACAACACTACCTGGATCATTGCTACCTGGATGTTGCTATGACAACACTAGCATTACATGGGATCATTACCTAGATGTTGTTGCTGTGACAACACTAGCATTACATGGGATCATTGCTACCTGGATGTTGTTGCTATGACAACACTAGCATTACATGGGGTCATCACTACCTAGATGTTGTTGCTATGACAACACTAGGATTATATGGGATTCATCACTACCTAGATGTTGTTGCTGTGACAATACCAGCATTACATGGGATCATCACTACCTGGATGTTGTTGCTATGACAACACTGGGATTACATGGGACTATAACTACCTAGATGTTGTTGCTATGCTGGTTGCAGGCAGAAGATGAAGATTTTGGAGTTTGAGAAGCAGGGCAAGGAGAGGTACTCGGTGGACACACACATCAGGGTGAGTTATCTTATCTGTCTCTTTATAAATTCTCTACTGAGACCCAATACATGCCCTACTACACCCATGTCACCTGTCCCAACCTACACCCATGTCACCTGTCCCAACCTACACCCATGTCACCTGTCCCTAACTAACCCATGTCACCTGTCCCTAACTACACCCATGTCACCTGTCCCTACCTACACCCATGTCACCTGTCCCTAACTACACCCATGTCACCTGTCCCTAACTAAACTCATGTCACCTGTCCCTAACTACATCCATGCCACCTGTCCCTAACTAAACCCATGTCACCTGTCCCTAACTACATCCATGCCACCTGTCCCTAACTAAACCCATGTCACCTGTCCCTAACTACACCCATGTCACCTGTCCCTAACTACACCCATGTCACCTGTCCCTAACTAAACCCATGTCACCTGTCCCTAACTACACCCATGTCACCTGTCCCTAACGTAACCCATGTCACCTGTCCCTAACTAAACCCATGTCACCTGTCCCTAACTACACCCATGTCACCTGTCCCTAACTACACCCATGTCACCTGTCCCTAACTAAACCCATGTCACCTGTCCCTAACTACACCCATGTCACCTGTCCCTAACTTAACCCGTCACCTGTCCCTATCTACACCCATGTCACCTGTCCCTACCTACACCCAGGTCACCTGTCCCTACCTACACCCATGTCACCTGTCCCTAACTACACCTCTTATCTTATTCCTACCTACACATACCTACACAATGTTATCTGTAACTGCCTACAATATTGTTATCATTTCCTAACACATAAACTTATTTTGTGGTCAATAAGCTTATAAATGCCAATACAGCTTTCTGTGGGCGCAGCATGGACTGTAGGAGACATTGCATACATAACGTTACCTAATACCATGCATAGAACAACAGCAGATCTTAGCAATTGAACACTTACCAAATTGGGTTTTTTATTAATCTTCCCTCATTTATTCCTTTGAGTATTTCATCATTGAATGTCCTAATTAATATGGTTATATGTAACACTTTCCACGCCAACTCTATCAACTGGTGTCTGCTGTCCTGTATCATTTATTCCTATTAATTATAAGGAATCTGTCACATTCTGACCTTCGCGTATGTGTGTTACATTTCATGATGTGTGAGTGTTTGTAATCCCTTATCTCTATGGAGCTTGACTATATGTGTATTGTGATTTAGTCAGCTTCAGAGGATTTCCATTGGGCTCTGGTGAGTGATTGCAGAAGGTTAACTTACTGCAGAAGTCTTACTCTAGGATTGCCATAGCTAAGATTTGCTATGATTACATTTAAGCCAATGTAGGTCAAGCAAATTCATCTTCATAATTATCCAATGTGAAAGCCATTATATGTTATGATAAAATTGAATTGTGGCTTTTCAAATTTCACCCACCGCTGTTAGACTCCCATGGTAAGACTGCACATACAGTTAGTCAGTGCTGTTTTGACAAAATCAACCGCAAGTCTTAACAAAAGCTTTGCTTTGTGTTAACATTCTGATTAATCAAGCTTGATTAGGGGTGGGTTGCTGGCAGCCATGTTAACACTGGTGCCTCGCATCACCATGCGACTACTCTACCATTTTGCCTACTCTGCTTCTCATGTTTACACCTCTCTGGGAGTGACCAATCACATGCTAGTCTCAGGTGGACATATTAGGAGAGAAGTCTAATATGTACTGAGTTTGTAGTGATTTAGTGTGATGTCATATGTCATGAATGTATGAGTCCCTTGTCTGTGATCGTGTGTTATGTAGCATAGGCTTTGTATATACATATTAATGTTACTTCGGTGGTTTTTTTACAGTTTTTTTAGTTTTAGTTTTCAGTAGTATTTAGCACACAGGAGCTCGGAAGCCGAGCTTCAGAGTGTCGAACTGCTGTCTGTAAATAGCGGCTCAGTGCTCAGAAGCTGCTTGCTGCTTAGAAGCTTGGTATCGGAAACCGAGCCCCTGTGATTGAGTCTTTTCTGCTGATCAAAGAAATCCCATTTGCTATCACAATTCTACTTCTTTCATATCTAGTCTCTTGTTATTATTGAAATGTTTATCTAGTCACACAAAAGCAAACTTCATTGGTGTAATCCTCACAGAATCTGCCAGCCCATACACGTTACAAAGACAACTTCTATAACTTTATGATCAATGTGAAGTAGACAGCCAACATCAATCATTAACAGAGTAGTTGCGTATCTAACTTCCTGGAGTTTGTTTGCAGGAGTTACAGTATGAGAATGCCTCCCTGAGGGCCAAGGTTGCAGAGATGGCTGAATACAAGCAATCCAATCACTCCCTGCTCGAGAAGAAATTAGGGTAACGTGTATGACTGCTGTCCGATCAAAGCTTGTCGTAATATGGATCGAACCAATTGACATCACTGGCACTTGGCAGTACTGTGTTTTGGTTTCATAGTGATGGGTTTTGGTTTCATACATGGCAGTAATGGGTTTTGGTTTCATACTTGGCAGTGATGGTTTTGGTTTCATACATGGCAGTAATGGGTTTTGGTTTCATACTTGGCAGTAATGGGTTTTGGTTTCATACATGGCAGTAATGGGTTTTGGTTTCATAGTGATGGGTTTTGGTCTCATACATGGCAGTAATGGGTTTTGGTTTCATACTTGGCAGTGATGGGTTTTGGTTTCATACTTGGCAGTGATGGGTTTTGGTTTCATACTTGGCAGTGATTGGTTTTGGTCTCATACTTGGCAGTGATGGTTTTGGTTTCATACTTGCAGTGCTACAGAATATGAACTGCAGAATCTCAAAGCCGAGTTGAACAAAAAGGAATCTAGCAAAGCTGACACCGTCAGTAGTCTACGCTCAACGGTGGGTCCTCATAGAGAACTTAACTCAACAATTGCATTTCATGGCATTCATGCACTGATATAATGTATCCCCTTCTATTGTCAATTTGTAAGTGTTTCCATCGTACTTTGATTGGTGTCCCGATTTCCTGTTGTGATTAGCCAATCGTGTGGATGTAAGGTGTGTCATGGTATGTACAGATCGTGTGGATGTAAGGTGTGTTGTGGTATGTACAGATCGTGTGGATGTAAAGTGTGTCATGGTATGAACAACTCGTGGATGTAAGGTGTGTTTTGGTATGTACAGATCATGTGGATGTAAGGTGTGTCATGGTATGAACATCTCGTGTGGATGTAAGGTGTGTTGTGGTTTGTACAGATCGTGTGGATGTAAGGTGTGTCATGGTATGTACAGATCGTGTGGATGTAAGGTGTGTCATGGTATGAACAACTTGTGTGGATGTAAGGTGTGTCATGGTATGAACAACTCGTGTGGATGTAAGGTGTGTCATGGTATGTACATGTAAGGTGTGTTGTGGTATGTACAGATCATGTGGATGTAAGGTGTGTCATGGTATGTACATGTAAGGTGTGTCATGGTATGTACAGATTGAAGACAAGGACTCGTTGATTCTGGAGTTGAAGGAGAAGTTGAGCACGGCCAACACACAGCAGGAGGATCTCATGAAGAAACTGACCAGTCAGCAGCGCTATATGGAAGACCTGCCAACTCCAGACGAGCATTCTAACAAGAGCAAGAAAATATCCTTAATTAAAAGCGCCATTTCGAGGCTCTGCCTCTTGATCAGTCCTCTTTAAGGTAATATGTATCATCGGCCACTGATGTGATACTGGTTATAATAGTAAAACATGAAGTGCTGTGTTTGATTAGAACACTTACCAGCTCGATTTTGTTTAAACATAGTGTAAATATACCACTGATCATACATTGCTGAGAGGATGGGGCTGCTGTAATTGCTATGACCTTGACCCTGATTCACATCAGAAGCCTTCAGGAGGACAAGGTTAAGTACAAACAGATGGTACTGGAGCTGGAGAAGCGTTTAGCGGATGCTACACGGGGCATCCTGTCTCGTGACGGTCACATCGAAATGCTGGAGGAAAATGATAGAAAGTTCAAGGCCCGCATCACGGCTCTAGAGGTGAGTGGGTCCTGATGATGTGGTATCTAGTTATGCTACAGGTGTAGAGGGCAGGTGTTTCTGGACTTTTTTATCAAGTGATATCTCCAGCTGAATTTTACGGTGCATATTTGGTGGTTTTAGGAGGTGTTTTGTTAGCAGCCATAGCCTTATTAAACCTCTTTAACATCTGCTGAGAGGCTGCTGTAAGGTTGCTCCCTGTACTGGTGATGTGAACAGTGTGATGTGATGCATGGTCGGGTACAGGGTGACATGAGTAAAGTGGAGGAGAAGCTGGATGCTGCCAGGAGTGGACCGTCAGCTGAAGACCTCGAGGAATTGGAGGAGCTGCGTTACCAGAAAAAGAAACTCCTGTCCGACCTCGAAAAAGCCAAGAAGGTATGGCAAATTTGCTCCATCCATCAGGATACCAGACTCAATGCTGGCGCACCTGTGTACACAGATTAATCTGAACTTCACCTGTGCTTGTGTTGCCAGTTACTGGAGACTATGCAGAAGAAGCAGCAGCATTCAGACTCGCGTCACCTGAACCGCGTGGCTGGTCTGGAGGAGAGACTGACGCAGGAGGAGGCTACTGTCATAGCTCTCCGCGGCGAGATGGACACCAAAGACACGCACCTGAGGAAGCTCCGTAAATCAATGAAGGAGGTGGGTCTCCTGTAGGGTTATACATACAACAAATCTACTCCATCATCTGGGTGTCATTAAGTGATGGGCTCGTAAATATGTCCATCAATCCTTATATAGCTGTATGACATGGTGTGGGTAGGACTTCATAAAAAATACTATATTTTGGTGGCTCTCCCTGGCTTAGACCTGGCTGTAGTACTAGATAGACATATTGATCGTTGACATGTTATTTGTTACAGCTGGGGAGCCAGAACCAGGAACTGTTAGAGCGCTGTCATTCTATGGAGGATCGCATCAGAGAGTACGAGACTCAATACACGACTGAGGCTCAGAAGCTCGAGAAGCGATTTGTGCGCGAGATGGATGTCTGCCTTGCAGAACTAACGTCCCTTGTACAGATCTGTGTTCAAAGAGCCGAGGGCAAGGACCCCAATGTCTCCTACCTGCTGGGGGTCAAAGGTCATTTCTCTCATTGTTATTACTGATATTTCGCTGAACAAGTTTAAGTCATTTTTATGTTTTTGTTTAAAATTCTCTGTTGTTTACATGGCTATTTGAAGACAAGTCTATTGTCTGTATATACAGAGGAACAAAGCTGGCAGGAATCGGATTCATTTGATGAGTACAACGCCCAGTCTCTCCGTGCTAAGATAACCAGGATCAGAGATCTACGATCGAGAGTTGATCAACTCAGGGAGCTCATCTCCAACAAGTTTGCCGAGGACATGGGTGAAAATCTCAACTGTACCACCCACTGAGACTACTTCACCCACGTCTTCGAGCGATGACGTGTTACTTCAGAAACGTCACACCCTCCGTCATCCCCGGTGAATTCTGTGACACTGACACGTTAACTGGCCTGTACTGTGCTTAATATGCCATGAATAATTGTGATCTCTCGACCATACTGATGGCACAATGAATGCCTGCATGGAGTAGACACAGCTGCATTGAACCCACAGGGGCTACACTGTTATATACATTATGGAGACTAGTTCGTAACACCTGCTGTAAACTGTAGAGAACAGATGCTCTGTTGCTGGCCAGGTGATCATAAGTCGATTCACCAGTAATAAGACTGCATCAACATAGGACACTGGCTGCTGATGCAGTGAGCTGGGGGTCAAGAGAATGAAGCTTGTTATGTAATCGTAGTAGCGGTTGACAAACAAACAGGAGATCTCTGTCTATTTGTTGTTATGGTTGGTGGGGTTGCACTCCCAGGTAGATACAATACTCATGCTTGCTTTCTGCACATATGATGTTTTGTCTGTGATATTCATGTAATCGAGCAGCTTATTTGCATAATTTATGCAAATTATTATATCACTATTAATTTTCATTTTTGTTAAACTTTCTTTGTCAAATTCTCCAACTGCATATGAACAATCTTCTGGTTTAATTTATTTGAAAACTTGTGTTCAAATTGGGCAAATACTATTAAATATGTTTATAAAAGAATGGTTATTTTTCTCCATTTGACAAATATTGGAAGCTGACTACATGTAGCAATCAATTTCCTATTATCAGAACTCCCCTACCCTGGTATAACTTACCCGGTCAATGATTTCTTTCTTATTTGGTTGGTCCTCGTCAATTACAAATATTCTGGCAGCAATTTGAGGTTATGAGGTGCTGCATACTGCAGGATTTCGAGACATGCAACTATTTGTATTTGTTGACAACATGGCTGTGCTCGTCCCGAGGTGCTCAATTGTGGGTGCTGCAAGATGTTATAATTACCGTAACGTTATGATCACATTGCTACACCTTCTCACTTGAACAAATAACTGTCCATCAATATATACAAGTTTCAATAGTAAATGTCGTTATGATACGTCCATGGTAATAATAGTTCCAACACCAGTTGATAGTTACGGTAAGAGGGCTCACTCGCGTCTCCGCCGAAAAGATATGTCTCGTAAAACCACGTCTGATTAATTCGAAAGTGTGATCGCCTCGATCAATCAGAAGACATCATATCGTTCACAGACGCCAAATGATCTCTGTATACAGCACGTTTCATGATACACAAGTAATGACAATTAGACAAATGCAGATGGCTGGCATGCAGAAACAAATATGTAATAAAAATTGTAATAGAGTATCTGAGAGCGACGTAGAAATGGAATAAGTGGGTGGGATTAGCTATGGATGTGAGAGGTTCGGTCTCACGGATTGTGGGGGATGTTGCCATGATCTTAATTTTAATGTTTACCTTTGTGGTTATCCCCAAAGGCAATACAGAGCGCCATGTTCCTAAGCAACAATCAGTAAACTTCGACAACGATTCCTTCGCTCGCATATGGAGTAAGCCTGGAGCCCCTGACGTCACCAAAATGTGCGCACCAACATGGCCGCGCCCGACGAAGGGAACGCATACCTTTCCCAGAGTTTTTGGTTGAATTCAGGTTAATTGTTTTCATTAATCAGGCTAATTTCACACAAACCGACTTATCTTCGATTGTTTAATAATATGGCACACGAATGTAAATGGCTGCAGTATCACAAAACAATAACATCATTATTATTACAAGCTACCCACAGCCAGACAAAACAGTCTGTTGAAAGCGTTAATATGCTCCTAGTGTCCTCGATTACCCCACTTGGCCAAGGCTCCAGGTGGTGTCCTAGGCTGACCCGCATGCGCGTCGTCGTGTGGTTCTTTTCTGTTTTCTTTGTTGTTCTTGATATTGTACGTGGCCTTGTGATTCGTTCGGCGTGCTCGGCCCCACGAGGGATCGTGAGCTTGTTGTTGTTGTTATCTTGTAAAATGATGGAAGATCTTGCCTTGACGGTTTTATCAAAACGCTCTGTCATACTATCCAGTAGATTATCGCATTAGTATTTCGCAGCCACAAGGAAATACAGCATAGTCCAACAGTCCACTGTCAAACACACGTCAGTAGCCATTCACCATCACCACAGAGGATACACTAAGCTCCCGCAGAGAGAGAGGATGACGTCGAACGCATGTGCAGCGTATCAAGCCAGCAGATTACGTCAGAAATTGGCGAGAGAACGGCGGATGACAGCGAGGACCTCACTGTCAAGGGAACAAGAGGAATGTAATCCATATCACGGTCAGTGACATCTGTTACACAATGCAGGACGACCCGTCACCCGTGACCTCTACGTGACCTTGTCAAAGTTATCCCTACAATAGCTTGTCTTTGAAAATTCTAAAGAGGTCTGATTACTTGAATATCTGGTTAGTTGTCGCATATCGTGAAGTTCGTGACACAATATCTCTAAACAGTGTGTCACTTTGTATAGTTACAAGTCTACACCCACCCCTTGTGGTGGGGGTGACACAACCACATGTTACAGGCGTCGAGTCTATGATCAAACCAGTAAGGGTTTTGCTGAGCAACTTCCGGGCTGGGCTGTCGTCGTTCCGTGGTTACAGATTTACTGCGCATTCCAAGTGAGTTGTTTGAAGTACAACCTGTCTTTACATCCATAAGAATCCATAGAGGTTTCCGTTGAAGGGGATGTTTACCAACGAGAGGAGCTCATCTTGATTATGGTTGGGATATTGTGAAATCGAGACTTACGACAGGTTTTGTTGTTCTTATCTTAAAAGGTGCAGAAGGGCCTGGGGTGCAAGGGTTGAGGGCTTATAAAGATAAGTTGGTGTGGGGTCAGGACTAGTGTTGAAATATTACACTGCAACTCTCATATTTCGTCTCACGGGTTCTATTGAGGGATTCTAGTTTGTTTAAATGTGATCACGTAAAAGGTCTACGGTCTTGTGCGTGTATAACAAGTTGTGAGAAAACAGACTGACAATAGTTATCCGCCACAGAATTACGTCACTTACATACTAACTACTGGGCAGATGTCTCCCAGCAACAGATGCTGTCCATGTTGACTCAAATGTTGTCGTCATAACGGAGTTCTCGTGTGAGAATTCGGTATTCCGTTAATGACGTCATACCTAACAGCAATATCAGTCAGCGTTGCATCAATGACCGCAATTCTGTTCATCACCATCGCTTGATCACAGCTGAAAGTCTCCGTGTGTATGTAGTATTGTGTCGTTGATAACCTTCTGGGGTGAGAAGATGACATCAAACGCATGCGCAGCGTATCAAGCCAGCCGGATACACCAGAATTTGGCGAGAGAACGGCGGATGACAGCGAGGACCTCACTGCCTGGGGAACAAGAGGAATGTAATCCACACCACGGTCAGTAACATCTGTTACATAGCCGAGGCCAACCTGTGACCTCTGCAATGACCTTGTCACAGAAGCTTGTCAGTTGTAAAAGCTATCAAATTATCAGTTCATTGTTAATGTGTCTGTCCGATTGAGGATCTTAAAGGTTGTGACCGTATGTGTTCTAGATGCCGAGACCAAGGCCAAACCAGCGGTTGTCTTAGTGAAAAATTTACGCGCATGGCTTCCGTGGTCCCGCGATAACAGTAGTGCCTCAAATTCCAAGTAAGTAGCTAGCATATATTTCACATGAATGTATCAAATAAGCTCACATTGCCATCTTGGTATGTTTTTAACTCTTTTAGGTGAAATTGTTTTGTCGAATATTTCCCCTTTCGCGCAGCCACTAACCCTCTTGACTGGCATCGTCCAAAAAAGACAAGTAGGTTATCATGAAAACGAATGTTATCATGCACGGATCCCGCTCCTGTCACATTCCCATATTAAAGTTTTCCCATGATCCAGCTCGAGCTAATGATTAAATTACGAAAAGAATATTCCAGTACGCCTCGACGCGCTACACCTAAACGCACGTCACAGCAAGCGCGTTATATCTGGACCCGCTATTGCCCTGAATGAGACATGTATTTGCGATCAATATATGATTGATCGCATCGAGCTTGGGGAGAGTTAGCCGCGCACGACGGTAATATGAATAAGACGTCGTGCACGGCTAGGGGAGAGTAGACACATCTCCAGCCATACGCCCGCATGCAGTGGATGCCTGCTCCGGGAAATAACGCGGTGTGATACACAGTCGTGATATTGAATTTTGCATTATAAATTATATGATCATCAATGTGATTTTTGTTTGTAGTTCGCCAAGATCACCTCCCGCCACATAATCATCTCCACTATCGCCCGCATACTGCGTTGATTTTTTCACCGGCAGGCTTCACAATCAAATGCGATTCATCGCTATTATACAACCAGGTATGCAGCCTACGTAGAATCATTCACATCTGATCACGGACAATTATTCCTACGCAGGAAGTAGTGACGCATCGGTAATTATGTGAGTTGTATACTCATGGATCATCACATAGAATGGTATTTCCCTGGGCAGATATATCAACCGTTCGTCGACGCTGGGGAACAGAACACGATGACGTCCTTCATGTCCGTTATGTTTCGTGTTTCATGTTGATTGTGTTTCTGTGATAAATCATAACGTTCAACACACGCACTGATACTGTCTTCGACTTAACATGATTCGTTTTAAAACCATTGCTATATACATTATCCTTTATAGCTGTTGGTGCTTTCAGAAACTATACAATGGCAAAAAAAGTAGACGGTTAAAATGTACTTTATTTTGTCAACTTTTGGCAGAATTCTATCAGGTACGATAGGCCTCTATAATTTAAGTCAGTCATAGTCGTGAACAGCTCTATGGAACTAAACAGAAGTAACAAGCGCCTCTATTGGTCATTGGGTTGGTCGTCACTGTCAACGACCTTCACCAGAACTCTGCGTACACTCCCGTCTTCGCAGAGGTGCAAGCATGTAAGAATATATGTGAGCAATCTCTATCCCTTACTCTTGGACTACATCATATAGTGTGTTGGTCATCTTGACATTCATTAAGAAAAGCAACTGAACTAGCTTTTCAAATGTTATGCTGATGCTGCCTCGTGTAAATTAGGTTGCTAGTCAAAATGCAAACTAACAGCAGTCAATCCACCAGGTTGAGTAACCGCTCCACCAACGTGACGTCATAACATAATCAATATTCACTTTAACGTTAAACAGTTATTATTCCACCAGTTTTCTGCTCAATAAGCAGTGTCAACTTTGAATTATTCGGTTGCGCAACACACAATTTGACATAGACAGTATGCAAAAGTTTTTTTTCAAATGATCTAATATATCCAAATCATAATGGTACAACAAAATGAATGTTCGGCATTTTGTGAATAACGAAAAAGAAGCGTAACATTGCGGATGTAGAGCAGAGGAAGAATGGAAGAGTCTCTTTCTGCTTTGCTGTTTACTTTCATTATCATTATAATATGTCATCTAATCGCATTTCTCTGGTTCGCTCCTACCGCTGTGAGTGCAGATGTTGCGTCATCACCAACATATTGGCATCACATTAATTAAAAAAAGGCTGTTTAGAAATGCAAATGCGATTCGATTCCACACACGTTGTGCGTTGGGAGATTCCTGGACAATATCTAGTAGCATATTGTGACATAACGAATGATTGATGTCAAATAATATTGTGTCCTCGAATGTGGCATTGAAAGGCAACCTTTGTCTTATGTCGAACTTTGTCATGTGTTCAACAGTGTCCCTTGGACAGTTTGTCATGGTGTGTTCATAACGTGGTCAGATAACGTGCGGTACCTCGCGGGGCGAAGCACTAATTGTAAGCCGTGGTATTTGTCGTGGTTGGTATGTTGGTGAACGCAGACGTTTATTTCTGTAACGGTATAGATAACATAACAGTCAAGGTAGATTTTGAAACTCTATGGATATTAAAAGTGACAGGTATTTCAGAGGTGTTTATGAACAATATCAACAACACACTGGCCTTAATTCATAGGCTCACTAAAGTGGTCATGTTATTTTTGATTTAACTGTGAACATTAATTGTAGTGAAGGGCTTTTGAATGTCCGATCTTTACCACCTGACGAAGTCTCGGCACCTACCGGCGACTTCGTGTCACTCTCGTCGCCATCCAGCTGTCTCGTTTTCTCCGGCTTTCCATAACCACCTTGGATGGTGCCATAAGACTGTACTAAGTTGTTTAAGTCCTTATTCTTCAAGTCTTCGCGAATTTTATGTTTTTTTTTGTCTGACTTGCTGGTATCTTTGTGCCTTCTCTCGCGTTGCTGAAGTGGTTTGTGATGGGGTGAAGGGGCGCACAGACTGTCGGGACTACTCGACAGGGAAGGAAACACAACTCTCGTCTTCGTGTGGTTCTCGTTCTTGCGGCCGAGGGCAGCACCAGCACTCCGTGGACCGTCATTGTCATCACCCTCACGTTCTCGTCGCATGGCGTCCACGGCCGTTTTGCAGTCACGTTTCTTCGCCTCCTCGTCGCCTCGACTTGACGAGGCGCTTTTCCTGGCCGACAGCGCGTGTGTCAGTGCTGCAAACCGCGCGTCTTCTGTGAAACTATTAGGTTTGAGTAATTCTTCACCACAGTACGTATTGTAGCGGCGTAGTTTCTTGTCGTCCACCTCTACAAAGGACGGAAGGCGAGTCATGTATGTCTTCTTTTTGTGTTCCACGAATTCAGTGCTAGGACGACATATCTTCATGAACGGTAAAATCGATCCGTCATTCGTCTTGTCGGCGTCCACATCAAAATACCTAGGGCTCCGATAAATAACCTTGAACGACACATTGCTGGAATTCTCCTCTTTATCAGAATTTTGGTGATCAACTGTGGTGGGTCGGAACTTGCTGGAGCCTCGTATTGCCTCTGCTCGGATCGTCGGGAAGTTCATGTTTCCAGAACGCACCTCGTCCTCCTGTCGCCATTTGTGATGTTTCTTTGTCTGACGGTTGATGAAAGTTCGGCGGGACAGCTCAAGGTTACTGGCGAATTGGCCCTGCAAGTGATCATAACGGACGAGATAACCCTCACGTATCGATCCTAATTGTCAACGTCATTTTACGAATCGATCTGGTGATATATGTTTGTGTCTGGTGAATAACCAATGAAGCCACTCGGTACAATGCTACACATGGACTGCTCACGTAATCGAGTATCAAACAGACCGAATGAGGTAACCATGGAATCATGTACCGATTGAACGTATTGTCATACATGATATGTACTTATGAAGCCATGCACCGGTCGACATATTACGTATGTGGAGTACACGTGAATTTGTGTACAAAATAAACACAAACAGGAATTTGTGTACGAAAGATACACAATGCCACATACTTAGTACTCCTGTGCCATGTCGATGTCAATATCCCACAAGACTTAGCTTCCCTTCGCCACCTGGTGGCACGTTATCCAAATATGGGAAATAGCGGAAGGTGATGTTGTCATCGGGATTATCCATCCAAAGATTGAATATTAACTTTCTAACATTTAGCAACCTTTTGGGTGTAACTCTCTCCATATTGAGCTTCAATGTCACAGATAAAGAGCAAATTGTGATCTAATTGCATGTTATGTCCACTAAATAAATCGAATTGCCCGTTGTCTCGGCATTTGATATACGATAATCGCTTACCCGTCACAACATTAGGTATCCCTACCTTTCGGCGTTGAATGCGTGTCAGCTTCATTGACAGATGGCGCTCCTGACTGGTATTCTCGTGAAGGATGGTGTGGTAGAGTCTTGTCTTGGGCAGAGCATGCTTCACAGCCAGGTGTTCCGATGCCCGTAACCTCCGGCGAGTCTTCTTCTCCATGGCCACAACCAGGTCTCCCCCAGCCATCAGAGGCACTTCCTCTTCTACTGCCGGCACCCCGACATCTCCGGACGCCATCTTGATGGCTTCCGGTTTTGATTTCGTGTACTTGCGACGACCCCCTGTGTGGATGAGGACATTTGTGGTCATATTGAGTCAGCCATCACATCGCTCCTTACATTGATAACAGGATAGGTCCGTCTATACTGAGCAGTAACAGCTCTCTTAGCAAGATATACATAGCTGACGATCAGAAGCCCGGTACTCTGACACAGACAACTCTTTTGCATGATTCATTACCGGTAAAATTTGACCCACTATGGAACGTTGAACATGGACAGTTGACATATAGCATACGAAAGCTTCTGTCCCGTTAAATCAATAATTAACAACGACTGGACATTCATTCTGTGTATATGTAGGTAATTAAACATGCATTCACCTGGGTCAAAACTGCCCGCGCTGTCTGTATTCCTCATGTTTGCCAGTAGTCCCTGTCTCTCTTCCAACACCAGCGTACACACAGCTTCGTCACTCTGCTGTAACAAGACGTACCCAGGCCGCAAGAGGGCACGGTTGCAGGGTAACGTCAACACGGCGCGCGGGAAGGCGGGGTGCCAATAAATCCAAACCCCACAGAGGGGCTTGTCGGATTAGGTGGAAGTTGGCGGGTCGTTGTCGAGCAATAAGGGTGAGCTTTGTTGAGTATCAGGGATCATTTGCTTTCCTTCTCATAACAACCAGCCGGGGCCCATTAGTGCATGTTATCATATCGAGCGGTGGATTCCATGTAGAAAAAAAAAATACTAGTTAGAAAAGAACGAACAAAAACATGGTGGCCGTACAACCATGTATACATACTTTTATAAACATTTACTTGTTCTAACAGCTAAATGTAGGTATAACAACAGATAAAGGTGTCTCTTAAATAACTTTACTTTAAGAACACCCAAGGATCTTGTTGATGAACAAAGTACAGAATGCCGTGGGCATTATTGGCGCTTAGTCACATATTCATCTTCTACGCCAATTTATCAGATGCATATACTTACACCGTGCGGGTCACTTAGAGAGCTTCTCGGTCGTATACAGAAGCTTATAAAGGCTGCCGATCAGCTAACCGGGATTATATGTTGTGTTTATTAAGAGGCGATTATAGGTTGATATTATTGGCCTGTGAGGTCGCATTGGCAAGGTGAGTGCGTGGTTCCTTCGACGTACGGCTCAAACGGATAATAACCGTTCTACCAAATCTGGCATCAAAAACACCGAAACTGTTTGCTATTTCATTTGTGTCCCATGCATCCCAGCACCCCACCCGCCGCCGTGTCGCCAACAGTCTTAACCAATAGATTAAAGAGAATTATTGAAAAAGCGCGGTCATTTAAAGCCCGTTCAATGTTTTCCCAAGTTCCAAACGCATGCGGGACTATTCTGTTATGACCACATTTTCATCCATGATTTGCCCTTTCCGCCACCTTTGGGGCAGACAGATGTAATTACCCCGAATATTTATTCTCTCACTGGTATGTAGCGTATCTGTTGGACCATTACTGTTAAAGTTGCGCTTGTTGACTTAGGGCTTTAAGCTGTTGTGGCGCGCCAGTTCAAGAAGAGCTAATCTCTACAATCCTCAGCGAAACAGATGATGTCCTCGGGGTTGGGGGGGGGGGGGGGGGGGGTGGTGCAGGATACACGGTCGTGTTAACGTGATATCTTGGTATGTCGGATTGAGGGAGCATTACACGCTGTTATCTAGCTGGTAAATACAACGCAACTGAAGCGAAAATGAAGTGAAACTCTACGTCGATTTAAAAAAATACCAAGATGACATCGCGACTACGACCAATGAGGATGATTGTGATGCTTAGTCCACGCTTGCATAGCACAACCCCGTTGCCCACAGCGGGTTGCGAATCCCCGCCGCCAACGCTATAACATCGAGCCAAGGAGTTGGGGTTACAATGCAAACGGGCTCAGACACAATACCCCCCATACTTATTCATGTGGGCCTCATCTCATGCCTGTAAACAACAGCGAGAAAGTATAACCTTTATTATTGAATCGTTGCTCCGGAAATAAATAATTGCTTGTGGGCCCAGGCGGAATGAGAGTCGGGCACCTCTTTTCTGGTTGATGCTCCCATACGAACGCCGGGGCTCTTAACAAACAGATGCTCATGGTAATTTTGATCGCCCCTGTAGGCACACAGACCTTTGTTCTGTATGCATATAGGAGCGCTCAAAATTCCCGCTTGTTATCCTTGCGATGCGATCGTCTGTACTTAAGAACTATACAGCGCTGTTAGAAAATGGCGAAAAGCCATGCATTAATTAGCAGGATGACGTGCAGGTCAGAGGTAAGTGAGTTACTGTCAACACGATAATCTGAGGTGAGGGTGGTAATCATTGAGTGATAAGAAGTGATGTCAGGTGTCACCTCAATACTCCAGGTTATGCAGCATGTCTGTCTCTCTGCGTAGATTGCCTATAGTCAAACACCAATAGACGCTCGCTCCATGCTAGGTATCAATGGCCATGCCGTTGATCACCTATGCTAAGAGGGCTCACTCGCGCCTCCGCCCGACAAGCTACATTAACACGACACCTGGATGATAAATCTAACATTTCATTGGCCCATCTGTATCAACCTCATGTATCGACAGCGCGTTGCAACTGTTAAAATTTCCACATGAGTGACTATTAACGCACACAATCACTACTTTCCAACAATCCAGACCCTGTTGCTGTGTAGGCGCTGGCATCATCGATCTGATTGAAATGCTACTCTTCCAACCAACTAACCCTCCTCCCGTGTCATTGTACTAAAGACGCACCACTCACCCTCCTCCCGTGTTATCGTACCAATGACGCACCACTCACCCTCCTTCCGAGTCATCGTACCAATGACGCACCACTCACCCTCCTCCCATGTTATTGTACCAATGACGCCCAACTCACCCTCCTCCCATGTGTTATTGTACCAATAACGCAGCACCCACCCTCCTCCCATGTTATTGTACCAATGACGCACCACCCACCCTCCTCCCGTGTTATTGTACCAATGACGCACCACTCACCCTCCTTCCGAGTCATCGTACCAATGACGCCCCACTCACCCTCCTCCCGTGTTATTGTACCAATGACGCACCACTCACCCTCCTCCCGTGTTATTGTACCAATGACGCCCCACTCACCCTCCTCCCGTGTTATTGTACCAATGACGCACACACTCACCCTCTTCCCGTGTTATTGTACCAATGACGCACCACTCACCCTCCTCCCGTGTTATTGTATCAATGACGCACTACTCACCCTCCTCCCGTGTTATTGTACCAATGACGCACCACTCACCCTCCTCCCGTGTTATTGTACCAATGACGCACCACTCACCCACCTTCCGAGTCATCGTACCAAAGACGCACCACCTGCCCTCTACCCCGGGTCATGGCACCAATAACGAGGGTAAGGAAGACAAAGTCAACTAATTAGTCTATACAGCATTTTCTGGTTTGTTGTTGACATCAATACCTACGATGATGGCGATGGTCACATGAAGTATGCTAGTACCAAAATATTGCTTTTGCCAATGCCAATTCACACAGCATTGTACTTCGCCATCTCTCAAGCGGGGACCGAACCGTCTTATGAAAACGCTCGACGCCGCTGCAGCATTTTGCGGCGTACTGATTACTTAGGCTCACCGTGACGCCACCCTTCATGCCAATCAATGCAAATTACACGCTGACAGGAAGTATTTATCGATGTAATCAGGATGCAAAAACAAGAGCTACACGCTGTGTTCACGCGGAGTACTGGTCCATACACTCTGTCGGCACGCCTCACATGGCACGCAGGATGACGCACGTGGGGCGGGGTGGAGGGGCGAACATTTTTGCATGCGTCGTCGTTACAAGTGAATTAAATAATGTCCCCCCCCCCACGGATATTGTTTGTACTGTAGCGGGCTCCCGACGATATTTCTGTTGGATTCATTCTACCAATGCCTACATTATTACGACAACAATCAAAGGTAACAACTTAAAAGAAGCCACAATCTCTTCATGACAGACCACTGACGTCGCTCATCAAGCAGACTCATGGAATGTCTCAGAAAGCAAGAATCACCGGCCAGATGCATGAATGTATTCATCTGCTCACAGATTTGACAGAAATCTGGTTAGAAAGGCCTTACACACGTTATTGTTAGTGTTGAGTGCCAAATTCATAACAAACCTACCCTTCATCATAACGTACCCTCTCAGTCATCAGTTGATGGAGTAACCCCCAACAGCTTATATTAATTATACGCCCCAGTTTCCCAGATGCACAAGTGACCTACATGTCACCTGCCACTTCCCCCCTCTCCTCATACATACCCCATATTCCAGAGCCACATGACCTTCCTGCCCAGGCAACACCCGTTAGCCCCAGCCCTCACAGACCTGGCTACGGCATGTCCCATGAGAATTGGGATGGCGTGCCTTAGTCGTTGAGGGAAGCAACTTATATTTCAAAATCAGTTCTCTCCTGGCCTCCGAGCTCAACACTTCTCTCTCTTAAGTTTAGGCTAAGTTACATCGGAAGTTGAAAACAGTTAAATAAAGTTCAAGTTGTTATTAACCCTACATCTGGAGTTCGATTCATTTACTTACTACAAGTGCGTAGCGTGAGCATCTCTACACCACAGATCACGTTGCGACACATGGTGGAGAACCCATTCGATTCCGGCTGCCAAATTGTGAGTACATAATTTAAGATTTTCTTTGATATCCTGTTTGATTTTGAAGTTCTACTGCGTGAAATGGAAGGTATTCTTAAAAGAATGCTTACTGAATGTATTGGGCTGCCCGAGTTGTTAAACGACGCTGAACGTAACAATTCGAGCTTGAGGGTGGCCTTAAAGAATGCTAATGACAATTATGAAGCAGCCTGGTTGCGGGAGCGATTCTTTGCGCAGGAATACCAGCGATGTCGAGTGGGAGACGCAATTCAGCGTCAAATTGCTCCTGATATCATAGAGTGGCGTGAGACGGCCATCCGCGAATGTATTGAGTATGCTGAAGAAGAGACCAGGTTGCGTGTAGCATTCAGGGAAGGCATTAGATATATTATGTTGTTGAGAGAAGTTCAGGAAGAAAGCAAAGCCTCAGTTGTCGCTCCCATTGCAGATTATGCAAATGTCGCATCGTTTGAATGCCCACGAACTACAGTCGCCCCGTCCCCAACCCATTCTAGCCCCGCTCCATTGCCGACTACAGTTGCCCCGTGCCCCACCCCTTCCAGCCCCGCTCCTTTGCCGAATACAGTCGACCCGTCTACAACCCCTACCAGCACCGCTCCTTTGCCGACTTCAGTCGACATATCCCCAACCCCTCTTCGCCCTTCTCCTCTGCCTACTCCAGTCGACCCATCACTAACTCCTCCAAGCTTAGAGTCTACACCAAGTTTTGTCTCGCTATCACCAGCCCCTCCTGACTCTGATAATAGACTGGCTTCTGCCCTATCATCACCAACTCCAAATAAACCATCAATTGTCGATCCGCAATCTCCCATTCCACAAACCAAATCTTTGCTGACATCACCTCCTGAAACAAGCTTCTTGTCAGCCCTCGCGTCGCATCCCCAAATCTCGCGAGACCCTTCTTCTCAACGGACATCTGTCAACAGTTTCCCGCCAACACCTATCCCTGGCGCTTCCCGCTATCTCCCTGCATTCTGGAAGACCCGGCATTGCTATGCAGGTCATGCTCCAGTTGGCTAACTTGGTCAGTACATCTGCTTATGTTAGTGACCTCGCCACTTATCTGTTGATGACCTCATTTGATTTAATGACCCGAATTCGTCTTCGCATTCACAACAGCAGGTTTAGACTATTGGTAGTGTAACATAGTTGTAGTTAAGATATAGATACTGTACTTTATTATATACTGATTCAAGTAGTGTAAGTTCAGACGTCAATTCCACCTCTTTTTTAAAATTCTCTTCAATAGGTACTGAGACCGTAAGCTTCATACCCGGGCCTGCTAATGCGCAGTCCATTAATGACACGGCTGATTCAAAAGTTTACACTCGGACAGCTGATGCTACATTGATAGGAGGTTAACATGCCTGCAAGACCAGACAACTCATAAAAACGCTCCGGCCGACTGGGCTCATTAGCTGACCTGCGATGAACTTTCATTTAATGATATGCGCGGCATGCAATAAATAAACGGACCCGTTCGCGACCACCACTTGCGATAAGCTCATTTACTGGCGCATCACAGAACTTAGCGCATGCGCCCCGCATTTGCCTGACCCGTCCTGTCTCTGCGCACTAAAATGCGCTGCGGCGCATCGGGAGTTAAGCGCGAAATTCAACATAAAACTCCCCGATATTTTATATTTTAATTACGTTTAAATTTCATGATATGAGTTCCGTGGATAGTGGTTATAGAATTGAACAGTTAACATTGGTTTAAGAAATCTAACTCGTCTTTTAGAAAGTCTGTGTGATTTAGGTTTTATTAACGTGAAGCTCGTATGGTGACCATAACCACGGATCACAGATCTGACAAGATCAGTAAGTATCATGGTCAACATTTCAGGTAGCAGGTAGCCCGCAGGATCTTGTCCCAGACGTATAAGGATGAACGGCCTACTGATTGGTATAATGAGTTTAGAACCAATTCCGTCCCAGATCACAGCTAAGCCTAGGTTGAGCTTGCGCTGTCTGTAAAATGTTGTTAACCAATCAGAGACACCCTCCCCGTACTACAGGCGTGCGCCAGGAAGGCGACGTGGGGACATAGCATCTGCCTTGTACAACATGCGCCACACCCCCTCTCTCTAGGGCCAGCAGTTAATCCTCAGGAACGCGCTAGGTCAGTGGCTCAAGTTGATGTCCCTGAGGGCCGACAGTTCACGCCACGAGATTGTCGAAGGAATAGACAAATAACGGCATGCCCTGTCGATTTCCCGTCGAGTTCTGCTTCGGGTTATAAGCAGACTACGCATCAACAGTCATGTGTACTTGGTGTTGTGTAGTTATTATAGTGGTGAATTTATGCTCAGTGTGGTTGTCATGCCGTGCTCTGTTAACAGTATTCAAGAGTTTGTACTTGTTCAGTAGCGTCTTTGGTCAAGGGGACAGATCACTTTCAGCCAGTGGAGGCGTTGACGCGCGAGTCCTGTCTACGACATGATCAGCCGGCCGAGGATCTTCAAGTATCACGTCGCTGCCTGGATCGAATGGACCCACCAGTTCGGAAAGCTCACGTCAATAATAATTCTTATTGTGTAAATGACTGAATCACATTTAATTTTTTTTACGTAGATGTTCCAGCTTAAATGCAAGCAGTTGGCATACGCAAGTGAAACGACCATGACTTGTTATCCATCAGCCCTGCTTTGCTAGTTTAGATGCAAGTAAAACGACCATGACTTGCTCAGGCTATATTTATATTCCAATGGTATAACTTTCTCCTCCTTTAGAATAGTCAGGTTTACTGTTGCATGTCTAATCTTGCTTCTCTCCCTTTTCCCACCTAAAATCCCACGCCAGGTAGGCCCCCAATGTTAATGAGTTTTAGTTTTAGCGTTGAGGTGCACAGAGAGGCCAACTCTCTGCTTGGCTCGGATTCACAAGGGTTAGGAGTGTCACACGAGCTCGGCTCCTGCTGGCGCTATCGATGCTTCGGCATCAATAGTGCCAGTTTCCGAGTACAGCTGGGGTATCTATGAGTAATTTAGATGCCCTAGCCATAGATATTGCACCATGTCCCAACATAAAATTAAAATATGGTTGAATTCCAACCTCTAGAAAATAGGCCAGCCTGCACGACGACATTTACCAACATTTCACATGTTCAACAATAAGTATAGTAATAAAAGTAAGATATATAACAATGTAATAATAATACCATAAATATTTTGATTTCACTGAAAAATAATTAATCGGACTAGAATTTTTTTTTACCATAAGATTTATCAATTCTGATATAAAGTACACATTCCGACTCACTACAGTCATTTCCTTACCTACCAACCCTTAGTTTAGAATATCCCCATGATTCATTGCTATCTTATGACCTATTTCTTATGTCGCCATGTTTACATACTGATGTCATCATTACTACGTTAGTCTGCCATATATTCATACTGATGTCATCATTACTATGTTAATTTGCCATATCTTCATACAGTTGTCATCATTACTACGTTAGTCTAACATAGTAATGATGACATCAGTATGAATATATGGCAGTTTGACATATCTTCATATTGATGCCATCATTACTATCTTAGTTTGCCATATATTCATACTGATGTCATCATTACTATCTTAGTTTGCCATATATTCATACTGATGCCATCATTACTATCTTAGTTTGCCATATATTCATACTGATGTCATCATTACTATCTTAGTTTGCCATATATTCATACTGATGTCATCATTACTATCTTAGTTTGCCATGTCTACATATTGATGTCAACATCACTGTCTTAGTGCCCGACATCTAGACAGACAATTGCTCCACTGCGCAATAACGCGTTGTTTAAGCTATGTTATGATTTCACGTAAGCACCGCCAAGAAAGTCCTGTTTTCATCTATGCATATCTTGCATTTGGTCAGTGGTTGTATGCTATCAGTTTCTGAGGAAGCCAGGGAATCAGGGAAGAAACATTTGAAATGTAATTTGTCTATCAGGTAATTCATTACTCTAGCCAGTACACATGAAAAGTTCTTCATTCAATTAACAGATGGATATATAGAAAAACAATGGCGTTCACTAATGATTGGCCTCTTAGATTCCATATTAGTTTTGTCAGTTTCATCTAATCTGGCCCATTTAGTCTAATTAAGTTTATAAACTTACTCGCTATTGTCATTGCGTAGCAATTACATGTTTCATAAGAGCATCTCAATCTTCGCATGTTTTACGATGTCACAAATTGAAAATCAATAGCATTTTGGGTCTCCAGAATCTTTAGCTACTACAACAACAACAATTAGTATTAGTTCGGTTATTCTGCTGTGTCGTCGTCATGCTGCTACAACCCAGTAAGATTGTTATCATAACGTTAACGGGCTACTCGCCAGCGTAAATCAGGAGCTAACATGGCGCGGATGTCGACATATTGGGAACGCGGTCAGCACCTGATTGTTTTCTATGAAATTAACATCACATCAGAAATGGCGGTTAATTCATATGTGAATATTCTGCAACCTGCCGTCGACCAACGGGTGACAGGAGACAATCAATGGTGGATGACTCTTGTTAAATGACCCTTCATGTTTCTTCGCAGTGTGCCCCATATTATTCTGATATGGCGGCGTCATTTCCCAAACAGAGAAGGCCGTTGACGCTACCTGCCACAACCTAATCGCCTTCTCTCTGATAGACTGAGCCCTGGGAGCTGAGCACTCTCTCATCCCTTTCAGGTGCTCTCTCTTTGTGTCAAGTTCCGTGTTGCCTTTCTTCGCTTAAGCGTAATTCTGCCTACATCGCATGCTACACATTGAAGCTGAAGATATCAACATTGTTTGTAAACGTAAACGTTCTTTCATATATTAGGATAAGCAAAATGCAAATGTGCGTGACAGCAATTTGATTGGCAGAAAGGAGAGCCAAGAGGTCGTGACACACAATAATTAGTAAACGAGTAATGGTCAGAATTATTTTTGTCGTTTTATGATGACCTATTGGATGTTACAGCGGTGTCGTAAAAAGCAGGTCAGATTAAAATCATTTTAAGAAGAAATAGTAGTTAATTGAAAAGCGAATTCACATGTGGGGCATTTTTTAAACACAATTCCAGATCAATGAAGACATTCACCTCCGATAATGAAAGTAGAATTAAGAATGCAAGCAACCTATTGTTATGCCAAAGTGGTGTTTTTGTGATTGTGTAATGCATAGGCGTACAACTTATGTCAAAATTACATGTTCGTGTAGTTAATATTTGAAACGTTTGATACAGGTTAGCTACCCAACTCCTGACCCATGGTAGCAGCGGAAAAGTATCGAAATGGATAAATGGATGGCTCAATGTTAGAATGTTGAGAGTTGGGATAAATGATGTAATATCAGATTGGATAAACGTTATTAGCGGTATCCCTTCTGAGTTAATACAGAATGTCCATCCTCATCTTGGTCTACATAAATGATCTACAGAGTGATATTGCCATAATGTTTAGACTTTGCAGATGACACAATTTTTTTACCCCAGAGTTAGGTCAGACAACTATATTCAACGCTTACAACAAAACTTACCTAACGCATCAGACTGCGGATATGATTGACTGAGTACAAAAGGAAATGCCCTATACCGAATGGGTCGTTCTACTGCTGGGATTGTGTCATGGGATGAGGAGTTAGGTGGCATCCTTGATCAATCATCCAACAGTTTTAACCAGTTCAACCAACATGATCAAGTCATCAAAATCGAGTAGAATTAAGCAAGCAAGTCAAACAAAGGACTCGGGATGATCAGATAAGTCAAACTATATAAGGCAGCAGTTTGGTCCCAGCTGGAATATGTAATTCAGGCGTGGTCATTTTACAAAAATTAGTAGGGTTCACTTTAGGGTTGCAAAGCTAGTTAATGTTTTGCATGATATAAATTTGAATAACACGAAACACGACGTCACAGTGAGGACCTCATACAGTTCTAGAGAATGGCCAACGTGGTGGATGATGGAATAAGGGCTAAGTTGTTGTTTCTACTTTACAAACTCATGACGCCGGTGAAATCCGTACACCATGGCTTAACCAAGGAATAGGAAAGAACCAAAATAAAAAAGCCTTTCCCGCCGAATTGAAACCGCATGGATGAATTCAATGACCAGACAAGGAATTCATAAACCATTTCCCTCCTGTCAATCATCCAAATCGAGTAACCCATTGATCAAAAATTAATTTTAGTTTCAGCCAGCACAATGAACTCTTTCAAAAATAAACTCTTTGTGCTTGTCATGGACAAAGTTTGAATAAATGACAGTCCCGATTAAGTCAGACTTATTGAGCTTTAAAAGTAATTTTCGGATTTGTTAGTCCAATATCAATTGCAAAAAACAGGTATAGTTAAATGTTACATTTGAACTGTTTGGCAATGAGTGACCTGATCATTTCAATGATAATTTGCTAACTTATATTCATGATTATAATATCACAATGATAATGTAAATGATATGAGGATAGTGGTAATGTTGATAATGGTAACTATGATAGTAATGACAGTATTAATGATGGTGATTAAGATGACGATTGTGATGATGACGATGATGCTGATGACGATGATGATGATGATTTACATACACGTTGTCTGTCGAGCTGCATAGGTCGATGACAACAAATACCCAGTTGCTGTATCATCGGTAGACTTTGTGCATCGTGCATTATGGGTAGGAAGTTCTATAGATACGCGTTAACATGGATTATGTAGTGAAGGTTGACAGTTGAAAATGATATCGTGTATTTGTAGAAGCTCAGACGACGCTGGCGAGGAAGGCAGCATGTGAGGTCACGATATAAGTCATGATGTAGATGACTCAAAGAGGCGTTGCTGTGCGCTTTGTCATTTCCAGTAAAGATACGCTGGCTTAATGTGTCATAAGTGTTGACCATTTGGGGCTATCAAGATAATATTTTAATTTTCATAAAGCAATCGCAATGGTACCTTTTCCGTCATTTGCTTAAGTAATGCTTCAGTGCATTAACAATTCTATGTCATAAAATTTGTGAACGATCGGCTGCCCTATTCCCTCTATTCCCACAGACTCTAGACGGCTTAAAAAAATGCATTTAAAGAAGCGGCAATATCATAGATATTATCATGATCGATGTGACTGATAGCCGTAGCATTAATGAATTGTGATGTTATCGATAAGTGTCGACCGTTTATTCCATAGTCAAGTTGGTGCAGTTTGACGCCTGTTATTCATAAATATTTTGACTTTCATTTTCTGTGCCTGCGCGCGTCAATTCCAATGAACCTCTTTCCATCTGATAGGCTCGATAAATCATTACATCTCACGGATCAGATTGCCGGTTGCATGACACCACATATGTATATGTTTTGCATGAAGGCTGATGATGGCCTGTGCCAGAACATATGTTACCGGTTCCAGGTATAACTAGAGCCCATTTCAAAGCTATGTTTGACGATTATTAGCAGGGTGATATATATGCAATAACAGACAAGTGAGGAATCTGCGTGTTGCCATGCATCATCATCGCAAAGGGGCAACATCTTATAGGTATGATTAATTCCAAGCAGCTACCTAAGTTGTCAATTGTTAATAATATTTTTTAAAAAAGACGTGGAGTATACTATATAGACTTTGCACCTAGTTGTAAGAGACTATTAGTTAATAAATATGAATGTACTGTCAGCAGCAGGGGATTGCCCTAGGATTTTTCTAAATCTCCTATTTTTTTGAAGCTGTGTTTCCATCGATACGGTTGCGTTCATTCTGCGTTCCGGCTTGAATCGGATGTCACTAGTTGTGTTGGTAGTGCTTCCATTAATGCAATTTCCCTGATCGGATCAGGGAACGATTAAAAAACCCAACTGTAGAACAAATGAATGTGATTTTGCACCAAGTGACTGAATTTCCCCAAACTTTCGTTCTCTTTGTGAGATGACACCTATATTTTTGGTGATTTTGAAAAGTAAACTTCATTAAACTGGTTTTTAGCCATCTAAAATACAGCTTTAACCCAATCTAAGGTAAGTATATTGTGCAGAAGCAACTTGTACACAACTTGTCACAAAGCCATAGAAATTTAACTGAGTCCCTTAAAAGCTGACAAAAGGTCAAGTTGAAGAGGTTGTCCGGGCCGCCTGTTTGACATTAAATTGTTCTTCGCAGCTTGGCGCCCAGCTGTGCATCCATCGTGTATTGCGTGGCCAAACAAATAAGACTGCTCAGACAAAGCAAGGTAGCCGTTTATTTTGGCTATGCAAGCATTCGCTGGAATAGAGACATATATGCAGGATACGTTCTCAAATTGCGAAGTGCTATGTCGTACACTAATTACTGAGCATAGCGCATAGATACTGCTTAAGAACAACGCAATTCACAATGATGGAAAGGAAAAAAATCACGAGTGAATTAATTACTCCTACCGTTTATAATTGTTACGTCTATGATCCAGATATTAGGGTATACAGTAAACAGAAGTCAATCTTCGCCGACGCTCGAACGCTGCTAACATTAATGATTGGAATATTGCTTTATAATGATAAGAACACAGAGTCAGTTATATGACATAATAGCCGCCCAGCTCGGCTGGGTTATTCTGCGTACCGACTCTGTCACATCTTGGTTAGTTACGATCCGTTCCTGTGTTGCCATATTTCAGAACATTCATGTTGAAAATATAAATTCATTTTGATAACCAAACAGCTGCAACTTGATGGCCTCTAATTTACTATCTTCCGCATTATTCTCGCATAAATACAAGTTACTGCATATTTGGCACCTTCATTTAAGACAAAACGCTCAAGCACGAAATATCAGACCGCGAACCTGGGCCTTTACAATACGTCACTTCATGCTGTAAGCATTTACAATAACTGCCATAAGAATTACCCACCAGTTTGATGTATGTGAGGATCTCAACTTCCATTTCATATCAATGCCATTTGTCTTGCATAATTGTCCATAATACTTATTCGTGTGTTTCTATTGGAAGCAATGATGGGTAATAACTCAAAACCAGACGTCTCATATATGGAGACATGGTCGTTTCAATTATGAGATTGCAGCCGCCATTTGAATCCAAAATCTCATTTTGTCTACCCGCTCTCATTATTCATAAGCCAACATGATAGTTTTGTAAGTTGGTCGGCGCAAGAACCTCAGCTGTCTTTCGCATGTCGATCAAATGCAGTTGCACCTGTAGTCTGAAAATGAACAGCAATATGTACGCGCGTTGTGCGATAGGTCATGGTTGAATGCATGATAGGTTGTTTAGTAGTGCGATAGTCGTAGGATATGCATTATTGAGTGTTTGACGCCGTGGGTTTCTCAGCCTGGTTCGGGCAACGGGTTTGTATCATATAAGCGATGACACTTGGGGGACACGGTCAAGAACCACAACCATCTTTGTCCACTTCGATCGCGATACACCTCGTTGCTAAAAGTGACTGTTGATAGCTGACTCAAAGCTTTTATTATAACTTAAAACACGAATACATCTTGCAATTGGGGGTTCTTAATATTGCCTCATGAATAATGCAGCGATATCGAGAACGAGGCTAGTAAGGGCTCTCAGCAGCCCTCAAGTCGCCGCACATGTAAACAACACGGTGAAGATGGCGAGTAAGCGTGATTTGTCCCTCGTTCCCCTCTTATCGTTCGGGTTTGTCGAAACCTATTTATTAAAGACTTCGGATGCTTCCGGGAAAAGAAACATCGCCAAAGCCATGAAATATTTTGATGAGGAATACGTCCACGGCATAACAGGTAATTTTATCATTACATATACCTGCATGGTCGACGACCGCTTGGCATCTGGGCGCTTGCCGGTGGCGTTGATAGAGTTGTTTGGAGGTGTGTTTAAGTAGTTGATCGCTTTTCACTCAGGATGGATAACACAGGATAGATGCTTATTTGATCATGTTTATTTCTCCAGTAGAAAAGCTTGTCAGAAACTGCTGTGTCATCAAGGGAAGATGCCACAGATCCCAGAAGAAAAATGAAGATGCCCACTCAATAGAGGTATGACATCTCGACCTGAATGTCTTGCTTGCATGGTTATTGTGGCCCATAAATGCATGTGGTTACTGTCTCTTAGCATGAGGAAAAAACACGACTACATGGTAGTGGTCAAAATTTTTAAACATTTTTTATTGATAAAAACTGAAGATAAGGAGAAAAGACGCTGCTGTAGAATTGTTTTGACAACAAATGGTACGTATGAAGACATGATGATTCACACTTATATAATCCTCACTAATATTTCCTGATTATACAACCATTAAGATACTAATCTGGCATGCTTTTCCATTTCTTGCAGAGTTAAGAACATATCCACTGCATCGCCCCGATAGTGATAATAAAATCCACACCATGTGGTTGGTAGTGCATGGATAAAATTAAGAGGTGAAATGTTTCAAAATATCTGCAAATTCATGCTATCTCTATGAATTACCTCAAAAACAAGTCAATCAATATGAAATCTTAGAAATAATCATTGAATGCAATTGATATTCCCAATGATGGTTTTTTAACAGATCACATTATCTACAGAGGAGCCGACAGCAGTCCTAACAGCCTCCTGTAGCTGTACTATAGGCCTTAGTGGTCAGTGTGGGCATATTGGTGGTGTCATTCCAGAAGATTTGGCCAAGACTTCACTACCCCAGACCTGGCACCGGCTAAATCTGACTCCTAAGTCTGTAGTTTTAAGCCGCACCCTTAGACGACACAGAAACATAAACAACTCATCAATGAGTTGCATGCCTCTAGGCTTACCTGCACATTGTAACATCTGTACTAGGAACATAGTACATACTGGTCATGTTCTTAGCCACCGGCTGTAGGTATTCAAAAAAAGCTACAAAGTCAAGATAGTTCCTGAACTATCTGAACCCAGTATAAAACCGTACCATGTCAGGATCATAGGAAAACCGACAAATACCGAACTTTTCGATTTGTAGTTGATCTTTCATGGCCTGATTCTGTTTTTGTGATTCTTCATACTTGATTTGCATATCCTGTAGCAACTTCTCTAGCTGACTTCTTTGATGTCACTCTCTTCCACAATCATCTGGATGTCAAGATCAGTACTGACAGGCAGGGGCTGGTCGTCTACTTGACTGGTTGTTGGTTTCGAAGTCCCGCAATCATTATTAGGATATGTCGTTAATAAAAACTGGTAGTTGTCAACTACACTGATATATATATATATATATATATATATATATATATATATATATATATATATATATATATATATATATATATATATATATATATATATATATATATATATATATATATATATATATATATATATATATATATATCTATATATCTATATATGTATATATATATATATATATATTCTATATATATATATATATATATATATATATATATCATGTGTGTGTTTACGTCCACATGTAAGTCAGCAGTTATTTTCTTAAGAATCATTTGACACAAGTTCTTTTTGTAAAGCAATTAAATTTGAGAATATAAGATAACTCTATATAATGCTTAATAGGTGACCACCATTCGAATAGGGAGGGGATCGCTCACGATTTAAGGCACTTCCTTACAGGTGTCCATCTGAAATCGTCCTTGGTGAAATGGAGAGAACACACAGACGTGCTGTCTGATACCTGGAGTGCATATACATTATGAAAACAAGATAATAAATATGAAAAGTATCAACGTATTCCTTCTTATGTGCTTTACTTCCTTAAAACACATGAAACTATTCAAATAGCTCAAGCCTTCTTATAATCGCTCGCAGTCACATGTTCTAGATCGTAGTTGTAAACAACTCGCCATGAACCCGTGTTCTGGACCTTGTTTTCGCCATATTTTGTGAAGCCAGGCTTTTCTTTTTGTAGAATCTTTTGGAAGTCGGTGAAATGAAATATCTGGGTAAACTGTTCCATCACTCTAACAAAACGGAACGCAAAAATAACGATGGCTATTTGGTCGAGACACAGCGGCAGACGATGACATGTTTACAACTCGCTGCGGTCCGGCTAACGAGGTCGGAGGTCAACGGGGCTGCCCACCCATGGCCTCGTTCTGGCCGCGGAATGTGCGGCATGCATAAATATTGAGAACCCCCAATTGACTGTCAAAACGTCCAACAAAACTACTGGTCGAACTACCGTACTATAGATGTGCCAAGAATCATAATGTCTAAATCATAACGTCAACAAATTAGTGTAAATTAGTTCCAGCAAACTAACAAGTTATTGGTAGTTATCATGATCAAAAAGTATCGCTGTCATTTCATCAAATTATTATCCATTCAACGATGTTTCAAAATCACCAAATCGTTTAGGTCTCTTAGTAGAACGTTGGGGTCTCTCAGCAGGATTGAACTAGGCGTCAGGTCTCTTCTGCTTCTTGTATACCGTTTGAACAAAGTACGATATGTCACCTTTACTCGATAAGATTCGTCTCTTTTTGCACTTGTGGTCTTTGGGTGTACTTCTTGGAGATCATCAAGGTTTCTGGGATTCTTGATATGATATCTTTCCACTATATTCTGTCGTCGGTGTCTGCGCTCTTTGCCATAGATCATTGGTTGGCTTTTTGATGGGAGTTCCAATCATGAGCTGGGCAGGACTGGCAGTGTCCTGTCTTCGTGTATCCCCCAACTCTTACAGGGCTAGGTACATGCTTGATTTTTCCTGAAAGCTCCTTTTCAATATTAATTAAAACCGCAGTTTCTGCTTCCCCATTGCTTTGCTGGTGAGATTGTGATGCAACTTATGTTCAATTCGCCATACGTAAAGGAATTTCTTGAATTCTGTGGTCCACTATGAAACTCCCCGACTTTTGGACGTCCATACCTTGCACATAGCTATTTTAATTCTGTGATTACCCATCTGAAAGTGAATTTCCTGAAACATCCCGACTTTTGGACTACCCATCTGAAAGTGGTCGTCTCCAAGTATTCCACTTCGATGAAATTGGTCATGTAGTCAACCACTATCAAATAATTGCGGCTTTCTATCCTCATTATGTCACAACCCATTTTTTCCCATGTATTGGTAGCATTATCCTGCGATAGGATTTTTTCTTTGGGATTTGCAGGTTTGTTATCCAGATAAGGGGTGCAATGGTTGCAGAGTTCTTTAACCTCGCGTGCAATTCGGTTTTTCGGACGCGCCTCACCATGTTATCATAGCCTAGATAGGATGCATGAAAGCGCTGTTAATGTCAGGTGGAAGTTGCGGAGGAATCACCACTCGTACACCCTTGTAGATGACTCCACCTTATGAAATGGAAAAATCTACAATATTGTTGAATGTCTAGAAACCATATCTAATATCAATTTGGAAGTTTATCATATGTACTGTAGTTTAACGGTAAACTGCCTGACAATTTCATGATGGTCTATCTCTCTCTTCTCTCTCTCTCCAATAAATAGATGAAGCCCTTTTGATATGTGTTGACGGAGTATTGTTATTGCTGATGAGGTTCAAATAATGCTGCATTACATTTTGTAAGTACTGCTAAGCACACGAAATGTGCGCGATGGTCTGCTTCAAGGCAACAACAGGCGTAATTACTTTGATGGATATTGGCAGATCACGCTATTATAAATATGTGTATAATAATGTAACTATTTACCATTTACCACCACACCGAAACCAAAATAAATACATTATAACATTGTTAGCATGTTACGTTCGTAAATGAGAACGATTCAATCTTCGCGCATTTGTTTAGGGTTGTAACATATATGTTTTACTGAGGTAAATCAAGTCAGATTACATGATTATCGATTTGCATAGTTTGCAAAACGATGTTCATTAAAAGAAAGGATTGATACTAAATTTTAATTGACTTGCGTAAGACTTGCGATTGACTTGTATTTGATTAAGTGATTGAGGCTGATGACGAAATTTTTACACAGTAAATTGGAACATATAATTGCTTCAATTATGAATGCAGCATTGCGATTAAACTAGGTTCGGGGAATGTTTTGCTGAAATGTTGCATTACACAGCCACTTCCAAAAGCTCGCTTCTACAATCAGTATATAGTTGGTGTAACACACAATTTATCGTTACTGAGTTATGGAGGATGGTTACGTGTTAGGTGGTATAATGTCCTCAATCAAAACGAGAAGTGCCAGTTCCTGAGTTTGCTTTGCATAATAAAGCATATCTAGTATTGTTAAGTACGATTTCATTCATGACAATCTATTTGTGCATCAGCGCTATTAGGCACGTCGTATACATTAAAATATGGTAACTTGAATATGCAATTTGGCAAACGGCTCTTTAAATGTTCTTGCATGTGTAATGTCAGTGTTATTGCCAAATATGATTGCCCGTCACCGCGCTATGCAAATGTAGTAGCTTATTTTAATATATTTTGATAATTGTTGGAAGAATGACCACCACAATGAACAATGAGTCCATCTGCTACAAGAGCACATTGGCTGTCAATTATTATTCTTCAATGGCACCATTATTCATTCCTGTAGCAACATAAGGCGAGAGTTAGAAAACAACATCAAGCTTACTTTCTTTACCACATGATGCAGTGTGATGATTAATATTATTCGGTTTTCCAAAATGGTTCACCAAGCGATCTGTGAACCTGTGTTAACAACATTCTACTCAAGCGAGCTGTTGGTGGATTGATGCCATAATTAAATTGTATTCTATGAAATACCAATGAGTGATGACAGAGGATGATATTCCACTTGTTTTGACATTTATTGTCGAGAATATATGTAAATAATAAAGCAACGATTCTCACCTAGATACAAGGAGTCTAGCGGTAATCTTCCCTGCATACACGGCCATGGGTGGCCACGTGGACTCGTCCTGTCACTTGGGGATTGTTTTAACCTGGCCTATCATGTGGACCCTTTATAAGAAACACAGATGGGTCAGGTAGAGGTTTTAGTCATACATAGCCTAGTTGCTTAACACGACTATAATTCGATGCACACACACACAGGTAGAGGGAGACCATCTAGTCAGGGACACGATTCAGACCGAGATTCCCAGGGAACTTCATTGTTGAAACTTAAATAAATCGAATACGCAACTCTACTCCATGACTCGCGTTATTTTCCTCTGGCTAGTCCCCACTCCAGCAACTACAGGCAGTGAGTAACTTAACTAAAACGAAGAGCGTGCATAAGCAAGCTAGATTTACAAAAGGTGTGAGAGTCCGGGCAGTTGGCAGCTTCTACTGTTGTCAGCACACATTTTCCTGACGCTTACACGCTCTTACGTTAGAGAAGAAGGCTGACATTTGCTTCACACAAATTACAAGCATGATTCACGGCAACGGTAGCGTACATCGGCTTCTTCTTCTCGACTTGCCACCATCTAAGGCATACTAGCAACCTGGCGCTATCAAGACCAGACTCCGAAGATGACGACCACATACCCCCCTTCAGCATCGTGTGATCTCTTTTTATCATTTAAATGGAACATAACTATCCACAATATGACAATCAGAGTGTAATGCATGTCCTACGTGTTAACGAAGTGTCCGTTATGACGTACTCTACAATAAGATAATCTACAGAGGATATGAATTCCACAATTACTGGTAGCGAAAGAGAAGTGGTCGAATAAATATTTTCTACAGTATGACGCCCTCATAGAGCAAACAAACAAATATGGCTTGCTTCAAAGCTAGTTGCCACAAAGTACGAACAATCATGAATAACTTTCTATGCATATGGCACCACGAAGGCAATACTGAAGAATGACCATCGTTTGGTGCCACAAATGTGTTCTTAAACATACTAGTTGATGATGAAGCCCAACAGAATCACAGCTCATGTGCAATATGAACTTGTGATCAAAGCAATATCTGCAATTTGTGAGTTCTTTCAGAGGTTCTTTTCCGCATGATTTGTAAGATAATTAATACATATATGGCAGAGTATGTATCGTGTTAACAGCGCCATGGTGTGGTACATGGTGCCTATAAAGGCGAGGGATACATGAGGTGAAGAGGCATTAGTAGCCTCGGGTTCAAGTCGTAGTATCGATTATCGAAGAGCAATGTTTCGCTACAAAAGCCGAGAGGAATAATATATTCCTTGCAGTGATATAGCAATGAACACACGCAGCATTACCACATTGCTCATTAAAGTGTCTCTTTAAATAAATGCTTAATAAATTTAGACATTGAAAGGAATTGGAACTAGTATTATCTCTAGGAATGCATTGGCGCTACAATTGTCGACAAGCCTAATATACCCCACATACATTGTACCATTAAAACAATCACTTTTATGAGGCGACTTCGACTATTGTGTCGATTTGCAAGGTACACAGGTGAATCATAGGGGAGCAATTTCGACTCACCTCAATTATCATATCACTGAGACATGGAAACAGACGAGGACAGCAGCTTGAGATTGGCAGCACTCAGCAATGTATTTACAATAAATACTTGGTTATAGAAACATAAAGTACATTAAATGTATGATGGTTCGGAAATAAGCTGTTTTGTTGAGCATGCTGCCAGATGCCGGTGAATAAATAAGTTATAAATGTCATTGCACAGACAGTATAATTCCTCTACCGGCGGCAACATAACGCCCCCTCGTAATTGTTTGTGACTGGTTTTGGCACAGTCACCAATATCAACAATCCAGCACGCGGGCTCTTTACAAAGCACATAAGCTACAATAGCATGGCATTCCAAAGTGGAGATACAAATGCAAATGTTCATGAGTTCATATATTTACGTTATGCATAAGTACTTCCTGTTTTGTGAAGGACTCGCGGCAATGTAAGGAATAACGAATCTTGTTGTCATTTGTTCAGTCCATTATGCCCATTTTGATATATATTGAAAGGGCACAATGATATATAGCGGATAAAAAATACGTTTCCTCAAATGGTTCTTATTCCTCTTAGCTGTTAACCTCGTAAGATTTGTTAAAAAAACGCATTCGATGCGTTTGCTTATTGTTTACAGAGATACCATTATAAACGAATGTGTCATATATAACAGATGACATAATCAGTCAAGTATTTCAGTACAATGGTTTTATGCCCACAAAATCCTGAACGCGTAACGTTGTTTCAACATTCACTTTACAGTATTGCCTTGCACGCAATCTGACAAAGTGACAGATATAGCCATGAAGACGTGTGAATAGCATACTGTCTTGCGCTGCAGCGTATTTTTGCATATTGTGGCGCATTTGGCTGAACGACTTAAATGATTTGTCGCTCCGACTGACACATTTTTAGCATGAACATTTGTTTGACTGTTTTGTAGAGTGGAGGGGCGTTATGGTAACATGAATCATATCGTATCATTCTATGACTTTATCACACTAATGGCAACCAGGTGTCCGACATAATAAATATGATGCCGATTTCCCGGTCGTTTTATTTGAGTAACCCTTAAACAATAGTTGCATCATGAATGATTCTTGGTAGATAAGGTTTCAGAGGATACTGGAATGCTGCATGTCTGGACGAACAAATCGTTAATTGACTCATATGTCAAAAGCATGCTGCGGCTTACTGACAGAAATCTTGGCTAAGCATCAGCTTTATCAAAACAACGTTATCCTTATCTTAAATGATCAAATAAATTGATCTTTGATATGTTGTGCGTACAAGGGAGTTTAAGCAAAATTGGTCCACTGGTTCATGGGAAACCATCGTCATATGCTATGATCAAAACTGCATATTATAATCAAAATAAATGTCACGAACGCTTTCCAGCGTCGGCGTAGGTTTACACCTGTTTGCAGCACACCCTGATACCTGGATCATGATTGGAGTTATTCATCACCTGCCTGCTGATTTAACTCCTGCTTTCAGTTCTGCGTTTGTTGATGTTTTTGAGAAGTTTCAGCACGCGCTACGCTCTGCAATTATTGTAAAACACAATCACGTTGCATCTATTCTCAACACTGACTAATACGTATCATTCTCAGCAACCGGAGCAAGTGATATTCTTATAACGACGACTCTAATGCCGCGTCGCTATGCTCCTTGGTCAAATCACATACTGTCGGTGGTTCTACGGTTTTGCTACCGATTTCTCTAGATGTGGACCATTAAGATAACAGAAGAGATTTAGAGCCACCTGCAGCTTTTCAACTTGCTACTGAGAGTACATTTATGTATGAATCAATAGTCTCACAGAACGATTGATTTTTCAAAATATTGTGTTTGCTTGCTACTTAATTATTGAGCTCTTTATAATTGAACTCTTTCCTTTTTTGCGTGTATATCAGCGGTTGCACTCCACGAATGTATTACTGGTATATGTTACTTTGGTTATCATGTTGTTCAGTATCGGCATTATCACCGATCACCGATAACATGCACGTGAATCTATATCATTGATGTATATATACACGATGCTAATGGCTATGATTGTAATTATAATGATTCCTACTATAATTATTGAAAAAATGGTAATGCAAAAAAATAACAATAATGATGATGGTAATCATAATCACTATGGTGCTAGCATGATTAATATGATGACGATTATAACAGTTATTATGATAATGATAGCATGCACAGGATAGTGTTACCAAACGTAAGTTCGGTAAATGAGCAAAAACATGTCAAGTATTCTGATGATGAATCACCGCTACGTGATTTTATTGCTCCCCTATCCTTTGATCTGACAGCAAGCGCCATCCCATAGACGACAACAGCAGTCCTGCTTTGCTGAGAGTTGCCGCAATGAAAGGTTCCGTGTTTGATCACCACTATGTGGTATCGGTTATTAGTATTCATGAAAGGTCTGGTTTGCTGATGTTGGTGGTATTTGTAACATGACAAGGATATTGTAAACAGCATAACTGTGGATTAATTGCGAGTTCGTATTTTACACTTTACTGGCTAATCATATATAAACGCATTCAAACGCATAAACCTGACGGTTAGACAAATTCAAATTAAGTGTCAAAGATAACAAAGCCGTGAAATTCAGTCCAATTTAAGGTTTTAACAGTCCTGCCCGTATACCCTGGGCTGTTTAACTCCTTTTGCAAACATGCTGCACTCAGACATTCACACAGATAAAAGACCCTCATTTGTGCGTCCACCAATTATCAAGGATTACAGACTCGATTGTATTTCCAACAAACACAGCGTCTCAGAGGACTAAGCTGCCACCCTTTAATTGCACTTCAATTTAAGTCCCAAAGGCAGTCTCCAAAGTGACATACACATTTGACGTTTAATCTAACGCATCCTTTGCCGCCACAAGAAATCCAGTAAACTGTTAGTCCAGGTTTAAATTATAAGAAGACTTTTAAAACTTGTCTTTTTCCACGCAGTGCCAACTTGACACAATGATATCATCAATTATATTCACAATTATTTTGCCTCTATGTCTTCAGATAATAAGAAAAAATCTTAATATAAGTGAAGTCAACTGCGCTATTATCGCACCGTCTGGCTTATCATGCGGACACGCATAAAATTAGCGACCCTTTATGTTACACATTGCCCATAACGCTAATCTTATATTATTCAAGTATATGCGGGGTATAATCTCATGAAAGAATCTGCAGCTTAGGGAAGACGTGCGTATTTTTCAAAATAATCTATGGAGAAGTATCGTTAACATTTAATTCTCAATACAAATATATATGAGTCGTTTATATTGATCTTCTCCCGCACGTACAACACATGCAATTAAAGTGTCACACCGTTGTGTATCCAGACTTACATGTTCGATAGTGGCCATGTGCAACATATATATTCTTTTAGGCATAATTATTCTAAAACAGGCTCTCAGCAGCATAGCTTACTTAAATACAATCATTGGCAATAACCGTCACCCATTTACACGCACTCCAATCACTTCATGCAAAGTAATACACAATCCTCCAAACACACCTCACACTTTTCTTTGCATGATACACCAATATTCATTTTGAGATGTTATAATATTACACATAAGTA
This sequence comes from Urechis unicinctus, assembly GCA_034190875.2. Taxonomy (NCBI): domain Eukaryota; kingdom Metazoa; phylum Annelida; class Polychaeta; order Xenopneusta; family Urechidae; genus Urechis; species Urechis unicinctus. The sequence goes on from CM067347.1 coordinate 31,179,770, forward strand.
ACATACTCACTCACACTTACACAATGAACACTCATGTTTTTAATACATCCTACATTACCCATAATCAAGACACACTGATCGCTGCCGTAAGTTCATTTGTTCCCAGGTATATTTACGCCATACAAGTGGGAGATAGCGCCTTCACCCGACGCGCCAACACATTGCAGCCAAAGTTTACGCTCCCTGATCACGGATACAGTAGAGACGCACCACGGCTCAATCAGGCGTCGGATAACGCACACCCCTCCCCTCAAGCGACACCTGGCGAACCCAATACGGCAGCCCTCCAGATATCTCATCTTCAAGAAACATTCATAGAAATCCACAAATTATCATGACATAAGTTAAATACTTTAAAAATTAATAATTGAATTAGCTACAATAGGTTATTTCACCATTTCACAATTGTCAAGTATAGGCTAATCGCTTTTTCCCATGTGGTTTTAGTGCGGAGTAATACTGTGAAAATGTAATTAATGTCATAACGGTTAGATTTATTCCATATTTTAATACTCTCCATTTTATTGTAATATATGTATTTTAATACCATTTGGGCTAGCAAAATTAGAACATTTGAAAAATTATTGTAAACTTATATAATTACCTATTTTGTTATGGACATGTGCCAATGTTAAACAGTATTGGCGCATGTCCAAGCTACCCTGGGATCACCCAAAATTCAAAATCTAATAATATTGGGCTCGTATCGTGCTGTCCCTTTACTTAATACCTCTTATTCCAAATTCCATTTCATCAACCTTCAATTAGTTTAACAAAGTCAATTTTCAAAATTCAAGGGTAAATTCTAAATTATTGAACAGTGGAAGTTCAACTTAATTATGGTTGGGGAGGATGTTATAATACTATTCTGGCTCATACGTTCTTAAAAAGCCTCTCCCTTTAATTATCAGCACGAGAGCCCGGGTTACACCACACCACTCTTTGGGTGGGGGGTAACCCTGATTGTAGCAATCCTTACAGCAGGGCGAGTCCACCCTCCAAGTGGATTCGTCCTGTCACGCGGGGATTGTTTTAACCTGGCCTATCGTGCGGACCCTTTATAAGGAGCACAGATGGGCCAGGTAGAGGGAGACCATCTAGTCAGGGACAAGATTCAGACCGCGAGGGAGCTTCATTGTTGAAAATTTAATAAACCAAATAAGCATCTCTACTCCAGGACTCGGGTTATTTCTCTGGCTAGTCCCCACTCCAGCAACTACAGGCAGTGAGTAGCAGTACTATAACGAAGAGCGTGCATAAGCAACAAATTCTAGCTTTACACGCGTGATCTCTTTTTATCATTTAAATGGAACATAACTATCCACAATATGACAATCAGAGTGTAATGCATGTCCTACGTGTTAACGAAGTGTCCGTTATGACGTACTCTACAATAAGATAATCTACAGAGGATATGAATTCCACAATTACTGGTAGCGAAAGAGAAGTGGTCGAATAAATATTTTCTACAGTATGACGCCCTCATAGAGCAAACAAACAAATATGGCTTGCTTCAAAGCTAGTTGCCACAAAGTACGAACAATCATGAATAACTTTCTATGCATATGGCACCACGAAGGCAATACTGAAGAATGACCATCGTTTGGTGCCACAAATGTGTTCTTAAAACATACTAGTTGATGATGAAGCCCAACAGAATCACAGCTCATGTGCAATATGAACTTGTGATCAAAGCAATATCTGCAATTTGTGAGTTCTTTCAGAGGTTCTTTTCCGCATGATTTGTAAGATAATTAATACATATATGGCAGAGTATGTATCGTGTTAACAGCGCCATGGTGTGGTACATGGTGCCTATAAAGGCGAGGGATACATGAGGTGAAGAGGCATTAGTAGCCTCGGGTTCAAGTCGTAGTATCGATTATCGAAGAGCAATGTTTCGCTACAAAAGCCGAGAGGAATTATATTTTCCTTGCAGTGATATAGCAATGAACACACGCAGCATTACCACATTGCTCATTAAAGTGTCTCTTTAAATAATGCTTAATAAATTTAGACATTGAAAGGAATTGGAACTAGTATTATCTCTAGGAATGCATTGGCGCTACAATTGTCGACAAGCCTAATATACCCCACATACATTGTACCATTAAAACAATCACTTTTATGAGGCGACTTCGACTATTGTGTCGATTTGCAAGGTACACAGGTGAATCATAGGGGAGCAATTTCGACTCACCTCAATTATCAATTCAGATCACTGAGACATGGAAACAGACGAGGACAGCAGCTTGAGATTGGCAGCACTCAGCAATGTATTTACAATAAATACTTGGTTATAGAAACATAAAGTACATTTAATGTATGATGGTTCGGAAATAAGCTGTTTTGTTGAGCATGCTGCCAGATGCCGGTGAATAAATAAGTTATAAATGTCATTGCACAGACAGTATAATTCCACCGGCGGCAACATAACGCCCCCTCGTAATTGTTTGTGACTGGTTTTGGCACAGTCACCAATATCAACAATCCAGCACGCGGGCTCTTTACAAAGCACATAAGCTACAATAGCATGGCATTCCAAAGTGGAGATACAAATGCAAATGTTCATGAGTTCATATATTTACGTTATGCATAAGTACTTCCTGTTTTGTGAAGGACTCGCGGCAATGTAAGGAATAACGAATCTTGTTGTCATTTGTTCAGTCCATTATGCCCATTTTGATATATATTGAAAGGGCACACAATGATATATAGCGGATAAAAAATACGTTTCCTCAAATGGTTCTTATTCCTCTTAGCTGTTAACCTCGTAAGATTTGTTAAAAAAACGCATTCGATGCGTTTGCTTATTGTTTACAGAGATACCATTATAAACGAATGTGTCATATATAACAGATGACATAATCAGTCAAGTATTTCAGTACAATGGTTTTATGCCCACAAAATCCTGAACGCGTAACGTTGTTTTCAACATTCACTTTACAGTATTGCCTTGCACGCAATCTGACAAAGTGACAGATATAGCCATGAAGACGTGTGAATAGCATACTGTCTTGCGCTGCAGCGTATTTTTGCATATTGTGGCGCATTTGGCTGAACGACTTAAATGATTTGTCGCTCCGACTGACACATTTTTAGCATGAACATTTGTTTGACTGTTTTGTAGAGTGGAGGGGCGTTATGGTAACATGAATCATATCGTATCATTCTATGACTTTATCACACTAATGGCAACCAGGTGTCCGACATAATAAATATGATGCCGATTTCCCGGTCGTTTTATTTGAGTAACCCTTAAACAATAGTTGCATCATGAATGATTCTTGGTAGATAAGGTTTCAGAGGATACTGGAATGCTGCATGTCTGGACGAACAAATCGTTAATTGACTCATATGTCAAAAGCATGCTGCGGCTTACTGACAGAAATCTTGGCTAAGCATCAGCTTTATCAAAACAACGTTATCCTTATCTTAAATGATCAAATAAATTGATCTTTGATATGTTGTGCGTACAAGGGAGTTTAAGCAAAATTGGTCCACTGGTTCATGGGAAACCATCGTCATATGCTATGATCAAAACTGCATATTATAATCAAAATAAATGTCACGAACGCTTTCCAGCGTCGGCGTAGGTTTACACCTGTTTGCAGCACACCCTGATACCTGGATCATGATTGGAGTTATTCATCACCTGCTGATTTAACTCCTGCTTTCAGTTCTGCGTTTGTTGATGTTTTTGAGAAGTTTCAGCACGCGCTACGCTCTGCAATTATTGTAAAACACAATCACGTTGCATCTATTCTCAACACTGACTAATACGTATCATTCTCAGCAACCGGAGCAAGTGATATTCTTATAACGACTCTAATGCCGCGTCGCTATGCTCCTTGGTCAAATCACATACTGTCGGTGGTTCTACGGTTTTGCTACCGATTTCTCTAGATGTGGACCATTAAGATAACAGAAGAGATTTAGAGCCACCTGCAGCTTTTCAACTTGCTACTGAGAGTACATTTATGTATGAATCAATAGTCTCACAGAACGATTGATTTTTCAAAATATTGTGTTTGCTTGCTACTTAATTATTGAGCTCTTTATAATTGAACTCTTTCCTTTTTTGCGTGTATATCAGCGGTTGCACTCCACGAATGTATTACTGGTATATGTTACTTTGGTTATCATGTTGTTCAGTATCGGCATTATCACCGATAACATGCACGTGAATCTATATCATTGATGTATATATACACGATGCTAATGGCTATGATTGTAATTATAATGATTCCTACTATAATTATTGAAAAAATGGTAATGCAAAAAATAACAATAATGATGATGGTAATCATAATCACTATGGTGCTAGCATGATTAATATGATGACGATTATAACAGTTATTATGATAATGATAGCATGCACAGGATAGTGTTACCAAACGTAAGTTCGGTAAATGAGCAAAAACATGTCAAGTATTCTGATGATGAATCACCGCTACGTGATTTTATTGCTCCCCTATCCTTTGATCTGACAGCAAGCGCCATCCCTTAGACGACAACAGCAGTCCTGCTTTGCTGAGAGTTGCCGCAATGAAAGGTTCCGTGTTTGATCACCACTATGTGGTATCGGTTATTAGTATTCATGAAAGGTCTGGTTTGCTGATGTTGGTGGTATTTGTAACATGACAAGGATGACAACACTTTACTGGCTAATCATATATAAACGCATTCAAACGCATAAACCTGACGGTTAGACAAATTCAAATGTGTCAAAGATAAGTCCAATTTAAGGTTTTAAACAGTCCTGCCCGTATACCCTGGGCTGTTTAACTCCTTTGCAAACATGCTGCACTCAGACATTCACACAGATAAAAGACCCTCATTGTGCGTCACACCAATTATCGTCTTTTTTCCACGCAGTGCCAACTTGACACAATGATATCATCAATTATATTCACAATTATTTTGCCTCTATGTCTTCAGATAATAAGAAAAAATCTTAATATAAGTGAAGTCAACTGCGCTATTATCATTATCGCACCGTCTGGCTTATCATGCGGACACGCATAAAATTAGCTACCCTTTATGTTACACATTGCCCATAACGCTAATCTTATATTATTCAAGTATATGCGGGTATAATCTCATGAAAGAATCTGCAGCTTAGGGAAGACGTGCGTATTTTTCAAAATAATCTATGGAGAAGTATCGTTAACATTTAATTCTCAATACAAATATATATGAGTCGTTTATATTGATCTTCTCCCGCACGTACAACACATGCAATTAAAGTGTCACACCGTTGTGTATCCGGACTTACATGTTCGATAGTGGCCATGTGCAACATATATATTCTTTTAGGCATAATTATTCTAAAACAGGCTCTCAGCAGCATAGCTTACTTAAATACAATCATTGGCAATAACCGTCACCCATTTACACGCACTCCAATCACTTCATGCAAAGTAATACACAATCCTCCAAACACACCTCACACTTTTCTTTGCATGATACACCAATATTCATTTTGAGATGTTATAATATTACACATAAGTAACATACTCACACTTACACAATGAACACTCATGTTTTTAATACGTCCTACATTACCCATAATCAAGACACTGATCGCTGCCGTAAGTTCATTTGTTCCCAGGTATATTTAAGCCATACAAGTGGGAGATAGCGCCTTCACCCGACGCGCCAACACATTGCAGCCAAAGTTTACGCTCCCTGACCACGGATACAGTAGAGACGCACCACGGCTCAATCAGGCGTCGGATAACGCACACCCCTCCCCTCAAGCGACACCTGGCGAACCCAATACGGCAGCCCTCCAGATATCTCATCTTCAAGAAACATTCATAGAAATCCACAAATTATCATGACATAAGTTAAATACTTTAAAAATTAATAATTGAATTAGCTACAATAGGTTATTTCACCATTTCACAATTGTCAAGTATAGGCTAATCGCTTTTTCCCATGTGGTTTTAGTGCGGAGTAATACTGTGAAAATGTAATTAATGTCATAACGGTTAGATTTATTCCATATTTTAATACTCTCCATTTTATTGTAATATATGTATTTTAATACCATTTAGGCTAGCAAAATTAGAACATTTGAAAAATTATTGTAAACTTATATAATTACCTATTTTTTTATGGACATGTGCCAATGTTAAACAGTATTGGCGCATGTCCAAGCTACCCTGGGATCACCCAAAATTCAAAATCTAATAATATTGGGCTCGTGTCGTGCTGTCCCTTTACTTAATACCTCTTATTCCAAATTCATCAACCTTCAATTAGTTTAACAAAGTCAATTTTCAAAATTCAAGGGTAAATTCTAAATTATTGAACAGTGGAAGTTCAACTTAATTATGGTTGGGGAGGATGTTATAATACTATTCTGGCTCATACGTTCTTAAAAAGCCTCTCCCTTTAATTATCAGCACGAGAGCCCGGGTTACACCACACCACTCTTTGGGTGGGGGGTAACCCTGATTGTAGCAATCCTTACAGCAGGGCGAGTCCACCCTCCAAGTGGACTCGTCCTGTCACGCGGGGATTGTTTTAACCTGGCCTATCGTGCGGACCCTTTATAAGGAGCACAGATGGGCCAGGTAGAGGGAGACCATCTAGTCAGGGACAAGATTCAGACCGCGAGGGAGCTTCATTGTTGAAAATTTAATAAACCAAATAAGCATCTCTACTCCAGGACTCGGGTTATTTCTCTGGCTAGTCCCCACTCCAGCAACTACAGGCAGTGAGTAGCAGTACTATAACGAAGAGCGTGCATAAGCAACAAATTCTAGCTTTACACGTGTGATCTCTTTTTATCATTTAAATGGAACATAACTATCCACAATATGACAATCAGAGTGTAATGCATGTCCTACGTGTTAACGAAGTGTCCGTTATGACGTACTCTACAATAAGATAATCTACAGAGGATATGAATTCCACAATTACTGGTAGCGAAAGAGAAGTGGTCGAATAAATATTTTCTACAGTATGACGCCCTCATAGAGCAAACAAACAAATATGGCTTGCTTCAAAGCTAGTTGCCACAAAGTACGAACAATCATGAATAACTTTCTATGCATATGGCACCACGAAGGCAATATTGAAGAATGGCCATCGTTTGGGGCCACAAATGTGTTCTTAAACATACTAGTTGATGATGTAGCCCAACAGAATCACAGCTCATGTGCAATATGAACTTGTGATCAAAGCAATATTTGCAATTTGTGAGTTCTTTCAGAGGTTCTTTTTTCCGCATGATTTGTAAGATAATTAATACATATATGGCAGAGTATGTATCGTGTTAACAGCGCCATGGTGTGGTACATGGTGCCTATAAAGGCGAGGGATACATGAGGTGAAGAGGCATTAGTAGCCTCGGGTTCAAGTCGTAGTATCGATTTTCGAAGAGCAATGATTCGCTACTTAAAGCCGAGAGGAATAATATATTCCGTGCAGTGATATAGCAATGAACACACGCAGCATTACCACATTGCTCATTAAAGTGTCTAAATAAATGCTTAATACATTTAGACATTGAAAGGAATTGGAACTAGTATTATCTCTAGGAATGCATTGGCGCTACAATTGTCGACAAGCCTGATATACCCCACATACATTGTACCATTAAAACAATCACTTTTATGAGGCGACTTCGACTATTGTGTCGATTTGCAAGGTACACAGGTGAATCATAGGGTAGCAATTTCGACTCACCTCAATTATCAATTCAGATCACTGAGACATGGAAACAGACGAGGACAGCAGCTTGAGATTGGCAGCACTCAGCAATGTATTTATAATAAATACTTGGTTATAGAAAACACAAAGTACATTTAATGTATGATGGTTCGGAAATAAGCTGTTTTGTTGAGCATGCTGCCAGATGCCGGTGAATAAATAAGTCATAAATGTCATTGCACAGACAGTATAATTTTATATGCCTCTTTGATTTAGTCAACGTTGCGTTCGTGTTTTATTGTAAAAACATTCTGGCTAACAAAATACGCATACTAGAAGGTGTTCAATCTTCCTCATTGTGTCACCAGTAACTGGTGTGTATCATGACAGATATGAAGGATAAACAGGTGACAGATTTGTCGCTGCTTCTGTAAGGCAAACCGAGCAGTATGCTTTATGTTGCCTGGGTAATGGTTACCAAGGCCGAATGCTCCGAATGGGCCCTGTAATTGAGAGTGCAATAATATATCGTAGTGAGTTAATTTGGTTCCTGGACATTAGCGATTGCCAACTGACGTCACAGATACCAGCTGCTGCTCGGCCTCGTTTGCGTGATTCTTTTCCTGTAATTACTGATTGGCGACCACAACTGCCAAATCACCTAGGTATGGGAAAGAGGAAAGTCTCATTAACGGTCATTTATCTATTTTAATTACTTAATTCTATTATTGTTGCATGTGTTACACTAATTAAAGCAATGCATTAAGCGATCACACCTAGTGCAAGTATGGTGATAGCAATATGGCTTTAATAAATCGTTCTGTAGCGTGATTTTGAATGACAAACTGTGTTTGCAAGTGCAATCCCTGTCATATTCATCCCTACAACTTACATGAAATATGTATATTTATTTCAGTTGTTCTAAAGAAGCATCTTATTCAACCGTTTTCACAAATAAGGCTTCGGGGACACAACATTGAGTGAATTGCCCATTTTGATATATATTGAAAGGGCACAATGATATATAGCGGATAAAAAATACGTTTCCTCAAATGGTTCTTATTCCTCTTAGCATTCGATGCGTTTGCTTATTGTTTACAGAGATACCATTATAAACGAATGTGTCATATATAACAGATGACATAATCAGTCAAGTATTTCAGTACAATGGTTTTATGCCCACAAAATCTTGAACGCGTAACGTTGTTTCAACATTCACTTTACAGTATTGCCTTGCACGCAATCTGACAAAGTGACAATATAGCCATGAAGACGTGTGAATAGCATACTGTCTTGCGCTGCAGCATATTTTCGCATATTGTGGCGCATTTGGCTGAACGACTTAATTGATTTCTCGCTCCGACTGACAAAACACACATCTTTAGCATGAACATTTGTTTGACCTTTCTGTAGTGGGGAGGGGCGTTATGGTAACATGAATCATATCGTATCATTCTATGACTTTATCACACTAATGGCAACCAGGTGTCCGACATAATAAATATGATGCCGATTTCCCGGTCGTTTTATTTGAGTAACCCTTAAACAATAGTTGCATCATGAATGATTCTTGGTGGATAAGGTTTCAGAGGATACTGGAATGCTGCATGTCTGGACGAACAAATCGTTAATTGACCCATATGTCAAAAGCATGCTGCGGCTAACTGACAGAAATCTTGGCTAAGCATCAGCTTTATCAAAACAACGTTATCCTTATCTTAAATGATCAAATAAATTGATCTTTGATATGTTGTGCGTACAAGGGAGTTTAAGCAAAATTGGTCCACTGGTTCATGGGAAACCATCGTCATATGCTATGATCAAAACTGCATATTATAATCAAAATAAATGTCACGAACGCTTTCCAGCGTCGGCGTAGGTTTACACCTGTATGCAGCACACCCTGATACCTGGATCATGATTGGAGTTATTCATCACCTGCTGATTTAACTCCTGCTTTCAGTTCTGCGTATGTTGATGTTTTTGAGAAGTTTCAGCACGCGCTACGCTCTGCAATTATTGTAAAACACAGTCACGTTACATCTAATCTCAACACTGACTAATACGTATCATTCACAGCAACCGGAGCAAGTGATATTCTTATATCGACCTCCAATGCCGCGTCGCTATGCTCCTTGGTCAAATCACATACTGTCGGTGGTTCTACGGTTTTGCTACCGATTTCTCTAGATGTGGACCATTAAGATAACAGAAGAGATTTAGAGCCACCTGCAGCTTTTCAACTTGCTACTGAGAGTACATTTATGTATGAATCAATATTCTCACAGAACGATTGATTTTTCAAAATATTGTGTTTGCTTGCTACTTAACTCTTTATAATTGAACTCTTTCCTTTTTTGCGTGTATATCAGAGGTTGCACTCCACGAATGTATTACTGGTATATGTTACTTTGGTTATCATGTTGTTCAGTATCGGCATTATCACCGATAACATGCACGTGAATCTATATCATTGATGTATATATACACGATGCTAATGGCTATGATTGTAATTATAATGATTCCTACTATAATTATTGAAAAAATGGTAATGCAAAAACTAACAATAATGATGATGGTAATCATAATCACTATGGTGCTAGCATGATTAATATGATGACGATTATAACAGTTATTATGATAATGATAGCATGCACAGGATAGTGTTACCAAACGTAAGTTCGGTAAATGAGCAAAAACATGTCAAGTATTCTGATGATGAATCACCGCTACGTGATTTTATTGCTCCCCTATCCTTTGATCTGACAGCAAGCGCCATCCCATAGACGACAACAGCAGTCCTGCTTTGCTGAGAGTTGCCGCAATGAAAGGTTCCGTGTTTGATCACCACTATGTGGTATCGGTTATTAGTATTCATGAAAGGTCTGGTTTGCTGATGTTGGTGGTATTTGTAACATGGCAAGGATATTGTAAACAGCATAACTGTGGATTAATTGCGAGTTCGTATTTTACACTTTACTGGCTAATCATATATAAATAACTGATGACCTCGCGGCAAACTTGGCAATAAGTCACACTGGCGTCATGCATAATACATAGTTGCCGCGAATCTTCTGCCCTGCTGTATGGGCCTTTTTACAGCCGGCAGTGTTAAAAGGAAATGTTGCGACTGTAATCCATTGATCATATCATTGGAACACATTTGGCAATTAGAAAATTGTTGCATTCTGTGATTCGTTGAAGCACTATACCACACGGTAGTGATTTATTTCCAGGATCAAATCGTAATGTACCAATAACATCATGCAATAGGTATATTTTGAATTCTACAGCGGGTCTCTAGCATTTAATGCAGACTATTGAGCCCCATTCCTTTGCACAGATCATTTCTCAATCAACAGATGTAGAAAACAGTTGTTGTCCCCGTTAAACTTTTCTGCTTTTAATAGCATTTAAATGTTCGATTCATGCGCAACACATGCATTGAGCTTGCTTGATGTACAACCAATTTCTGGTGCGGTAGCCTCCAATAATGAGGCCAAATAAAACCGTCAACATTTCCTGGCAGTAATGGTGCGCCAGCAATCTTCCTTGTCACCTGCATAATGACTCCCAACAAATAACAGATACCATTATCATTTATCAGCTATCAGTACAAAGCCCTTCCATATCCGTATCTGTAGGGCGTTTCAGGTATGCAAGTAGACGATGCAACAGCTGTCTTTTTTCTATGCCGTGCAATCGACCTATTACGCTTGGTGGACAGTGTGCGTGTAGTTTGTAACGTTACTACCAAAAGTTACTACATCAAGTGATAGCAATATCGTACTTCCACCTGTCAATCACAATGCACTCTGTCTCTATCATCTTTGCCAATAGTGGTCGATGGCAAGTAAGGTGTAATGGAATTTTTCTGGGAACTCTTCCGCTGGATATCAAGAAGGAATCAAACCCGATTTTCAAACATGGAGATAATTACTTGTCATCTGGTGCGTCATCATAATCATAATCATCATTATAGTAAGGATAATCACTATGTTTGATATCACCATCGATATCATGATTACCAATATCATTATCCTTATATCAGTTGAATATTCCCTGCTATACATTGCGGTGTAACTATCTGTTGTCAGTTATATGTGTGCTTTGAACAGCGCGTCATGCAATCGGTCATGTTTAATATGGTAACTTGAAACAAAGTCAGTATTTATACCAAGGGAAGACAATGCACGCTTGAAGTCAATGCAGAAGCCAATAGTACAACCAAACGTTCATATTATACAATGCCATTCTATGGCAAAACTCATTGACGATCACTTATTAAAGCATAAGTGGACGGTATCCTCAATGTTTATCACGCAGTTCCAGACAGATGTGTTTAATGTATGCCCTCAAACGTGGTAATGCTTATGTATTAACTTCACCATTCTTGCGATGACATTATTGCCAACATAGTGATAGTTCTGTGGTAAACCCGAGTGTCTCCCATGTTTGACCATATCCCAATGTGATCCTGACAAGCAAGGATTGCACTAGTTGATTGGATTATTAGCTTATATCAATTAGAATGGGCTTGTAAGTATTGTAATTAAGGGGAGCAGCCCTCTTGTCGTACCTATGAACTCTTTCATTGCACCCCATTTTAATGTACGTGCGGGGATGCCAAAATCTCATCGCCTATACTGGTGTGTAATGGAGTGCACTTGATAAACATGATGCCCGGTGTATTATAGCAGCGCCGTGTCTTACCTTTCGACCTGTGGTGACTGTGTGCAGGTAGCTTACTTGTATCGCACCTGTTTACGCTGTTGTATACGTTGGCACAATATGTAATACATTAGTGTAAAAGTGAGGCTGTTTGTGTAATGCACCAATGTCTGATTTTGCTTCTATCTGAGAGTCTGATTGGCTTCCGATCTGTGGTTAATGATTAACGAATTTGTTTAACCATTTATGTCAATCAACGTCAAGTTGATCAGATTCTTAATTGCCAACATTGATTCAACATAAGCAATTGGACAAATTAATCCGAAATTACTTTTAAGCCCCAATCAACCAGCTTTATCAGAGCTTGTAGCATATTTAGTTTCATATTCATGATAATCTATCCGTTTGTGACAAGAACAAATGAGTAGATTTAGATCCATAAAGATATGGTCTGTCTATTTGCTCTCTAGTTAGCTGTATCTAATTTATGTACGAATTTGCACAACCATTTCCCATCCCTAACTAATTCTTAATCTCAGAATATTTCCCCAGCAACCTGTTCTGTACCGTGTAGACCATCGTCACAGATTTTCATGGTTGCTTTTGTCGATTCTTGTCTTGTAACAGTTGTCGAAATGAAACACAAATATACCCATCACACTGTCACATTGTTAAAACTAAATGAATAACTATGCATGAAATGATATTACCAAATATTGTTAATAAAAATGTACACACAAATGAGAACACCAGGATCATGCCCTATAGGAAGCTGTTCATGACTATCCTCAAATATATTGATTTGTTTACAAAAGACTCATTTACATTTCGGAAACATCCATCTAATGGCATGCACATGAGAGGCATGTACATCAACGCGTATGGTCTGACTGATAATATTGGAGACAGGGTATAAACCGTAACTAGGATGAACAATTTATACGCTAAAACATATTGCAGAGATTACGGGGACACAGCCTATGTATTATGGCTTCCAAACATTCGCTAAAAGCACATTATCATTTGCCTCCTGACCCAAATCTAGATTCGACTGGCTTGACAACGTTTCATTAGGCCTATTCAGTATTAAACGCCAATGAAATATCGCTTGAAACGGCTTGTTTAAAAGTCTCGCTTGCAATTAATGCGATAAATTTATAAACACTGCATTAATTTTACGCATATATGTTGGGTGGTTTAATTGTATTAATTTTGCACGGCATCCCCTTTGTCTGATTCATGCACATTACCTCCCACAGTAACCTAATATTGCATTCTTACCTGTTAATACTCCAATACATCCAACGGTACCCAGCATGATGTAAATCAAGCATGATGTAAATCAAGATTAGCAGATAAGAAGGATAAAGCATTGGTTTAATAAGAGGATTTCCCCTGCGCAGCGAGCTCGTATGTAACGAGGATTTTGTAAACCCAGGCCCAGGGTACAATAACATGAAACCCGAGAGGAGCAAGGCTTAGCGGTGGTAAAACGATGCGCGTTTCTTGGAACTGGCATTAATCATATTCCTAGAAAGATAGGTATATATTAATATACCCCAGGCTGGGCGTTGTTGAAGTAATGAAAGGTGCTTAGCTAACATCATTACAGGGTGGTGTTTGCATCATTGCTATTGATTTGGCATTCTGAAATGACAATAAGAATTCCTGTTATTTTATCTATTATTTAATAACACGAATTAACACAAGAATAAACTCTGATCCACGTGTAACAATAACACTGATTTATATGAGCATTGAAGTAATATTTACGCGGGATCAGCTTCCGTCATTTCATTAAAGTAACTAAAAGCTTACTTCATATGAATGCAATAGAAAGAATCGTGCTTATTGCGATTGCCCATTGATTACAATATAACGCAAAACAGTTGTCCATGGAGCACAAGCTACGCGGTGATGGGCTACCAAGCTATGCGTCAGCTGATACATATTGTGAGGCAACTTGGTATTATTCGAGTGAGCGGATTATCGGTTCTAATGCATGCCATATCAAAGCCATGTTGATGATAATGAAGCTGATGGATGAGGGGATGATCATGTGGCCCAGCAAAGGCGAACGGCTATGAGGTGATGTATCTGCACTGCATAAATATAGATAGATGAGGAATACAGTTCTAACACAACACAGGTCAAGAACACCTGGAGATAAATCGTTACTATGATCATTAACTGGTCCAGCTAATTGACATCCGTTCTAGCCTAGTGAATGTATTGGTTGCTCATCAGTTCCAGCCTGGTGAATGCATTGGTGGCTAATCAGTTCTAGCCTGGTGAAAGTTTTGGTGGCTCATCAGTTCTAGCCTGATGAATGTATTTGGCTGATCAGTTCTAGCCTGTGAATGCATTGGTGGCTCATCAGTTCTAGCCTGGTGAATGCATTGGTCTAGCCTGGTGAATGCATTGGTGGCTCATCAGTTCTAGCCTGGTGAATGCACTGGTGGCAAAACAGTTCTAGCCTGGTGAATACATTGCTGGCTCATCAGTTCTAGCATGGTGAATGTATCGATGGCTCATCAGTTCTAGCATGGTGAATGTATCGATGGCTCATCAGTTCTAGCTTGGTGAATGTATCGATGGCTCATCAGTTCTAGCTTGGTGAATGATTTGGTGGCTCTTCAGTTCTAGTCTGGAATTACACCAGCATAGGCAGATGGGACACTGTAATTGTTGAAGTTACTCGGGCAATGCAATTTTTGTCTATCCTGAGCAGAATGGTCTTGTCTTCTGTGCCTTGACCAGTTATGCTGGTAATGCAGTTGTCTTTGATCCTCATGACATAACCTGAATTTGGGATCTATATAGTACTGCTTTTATTGTGGTTGAGTTGGATCAGTCATGCCTTCAAATGCAAACGATGGAACACAGAACACGCATATGGATATTTTCCAGTTGCTTGATTTGTCTTTGCTAGAGTGGCCAGGATTCACAGCAAAGCAAACGGGTATCATTAAATGACTTTCGTCGGAGTACCACACTTGTTTATTCAGTCAACAAAGTGCGCCATAACTCAATCAATTAGTCAGAGCTGCAGCGTTTCAGTATTGTCCATCTTATTCGATTGTTTATGAAGAGCATGATGTGATTGCAGGCGACCCACGTATAAGGAAATCAACTACGTGTCAAATAAAGAGTGACGTCATTCACTTGCTGTTATTATCGTCGGGGAGCTGTTGACCGAGGGAGGGTATAAATGATTAATGAAAAGGGATGAAAAGTGATTTCTAAAGTGATGGTTTAATTTCCATTGCCATGTTTTCTGTGTTATGGGCAGGTTATTTTTGCCCGAAACAAAGACGTTTTATTATGTGTGATCACCTGTGATTGACAGTGGTCCTATCAATGACTTTAGGCAAAACTATGACTGCATAACTGAGGCAATGTGGAAGTGGATTTCATCCAATCTTGTGGTTTCAATATTTATTCTGTCGGTTTATTTCAATATAGGTGGTGAATTGAACAGAATTGAGAGAAATGGATTGAGAGTAATCAGGTAGATTAATGAACGTGCATATGTATCAATGGAAAAAGAGAAAATTAGTGTGATCCAAAATCGGAGTTAAGTAGTGAACGTACTTTGCCTAACGCGATTAACAGTGTGATGACCTGTGTTTTGCAACACGGTCCTTTTACACCTTGACCTATTTGATTTCATGAGTATTTGAACAAGTAAAACTGTGCGTTAAAATATACGGGCGTTTTTTTTCATTTTTAGATAATAGTTATAGATCGTTTCGACCCCCACACCCAGCACCACTAGATATCTGACTTAAGAACTCTCAGAAAACAGCGGCTATTGTTTAGATCCCAGACAAAACCACACTTCACTCTTTACGTCAAGTCTTTATAATGTCAGCAAGTGTTACGTCCTCATGAAAACATGAAAAGGCATTGGATATAGTGCAATGGTGCTAGTTTACGAATATGCACTCATATGTACTTCCCAGCTCGATTACATCGAATTCAATTGATAAGCTTAGCTGCTTCACATTGCATGAGGCAGGCGCGATGAGCGACGCTTGATCTAATACCATTATCAAAATGATCGCAAGGCTGACTTTCGATGAATATAAGAATAATATAGCGCTCCTTTTGAATCTATAATTACAGCAGGATATTGCTTGCTGCTGGGGTGAGGGTTGATAGGCTAAAGTGGGTTTCGAGGTCATTAACGTGCCACGCTGTACTTGTTGTTAATGCTCGTCAAGCTTGCCTGAGGGATCAGAGGATTCGCCTATTGAGAACCATAAGCTACAATGACAGCCGTCGATGATTCATTTCCGATATGGTACTTGCAATTATGCCGCGGATTTTGTACGACAGTTAACAATGCTTTATTAACTATGTCTAGGGGCCGAAAAAAGCGGTCTAGAGACAGGGGCATATATATCATTGCTGTTTTCAGGTGACCTGATGGTATTATTACGGGACAAACGGCGACAAGGACGCATACTTTATCGTTGCCAGTAAATAGCAGTCTGGCAGGGCCATTGCTGTGAGTTTGTATTGGAAATGGTGCGATGCGAGTCGCCAAATATTTATTAAATCGATAATAATATAGGATTCTAAAAGCGGCGATATGCCTTTTCGTTACTATACCCCAAGTTATGAGTGATCCGTTGACGTACTTGTATTCTGTGATCCACTTAGGTTATATTAGTCGCAGGTGATAGTGGCTTGAGCTGTAAAGCACAAATGAGGAACCTAAACCAACAAAGGAAATATCGATATTGCCTGGCGGTGAAGGCATTGATTTGGTTTCTAGTTCGTCAACGTGATATAAGGCGGCTCTGAGGTAATACTTACATAACAAAGCAATCTCAATGGACATAGCAAAGATAATGCGATATTCTGTTGAAGGTAACTGATATATATATTTCACAGTTGTTATCCGACAAATTGTTGATCGAATTCATTCTTATTAATCAGAAGATTTGACATGTGAAGTTAATTCGGTGGTGCTGCGAACAATCCAATAGAGGACCACTAGACATGACACCTGTGGTTTTGAACAAAATGCCCAGTTAGTATAGTATAATCGCGGTAACGAGTTCATCTTTCGTTTGATATTTCGCTTTGAAAGGGATGACGGTGGTGTAACGTGATAATGATGACGATGATGATGATGATAATGGTGGTGGTCTGATGATAATTAGGATGATCATGGTATTGATGACGAATAAGAATATGATAATGCTATTGTTTATGATCATACAATACGGAAATTAGCATATGATACCATATCCCTGTGTTGCCTGACCATTTATTGTGAGGAACAAAGCACTACTTTCACGCCCGTTCAACAATTGGCTCAGAAAATTGATATCACAGGTATATGTATGCTTTGACCTAACGTAAGCATATGGACCTGATGTCATGTCATGCGTTGGCTAATGAGAGAATCTCTAAGAACAATTTGACACATAGCACTTTCACAGACAATCTTCGTCACCGTTACCTGTGTCAATGACTCGGTTTGGACCAAGTTAAATGAGTAATTATCACCATTTCTCGCCAATACAATCGCAATTTCTAAATCAAGAAATAATTTTACAATCAGCTCAATTCATGAGCATCTGATAACACCAAATTGTTTTCATTCCTTTCGGCCATTTCAGACGTAAGGAGTAAATACATTGATATCTTTAGTAGACAATCTTTTTTCAACCGAGTGACAATATAAATAACATTACATGCGCACATCATCATATCAATCGTTTTGTTGTGTTAGGTTGGTTGAACCGGAGTTTGGCAGTTGTAGTCCAACTAGACTAGGTTGGTAAATGGACACAACCCAATGAATATGGCAGATTGTAACATCGAGTATTTGGACAATATTGGACACTATTGAGCACTATATTCGCGTTGTGCATTCCACAATATGAACCAGCGGTTCAACAATTCCTGGACTATGAATGTCGCAAATGTCGTTCCAAAATGTCGAGGGCAAAAGACATTTTACCCATTTTCCCGAGCTCTGCCAATACGACATATTATACAGTGTCTTCGAGCTCTGCCAATAAGACACATTACACGATATTTTCGAGCTCTACCATTTCGCCAAACTACACGATATTTTAGAGCTACACCATTACATCACACTACACCATATTTTCGAGCTCTACCAATACGCCACACTACACGAAATTATCGAGCTCTACAAATACGACTCATTACATGATGTCTTCGAGCTCTGCCTACATAAATGCTTGTAATTGTAATTCAATATTGCGAAACTGCATTGATTGCAGCGTCACCACTCATACAGCAACTTTGGGTGATATCAATTGACTACAGAGTATGAGAGGTAAGTTTGCGCTTGTAAGAGCACGCTGTGATTTGATAGGATACGGTGCTTCATGAGATTCCATTCGCGTGGGAATTTGGTATGGATTGTCTCTGATCTCAGGCTATTGTCTGGGTGAGTTAATAAATACATTGGAGGGACCGGTTTGTACTGCTAACAAAGGTGGCGGTAAAATGGCAACCCTTAAAATCATTTGAGACAGTCTCTATGCTGCTTTTCTTTTAACAACTCACGAATTGTAAAGGTGAAGCAGCTCCCATATACACGACACCACATTAACAACAAGGATATTTTGTACTTTCCCACGGAGCTATAAATTTGGGAGTTCTGTTTTAGCATCTACCACTTTATACATTGAAATACGTTCGTTACGACAAGCTTATTATATTGTTAGTAGCTTCCCATTGGGTTGTACAACATCCTGCCGCTTATTTAGAAAGGGGAACGCTTTATTTTTCATGATATAACGTTATCGTCTTGCACCTGAAAGCTATTGGGAGGAAATACCGAGTCAATGTGTTAATCCAATCAACAAGCAGCACCTATAACTCTCAACGCCGTAGTCTGTAATGGACGAGCATTGCAACCCCTGATAAAGCTACTCCCCGGAACGAAAGTTCATCTTAATATGATTCTTTCAATAGCTTGTGTATCAAGTGTGCACATAATTGTTGAAGCATATAATAAAATATTTCACTGATGCTTTGCAGATTGGAGCATATATCTCACCGATAGATTGGCCGAGCATACGACTTTCACTATTGCTTAAGAAGTGCGCTCCTCCACATTGCATGGCGCTTTCTCTGCAGCACCAGGGGCGTGTTCTTCATCGCGTGGAGCTTTCTCTGGGGTGTTAGAGGCGTGCTAAACATGGCCTAGCAACTCTCTACAGATACCCTCCCTACAGCTTCATCCAAAAGCAAAATTTAATAATCACGTACGTGACGACTTCAATTAATTATCCCTGCACAGATGAACCCAGACACCTGCCCATAACGCATACTGAAGTAGACACAGAACAGAAGGCACATAATATCCGACCAAATTTGTCCATGTAGTGCCGTCGTTAATGCCTGCTCTCGAACATACCTGTCAAGGCACTTACAATATGT
Source organism: Urechis unicinctus (assembly GCA_034190875.2). Lineage (NCBI taxonomy): Eukaryota > Metazoa > Annelida > Polychaeta > Xenopneusta > Urechidae > Urechis > Urechis unicinctus. The sequence continues at coordinate 31,199,543 of CM067347.1, forward strand.
GTGCGACACATTACACTTGCCTAAAGCTAATATCTGAGGAATGTTCTTTGCAATCGCAATTTACATCAATGCTATTGTATTTTATATGCGAGATAGTTCACATTGCTACCTTCTCTTCCCCATAAAAGGTGTCCTACTGGCTTGCTTGTGAATGTCAGACACAATAGCTGCATCCATATATGGCGCACGACGAAAGAAACCCTGCTCCTGCACGTAAGCCATAACAGGATATTGTACATATAGCACACTCTACGGCGGAGTACACACGCAATACGAGCGGTCATTAAGATTTTAAATACATATAAACAAACCAGCATAAGCCAATAACGGCTAGTCAATCATTAACATGGTTATTTGCATATAATGCCGAATGATGCGGTGGGTGTGTTTGTGTGAATTGATATTTGTTTATGTACAAGATGAGATGGCGTAAATTACAAAAATGCTGTGATTACAAAGTAGTATTTTAACTAAAATGCTGAAGTGTTTTTGACAGCGGCTTATGACCAAGATGGAAAACATCGTAGGTTGAACCCTAACTTGTATATTATACATTAAATTGGCTGCATTAACGGTTCATGCATGTGCAAGATATTACACCGTTTAATACTACTGACAGGAAAAACCTGCAGCGTTTAAATCAACAGTGATCCTGTTCATAATACCTGACATATAATCATGCATAGTCCTGCCATAGTTCAACAAAATCGGGTGGCTCTATTTGTCTGTTGGACCATTTCTCTTTATTGCTTTAGAATACTGCCACTCAGGATGTAAAAACGTATATAGGGATTGGGCATTGAAGTACGCATGGACCAGCCTACCGGTGTTTCCACTGAGATTTCATTTACGCTGTGTTAACAGTGCATTTTACATAGGCGCTTACAGGAACGATTAAGTGAATTCTTACACACTGCCATTCAAACCCCAACGTAATTTTGTGGCGTTGCATGCCAACCAATATATATATACATTAATAACACCTAAACGCTTTTAAGCCCTAAGGATCCTCTCAGGTCACCAGTTCCTTAATAGCTTTAAGGGCTCTTACTTAAAATATCTATTGTTACGTAGTCCAAGACGACTTCACACTTTACGCTATAACGCTTCAATTTATGACCGTTTACGAAATAAGGTCATGTCACTGGCTTCCTCTTCTGTGTGGCCTTGAGTGAAGCACCAATATAGCACAACGACGTCACCTGAGCTCCTTGACGTCAGGCAGTGGCTTCTTTGAAACCTGACCTTAAAGCTAGGATACTGGCCTAATGTCTATAACTCTAAACTCTTCATCGATCTAGCTTGTGTGAAATTGATAATTTGTACCGTAATTTAAAGCTAAATATTTGTGGTTCCTATGCTCAAAGATGCATCCACATTCACCGTTGATCCTATTTTATTCATACACTTTGTGATTTGGATTGATGAGCTCCACAGTGTGCAATATACGATAATGAAGAATGAGTTATTGAGCTACTATAATAGAAATAACAGGTGCTGCTTACAGTGTTATGTAGTTGCTTGCCGTTTCAAAAGAATCTAATAGGCAATTGATACACTAAACATAAACGCATGAAACTGCATCCAGGATCTCATTTGCATAACGGTGATGATCTGTCGATGAATTATGTAACGTAGGGTGACCCATTAACGCAAGCATATTGTTACATCGGCGTACAATGTGCTTCAAGACGCATAAGTGCAGGAGACGACAACAGTTAGGAAATGTTATGCATGGTCTGGTAATGCAGTGCAACCCAACAAGCTTGATTGTGTAGCAATTATGAGATATATCATCCTCCGTGAAGCCATGTGAGGGGTAGGTGTGCGCGGAATTTCCTGTGTTTTGTGAGTATACTGTCGGTACAATAATTGAACAGTGTTGTAGGGAAATACATTATACAAGAAAATCCGTATCGGCTGCTAGTGCGCCTTATTGATTCTTTTGTCTCGTCTGGAGCAACAAAACCAACATCAAAGCAGATCCAAATATCGACAGCGTACATTGGAGAATTCTTTGATCTATTGTGCATGGTATTGCATCAAAAACATATCTTCGCTTCTCGAATTGACACTTTCGTACAGGAATTCTATTTTCAAAAATGTGCTGGATACAAAACAAATGTCATTTTACTATATAAAGCGAAGATAACCGAGCCAAATTTTAGAGAAAAGAATTCACCATGAGCGAGTGCCTTGTTGATGGTATTATATTGAGACCACAACGTCGATACAATCCCGTTATTTTCCACCGAAAATATCATTATGCCAACATATTATGGACTATGCAAAACGTGTAAAAGATATCACGATTCAATGATTAGATATGGTTGCTTTTTCTTCGATCTCACATTTACCTAGCAAGGAATGTTATGAACAAAAATCAATAGCTTCTATGCCTGTGTAAAAAGGCATTTACAAATGTGCTCATTGGTGATATTGTAGCTGTTTCGTGATGAATACGGATTCTAGAAATATAAGAGCTGTTCATCAAATCGACACCAACGATCGGACGTCTTTGATAATCGACCGTATTTAATCGATTGACTATCCTTTTTAAAACGCGTAATCATGGAAGACAATTTTATTTTGAAAATGTTTGCACAATGCCATAAATGATAACTGTCGTGGGCCACCAAAAGGTGTGCTAACATACAGTTTTGTCTGATAGCTCATGCGTATAATCTGAATGGGCATAACATTTTGATGTTAGGCAATCACAAATCTTGCAACATGGGCTTCAGAGCAACAGAACCAAGAGTCGACGATGATTAAAAGCTTATCTAACAGAAGTAGCAGCTTGCCAATAGTTCTACCAGCAACATTTATATTCAAGGAGCACAAAGCCGCCTGGATTCCATATAATGCGATTACATCTAACGATGGCGCAGCGAATTTGATTTTCGCAAAACTGATGTATTTCCATTCAAAAGCAATGTAAGAATAATGTTTTATGTCACAGGTGAACGTGATAGAAGAATTAATTTCTGCAGCACTTCTATGTTATATTTGTACTGTGAGCGGAACTACATTACTGTTATGTTCCAGTGAGCTGGAGTCGGCTGTGAAGCATCGCACTTATTCCGCAGGTGCTCATATGGAGCACGCATGGACGCCGCATAGCGACTCGTTAACTAACCGAGCCCATCATGGCGCCGTAGCCCCTGCATGATTGACATATATGCCTCTGGACATGGAATATTGACAGCTTCGATAACATACACTGTTAGATGCTACGTTAGTTGTCTTCGTCTTAAATCAAACTGAAGGCGAGTGTTGATATGTTGACCCGGTAAATCGATGGATGTCTGAAGGCGGCATTTTGTGTGTGTCACTTACATATTGGTAAAAGACACTGGCGTTGATAGGGTGATCAATCAGAAAACTGCCTATGATTTCCTGTGGCCCTGTGACTGCTGCTGAAAATATTATAACCTGCTGCAAGAAAACGTCAGAGTATAGAAAAGTATATCGATGGTACAAAACAAATGACCATAATACATTTATTGATCAGTGGGAGGGCATCGCATTATTCGCACAAAGGCCACATTGCTACAAACATTTATTCTCCGCCCGTAGGACAAATTGCGTTGCAGCATAGCCCTATAGACTGTGAACGATGTCTGCGCTTGTACCATTCGTATTTATGCGAGTATGTATATTTGCCAGCAAGAACTGGTTCAATGGGACAATGTCTAGTTTTTTCTATACCACTCCAGCCGTTGTTGTTAAGTATGACACAAATTTACCAGCTAGGGTAATAAACGCTAACAAGCAACAGAATCACCAATGCTATCCTGCCGCTGTCTTCAAGCTAATGACTGTTCAGAGTGTAACGAAGGCGATGTGTCAACATGCAATTTTCATGGAAACACATTAGTGTCAATGTCATGCAATGGCAATTTTCCCACAGCCGCCGCTTAGACATATGTTGCACTGTGGCGACCGAGCACCATGTTACATCGTCGTCATACGGCATTAGCCTTTCGATACCCGCAATTTTTATACTGTAACTTAAGTTAATTATAAACTCAGTTCCGATCGTATTCTGGTTCACATTATGATCCATTCTTAGGGATGTTTTGTTTTGAATGTTTTCATGCTAAAAGGATAACCCCATTATTATGAATAACGTCTGATATAATACAAACGATGACACTTCGAGACTGGCGCGCAGATTGCAATGTTACCATTAATCATTTTGTTACGTATACTTAGTGTTGTGCTATGGTCGTATCAACATTGGGTTTTCTTCAGGACGTTGCCTGGTTCCTGCGCATATTTCAATGAACTTAACGTTATGTTCATCCATTTACTCGCTTGACTTCTGGGTATAGTTACTTAAGTGGCATACGGCATTGAAAAGATTGTATATACTACTTTATTCGGGGTAGCGATGTCGTTTAGTGCGCCACTGGTGATCAAAGGTATTAATGTTGCACGAACGACGTCTACCTCGTGTGCCACCATAACATTAACTTGCGAGGGGAGGTGCATGAAAAAAGGCGGGTGGTGTTATCGTCGATCTGAATGAGGCTGGTATTTCTTCTTCCGTTCACACCATGTTCGATGGATACCATTGCAACATCAACCAATTTAAATCCCCTATAATTCCCTTCGACAACATCAGCTTGTTGCAGAGGCAAGGTACAAAACGCTTGGCCTCTGTATCGACAATTCATGAATTAGCCCAGTGTGGGTATAGGTGTGATGGCGTGCGGTGCGTTGTTGGGGTGTGTGGGGAATACTAAGTGATGTATTATCACCCACTATGTATCACTGCATTATAACGTCAACAGGGCGTAAACACAGCTTAAACGGATATTTTTGTCCACTGAATGATAGATCGATATATATGATAGGCAAAACGAACACGATCCCTTAATTGGAAGCCTTATAAAAAGGCTGCCAAATGCGTCAACGGCCGTGTAGGGTGTATGTCTGGAACCAGAATTCATTTGATGGTCGTTTCCAGGAGGCCCAATGAAATAATGAATCGTACATGAAAATCTTCATTTGCTCAGTCACGCTGCTTGTCGAAGGGCAGCAAACCCTATAAATGCTAATCAGCAATTCTTTTCATTTCCCGAGGCAACTGTATTGATTGAAATAATACATGCTGCTATTTCTCTTCCGTAATTGTTTACGATACAAAAAGCGTTTACAGTTGTATAATCCAAGGAATTCAATTATCAAAGTGGCAATTTGGTGCAAACACATTGATGAGTGTTTCTTTTTTCGCAGGGATGATAGAACGCAATCAGACCAGATTGAACCACTCTGTTGCAAGCACATAACGCATTATCTAGCAGTAATGCATTGAGGATTATCAAGACTGAAATGATTGAATTGGATGGACTTGGCTTTGAAGTAGGCGCTTTGCTGTGGCTGATAACGATAGTGAATTACACTTCATATATCTATATTACAGACATAAAAAAATGGATCGAAAATATCCCCAATAAAATCTCTTCTAACGGAAAACATATTGATATAGCTAGATCTCTTGTTTGCTTTAAAGTACGATTGTCTTGTAATACATAGCCTTTATTGTGATTATCATTTAACGCATAACGCTATGATGATATTGCTGGACTCATTTTGATAACACCCTACGCTGATATATATTCCTCAGATGAATTTTAGTCATATGTGTATCTACTATGCCGTCATTGTGATTTGAGGCAGGCAGCGTGGGTGACTTGAGGTCCGGTGTAGTCCGTTGATATAAACAGCCAGTCACCACGTGACACAACATGCTTATTCAAAATTATCCTGCTGCTCTTAGCGTGTGGTAATCTACCGTGAAATAATATTGACCAAGATTTGTCATTCGATACTTTTTTTAGTAATTAAAGAGCACGCATTTTATTCATGATATCGAAGCGTTACCCTACAATACTCTTGAGGCCCATGTTGATTCGTAAACTATAAACTGTTAGCTTATCACAATAAAAGATGAGTGTATTGAAGATGCGTCGACTTGCAGAAACCATTAAGGGCATCCATGAAGATACCATGCGTGCCTGAACAAATACGGCCCATGCTTTGCAATGCAGGCACCATTATCTAATAACCGAAATCACCACTCGTTTTTCATTGCTTTTGTAATCGCACTTATCGATAACTGTATGTGGACGTTCTCATTATGGTGCATAATTAATGGTAAAATACGTTACGGGGTGCTTCTATTTAAGATGTTTGCTAGATATACATTATATAACTCAACCAAATTCAAACATGCGAAACAGGCAGAGCATTTATCGGTAGAAAAGGCCAATTATTTACAACATAATCGAAACCTCACTCTCATACATGGGCGGCAATGCCTATATCAACAAACAACAAGTAAGCGGTTCTATGCACATTCCTTCATCTATACATGCAATCAGTTGCCAGGTTATGGGGCTATATACCCTGTTCGTATTCCACGCTGGCACCTCATATATGGTAAAAAGGTTCATGTCGAAATGTCAATGTCGGTGCGCTATGCATCTGTATCTGTTGCACCTGTAGTAGTTGTCATCAAAAGATAAACATTACGGCAAATGCAAGTTTGTATTCAGCCAAGATAATGGATTACACAAAAATGTGCTTCTCCTCATTGCTTTTCCGATTCATATATTGCACTTTTACGAAAATTAAAAACATCAGATAAAGTCATGTTTGAAAGAGAACAAATGATGCAAGCAATGATGTCGTGCAGTAGCATGATAGTATGTCAGGCATATGCGTTTGTCTCACGTGTTTTGTAAGGCAAAGGGCCCATTCATGGTTAAGCAATCGATTTTTCCTGCTTGACATGTATTATATCTTACTCACTATTACAGTTTGCTTCAATACCTTCAATTTGAGCGAACATATCTTAAGCTTTTGGGGCGATGCAAGCGGATAATGTCCCTGACATAGTGATAGATGCTGGTATCCATCATCACATTGTGTGATATTCTACGAATAAGACGACGCAGAGGTGATATGTACACATTGGACATGCTCATTTGTTGAGGCAAAGATTTTGATAACACCTGAGATATATAATTAAGAATCGAAAATAAATTCGATGTTTGCTGCGTTAACTGCATTGCCTATTTAGCTGTCTCAATTAATTGGATGATCTGAACTAAACAAAAGATGAACTTAACCGGGTAAATTTGTGATCACCAACAAGAATAAATTATATAAAGCTGATATGAGAACTAATAAACCGTTTGCTGGAAAAGCATAACTGTACTTTGTTATAGTATGTGTAATGCGGATCACCCATATATACCATAAACCTCACCGCTGCACACCGCTTTCAGTACTCCAAAGTGAGACCTATCGTTGAACCTATAACTTGAATAGAGCATGCGCGTGTTATTTGTCCGGAAAACACTTTGTAATGCATTGTAATAATACAACGGATATATTGCAATAATAATGAAACTCAACAGTGTAATTATTGCCACTACGCCTTTTACTATTCATGCTACAACTGCCGCGTCTACTCTGTGTTACTTCAGTGTTGTTTAAGGGATTACAACGATGATTATGAATATAAGGGTGATGAGGATGATCATGATGGTAATGATGATGACTATTAGACCATTCTAACCATGGGAATGTTCAACATAGCTTCAAAGATAATTTTGATGGCCAGAAAACTGACATTATGCTGAATAAACCGTGGATATATTCAGTAACATATGATGGAATAAAACCCCATGCGTAAATACCATTCAGACACATAAGGGCCCGCATAAATCAAGCCAAACTATTTTTACTGTAGAATTGATGCATCCCAAAACTGTTGACAAATTGATTTTAAAGCTAATAAGTATTAGGTCGATTTCATTGAAATATTATCAGGTCGATTTCATTGAAATATTATCAGGGGCACTAGCTTTGGTTTTATCTGATATGCTACGTCGCATTTAAATCGTTCATACTAAGCAATACGCACCATACAGCTTCCGTTCTCCACCATCAGCGATCAAATAGTTTGGTTGTTCATGTACGGCATATTAGGTTCAGCTGCAGTCGCACGATCTATAGGCACTGACCAGCAATTACATATGTCCCCTTCTAACCGTTAGTGCAAGGATACTCCCCCTGTCGGTTTAATTCGCATATTTCTAAAGTAATCCATCTAACTATGTGATTGCAGTATCAGGTTACGGGGCACATTTTGGCCTAAATCGTCCATACATTTGGTCGGTACGCTTTCATACATACCACGACAGTACTGTGTAAAACAGCTAAACCAACAACGATATACCGCTACGACAGAGCGTCGGATCTTCTATTGACATATTCACTGGTCGTAAAGTATAGTGGATTGCCCTAGACCCTACCAAATAGGCCATCCCTTACTGCTGAGAGCCGCAATATACAATGAATTCGATCGTCAGCGCGACAGAGAGCTCACGATTTAGTTTACAGCTATTTTAAAATGGCTTCCTCTTATTGGCTTATGCGGTGAGCATTCGCCAGGATGTATGGCAGACGTCTTGACAAACAGCGCTCTGCAAATATGTGGCGTCTTCAGTGTTGTCGGGAATGAGCCTCATTAAGATTGAAACAATTGCATGAAATCCAAAGTGGTTTAACATTCGGTTCCATGTGCAAGCCTAAATAGAATTGGTAATTCTAATAAACCAATAAGAGTGGCAAAGGATTTGATGAACATTCTTCAATAAAACTGCTGATGCACGTCTGTATATGTGTTACTTTAACGCCTACGTTCATAACGTCGATACTTTTGACAGCCTAGTAAATGCCAAGACAAGAATGCGGGCGTCACTGTGGTGTAATGTTCAGACATAATACACATTATGCCAGCTAAATATACTAAAAGATTCCCTTTCAATCCACGAAGCGGACATGAGAGCCGTATGACCACCAAAGGTCTTCCAGAAAGAGCACATGTATTGTAAGAGTATAAATAGGTTCAACAATAATGTCATATTGAGCATCTTTTCATTGATGCTTACATCAGGTAAACAACCACATAATCGTAAACCCCTGAACAGCACATTGATCATTGAGGTCACGTATGTATCATGATACATTGAATCATAACTCAAATAAATGTTAAACTGTAAAATACTCATTAGTGACGATTACTATTATCGTTGCAGTGGTGGTGCAAATGTTATTTTTACATGTAGCCTTTGCTGCCTGCTTTTTCACTTTATCCAGAAATGTATGAAGTGTCGATGAATTGCTGGTATTACATCATTATTTCACAACTGATAAACAACTTTGCCATTTGAATTCATGGAATTTCTTGGCACCATGTTTTATATCTATCGGAAGATATTCATATGCAGTATTGTCCGGTACTCAACCGCCTGACAATTGTGCACCTGTTTAAAAATAGACATATTCCGCATCTGACGCCAGCTGACATATTTATTGCTGTTTTATCTCTTATATTTGAAAACATGCCCCACATTACACTTGCACAGAAAGTCTCACAACGCTAGCAGAAATGGCCAATTACGTTTATGCGGTTGGTTAAAAAATCTATTATTTGAGAGTAAAGTCATAGGTAAAAATCATATTTCTAACAATCAGATGTGTTGTCCTGTCTGTATTGAGAGTAATAACACTGGGGTATCAGAATATATCGATGTCATGATAGTGACAATAAAGGCAATATCAACGCATATATTGCATGCAATCACTACTGTGTAGCACATTGCTAAAATCGAATCTCAGTGTACAACATCGTTGGATGTGTTTCGCTGTTGGATGTGAGCTTATGTAGTGTACATAATGTAGTGGATTGAACAATATTAAAATCGAATAAGAAAATACTGATGTAGTGGATGGATCAATGTTAAAATAGAATCAGAAAAACTGTAGTTGATGGAGTGAATTATAATATATATTTAAATCTCTGGGGGAATCATTGCAACCGAATACTCTCTAGTGGTCATGCAGCTCAGTGCAAACCTAGCCCACAAGACACGGTGACAATACCGGCTCTACCTCCTGTTCTATTATGATCGATTTCGGTTGCGTGATTTCAGACCTCATGGCAGCATGCGTCAAATCATCCATGCATGTAGATGATATGATTTATCATACCAGGTACTTGCCCAACACAGTTAAGTCGCATATTACCATATAATTAGTATGTGTGAAAAAGCGATGAGGTCTGTTGGGAATCCTACCATTTAATAGGTTATTTCATCCATCTAAGATGGGCACAAGGATACATATATAAATATTTATATATATATATATATATATATATATATATATATATAGAGATATATATATATATATATATATATATATATATATATATATATATATATATATATATATATATATATATATATATATATATATATATATATATTTATATATATATATATAAATATATATACAAAGGATAAATATATATATATGTATATATATATATATATATATATATATATATGTATATATATATATATAATATATATATATTTCATAAGTTATCGTATAGCATACGCAAATAAAAGCCACTCTGTGAAGTTATGGCGGTGAACGATAGACACCACCCTTAACATTTGAACTGAAAAATAGCCCCACAAGGCTCATTTACTTGTAGTCATGGGCATTCTAAATCCGAGACTGCAGTCGCCATATGAATGTAAAATATGATATTAACTATACACGGCGTAACATTATTTTCATCACAAGTTGAGACCTGGCACGATTCCTACAATTATTTCGAAAGTTTTACCGTATGGACTGTGATGGGCAATTTTGCTCAAACTAGCATCGCAACAGAACAAATCGAAAATAAGTTTTTGATACAGCCTTTATGGCTGAATTGTGTACTTAGCCAATTAATTAGAGAGTAAGTCGCAATGTACATGCATTACGGTTCTTTGACATTATAAGAAACAAAAATAGAATAACAAGCTCATGTCTCAATCCATCGTAGGGGGGATATTCTACGCACAAACCAAATGATCGTCCGGGTTGATCAACACAATGTGCTCATTAAAGCCAGAACATATGTCTGTTTAAACATCGGCGTGATGTATTATGTCGATATTCATTTTTATAAATATGACAAATATACTGAGGAGGGTAAAGAAGTTATACAGCGATAATCATGGACACACCTGTGTGTTTAATCACGTGATATAGCGATGACAACCCGATGAGCAGAACACGTGAAAATGTGCATCGGAGAACCAACTTTGACACCCGATTTTTGGATTCAGTGGCTCATGCTCTCTTAGTTGGCTTGGCTGGCTGTTGCTACATTTCTCCTTGTCACTTGCTACATTATTAATTCTCTGCAAACAACAGGCAAAGCTGTTTGAGCGACAAAGAACAAAACAGGTAATTAGAAAATTGCCAAGGGTGTTGACATCAAAGTGAAATAAGCGCTATTTTCATCTAACTAAACACACCCTGACAAACATGGTGATGGAGATTAAATGAATAATTCAAATCCAATGTCTTTCAAAAGGTGTCGTCAAATATCCTGCATTGCAAATGCAATCCTTAATTACATTGGCGATAAACACTCATAATAATAGAATACAAGAAATTCCATATTTAGATCGCTCGCTACTGTCATTGCATGTGGTCTGCTGGTTCCTTATTTTCCTGCTGCCATGTTGCTGCCTTTCCCCACGAGATCAACACATTTAAAGGTGTATATATACATAAATGGGAGAAGTTAAACCTGATGTTGGTTCGCTTGTTTATCTCAGACATCATGTATCCTGAATTTACGAATGGATTGTAATGAATAACATTTTACCAAAGAATGCCCTGTTATATGCTTGTATATACGCAGCCCGATGTCTATGGAGTCATTCTGTTGAATGTATCATGCAGTGGTCAATAGAGCGGGTTACACGTTTCTTTGTATAGGGACAAAGTGCATGTTCCATCACAGATACGCTGAATATGAAAGAGTGTTTTTTAATTATTTCCATCATTGTATCCCACTATCAACAAATTACCCAAACAAAGTTTACTCGAAATCCTTTATTAAAAACTGAATGCTTTCCTATAACCGACACAGCTTTTTTTAATAACGATATTAATATCGTCCTGTACCACCACTCTCACGATAGAGCAGTTCCCAAACTATGCCTTTGCTAATCATAAGATGCAATTGGCAAACACAAGTTCAGTGGCCAATCATCTACTATGTTTGGGCACACTGATAATTAGTTATGAATGTCACCTGAGTTTGCCGTATTACCATGTTATTAGGATCTGTTTGACATTTTGTGTCTAAAATTTGATTGATGGTGCAATAATTTGCAATAGCACCCATTGGTTCCTTTTTCACTGGGACCTGGCACACATGCATAGATGATGATGCAGTCCGTCTGTAATGTGGCTTTTTATTTGTTTGGCTAATTGTATTCCCGCATTGTAGTATACTTGGCAAATTTAGCAGGTTGGCATCTTGTGAAAGATGTGTAAATGTGATGCCCTTATGTTGTCTGCGCCTCATCGAATTAGCATTAACTAACAAATAAAAGGCAATAACTGCATGGAATAAGGTAAAGGAGGGGCATATATGCTAGCGTGGAAGAGCAATTTTTGTTGATGACAGGTAATCAACTTTCCTGTGACTCCTAATTTTCTAACGCCATTTATGCATACAAATAAGATCAAAGGTAAAACATTGTCATAGTATTATTGTAATTGGCCAGTTATCAAAATACTAAATATTGAGGGATATATTAATCTATTAATGTACGTTACGTTGAAGCAACGGCTTTCCGATCAAAAATGTTGCGTGTGATTATGTTGTACAATTTTGATTAGGACGACGTTAATCAATACGCCGACAGAGAAAGCAGCAGTCATGTGTTATTGCTCGTGCGTGGTTATCAGTCATGTGATTGTAGCATAAACTTGTATGCAGTACAAAAAACTGCGTAGCCAATATTGCAATGTATGGACAATATGAATACAATGCAGATCATTTAACAAAACTACAGCTACAGTAATTGGTATGCCTGATATCGTCTACCAAATAGTAGACCTACCTGATAATCTACCAAATACAGAATTGACAAGATGAAGGTTTCAGTCCTACTCTTGATGGCCATTAGTTTTATAAATATAGGGACAAAAGATGGGGTAATATTCATGCCCAGATAGATAACCTAATATATTTTATCAAATAAAACGAATTAACGCCCTCCTTATTTTTGTATCCACGTAATGATAAATATAAACCCATCCTTAGAACAAATGTAAATCATTACCATGGTTAGAAAAGCTTGGTTATCATCATCAATCATAATGAGCATAATGAACATCTTTGTTAGTATCATTTTCTTCATTATCATTCTATTAGCCCTAGTCACATCATCACAAAATTTTGCAGCATTGGTAACATATACATTAGCATCAACGTCAAATGACAGAAGTAATTGAAGTTGATATTGTGATAATTGCCGAGCGGTCGTTGCAGGAGCAACAATAACAATGATAACAGCAGCGTAACAATTGCAATAATTGTATCACACGTTCTGTGTTTTATGGTGGAAAATAACTAAGTAGTCTGCACGAAAACGTCAAGAGCCTTCCATGTACATCATGTTCGAGTGTCCACAGACTCTAGCTTTACGAATGGGGATTATGTTGGTTCATTCCATAAATTATCAGACTACGAGCGCTATGTGTATGCCGTTTAAATCATTATAGACATAATTTTTCTTATAAGTAATGCTGATTACAGGTAAACTAATCGAACTGGATTAATACAACTGCCCGATTAGATCGTTAAATACTGCATTGCATGACGAACAGGAGACAATTAGATAATGATAGTGTGTCGCGTGTGACCCCAACTCATCCACGTTTCTTATTTAAGGTTACAGTAAATGCAAGGGCATCCATATATAAATAAAAGTTTAACTCTGCAATATATGCCCATGTAACGGCATGTACCGGATACCATTGTACGCTGTTGTAGTCAAAGTGAGGGAAATTATTCGCTTCAAATGGACATTAAAGCAGGGCAGTGCAAAAGTGGTGGAAGTTTAATTCTGCAATATCACAACATTCTGGTGCTTAACGTGTATATTTAAGCTGGTTGGCGCCTATCAGCGTCATAAGTGCTCGAAGAACTATCACAAGACGTCAAGCAAGAAATACCAATCAAACATTATTCATATATCCATATCGACTGACATTGTACGCGATGAATGCTATATTTTTGCCAAAAAGGGTATGGCATTAAATAACGTTTCTAGATATAAAGACCATAGTTGTATTCCAAAAGCACGAGTCAAATTAACCATCTGTTTTGCGGTATAACAAGAATAATTACGGATGTTTTTGAATTATTGTGATTATTTGTGAAGTATTCAGCCCGTAAAAGCCTTTAAAATATACATGTGCATCCCATCCAGCCTCATATAATACGTCTATTAAAATGCCAGGCTTATTTGATTCGATCAATTCAGCCATGATTATTATCAATGCCCATTAGAAACGTGCTGCGTGCTTCCATTAGCCTTGCAAAATATTCCCTCTGGCTCTCCAGCATTTAGGCAAAATCTATGCACATTTATGTTTTTGCGCCCAATTACTTCGATGAAAATTGCATCGCTGTTGTTTATTCATCTATCAACACATGGCTATCGCTGCAGCCATTAGGTGTGATGGGAGGAATTTCCGAGTAACCATCAACACATTATTTCATTACGCTCTCGTAATATAAAATCACACATCGTTACCATGGCCGCATTATCTAGCTCTGCTATGGCGTTGTTCTTTGCTTCCACGCAGGTATCGTTAACTATCATACAGAGTGATCAATTCTTTAATAAAGAACTCAATCAATGTCCCTAACGATGCATTTATACATAGTATGCACCGATATATAGTTAGTGATTACAGCACTCCATCTACCTAACCCTCGCCATATCACCCACCCAGCCCCCCCCCCCCCCCCCACACACACACACACATACTAGCCATATTCGCTCGTCAAAATACTAACCTGTCGTATTGAACATCTATGTAGTGGAAGAAAACACTAGGGATTTATATGGTTTGAGAATGCAATCGTATCCACCCTGCGTCGTGTGAGAGGAGGACATTCGCATTCCCCCGCCTTACACACACACACACACACACACACACACACACACCACACACAAGTAAGATTTTGGTTGCAAACCATGTCGAATTGGTTTACATTGTTATGCTGGCACGGCCGTTCGTGTGTGAAATTGATCCATCATTGCGCTCCAAAGAACATTGCTACCCTCAATCAACAGAGCCACAATGCATTGAAATGCCGTGTAATGGTTGATGACCCTTCAGCAACTGTAACAGGTGCAACAGGTAAGGTGAACACAGAAGGGTGTCGTTAATAATAGTATGACAGCATAACAAATTTCGCAAAGTATAAATGAAGACACTTAATCATTATTTCGGATATTTTGGAATATGTACAGGTACTAGGCACTACACAGAAAACCATAGTGCTGAAGCAAAGGCTAATCACTTCGTGAACACCAGCCAACAGTTTTGTGATTTAACAGAAGCCGGTAGATTACCCAGACGTGTGCAATCACAGGGCCTAAGTAAAACATTTACGTATAGTATGAAAACGACTACATCTGTTAAGTTAGACTTGGGCTAAAGTTGTACCTAGGTACAAACAGTGCCGCTTTATTGCAATCCACAATTACTAAGCATACACTAGCACAAGTATGTTTACGCAAACATACCTGTCAATGTCCCATATATTGAACTGGCAGCATGCAACTACGCATCCCTTTCATGATTTCATTAGGTCGATGTGGCGCCTTGATTGCTGCCAGTGCACCTGTGCTACAATACGGTATTTAATAAGTTATGAGCAAGTTTATCTTGTGAACATATTTGTATTGTATTTGTTTAACTGGAAGCCATCCATTGACCGATGAATTGCTGCGGTACATCAGTATCGCTATATGTTCTAGTTAACCGATGTGTGCTGTACCTGTGCCAGTTGAATGTCCATCAAAGCACCACGGGGTATATTGCAACACTGATACATGATCTTTGAAATTTAAAAAAAACCACGTCAGATCATTTGCATGCTATGCTGGTTCATGCATGTTGCATGACGGATTATTAAATGAGAATTATTAAATATCCTGTTACCTTATTAATTCGTAACAACTGCGACAACACACTTTTACTTATTGTTTTAGAGTTAAGTGCCGTGCTGCACGTATAAAACTCGCACATTTTGGATGAGGAATTTATCCAAACCCTACGATATTCCCCAGGCGCACCCCTACACTACATAAAGCAGACACGCAACCGTCACACCCCCTGATTCCCCTAATGCTTTCTCTTTGATAAGAGCGGTGATTTTACCATGGAATACTGTAAAAGGGCAAGCTACAAAAACCGGAGCAGTATGTGACAGATTCCTCAAAGCTGTGGATAAACTATTTCCGAAGATAGGCCTTGTGAAACACGGTTTTCCTTGTAACTAGTCCACAAAACCACTCCTACTGACACATATTACTGCATCGCGAGGACCATAGGTCACTGTTTTCGCGGGACACCAGAGGCTTATTACATCCGATATAAAAACAAGAGAATGTTGCTTGATATGTGGTTTCAATCGGGTCTGGGTCGCCATTCAAAGAAAATATGCATCCTATTGCAGTCTACATGGTCAACTCACGATGCCATAAAGCGGCCGGGAATCTGCAGCACACTCTGAAGGAATGACAGACCGGTAGTAGAAGTCGGCGACAATTGATACCAACGATATGAGTTTCATTAATGTCGGACTATACTGGTGTATATTGCCGAGTTGTTTGCCATATTGAATGCCGATGTTCATGGCATGTGATTTACGGGTCATTTTCAGTGAAGAATGTCCAACAATTGTCTGCAAAACGAGCTTGTGAGAAAAATTTCTGTTCGACAACGCCTTTGTTTGTGGCGGTTGGAATGGTTTATTTGCAATCTACCCGAATGCCATGTAGGATATTTCCATTTTTGAACCCTGACTACGTTTAAGAGGGGTATGTGAGGCAATGGACATAAAGCCTATTTCGATCCAAGCTTAAAGCTTCAATACGAATGGTGAGACGAATTAGGAAGAGAAACAGTGTTTACTGGTGGCGGGAGTGGGTAATGTGTAAGTGTGTTGTGGGGAGGGGGAGGGGTGTCACTAATGATTATGTTGATTCAATGAACCAATCAACCACGTTACACATTGTGAGGGAGTTGCTTAATGGTATTGTGTTGATTCTTTGCAATCCGCGCTACTTGTTTGTGCCACGAGGGCAATTGCACTTAGAGAGGAACCTGATGTAGCAAATAAGGGAAGCACACGTCATGTCCTTCAGACGACTGACAATGACACCAGGCTTTTCGCAAGAAATTTGCTGTGACCACTTGGCAGACTGGTTTGCAGTTGCTGTTGATCTATTAAGTGGTTGTTTCTGAAACTCCTTTTTGCACTTTGTGGCATTTTGCATTGTTGATAGAGAAATCATAACCATTTCAGGAAGTAAGTGGCAAAAAAGCACATTCTATTCTTCTGACTAGTTTAAAAGTAACATATTTGTAATCTGCAAATATTAATGCAAAGTTACGTTGTATATCAATGTGGACATTCCGCTTCACTTAATATAGTTACCCCGAGACCTCCGTTATTTTTAAAAACTTACAGTCGTTTTGCAAATAAGTGATTAAACAAATGACATCAAGATGCATGAATTTACCAGTAAATTATATATTGTAATATAATATACATAATCGTTATATCTTATAATATAAAGCGTCCTTGTTGAAATAAATACCATATTTGATCTGACAGAGTTCAACCCTGGAATTGCGGGCTGTGCTTAATAATATAACTTGTTATGCTACTCACTTGTTAACACAACGGAGCACGCCCCAATAATTTCAAGGATATCACAACCTAATTGACGAATGAACTCCATCAATACACATCCCTAAAATGGCATTATCAGCATGTGTAATATAGACGGCTTCTAGCTTTCTTGGTATCATGGATCATCGAAAGGCCCTTGAATCAATGGGATTCAAGCATTTACATTGTAGTAAACAGACAGCGATGATATGGCTGATGAAGGTTATATGCAATTAAAGTTATCCATGACAACAAATGTAGCGAAAGTAAAATGCTGTTGCTAGCTGGTAACGTATTTGCGAATATGACATTGTGATAATTATTGGTTAATGACAGATTGGATTATTGATTGAGTCTTGCTGACCACTAGTCCCTCTCGTCTATACGGATGATAGAAATAGCACGTGTACGACATGGTTTGCCTCACTGAAGCAGCAATACATTAGTCACCTGTTTATTTGTAGCGACATGTGTACTTTGTAATGCACCTGTCTGCCACACCAGGTATTGCCACCACATGATGGAACACATCGCAGTACGGGGCGGTTCATTAGGCAGACCAAAGAAGCGTGAATCATTGTTCTTTCTATCCTTTGTCATCCGGTATCATTATGTACGAACCCTTATTAGGGATATGCTATACATTTAGAATAAACCTTTTAATGGTATCCTGTAACCGTTAAATTATTCATAGATGCTCTGTTGAGTGCTGCCAAGATCACCTTTATGTCTTTATGTTCTCCATGTACATTGCAAACCGACATAAAAGAGGCTTGTGAAACAATGGTAGCCATTTTATATTCACGGAACAATTAAGCTACTACTTCTACGGCCGTTCCGTGTCAAAATTTTATATGCATAATTTGTTGAGCAATAAGGTAGTGCTGCGTGTGTTCATCGCACAATAACTGCGGAGAACATCACATGTTTGGGGCCTTTATATCAGTGCATTGCTTCTCAAAATTTGACATCATGGCTACAACACGCAGCATAATGCTTCCAAATTTGTCTTCTCCACATATCATCCATCATATCCACCCCCCCCCCCCCACTTTTGCAGACTTCATATTGCACACTCGTGTTGATGTGCTGTAAAATATTAGCATGAATTATCTGACAAAACAAGCAGAACAGAACCTTTGAATTGACTCTCAAATTAGAATATTTTTTTCAGCACAAGTTTATATTATATGCAAGGTTGGATAATGTAGGGGTACACATTTCTGACACCGGCACCAAATGGCGGTCGATAGTACTAAAAGTTGCAATATCCCTCACTCTTAATATTTACACATATGACCACGTGTCATGGTCATATGATGACTGGCAATGGTCTCAACATGAAGTTACAACAATCTACACAGTTATATAACCAAGATACCTTTTGGGTGATAACGGATATAAACGTTTAAGTCTCCGCCTCTTATTTCTGGTAAAAGCATAACAGAGCCAATATTTGTACCGCAGTAAAGCCATGTATAATATATAGTAAGTCCATTAGAATCTTGGCAATAACATGAGTGGCATTGGTCATTAAATCCACACAAAGCACGCCAAAGGATATTATGCCTGATTATTTGTAGCTGATTTTATTGCAGCTCCAGCATTTATTCATCGACATTATTGATTATTTCTTCATAATGTCCTTAAAAGCTCAAATTGAGTTTTAGCATCTGATATCACTTTCTACATTTTGTGGACTGTTTTGAAATAAAGTGGAATGTCAACGCAACTTTTATCTCAGCTTTCACACAAATCCACTAAGAGCTCATGAGGGAATCAAAACGATAACATTTTATAACCAATCGCGTGATACAAATCGTCATTATCATCATACTGCATTACGTGGTGTAGAAAATAGTGATAACGCTGCCTGTTGCGCCATTGGTAAGTCATTTCGTGCCAATAAATAAAGAATAGGATTCATAGTTCAGGGCGCATATGCTCTCGTGGAAGATTTTGTTGCTCATCTTACGACCAAATGAAAACTATGATTAAATGTATTAATCATAATTCGAAATTGAATTGGCAGAAACTCATGAAATAGTCCACAACTAAATTTTTGATATACATAATTTGAAATATATATGCTGCACAACGTTTATATCCTAATTGGTCTTATCATCATCTAATCCGTAATAAAGGAAGGGCGAAATGATAGTACGTGTTTATATGATACACTTCTTGTGGGTATATGATACACTTCTTGTAGAAACGTAATCAGAAAACATCGTTCGCAATTGCATCCCTACTGAGGCTGGTTCTGTATGATAGAGATATTATTTTCTGATGAATGATTCCTCAGCTTTGTAGGGAAATTATGCCACAAGTCAAAAACAAGGAAATCACTCAAAAATAGTAGACACATAGCTAAGCATGGTGAGGTATTTTGATTTCTGGATGATTTATGCAACGTAGCAAAAACACAGCTGACTATCATATGGTGATAATAACAGATTTGGTGGTGATGTATTCTGGTTTGATTAATATGAGATGAAGAGCGGTGCTATATAGCTCATACATTGATTGCTCGCCATGTACTAAAATAATAAGCTTGGTTTATTTGCCAAATTGATGAACATAAAACATTTATAGATTAAAACCCAAAGTGTGTTAAGCACTTGAAAATATTCACTTCGTTCGCGAATGCATTATTCAGACTTAATCACATATGTATTATCACCTCAAGCACACGTGGTCTTCTTTGCAGATCTATCGAGGTTAAAATACATATGCGTTATAAAGCATATCGTAATGCAGTACGTTAAATGGACTTTATAAGGTAGTACAGCCCTGCATTGAACCGTGCTACAGTACAGTGATTACGCTTTATTATACGCGGATATTCAAAGTGGCGTTATCTTTACGCATTCGCGCTAATAAAACATTTTAAGCATTTTTCTGAGTGCTATACTTTCAGCAAATACAGCAGAAATACAACTACAATGTGGTAAATAAATACCAGATGGAACCCTTTACATCGAATTATACAATTCATGTAGACGCACATGCATAATAACGAGCGGAGAGATAAACGCAAAGGAAAGTACATTTACGGACTTAAATGCCTAACAGCTGATAACTGTATGGCATGGCGCACTGAGATATGCAGTTTGTCATACTTTACTCCAAAAGTGTTTTGTGCAGTAACAGCGCAGATGAATTGCTCAATCGAAAGTTCACACATGTACCTACCTATTGCAATGGGCCCTATGATAGTTACTAATATGTACATAATGTACACATAATGTGACACTTAATTCCAATGAATATGTTTGATCAGGATTGTGCCACTTGATGACAATCCTGCTGCAAGATAAAAGTGGCATTTCGATATTGACACACGAACGGCATAGCGGAGATTCGGTACAAGCTTAACATTATGGTCCATGCGTATTAATCATGCAAATATAACAATAATTCGGGGGAAGCATAGTGCCTCCAAGAAACAACGATCAATTCATTACACTCCAGAGGAGCTTCGTCGAACTTCTATTAACAGATTTTGGGAATCGTCGTCATTCGGACACCAAATAAGGAATATAACACCATCTGAAACTGCCCTAACTTCACCCAGTTGGGAATCCATGGATAAGAGTAAGTTGAAAACGTTGATTGCCACGGTGCAAACAGCTGCCAATATATATCTTCGGTCGATATGTACATTTTGGGTTATTATTAACTCATTTACAGCATAACTGTAATGAAAAAAGTATGCTCGTCATGTAGTTAATGATGGCCACATTTAACCCTTCCCAGTCAATAATGGCACAATCTTCCACATATTACCGTCCCGCAATGGGCCGGGTAAGGATGCATAAGTGCTAGAGATGTAATAACAGCGATGACACCAATTGCTTCTGTTCATCCTCGTCGCGCATCAGGTATTCGAGTTGAGTAAACGTGTTACAACAGATTATTTCCGATTCACGTCCAGAAGTGAAAGCGGGTCATCTATTGCAGGAATAAAGCACCCTCTAGGGCTATGATATGAAATAATTGTGTGTAATGGCAATCTCAGCCGTGTTCATTGTGCTACTCAGTCAACCAAAGTCTATTATTTTTTGACATAATGCTTCAGGGTATTCATTTCCTCGTTCATTAAATTAATGTACTGTTCCTGATTATATTCTTAATTTATTACACCATACTAGTACAATGCCGATGAAGGTGACTTTACATGGTATTTGTGTGACCTAAGCAGAGCTTATAACTTGCTGGGATTTCACTATTTTCAGAGCGACATTGTTGTGTAAATCACCCGAGTAGTCATAATTGCATTTGTAATGTATTGCTTTCGTCATTCTGAAGTAGGTTAAACAATGACTCATCAAAACTGACTTCGAACGTTATCAACATTAAAATAACAGAAATGACTGAAAGGATACATAATATTTTTTTCTATGAAAATAGCGTTTGCCGACGAGCATTTCTACAGCAAAACAACAGCTGAACGTGATTGCCGTAAGTTGTTCACAAGCGTCTGACTACCATCTGCAGACATGAATGCATTCCAACTGTATCCCGAGCACAACATCTCAGTGGTTAAAGTATCTCACTTAAACAAATGGGATATAGCAGCCAAATGTGATCTAAGCATGTTTAATGCAAACAGCTTCAATATATAGGCTCCATAATACCACCTGCATCTTCCTTCTTATAACACATCACAGCACAGAATAAACATTGAAGTAAATGTAACTAACTGTAAAAAAACATCTTCACTTGTCTTGTCTGTTTGCTTATATTGCATAGGCTCTATAAGATTTCCGCCAGGTGCCTTTGTAAAGAAGACACATTTTCCAACATACAAACCGATCCCTGATGAAGCTATCATGCACGATTTACGATTTTGGAAATGTTATTATGAAGATCAACGATTTACATATCGTCTTGCAGACTTGGAAAGGATGTGCTTTAAGAAGAGGGCAAACGACAAACGCTTATCTGGCCAGCTTTATTTATATTTCGCCACAAAGAAACCGTTAAGGGCGTCCATACAATATTATTGGGTAATCGGTAATAGATGAGATTCTCCTTAACTGATAAGGACATAATTGGTGCCAAGTTTGCTGGCATATACTTTAAGTTCTCAAACACTGCACATATGAGTTCATTATGGCTGCATAATTGCATGTGTGGGGTTTCAATAATATCCAATTGTTCTTAAGCCAACTAAGATGACAACATTTGCTTTCGTGCCGACAGTATGACAAATATAGGCTCCATAATAGTTTTTTCGCTTCGTTTGTTGATCATTCTGACCCGAGTGTTTGTCCATAAAACTATGACTCTGAGAAATCGCTTTGAGTTACTTATGATGAATTATTTATTAATCACTGTTGAAAAAGGGCTGCGGTTTGCGGGACAATAATTGTGAGAATGCAAATGCATCGCACTTTTTATGGATTATCTCTATAAGTTGAGTGGTGGTCTGAAGGGTAGAACTATATTACCTTAACATTAAGCGGGTCATATCGTCTATCTGGAGAGTCACGCCATTATCGCTAATGTTATGGTCTTGCCCCTTTGGCCTTTCCGAGATAGCAGCAGAAAGTCGTTAATGCCTAATGTATTCATCTTAAGCCACACATAACGGAATATACAATAGAGCCATGCAAAACAAAGCCGTATGGATGATCGACGACGCAGCAGCCACGTGAAACTACTATTTTTAGATGTACGATTTATAGAATTTCGGTAAGCATCGTTGATATGACATGTCTCGTTACAGTCAAATGTACGCAGTTTGGTACACATCCTTTCAAGAAGGCCATAGTGAGGAGCTTAGATTAAAGGTCATGTTAGGTTCAATTAGGAGAAATAGAGTACGTCTTGTGGTTTGTACCTGCCAGACCCACAGGTGACATATACTCCTACATCATAAGCTCCTACCCTACAAAAACAAATCTAATAACTTCAAGCAGCCCTTACCGTCCGAGAAAACAAGATCTGAATGTCCGGACACGCATATGAGACGCTCTATAAGAATCAAGAACAAACCAGGATACCTTCAAGACTTCATAGTAAATGTGTTGCTAAAGAATCTTCATATAAACTACCAATAGACTGGCTATGCTTAAAAATAATGCTTTTAGAAATCCATTCCACATATTTGGTGTAAGCAAATATAGTCTGTCATGGATTCCAGGAAACCCGCCAGATCCTTATTTTTGTACTCTTGCTGCAAAGGATAAAAGCAAACCTCTTCGTCATATCAATAGCCAAAGTACAGCACAAAGCCATAAGAAGTTGTCAATATATTTATTTCTCGCCATGCTTCATGTGGAGGAACAGTATTTCAACAAAGCGTTCTGACATCAGAACCGCAATAAAACGGCTGATAACTATCTACATATGTGAAAGGTCATCTGTAACTTACACATGGCATTTGAATGCTTGAACAATGCTCACTAATAGCTTTGACATTTCCACCTTTCTACCCGTTTATGGTAGCAAATGTCTTATGAGTGTCCTTTAATGAAGTGTGACTTCTTATAACCCTGATAGTCGTACATACGCGTTCATACCATGTGCAACAAATGCTTAATCAGTTAATGACTGCCTGACTACTTATTTCAATAAAACGTTTGAAATTTGTTATATGCACCAAAATCCACCTTCGCATGTCATTACCTAGAAATGGATAACCATTAGCTCGTCCATTCGCTGAGTGCAAGTGTACAATGGTTCTGTCACTTGTCATCTTAAAGGCGGATTTAAGGGGAATGTCTTATCGTGACAAAATGTAATGAAAGCAGATGATATATTTAACACACCATTGCATACCGTGGGAATTTTTGATATTTACTTCACCAAATGGTAGCTCGGTACTCCATTCCCGGATATGACGCATCGTTGAAGGGCTATATTCAATCCCGTCCAAGCAATCAAATTGCTCTCAGTCATATATTGGTACTAATACTTTGGACAGTAAACGCTACTGTTTGTTTTCCTGTGTTACTCATAATTTGTATTATACTTGATAAACACGTGCAGCAAAACATTCATATCGAAAACTACTACAACACTGGAAGACGCGTTGCATAGGAACAAAGTGCTACAAATAACAAATGCAAATGGAAATCTAAAGCGGTCGTAGATATCACGTTTTTTTAATATTCAACTGCAGATTGTGCCATATCCACAGATAGGCATCATATAACACACTTGTGTTGGTGTGCCGTAAAACCCTGTAATTACCTTGTCATATCTACCGTCCCGTCAAGTTGTTCGTCAAGCTATGATGTTTGAATAACAGTAGAATGTTTTTTTCTCGTCTCGTGTGCAACTGATCAAACTATTACAATAATTGCGAACCCATTACGTTTACGCAAATCACCTGTTCTTAATTAAGTCGATATGATTCAACAGAGCAGAATGGTTTTACTAGCTAGGATATGGAATGGACACCTATTTGTTTCCATGCCAATATTCGCCATTCTTTCATACAGGTATGCATAAATACAGTCGCCTCTTATATATGTACTAAGGTATCATATAAAAGCTTCATAGCCATCGATGAAGCAAAAGCTAACGATTGAACGCACATTTTTCTGCTATCGTGGACACAAAGACATGGCTTAAGCTCGTTATAATTATCGTTTTGTTCCTCCAACATAACGTAATCCTCAGCGGTTTACATTTTTCTAAAATTATGAGCTGATATGGAAACGACAGGAAAACGCGAGCAGACCAGGTGCAGCTTACAAACAATTCGATAATGGATTGCCGCTTAGGAGGCCTGTTTGGTCATTAAAATCAAAAGCCTTTTAAGACTAATCATCTATTGCAGAAATATTTCGTAAATATATGCCAAATAAACCCAAAACAAATATGTTTGCAAATATGCAAGGCCTCCGGATTCATTCAACGTAAATGAATGCTGAAGTTTACCCCTATAACAGCTTTATATATTCGCCAGCAACCCTAGCTCAATGTCGTCCTATAAATGCGGTCTGCATGCTTACTTTTATGATAAACTAAATGTGCGTGAACACATATATCAAGTTTTGATGTATTTGTTACATACTGCTTTGTATTCTATACTATGTCCGTTGGTGATATCACTTCGCCGCACGAGTCTTTGTTCTTCCATCAAGGACGTTCGGATTGTGATACAGGAAATGGTAAAATTACGTTATATAATGTCCAAGCTCCACTGAGCATAGCACGGGCAGCTTCATTTGCTTAAGGGTGCCACGTGAAAAAAACGTCTCGATTTATTGGTCATAGAACATTTTAAAATCATTGAATAATTGGCCGGCGTAAAGCAAACACCTATTATATGGACAGTTTTCTGCTAGGCTCCCAAAATGTTCTGCTGCACACAAAATACAAATAATTATCATCAGCGATTACTCATAATTGTGGCTAAAAAGAAACTGCAGACAAGCTATTCATTGTAACTTATCCACAAAGCCGCTCCCACTGACACTGGAAACATTTAACTGCAACTAGTATCATCCGTATCGTCAACCAAATGTGGGTCATTATATCCTATAGAAAAACAATAGAATGCTGCTTGCTTAATAAATGCCTTCAATCGGGTTTGGGTCTCCACGAATAAGAATATATGCACCCTATTGCTACCTACAACATCGACCTACGGCAGGAAAGAATTTGCTCGCAGTAACAGTCGGCGATGATTAACGTAAGAAATTTTAGTTACATTAATGTCGGACAATATTGGCGCATGCCTCAGCTATTTCTGAAAAAATGAATGCCACAATGCTTCTAAGGAGGAAAAGAGATCAATGTTGAGGTAATCCATTTGACCCTTAGATAGTAAAGTGTAAACCACTCTCTTTGCATTTTTTTATTGTTATTTTACAACCTTTTTATCTCCCCAAAACATCGTAATTCTGCAATCGGCAAATTTTAGGCAATACTTTGCTTCTGTTGAATGTTGTGTTGTGTTTTTGTGAATGTTCGTTTACTGTTAAACAAACAAAACCAAATTATCGAAAGCAAACAAACCAGATGCATTGGGTTTAGAAGCATCGCGTGTTTAGTCTTATTACGAAAAATCCTTTGTTCATGACTCACAATCAAAAAGCCAGGTGGGCTTCGCTATTTATCAATGAAGATCCCCGATAGAAACAGTCGAGAAAAATATTTTAAGCTGATTTTTATATTGATCGTCATGGTAGAAAAGAAACCTTCCAGAGGGCTTGAAAGTAATTGCAGCCATGGGGCTCGAGCAACACTTCTGCCAAGATTGCACATAAAAGCAGGCCAGTGACGTCCATGGATGTCATAACCGCTCATCTATTGCTGTCTTCAGTCAACGTTA
>CM067347.1:31226803-31421803 GCA_034190875.2 Urechis unicinctus
AACAATGCACGTAAATTAGAAGGTGTTCAATCTTTCTCATTGTGTCACCAGTATCTGACAGATGTGAAGGATGACTGATTTGTCGCTGCTCCAGTAAGGCAAACCGAGAAGTATGCTTTACGTTGCCTGGGTAATGGGCCCTGTAATTGAGAATGCAATAATATATCTCAGTGAGTTTATTTGGTTCCTGGACATTAGCGATTGCCAACTGACGTCACAGATACCAGGTGCTGCTCGGCCTCGTTTGCGTGATTCGTCCCCAGCAATAACTGATTGGCAACCCCTACTGCCAAATCACCTAGGTTTGGGGAAGAGATAAGTCTCATTAACGGTCATTTATCTACTTAATCCTATTATTGTTGCTTGTTTTATACTAATTGAAGCAATGCATTAAGCGATCACACCTAGTGCAAGTATGGTGATAGGAATATGGCTTTAATAAATCGTTCTGTAGCGTGATTTTGAATGACAAACTGTGTTTGCAAGTGCAATCAATGTCATATTCATCCCTACAACTTACATGAAATATATATATTTATTTCAGTTGTTCTAAAGAAGCATCTTATTCCACCGGCGGCAACACAACGCCCCCTCGTAATTGTTTGTGGCTGATTTTGGCACAGACACCAATATCAACAATCTAGCACGCGGTCTCTGTTTTACAAAGCGCATAAACCACTATAGCATGGCATTCCAGAGTGGAGATACAAATACGATGTTTGTGAGTTCATATATTTACGTTATGCATAAGTACTTCTTGTATTGTGAAGGACTCGCAGCAACCTGGTAAGGAATAACGAATCTTGTTGTCATTTGTACAGTCCATTATGCGCAAAAGTATCATAAATAAGGCTTCAGGCACACAGCATTGAGTAAGTAGCCCATATTGATAAATATTAAAAAGGCACAATGATATATAGCGGATAAAAAATACGTTTCCTTAAATGGTTTTCATATTTCTCTTATCTGTCAACCTCGTAAGATTTTGTTACAAAAACGCATTCGATACGTTTGCTTATTGTTTACTTTTATAAACAAATATGGCATATATAACAGATGACATAATCTTATACTCCAATCAAGTATTTCAGTACAATGGTTTTATGCCCACAAAATCCTGAACGCGTAACGTTGTTTCAACATTTACTCTACAATATTGCCTTGCACGCAATCTGGCAGAGTGACAACATTGTGGCGCATTTGGCTGAACGACTTAATTGATTTCTCGCTCCGACTGACAAAACACACATCTTTAGCATGAACATTTGTTTGACCTTTCTGTAGTGGGGAGGGGCGTTATGGTAACATGAATCATATCGTATCATTCTATGACTTTATCACACTAATGGCAACCAGGTGTCCGACATAATAGATATGATGCCGATTTCCCGGTCGTTTTATTTGAGTAACCCTTAAACAATATTTGCATCATGAATGATTCTTGGTAGATAAGGTTTCAGAGGATACTGGAATGCTGCATGTCTGGACGAACAAATCGTTAATTGACCCATATGTCAAAAGCATGCTGCGGCTAGCTGACAGAAATCTTGGCTAAGCATCAGCTTTATCAAAACAACGTTATCCTTATCTTAAATGATCAAATAAATTGATCTTTGATATGTTGTGCGTACAAGGGAGTTTAAGCAAAATTGGTCCACTGGTTCATGGGAAACTATCGTCATATGCTATATTCAAAACTGCATATTATAATCAAAATAAATGTCACGAACGCTTTCCAGCGTCGGCGTAGGTTTACACCTGTATGCAGCACACCCTGATACCTGGATCATGATTGGAGTTATTCATCACCTGCTGATTTAACTCCTGCTTTCAGTTCTGCGTATGTTGCTGTTTTTGAGAAGTTTCAGCACGCGCTACGCTCTGCAATTATTGTAAAACACAGTCACGTTGCATCTAATCTCAACACTGACTAATACGTATCATTCTCAGCAACCGGAGCAAGTGATATTCTTATATCGACCTCCAATGTCGCATCGCTATGCTCCTTGGTCAAATCACATACTGTCGGTGGTTCTACGGTTTTTCTACCGATTTCTCTAGATGTGGACCATTAAGATAACAGAAGAGATTTAGAGCCACCTGCAGCTTTTCAACTTGCTACTGAGAGTACATTTATGTATGAATCAATATTCTCACAGAACGATTGATTTTTCAAAATATTGTGTTTGCTTGCTACTTAATTATTGAACTCTTTATAATTGAACTCTTTCCTTTTTTGCGTGTATATCAGCGGTTTCACTCCACGAATGTATTACTGGTATATGTTACTTTGGTTATCATGTTGTTCAGTATCGGCATTATCACCGATAACATGCACGTGAATCTATATCATTGATGTATATATACACGATGCTAATGGCTATGATTGTAATTATAATGATTCCTACTATAATTATTGAAAAAATGGTAATGCAAAAAAACAACAATAATGATGATGGTAATCATAATCACTATGGTGCTAGCATGATTAATATGATGACGATTATAACAGTTATTATGATAATGATAGCATGCACAGGATAGTGTTACCAAACGTAAGTTCGGTAAATGAGCAAAAACATGTCAAGTATTCTGATGATGAATCACCGCTACGTGATTTTATTGCTCCCCTATCCTTTGATCTGACAGCAAGCGCCATCCCTTAGACGACAACAGCAGTCCTGCTTTGCTGAGAGTTGCCGCAATGAAAGGTTCCGTGTTTGATCACCACTATGTGGTATCGGTTATTAGTATTCATGAAAGGTCTGGTTTGCTGATGTTGGTGGTATTTGTAACATGACAAGGATATTGTAAACAGCATAACTGTGGATTAATTGCGAGTTCGTATTTTACACTTTACTGGCTAATCATATATAAATAACTGATGACCTCGCGGCAAACTTGGCAATAAGTCACACTGGCGTCATACATAATACATAGTTGCCGCGAATCTTCTGCCCTGCTCTATGGGATAGCGAGGGCCTTTTTACAGCCGGCAGTGTTAAAAGGAAATGTTGCGACTGTAATCCATTGATCATATCATTGGAACACATTTTGCAATTAGAAAATTGTTGCATTCTGTGATTCGTTGAAGCACTATACCACACGGTAGTGATTTATTTTCAGGATCAAATTGTAATGTACCAATAACATCATGCAATAGGTATATTTTGAATTCTACAGCGGGTCTCTAGCATTTAATGCAGACTATTGAGCCCCATTCCTTTGCACAGAGCATTTCTCAATCAACAGATGTAGAAAACAGTTGTTGTCCCCGTTAAACTTTTCTGCTTTTAATAGCATTTAAATGTTCGATTCATGCGCAACACATGCATTGAGTTTGCATGATGTACAACCAATTTCTGGTGCGGTAGCCTCCAATAATGAGGCCAAATAAAACATTTCCTGGCAGTAATGGTGCGCCAGCAATCTTCCTTGTCACCTGCATAATGACTCCCAACAAATAACAGATACCATTATCATTTATCAGCTATCAGTACAAAGCCCGTCCATATCCGTATCTGTAGGGCGTTTCAGGTATGCAAGTAGACGATGCAACAGCTGTCTTTTTTCTACGCCGTGCAATCGACCTATTACGCTTGGTGGACAGTGTGCGTGTAGTTTGTAACGTTACAACCAAACGTTACTACATCAAGTAATAGCAATATCGTACTTCCACCTGTCAATCACAATGCACATCTTGTCATCTGGTGCGTCACCATAATCATAATCATCATTATAGTAAGGATAATCACTATGTTCGATATCACCATCGATATCATGATTACCAATATCATTATCCTTACATCAGTTGAATATTCCCTGCTATACATTGCGGTGTAACTATCTGTTGTCAGTTATATGTGTGTTTCGAACAGCGCGCCATGCAATCGGTCATGTTTAATATGGTAACTTGAAACAAAGTCAGTATTTATACCAAGGGAAGACAATGCACGCTTGAATTCAATGCAGAAGCCAATAGTACAACCAAACGTTCATATTATACAATGCCATTCTATGGCAAAACTCATTGACGATCACTTATTAAAGCATAAGTGGACGGTATCCACAATGTTTATCACGCAGTTCCAGACAGATTTGTTTAATGTATGCCCTAAAACGTGGTAATGCTTATGTATTAACTTGACCATTCTTGCGATGACATTATTGCCAACATAGTGATAGTTCTGTGATGATTTTGTGTAGATACGTGGTAAACCCGAGTGTCTCCCATGTTTGACCATATCCCAATGTGATCCTGACAAGCAAGGATTGCACTAGTTGATTGGATTATTAGCTTATATCAATTAGAATGGGCTTGTAAGTATTGTAATTAAGGGGAGCAATCACCGCAGAGCCACTCGAAGTGAGCCCTCTTGTCGTACCTATGAACTCTTTCATTGCACCCCAATTTAATGTACGTGCGTGGTGTGACTGATAATATTGGAGACAGGGTATAAACCGTAACTAGGATGAACAATTTATACGCTAAAACATATTGCAGAGATTACGGGGACACAGCCTATGTATTATGGCTTCCAAACATTCGCTAAAAGCACATTATAATTTCGCTCCTGACCCAAATCTAGATTTGGCTGGCTTGACAATGTTTCTTTAGGCCTATTCAGTATTAAACGCCAATGAAATATCGCTTGAAACGGCTTGTTTAAAAGTCTCGCTTGCAATTAATGCGATAAATGTATAAATTTTGCATTAGTTCTACGCATATCTTTTGCGTGGTTTTATTGTGTTAATTTTGCACAGCTTCCCCTTTGTCTGTTTCATGCACATTATCTCCCAAAGTAACCGATGCATAATATTGTATTCTCACCTGTTAATGCTCCAACACATCCAACGTTACCCCGCATGATGTAAAGCACAAAGCCTTGGTTTAATAAGAGGATTTCCTCTGCGCAGCGAGCTCGCATGTTACGAGGTTTTTGTAAACCTAGGCCCAGGGTACAATAACATGAAACCCGAGAAGGAGCGAGGCTAAGCGGTGGTAAAACGTTTCTTGGAACTGGCATTAATCATATTCATATAAAGATAGGTATATATTAATCTACCCCAGGCTGGGCGTGGCTAAAGGAATAAAAGGTGCTTAGCTAACATCATTACAGGGAGGTGTTTTCATCATCTTTATTGATTTGGCATTCTGAAATGACAATACGAATTCCTGTTATTTTATCTATTATTTAATAACACGGATTAACACAGGAATAAACTCTGATCCACGTGTAACAATAACACTGATTTATATGAGCATTTAAGTAATATTTACGCGAGCTCAGCTTCCATCATTTATTTAACTAACTAAAAGCTTACTTCATATGAATGCAATAGAATGAATCGTGCTTATTTCGATTTCTCATTGTTTACAATATAACGCTAAAAAAAGGTGTCCATGGAGCACAAGCTTCGCGGTGATGGACTACCAAGCTATGCGTCGGTGAGGTAACTTGGTATTATCATACAAGATCATGATCAAGCTGATGGATGAGGGGATGATCGTGTGGCCCAGCAAAAGACAAACGGATATGAGGTGATGTATCCACAATGCATATTATAGATAGTTGGTTTCAACATTTATTCTCTCGGTTTATTTCAATGTAGATGGTGAATTGAACAGAACTGAGCGAAATGGATTGAGAGTAATCAGGTAGATTAATGAACGTGCATATGTATCAATGGAAAAAGAGAAAATTAGTGTGATCCAAAATCGGAGTTAAGTAGTGAACGTACTTTGCCTAACATGATTAATAGCAACACGGTCCTTTTACACCTTGGTCTATTTGATTTCATGAGTATTTGAAGTTTAAATCTTTCACGGCTCAACAAGTAAAGCTGTGCGTTATAATATACGGGCGTTTTTTTTCAATTTTAGATAATAGTTATAGATCGTTTCGATCCCCAAACCCAGCACCACGGGTATTGTTTAGATCCCCATCAAAACCTCACTTCACTCTTTAAATCAAGCATTCTTAATGTCAGCAAGTGTTACGTCCTCATGAAAACATGAAAAGGTATTGGATATAGTGCAATGGTACTTCCCAGCTCTATTAAACGAATGCGATTGATAAGCTTAGCTACTTCACATGGCATAAGGCAGGCGCGATGAGCGACGTTTGATCCGGCAAACACCATTCTCAAAAGGATCGCAAGGTTGACTTTCGATGAATATAAGTGTAATATAGTGCTCCTTTTAAATCTATAATTACATCAGGATATTGCTGGCTGGCTGGGGCGAGGTTGGACAGGCTGAAGTGGGTTTCGAGGTCATCAATGCGCCACATTGTTGTTAATGCTCGTCCAGCATGCCTGAGGGATCGGAGGATTCGCCTATTGAGAACCTTAAGCTACAATGACAGCCGTCGATGATTTATTTCCGATATACTTGCAATTATGCCGCAGATTTTGTAAGGCAGTTAACAATGCTTTATAAACTATGTCTAGGGGCCGAAAAAAGCGGTCTAGGGACAGGGGCATATATAACATTGCTGTTTTCAGGTGAACTGATGCTATTATTACGGCACCAGCGGCGACTAGGGCGCACACTTTATCGTTGCCAGTAAATAGCAGTCTGGCAGGGCCTTTGCTGTGAGTTTGTATTAGAAATGGTGCGATGTGATTCGCCAAATATTTATTAAATTGATAATAATATAGGATTCTAAAAGCGGCGATATACCTGTTCGTTACTATACCCCAAGTTATGAGTGATCCGTTGACGTATTCTGTGATCCACTTAGGTTATATAAGTCGCAGGTGATAGTGGCCTGAGCTGTATAGCACAAATGAGGGACCTAATCCAACAAATGAAATGTCGATATTGCCTGGCGGTGAAGTGATTGATTTGGTTTCTAGTTCGTCAACCTGATATAAGGCGGCTCTGAGGTAATACTTACATTACAAAGCAATCTCAATGGACATAGCAAAGATAATGCGATATTCTGTTGAAAGTAACTGATATACATATTTCACAGTTGTTATCCGACAAGTTATTGATCGAATTCATTCTTATTAATCAGAAGATTTGACATGTGAAGTGAATTCGTTGGTGCTGCAAACAATCCAATAGAGGACCACTAGACATGACACCTGTGGTTTTGAACAAAATGCCCAGTTAGTATAGTATAATCGCGGTAACGAGTTCATCTTTCGTTTGATATTTCGCTTTGAAAGGGATGACAGTGTTGTACCGTGATAATGATGATGATGATCATAATGGTGGTGATGATGATGATAATGAGAATGATCATGGTATTGATGACGAATAAGAATATGATAATGCTATTGTTTATGATCATACAATACGGAAATTAGCATATGATACCATATCCCTGTGTTGCCTGACCATTTATTGTGAGGAACAAAGCACTACGTACACGTACACAAGGCGATTGATACCACAGGTATATGTATGCTATGACCTCACGTAGGTAAATACATGGACCTGGTGCCATTTCGTACTTTTGGCTTATGAGGGAATCTCAGTGAACAATTTACTACATGGCACTTTCACAGACAATCTACGTCACCATATGTCAATGACTCGGTTTGGACCAAGTTCATTGAGTAATCATCATAATTTTTCGCCAATACAATCGCAATTTCTACATCAAGAAATAATTTTACAAACAACTCAAATTCATGAGCATCTGATAACACCAAATTGCTTTCATTCCTTTCGGCCATTTCAGACGTAAGGAGTTTATACAATGATAGCGTTGGTAGATCATTATTTTACAACCGAGAGACACTATAAATAACACTACATGCGCATTTCATCATGTTAATCGTTTTGTTGTGTTAGGTTAGTTCAAGCCGGATTTTGGCAGTTGTAGTCCAACCAGACTATGTTGGTAAATAGACACACCCCAATGAATCTGGCAGATTGTAACATCAAGTGTTGGGACAATATTAGACACCATTGAGCACTATATTCGCGTTTTTGCTAATAGAACGTCTTCTTGTGCATTCCACAATATCAGCTAGCGAATATATTGTTTTAAAGGTCAATCATCATTTATACCTGATCTTCCACAATTTCTGGACTATGAATTTGGCAAATGTCTTTCCAACATACTGAGGGCAGAAGACGTTTAACCCCATTTTCCCGAGCTCTGCCAATAAAACACATTACACGATTTCTTCGAGTTCTGTCAATAAGACACATTTCACCATGGCTTCGAGCTCTGCTAATAGGACACATTACACGATGCCTTCGAGTTCTGCCAATACGCCACTTACACGTCATTTTCGAGCTCTGCCAATACGTCGCATTACCTGATGTCTCATAGAGCTCTGCCTATATTAAAGCTTATAATTGTAATTCTATATTGCGAAACTGCATTTATTGCAGCGTCACCACTCATACAGCAACTTTGGGTGATATAAATTCACTACAGAGTATGAGAGGTAGGTTTGTGCTTGTAAGAGCACTCTGTTATAGGATTTTATAGGATACGGAGCTTCATGATATTTCATTCGCGTGGGAATTTGGTATGGATTGTCTCTGATCTCAGGCTATTGTCTGGGTGAGTTAATAAATACATTCGAGGGACCAGTTTGTACTGTTAACAAAGGTTGCGGTAAAAATACAATGGCAACCATTAAAATCACTTGAAACAGTCTCTATGTTGTTTTTCTTCACACAATTCACGAATTGTAAAGGTGAAGCAGCTCCCATATACACGACACCACACTAACATCAAGGAATGTTTTATACTTTCCCACGGAGCTATTAATTTGGGAGTTTTGTACAGCATCTACGACTTTATGCATTGAAATACGTTCGTTAAGCCAAGCTTATTATATTCTTTATTTGCTTCTCATTGAGTGGTACAATATTCTACCGTCTTGATTATTAGGAGAGGGGAATGCTTCATGTTTCATGGTATAACGTTGTCGTTACACCTGATGGTTATTGTGAGGAAATACTAAGTCATTGTGTTAACCCAATCAACAAGCAGCATCTATAACTCGCAACGCCGTAGTCTGTAATGGGCGAGCATTGCAACCCCTGATAAAGCTACTCCCCGGGAAAATCGACTTCAATTAATTATCCCTGCACAGATGAACCCAGACACCTGCACATAACGCATACTGACAGAACAGAAGGCACACAATATATCCAACCAAATATATCCATGTATTACCGTCGTTAATGCCTGCTCTCGAACATACCATGTGTACGACACATTGCCTAAAGCTAATATGTGAGGAATGTTCTTTGCAATCGCAATTAACAGCAATGCTATTGTATTTTATGGGCGGGATAGTCAATATTAACAAAATGTGCTACCTTCTCTTCATTGTATAAGGACTTCTACTGGCTTCCGTGTGAATGTCAGACACAGTACTTGTATCAATATATGGCGCACGGCGAAAGAAACCCTGCTCCCGCACGAAAGCCATAATACCATATTGTACATATAGCACAATCTACGGCGGAGTACACACGCAATACCAGCGACCATTAAGATTTTAAATACATATAAACGCACCTGCATAAGCCAATCACGGTTAGTCATTCATTAACATGGTTATTTGCGCATAACGCCGAATGATGCGGTGGGTATCTTTGTGTGTCTTGATATTTGTTTATGTACACGATATGAGCATACTGTCGGTACAATAATGGGACAGTGAGTTAAAGGGGAAATGCGTTATACAAGAAAAGTCGTATCGGCTGCTAATGCGCCTTATTGATTCTTTTGTCTCACCTCGAGCAACAAAACCAACATCAAAGCAGATCCAAATATCCACATCGCTCATTGGAGAATTCATTTGATTTATTTTGCATGGTATTGATCTACATAGATTGCATCAAAAACATATCCTCGCTTCTCGAATAGACACTTACGTGCACGAATTCCATTTTCAAAAAAGGTGCTGGATACTAAAAAATGTTATTTTGCTATATAAAGAGAAGATAACCGAGCCAAATTTGAGAGATCTGAATTCATCAGCGAGTTCCTTGTTGATGGCATTATATTGAGACCACCACGTCTACAATCCCGTTATTTTCCATCGAAAATAATTATGCCAACATATTATGGAATATGAAAAACGTATAAAACATATCACGCTTCAATGATTAGATATGGTTGCTTTTTCTTCGATCTAAATATAACCTAGCAAAGGATGTCAACATAAGCAATGAACCAAAAAAGGGAGTTATAAATATGCTCAGTGCTGATATCGTAGCTGATTATAGAAATATAGGAGCTGTTCATCGAATCGACCCCAGCAATCGTACGTCTTTGATAATCGACCTTATTTAATCGATTAACTATTCTTTTTAAAACGCGTAATCATGGAAGACAATTTTATTTTGAAAATGTATGCACAATGCCATCAATGATAACTTCGTGCGCAACCATAATCAGAATGGGCATAACATTTTGATGAAAGGCAATCACAAATCCTGCCAAAGGGTATACAGAGCAACACAATACTCAATGCAATACACATAGCACCATGCTCGGCTAATATCCCCCATTTTCTTCTATGAACATTCTTCACGCATTCAAGCGTTATGTTTAAGATTCATTTGATATGCTTTCACATTTCCAGACATTTATCAGAAGCATGTGAACCACTGCCGTAGACATATATTACTTTCATACCTTCACTTAAGCCTAGTGTATGAAATGCGACAAAAAGTTTAAGGGGAATATGACTTAATCGTATCACATCTCCCATTATCATGCGTCACCAGCCACATATGGATCAGCCACTATTTAAACATAAAGTTACATTTGTCTTCCGTGAACCCTTTATGGTCTATGTAAATGGTGCATAATAGACAAGTGTTCTGCTTGTGGCAGTTCCAGATGGCTTCACTGTACTGAGCGGAGAGGTCAAGAGTGCACACAGTGCAACTAGAAAACAGGTATTGGTAGAGTATGTATGTTTTTGCGCGAATAAATCATACATTGTGAAAGAATAGAGCTAGGATAACGTACGTTTTGTTATCATTCTGCCCCTCTCTCATACACATCGTCATGTCCGTCATTTGCTTCATAGAGCATATATGTGGGTATCACTAAACCAAGTTGTTCACCAGCTCAATACCACTGTGTTGTTACATGGACTAACATCTTACAATCTGGTGCGTGCCAAGCTTGCAAGCCCGTTCCAAGTTGGTGGTCTTAACTGATATAGGCAAAGTGTGGTTTGCATATGATTATGAATATCTAAATAAATTCAATTTCGAAAAGGACCACAAATACTTAGTCAATTTGTATACTAGCTAACAGAGTGACTGTAAAAACACCAATCCATTGTTAAGGATTTCTGCGCGAACCAAGAGTCGATGATGACTAAAAGCTTATCTGACAGAAGCAGTAGCATGCCAATAGCTCTACCAGCAAACTGTATATTTAAGGAGCACAAAGCCGCCTGCATTCCATATATTACGATTACATCTAATGATGGCTTTCGATACCTGCAATCATTAAACTGTAACTTAAGTTAATTATAAACCCAGTTCCGATCGTATTCCGGTTCCACATTATGATCCATTCCTCGGGATGTTTTGTTTTGAATGTTTTCATGCTAAAAGGATACCCCATTATTATGAATAACGTCTGTTATAATACAAATGATGACACTTAAAGACTTGCACGCTGATTGCAATGTTACCATTAATCATTTTGTTAGGTATATTCAGTGTTGTGCTGTGGTCGTATTAACATTGGGTTTTCTTCAGGACGTTGCCTGGTGCCTGCGCATATTTCAATGACTCTGAATTTTCCATGAACTTTACGTTATGTTCATCCATTTACTCGTTTGACTTCTGGGTATAGTTACTAAGGTGGCATACGGCATTGAAAAGATTGTGAATATCACTTTATTCGGGGTAGCGATGTCGTTTAGTGCGCCACTGGTGAACAAAGGTATTAATGCTGCACGAACGATGTCTACCTCGTGTGCGACCATAACAATAACTTGCAAGGAAAGGTGCATAAAATACGGCGGGGGATGTTATTTCGTCGATCTGAATGAGACTGGTACTTCTTCTTCCGTTCACACCATGTTCGATGGATACCATTGCAACATCAACCAATTTAAATCCCCTATAATTCCCTTCACCAACATCAGCTTGTTGCAGAGGCAAAGGTACAATACGCTTGGCCTCTGTATCGACAATTCGTGAATAGGCCCAGTGTGGGTGTATGTATGGTGGCGTGCGGGTGTGTGGGGAATACTAAGTGATGTATTATCACTCACTATGTATCAATGCATAATAACATTAAAAGGGCCGTTAACTCAGATTAAACGCATAATTATGTCCACTGAATAATTGAACAATATATATGATAGGCAATACGAATGCGATCCCCAAATTGGAAGCCTTATAAAAAAGCAGGATAATGCGTCAACGGCCATGTAGAGTGTATGTCTGGAACCAGAATTCATTTGATGGTCGTTTCCAGGAGGCCCAATGAAATAATGAATCGTACATGAAAACCTTCATTTGCTCAGTCACGCTGCATGTCGAAGGGCAACAAACTTACTGTATAGGCTATTCAGCAATTCTTTTCATTTCGCGAGGCAACTCTATTGAATAAAATAATACATGCTGTTGTTTCTCTTCCGTATTTGAATACGACATAACAAGCGCAGACCGTTGAATAATCCAAGGAATGCAAATGTCACAGTGGTAATTTGGTGCAAACACATTGACGGGTGTTGCGTTTTTCGCATTGATGAAAGAATGCAAGCAGACCAGACTGAACCACCCAAATAGCTGTTGCAAGCACACGAAGCATTATGCAGCAGTAATGCACTGAGAATGACATGATTAAATTGGATGGACTTGGCTTTGTAGCAGGCGCATTGCTGTGGCTGATAACGAAGGATATTTATACTTGAAAGGATGTTACTTAATCTATATTAAAAACATAAACAAATGGCCTGAAAATATCCTCAATGAAATCTGTTCTAACGCAAAACATATAGATATAGCTTGATCTCTTGTTTGCTTTTATCTAGATTGTAATGTAATACATAGCTATGTTTCAATTATGTGTTGCTACCATTTTGTTAATAGCTGTAGGATAAGGCTGTGATGATATTGCTGGACTCATTTGGATAACACCCTACGTATATATTGCTTAGATTATTTGTAGTCATATGTGTATCCATACAAAAGTAAGCAAATGTATTTATAAACTTCGTGATATTGGCATAAATTGCAGATTCGAAACGTTATTAATTTGCGACTATTATGCAGTCATTGTGATTTTAGATAGGCATCGTGGATTACTTGAATTCCGGCGTGGTCCGTTGATAGAAGCAGCCAGTCACCACGTGACACAACATGCTTATTTAAAATTATCCTGTTGCTCTTAGTGGTAATCTACCGTGAAATTATATTGACCAAGATATATCATTCTACATTTTGTAATCAAAGAGCAGGCATTTTATTCATGCTATCGAAGCTTTACCCTACAATTCGCTTGAGGTGTTATGAAAAAACATTTTGGTTCAGTATATATAAGTAATACTTTTACTCCTTTTATCCATTTGAGGCCCATGTTGATTTGTAAACTATCAAAAGTTAGCTTATCACATTAGGTATTGAAGATGTGTCGACTTGCAGAAACCATTGAGGGCATCCATGAAGGTCTCATGCGTGCCCATGATTTGCAATGGAGGCACCTTTATCACAATCACCACCCGTTTTTCATTGCTTTTGTTATCGCGCGTAGTGAAAGCTGTATGTGGACGTTCTCATTATGGTGAATAATTAATGGTAAAGTATTTACGAGCTGATGTTTTCTAGATATACATTATATAATTTAACCAAATTCGAACATGCGAAACAGGCAGAGCATTTATCGGTAGAAAAGGCCAATTATTTACAACATAATCGAAACCTCACTCTCATACATGGGCGTCAATTCCAATATCAACAAACAACAAATAAGCGGTTCTATGCACATTCCATCATCTATACATGCAATCAGTTGCCAGGTTATGGGGCGATATACCCTGTTCGTATTCCACGCTGGCACCTCATATATGGTAAAAAGGTTCATGTCGAAAAGCCAATGTCGGTGCGCTGTGCATCTGTTGCACCTGTATTAGATGTCATCTAAAGCTAAACTTAAGGGCAAATGTCATGTTTGAAAGAGAATAAATGATGCAAGCAATGATGTCGTGTAATAGCATGATAGTATGTCAGGCATATGCGTTTGTCCCATGTGCATCAAGGGCCCATTCATGGTTAAGCAATCGATATTTCCCGCTTGACCTTAACTATAACTTACTCAGTATTACAGTTTGCTTCAATACCTTCAATTTGAGCAAACATATCTCAAGCTTTTGGGGCGATGCAAGCGGATAATGTCCCTGACATAGTGAATGATGCTGTTATCCATCATCACATTGTGTGATATTCTACGAATAAGAAGACGCAGAGGTGATATGTACACATTTGACATGCTCATTTGTTGTTGCGAGATTTTGATAACACCTGAGATATATAATTAAGAATCGAAAATAAATTCGATGTTTACTGCATTAACTGCATTGCTGCCCATTTAGCTGTCTCAATTATGGAACGATCTGATTAATGCAAAAGATGAAATGGCCTTTATAGTACTTGAATCTGCCAGGTCCTTACTTTAACGCAGGGCATATTGTGTCGATAACTTTCTTAACTTCCGCAGCCTAAAATGATTCTTTCTTCTGCTATTTCTATTCATACTGTACCAACTACGACTGCCACTTCTATTCTGTGTTACTTCGGTGTTATTGTTCTGAATATATGTAACTACGATGTTGATTGTGGTGCTACAAATTTAAGGGAAAACAACGATGATTATGAATATATTGGTGATGAGGATAATCATGATGGTAATGATTATGACTATTAGACCATTCTAACCCTAGGAATGTGCAACATAGCTTCACACATAATTTTGATAGCAAGACTACTAACATTATGCTGAATAAGCCGTGGATATATTGATATTCTTACCATAGGAATGTGCAACATAGCTTCACACATAATTTTGATAGCAAGAATACTGACATTATGCTGAATAAGCCGTGAATATATTCAGTAACATGTAATGGAATATTACCCCATGCGTAAATACCATTCAGACACATAAGGTCCCGCAAAAATCAAGCCAAACTATTTTAACTTTTTAATTAATGCATCCCAAAACTGTTGACAAATTGATTCCAAAGCTGATAAGTTCCGTATTAGGTAGAATAAATTAAAATGTTATAAGGGGCATGAGCTTTGGTTTGATCTGATATGCTACGTTGCATTTAAATCGTTCGTACTAAGCAATACGCACCATACAGCTTCCGTTCTCCACCATCAGCGATCAAATAGTTTGGCTGTTCATGTGCAGCATATTAGGTTCCGCTGCAGTCGCACGATCTATAGGCACTCACCAGCAATTACACATGTCCCCTTCTAACCGTTAGTGCATGGATACTCCCCCTGTCGGTTCAGTTCTCGTATTTCTAAAGTATTCTTGTAATCTGTGCTTGCAGTATCAGTTTACGGGGCACTTTTTGGCCTAAATCGTCCATTTATTTGGTCGGTAAGCTTGAGGTGCTTGACAGTTTGCATAATAAAAGGACCAGACAATTTCATATATTCAACGACAGTACTGTGTAAAACAGCTAAAACAACAACGATATACCGCTACGACAGAGCGTAGGATCTTCTGTTGATATATTTACTGGTTGTAAAGTATAGCGGATTGCCAAAGACCCTTCTAAATAGGCCATCCCTTACTGCTGATAGCCGCAATATACAATGAATTTGATCGTCAGCGCGACCGAGAGCTCATGATTTAGTCAAAGAGTTTATAGCTATTTTAAAAGGGCTTCCTCTTTTTGGCATATGCGGTGAACAATCGCCAGGATTTATGGCAGACGACTTGACAAAAGCGCTCTGCAAATATGTGGCGTGTTCAGTGTTGTCAGGAATGAGCCTCATTAAGATTGAAACAATTACAGGAAACCCAACGTGGTTTGAAATGCGGTTCTATGTGCATGCATAAACAGAGTTGGTAATTTTTAACAAATCCATTAGATATTGCAAAGGATTTTGATGAGCAGTCTTACACAAAAATTTTTATGCATGTCTTTATATGTGTTACTTCAACGCCTACGTTCATAACGTCGCTACTTTTCACGAAGCGGACATGGGAGCCGTATGACCACCAAAGGTCTTCCAGAAAGAGCACATGTATTGTAAGAGTATAAATAGGTTCAACAATAATGTCATATTGAGCATCTTTTCATTGATGCTTACATCAGGTAAACAACCACATAATCGTAAACCCCTGAACAGCACATTGATCATTGAGGTCACGTATGTATCATGATATATTGAATCATAACTCAAA
Source organism: Urechis unicinctus (assembly GCA_034190875.2). Taxonomy (NCBI): domain Eukaryota; kingdom Metazoa; phylum Annelida; class Polychaeta; order Xenopneusta; family Urechidae; genus Urechis; species Urechis unicinctus. The sequence continues at coordinate 31,243,189 of CM067347.1, forward strand.
TAAATGTTAAACTGTAAAATACTCATTAGTGACGATTACTATTATCGTTGCAGTGGTGGTGCAAATGTTATATTTATATGTAGCCTTTGCTGCCTGCTTTTGCACTTTATCCAGAAATGTATGAAGTTAAAAGTGTCGATGAATTGCTGGTATGACATCATTATTTCACAACTGATGTACAACTTTGCCCCTCATGGAATTTCTGGGCACCACGTTTTATATCTATCGGAAGATATTCATATGCAGTATTGTCCGGCACTCAACCGCCTGACTATTGTGCACCTGTTAAAAGAAAGACATTTTCCGCATCTGATGCCAGCTGACATATTTATTACTGTTATAACTATTATATTTGGAAACATGCCCCTCATAACACTTGCACAGAAAGTCTCACAACGCTAGCAGAAATGTCGGAAGGAAATGATCTCTGTTTTTTGCCACTTAATATACGTTTATGCGGTTGGTTAAAAAAACTATTATTTGATAGTAAAGTCATGGGTAAAAATGATATTTCTACCAATCAGGTGTGTCATCCTGTCTGTATTGAGGGTAATAACACTGGGGTATCAGAACATATCGATGTCACGATATTTACAATATAGACAATATCAACACATATACTGCACGCAATCACTACAGTGTAGCACATTGTTAAAATCGAATCTCGGTGTACAACATCGTTGGATGTGTTTCACTGATGTAGTTGAATGTAAGATCGAAAGAGCGAATACTAATGTAGTGGACGGAATAATATTAAATTCGAATCAGAGAAAACTGTAGTTAATGGAGTGTATTATAATATATATTTAAATCTCTGGGGGAATCATTTCAACCAAATACTCTCTAGTGGTCATGCAGCTCAGTGCAAACCTAGCCCACCAAACACGGTGACAATACCGGCTCTACCTCCTGTTCTATTATGATCGATTTCGGTTGCGTGATTTCAGACCTCATGACAGCATGCGCTAAATCATCCATGCATGTAGATGAATTCATAGATGATATAATTTATCATCCCAGGTACTTGCCTAACACAGTTAAGTCACATCTTACCTTATAATTAGTATGTGTTACCATAAGTAGCTAAAAAGCGATGAGGTCTGTGAGGAATCCTACCATTTAATAGATTATTTCATCTCTCTAAGATGAGCACGCACACACACACACACACACACACACACACACACACACACACACACACACACACACACACACACACACACACACACACACACACACACACACACACACACACACACACACACACACACACACACACACACACACACACACACACACACACACACACACACACACACACACTGTTAAGTTATGGCGGTGAATAATAGACATCATCCTTTACAGCGAATCCAAAAAATAGCCGCACAAGTCTCTTTTATCTGCAGTCATTGGTCTTCTAAATCCGAGACTACAGTCGCCATATTAATCGTATATATAGCATTGACTATGCACGGCGTAACATTATTGTCATCACAAGATGAGACCTGGCACGATTCCCGCATTTATTTCTAAAGTTACACAGCATGGACGGCGCCAAGCCGATAGATATGGCTCATAAAAGCGGCGGTTTCAACTGTCTCGTGTCTTTAAATTAAATACAATTCGTCGATAAATGAGCAAAAATATTCGCTTTGTTTGAATTTAATGTCATATTTATAAGCACTAATGTCACATTATTTACAAATGCGTGTATTATTTACGTAGACAGCGTTATGAGTGGTTGGCCATCTCGCTAAAACTAGACTATCAACAGAACAAATCGAAAATTAGTTTTTGATACGGCCTTTATGGTTTAATTGTGTACATATCCAATTAATTAGACAGTAAGTCGCATCTTCAAGAGTAGTAACGGACATGAAATTACGGTTCTTTGACATTATAAGAAAATACTATAGAATAACAAGCTCATATATCAATCTATTGTAGGGGGGGGATGCTGCACAAACCAAATATTGTCCGAGTTGATCAACACAATGTACTCAATAAAGCCAGAACATTTGTCTGTTTAAACATCGGCATGATGTATTATGTCGATATCCATTTTGATAAATATGACAAATATACTGAGGAGGATAAAGAAGTTTTATACAGCGATAATCATGGACACATCCGGGTGTTGAATCACGTAATATAGCGATGACAATCCGAGAAGCAGCACACGTGCTGATGTGCAGCGGAGAACCAACTTTGACACCAGACTTCATATGATTTTTGTATTTAGTGGCTCATGCTCTATTATTTTGCTTGGCTGGCTGTTGTTACATTTCTCCTTGTCAATTGCTGCATTATCAATTTTCTGCAAACAACAGACAAAGCTGTTCAAGCGACAAAGATCAAAACAGTTAATTAGAAAAAGCCAACGGTGTTGACATCCAAGAGAAATAAGCACTATTTTCATGTACACATTTTCGGAAATAACCGACACAGAACAGTGCGTATATCATTGTTAAAACTTGCCAGCCGACACATGCCAACATATTTGTCATCCGAATCTTATGCTTTCATTCGATAGCCTCATTTACGCTCATAGGTGACTTGGTAGAATGGGTAGCTACTTAGTACGTTATTAGGTACAGGGAATAAATCACTTAATGTAGGCTGGAAATATAACCTATGTGTTGCTGCTTGTGATGCGTATCGTTTACGTCCCTCGGCTGACCAAATATTGATCATATCCGGTAACCTAGTTAAGTGGTAAGTGTTAATGTGGATTAAAAACATGTCTTGCACATTAAGCTCCTTGACGGAGTGAAGACAAAGGTTTTCCTATCACCGACAAAGAATCTTTTAATAGAAATATCGTCCTGTACCACCACTCTCACGATAGAGCAGTTCCCCGTTACTTTCTGCCTATGCCTTTGTTAATCATAAGATGCATAGGCAAACACAAGTTCAGTGGCCAATCATCTACTCTATTTGGGCACACTGATAATTAGTTATGTACGTCACCTAAGGTTGCCTAATTAACATGTTTCCAGGATCTGTTTGATATTTTGTGGCTAAAAATTTGCATAGATGGTACAATAATTTGTTATAGCACCCATTGGTTCCTTTTTTAGTTTGGACCTGACACACATGCATAGATGACGATGCAGTAAGTCTATTATGTGGCTTTTTATTTGTTTGGCTAATTGTATTCCCGCATTGTAGTATGCTTGGCAAATATAGTACGTTAGCATCACGTAAAAGATGCGTAAATGTAATGCCCTTATGCTGTCTGCCCCTCATCGTAGTAGCATTTCCTAACAAATAAAAGGCAACAACTGCATGGAAGAAGGCATAGGAAGAGCAATTTTGTTGATGACAAGTAATCAACCTTCCCGTGACTCCTAATTTGCTAACGCCATTTATGCATACAAATGGGATCAAATGCAAAACATTGTCATTGTATTATTGTAATTGGCCTGTTATCAAAATGCTGAATATTAATCTATTAATGTACTTGACGTAGAAGCAACGACTTGCCGATCAAAAATGCAGCGTGTGCTTATATTGTACAAATTGGATTAGGACGACGTTAAACAATAGACCGACAGAGAAAACAGCAGTCATGTGTTTTTGCTCGTACTTGCCTGTCAGTCATATGATTGTAACTGAAACTTATATGCTGTACAAAAAACTACGTGTCATAAATGGCAAGGTATGGACAATATGAATACGATGCAGATCATGTAACAAAACTGCAGCTCCAGTAATTGTTTTCCAAATACAGAATTGACAAGCTGAAGATTTCAGTCTGTCATCAATTACAACATCATTATGGGCGCATCTAGTTAAGAAAACAGTTGGTCAAATTCTTGCTGGCTCTAAGTTTTATAAATTTAGTGACAAAGGTTGGGGTAATATTCACGCCCAGATTACCTAATGTATTTTGTCAAATTAAACGTTTTAACGCCCTTTCTATTTTCTATCCACCTTGCGATAAATATAAACCCATCCTTGGGAAAAGCTTGGTAATCATCATCAACGTCAATCATTGTAATAAGTATCATTTTCTTCATTATCATCCTGTTAGCCCTAGTCAGTTTCATCACAAATTTGTAGCATCGCCATCAAACTCATGCTAACATATATATTAGCATTAACGTCGAATGGCAGAAGTAATTGAAGTTGACATTGTGCTAATTGTCGAGCGGTCGTTGTCTGAGCAACAATACAAATGTTAATAGCCGTGTTATAATTGCAATAGTGGTATTACACGTTATGTGTTGTACGGTGGAACATTACTGTGTAGGCTGCACGAAAAGGTCAAGTGCATTCAATGTACATCATATTCGAGTGTCCACAAACTCTAGCTTAAAGAATGGGTGTTGTGTTGGTTTATTCCATGAATTATCAGACAATAAGAGCTTAGTGTATGCCGTTTCAAACATCGCTGACATCATTATTCTTATAAGTAATGCTGATTACATGTGAACTAATCGATTCAAAAATGTAGCAAGCACTAATCAGAACAGTGTAAATAATTTGCCATTGATATCATTGTCTATATATTTACTTGTGATGTTAAGTCTTTTCCGTATACAGTTTAATATAACTCCATGGCAAGACGAACAGGAGAAAATTAAATAATCATAGTGTGTCGCGTGTGACCGGAACTTATCCACGTTTCTTATGTAAGGTAACAATAAATGCAGGCCATCTATATATATATGAAAGTTTAATCCTGCAATATATGCCCATGTAACGGCGTGTACCGGATACCATTGTACGCTGTTGTAGTCAAAGTGAGGGAAATTATTCGCTTAAAATGGACATTAACGCAGGGCAGTGCAAAAGTGATGGAATTTTAATTCTGCAATATCTCAACATCCTGGTGTTTAACGTGTATATTTAAGCTGGTTGGCGCCTATCAGCGTCATAAGTGTTCGAAGACACAAGACGTCAAGCAACAAATACCAATCAAACATTATTCATACATCCATATCGACTCACATCGTACGCGATGAATGCTATATTTTTGCCAAAAAGGGTATGGCATTAAATAACGTTTCTAGATATAAAGACCATAGTTGTATTTAAATTAACCATCGGTTTTGCGCTATAACAAGAATGATTACGGATGTCTTTGAATTATTGTGATTGTTGTGAAGTTTACACCCCGTACACGCTTTAAAATATACATGTGCATCCCATCCAGTCTCATACAATGCGTCTATTAAAATGCCAGGCTTATTTGATTCGATCAATTCAGCCATGATTATTATGAATGCCCATCAGAAACATGCTATGTGCTTCCATTAGCCTTGCAAAATATTCCCTCTGGCTCTCCGGCATTTCGGCAAAATCTATGCACATTTATGTTTTTGCGCCAAATTGCTTCGATGAAATTTGCATCGCTGTTGTTTATTCATCTATCAACACATGGCTATTAATGCAGCCATTAGGTTGATGGGAGGAATTTCCGAGTAACACATTATTTCATTACGCTCTTGTAATATGAAATCACACTCCGTTACCATGGCCGCATTATCTGGCCCTGCTCTGGCGTTGTTCTTTGCTGCATCGCAGGTATCGTTAAATATCATACTGTGTTATCAATTCTTTAATAAAGAACTCAGTCAATGTCCCTAATGATGCATTTATACATAGTATGCACCGATACTTAGTTAGTGATTACAGCACTCCATCTACCTAACCCTCACCATATCTCCACCCAGCCCCCCCAAGACACACACACACACATACTAGCCCTATTCGCACGTCAAAATACTGACCTGTCGTATTGAGCATCTATGTAGTGGAAGAAAACACTAAGGATTCATACGGTTTGAGAATGCAATCGTATCCACCCCGCGTCGTGTGCGAGGAGGACATTCGCATTCCCCCGCCCTACACACGCACACTCACTGCCCACAAAGTAAGATTCTGGTTGCAAACCATGTCGAATTGGTTTACATTGTTGTGCTGGCTCGGTCGTTCGTGTGTGAAATTGATGCATCATGGCGCCCAAAAGAAGGTTTTTACCCTCAATCAACACTGCCACAATTTATTGAAATGCCGTGTAATGGTTGATGCCCCTTCAGCAACTGTAACAGGTGCAACAGGTAAGGTGAACACAGAAGGGTGTACCTGATAATACTATGACAGCATAAAAAAGTATAAATGAAGGCGCTTAATCATGATTTCGGATATATTGGAATATGTATAGGGACTAGGCACTACACAGTGCTGGTATATATATATTTGTATATATATATATATATATATATATATATATATATATATATATATATATATATATATATATATATATATATATATATAATAGACAATATATAACAATATGTAAGTTAACAGTGCATATTAAGCTATAAACAAGTTGATGATGAACGACTATTTTTAAATGGAAAGTCGTGACACCTGAAAAGAACAACACACGAGACAACTCCAATATTGTATGAAATGTAAGTTAAAGTGTATATTTTGATGATTGGAACAGCGAGCTGAAGTCAAAAAAGAACAACACACGGAACAGCTACAATAAATAGCAGTTCAAAACAACGAGAGCGTAAGAACGCATGAACAGAACTATCGTATAGGCAAGAGAAAGAAACAATAAAAATGGAAAAGTTGTATAACGAATCACATACCACAATACAAAGTTTTATTAAGTTGATATATTTCTTACAATGATATTTGCTTCAATCAACATGGCAGTTTAAAGGGGTCAACAATCTAGCAAAAGATAAGCCATTCCGTAAATATGGCATGATTGCGTCCGATAGGCTATACTGATTCGTTAGAACGCAACTGAAATACGATTGGGCCAATTTTGTAATTGATTGATGATCCTGACAGCCAGCTGATGTCAAAAGAATGTTTCGCTGGGGCTTCCGTTTCGCTACCATGTAGAATCAAGTTCGCATCAGCATAGATTAATTAAATATCCTGTTACTTTATTAATTCGTAACAACTGCGACAACATATATTGATTTATTGTTCTGAAAGAATGATAGACCGGCGGTAGAAGTCGGCGACAATTGATACCAACGATAAGAGTCACATTAATGTCGGACTATACTGGTGTATACTGCCGAGTTGTTTTCCATATTGAATGCCGATGTTCATGGCATGTGATTTACGGGTCGTAGCTACAGAGAACTGTTGCCAGTCGTCGACATTACATTGGTAGCTCCAAGCCAAGTATTTAACTATGAGGCAATAACTTAGACGATCAGTCACCAACAAATCCCTATACCACATAACTTATATTGAGGACTCGGCATGTGGATTATTGCCAGGAGCTAGGTAAGATCTTTGTATGTCACATTTTCGACATTATCTGAGACGTTGAAACTTATTGAATTCATATGTGCTCTAGAGCATCCTTTGTGCATACTGCATATAGGGTATATCAAATCTCTATTGTAATACATTAAGCGACAAGGGACATTTCTTGTGTTGAATTGCCTGTTGTGCCATGGAGCACAAGTTATGAAGTTTATTTGATTAAAAGCCGATAAGCGTTGGATCTAATGACTCCTTAGTATTACATCTTTTCGTTAAGATTGGTAACCATAAAAAGCACACAACAATGCACATATCATACACAAATCTAGCCACTGTGGGGCACTGAAGTATGAACAATTAACACAATGAAAAAAGCCTATCAAGCCCCTATCACACTTATGACAGCCAGATCATACTTATATTGCGTTCAGTACTGTGCAGATCTACTTTGGATCAAATTTCATCCATGTGGAATTTTAATTAAGAATGTTCAACAATTGTCTGCAAAACGAACTAGTAAGCAAAATTCCTGTCCGACAATGCCTCTTTTTGTGGCGGTTGGAATTGTTTTATTGCATTCTGCCCGAATGCCATGAAGGATATTTCCATTTTTGAAACCTGATTACGTTTGAGGGGGGATATGTGAGACAATGAACATAAAGCCTATTTCGATCCAAGCCTAACGCGCTTCACTACGCATGGTGAGGCAAATTAAGGAGAGGGACGGTTGTTAGGGGACGGGTGTCACTTATGATTGCTTAATGGTATTGTGTTGATTCTTTTCAATCCGCGCTACTTGTTTGTGCCACGAGGTCAATTGCACTTAGGGGGGAACCAGATGTAGCAATTAATGGAGGCACACGCCCTCAAGTTATGTCCTTCAGACCACTGACAATGACACCAGGCTGTTCGCAAGAAATTTGCTGTGACCAGTTGCCAGACTGGTTTGCAGTTGCTGTTGATCTATTAAGTGGTTGTTTCTGAAACTCCTTTTTGCACTTTATGGCATGTTGCATTGTTATTTCTCGTATATAATTAAAATTATATACAAGGTGGATAATTAAGTGAAATCATAACCATTTCAGCAAGTAAGTAGCAAAAAAAGCGCATTCTATTCATCTGACTAGACTAAAAGTAATATATTGGTAATCCGCAAATATAAATGCCCAGTATCGTTATATATCAATGTGGACATTTCGCTTCACTTAATATAGTGTCCTCGAGACATCAGTTATATTTAAAAACTTACAGCCGTTTTGCAAATAATCGATTGAACAAATGACATCAAGATGCAAGAATTCTAAAGGGGAAGTAGCCATCTCTTTTACCATATGAGACCAGTAAATTATATATGGTATTATAATTGCATAATCTTTATATCTAATTACAGAAAGCGTCCTTGTTAAAATAAATACCATATTTGATTTTACACAGTTCAACCCTGGAATTGCCGGCTGCGCTAAATAATATTGCTTGTTACCACAGCGGAGCACGACCATATATGAGTCGTATTCAATCAGAATTATTCCTTTTTGCGTCATGTTGACGTTAATGGAATGAAATTTGATATCTAAATGCTGCAAAGATGAAGTTATTATTTAAAAGGAGTTATCGTTCAATTTTGCAGAGCAGTATAGTTTCTAAATAATGTTCGCGCTACAGGACACCAATATTGCTATAGCTATACTACAACCAGATGTGGTTTTTTATTGTATTATTTTGGTAAGCTGCTGAAGTGTGATACCACGTATTAATAGGATTAAAGAATTGAAAGTGGGCAGCTTCTTGTATTAAAATGGTATACTGCCATACATTGGTGATGTGAGTACATTATTCATGACATATTATTTGATTCACTCAAGCGATTCCGCTAACAGCTGTTGTCTTGAGTGTGTATGAAGCAAATAGACCCAATTCATTGGTCCACTCTTTATCACAAAGCCAATATAGAGCCTGCATTAGTCGATTAGCACTCAGTAGTTGCTTGTTGGGTCCCAACCAGTAATACGCATCGCTGACGTGGTTCGGTTGATACATCATCAGGGATATCACAGCATAATTGAAGACTCAATCAATACAAATCCCTAATGTGGTATTATCAGCATGTATAATATAGAGAGCTTCTTGCTTTCTTGGCATCATGGATCCCCGAAAGGCTCTTGAATCATTGGGATTTAAGCGTTTATACTGTAATAGAACATACAGCGATGATATGGCTGATGAAGGTTATATGCAGTAGGATTATTTTCCCCATTTGTTCAAGTACGCTTATTAGCAATCGAAGGTATTCATGACAACAAATGTAGCGAAAGTAAAATGCTGTCGCTAGCTGGTAACGTTTGCGAATATGACATTGTGATATTTATTGGTTAATAACATGCTGGACCATTGAGTGTTGCTGACCACTACTCACTCTCGTCTACACGGATGGTAGAAATAGTACGTGTACGACAGAATTTGCCTTACTGAAGCAGCAATACATTAGTCACCTGTTTATTTGTAGCGACATGTGTACTTGTAATGCACCTGTCTGCCATGATGAACACCAGTTATTGCCACCAAAGGATGGAACACGTCGCAGTACGCGGCGGTTCATTAGGAAGATCAAAGAAGCGTGAATCATTGTTCTTTCTATCGTTTGTCATCCGGCATCATTATGTATGAAATAGTATTTTAAGAACCCTAGTGATATGCTATACATTTCGGAAAAACCCTTTAATGGTATCCTGCAACCGTTAAATCATTCATAAATGCTCTCTATGTACATTGCAAACCGACATAAACGAGGCTTGTAAAACAATGGTAGCCATATATTAAAGGAGCTATTAAGCTACTACTTCTACGGCCGTTTCGTGTCAAACTTTTATGTGCATAATTTATCGAGACAATTTGTTGAGCAATTAGGTAGTGAGGCGTGTGTTCATCGCTCAATAACTGCGGAGAAAATAACATGTTTGGGGCCTTTATAACAGTGTATTGCTTCTCGAAATAAGTCATCATGGCTACAACACGCAGCATAATGCTTCCACATTTGTCCATCATCCATCATATCCAACCCCGCAGTAAAACCATGTATAATATATAATAAGTACATTAGGGACTTGGCAATAACATGAGTTGCATCAGTCATTAAATCCACATAAAGCACGCAAAATTATATTATGCCTGATTATTTGCAGCTGAGTGACAGAAGCAACAATTAAACACGCCTTTTATTGCAGCCCCAGCATCGACGTTATTGGTTATTACTTCACAATGTCCCAAAAAAGCTCAAATGGAGTTTTATTACCAGATATCACTTTCTACGTTTTGCGGAATGTGTTGAAATCAAGAGGAATGTCAACGCAACTAAAATTACAGCTTTCACATAAATCCACTTTGAGGTCGTGAGGGAATCAAAACGATTATGTTCCGTAAAAAATCATGTGCTGGTCGGCCAAAGTGATACAAATAGTCAATATCATCATACTGCAATATGTGGTGTAGAACTTAAGTTACATTTTAGTTTCCTATTCTTAGTGATAACGCTGCCTGTTGCGTCATTGGTAAGTCATTGCTTGCCAATAAAGAAAGAATAGGAACCATAACTCAGAGCACATATGCTCTCGTGATAAATTTTGTTGCTCATCGTACGACCAAATGAAAACAATCAACTATTGATCATAATTCTATATTGCATTGGCAGAAACTCATGAATTTTTTATATACATAATTTGAAATACATATGCAGCACCACATTCATATCCCAATTGGTCTTATCATCAATAGAAATCAAACGTTATCAGAAAACGTAGTTCGTAAATGCATCCCTACTGAGGCTGGTTCTGCTTGATAGAGATATCATTTTCTGATGAATGATACCTCACCTTTTTAAAGAAATTATGCCACAAGTAAAAAACAAGGAAATCACTTAAATATAGAAGACATATAGCTAAGCGTGGCAAGGCATTTTGCTTTCTGGAAGATTTATGCAACGCGGAAAAAACATCGCTGACTATTGAATGGTGATAATTACAGATTTGGTGTTGATGTATTCTGGTGTGATTTATTTAAGATGAAGAGCGGTGCTATAAAGCTCATAAAGTGATTGTTCGACATGTACGAAGATAATAAGCTTGGTTTATTTCCCAAATGAATGAGCATAAAGCGTTAATATATTGTAAACCAAAGTGTTTAAGCATCTTTCTGAGTGCTATACTTTCAGCAAATACAACAGAGATACAACTAAAACGTGGTAAATACATACAAGATAGAACCCTTAACATCAAATAATACAATTTATGCAGACGCACATGCATAATAGCGAGAGAGGAGATAAACGAAAAGCAAAGTACATGTACGGACTGAAATGCCTAACTGCCTGGAACTGTATATCATGACGCTTTGAGATATGCAGTTTGTCATACATACTCCTCAAAAGTGCTTTAAGCAGTACCAGCACAGATGATTTGCTCAATCACAATTCGCACATGTACCTACCTATTGCAATATCAGGAGATATGCCCTATTATAGTTACTAATATGTACAAAATATGTGCGACACTTCATTACAATAAATATGTTTGAACAGGGTTGTGCCACTTAATGACAATGCTGCTGCAAGAAAATACAGACATCTCGATATTGACACACCTAACGAACGGCATAGCGGAGATTTGGAACAAGCTTAACATTATGGGCTATGCGTATTAATCATTGAAATATAACAATAGTTCGGAGGAAGCATAGTGCCTCAAAGAAAAATCGATCAATTCATTACGCTCCAGAGGACCCACGTCAAACTTCTATTCACAGATTTATGTTTTACTGGAATTTTGGTTAGCATTTATGATATTACATGTCTCGTTACAAATAAGTGTGCGCTGGTTGGTATCAGTATAATTTTCTCTGGGGATGTCAGCAAATGAATAGGCTGCTGATGTGAAACAACTACCCAAGCAATATGCATTGTTTAAATTTCAGGATGTTAATGGCTGTTAATGGAAAATATATAGGTTAATACAATTCAGAATTAAAGATTATGTACTATATCACTTTGACTACAGAGGTAGCACGGAGTAAATGTAAGCACCAAATTGATTATGGATTTGTTATGTACAATCAAAATTTTTGCCACAACAAATGTATTTGTCCAATGGGGCAAATATTTCCGCGAAGTCGTTTTCTCACTACGATACCATACAACTGAAGGTGGACGATAACATCATTGCACAAAATGGAAAATCTCCGCCTGCATCGATTCAAAAACCGATAAAGCAGCCATCGGTTGCAAGAAGAAAACGTAGACTGGCGATTGTAACCAGACGCATTTTCTTACAGAGTGCAGAAATTGTGCGGTATTAGTTATGGCAGTGATATTGTACATTGTATGTCGTTGCTGATGCCAAATGCCGACAGGAGCACTAAATCCGACTTTTGTTTTCGCGCAATGCGTTATAATTTGGAACAATGCGTTGATATCAATATTGAATACGAGCTTCTAACCTGTTGATTCGTGTAGTTTATATACGATGGGCTATTGTGCTAATCGTTATATACGCCATGGCACGTTTCCCGTTTTGTATCTTCGATAAACGAGTACGAAAGGTGAGTTTACTACCTGCCCCTTTGTGGGTGGTTTCAATTCAAATGCATCTACACACATATTGCAATGTTATGCAGACGTGAATGCGTTCCAACTGTATCCTGAGTACAACATCTCAGTGGTTAAAGTATCTCACTCAAACAAATGGAATATAGCAGCCAAATGTGATCTTAGCATGTTTAACGCAAACAGCTTCAATATATAGGCTCCATAATACCATCTGCATCTTCCTTCTGGTAACACATCACAACACCGAAGTAAATGTAACTAACTGTAAAACAAATGTTCACTTGTCTTGTCTGTGTGCTTATATTGCATAGGCTATATAAGATTTCCGCCATGTGTCTTTGTAAAGAAGTCACCATTACATACATACAAACCAATCACTGACAAAGCTATCATGCATGATTTACGATTTTGTAAATGTTATTATGAAGATCATTGGTTTACATTTTGCCTTGCAGACTTGGAAAGGATGTGCTTTAAGAAGAGGGCTAAATTTAAACGCTTATCTGGCCAGCTTAAATGATATTTCACCACAATGAAACCGTTAAGGGCGACCATACAATATTATTGGGTTATCGGTAATAGATGAGATTCGCCATAAATGTTAAAAACATAATTGGCGCCACGTTCATGTTATAAAGTTTGCTGGCATATACTTTAAGTTCTCAAACACTGCACATATGAGATCATTACGGCTGCATAATTGCATGTGTGTGGTTTTAATAATATTCAATGGTTTTCAAGCCAACTAAGATGACAACATTTGCTTTAGTGCTCTGAGAGATCGCTTTGAGTTACTTGTGATTAATTATTTATAAATCACTGTTGAAAAAGGGTTGCGGTTTGCGGGTCAATAATTGTGAAAATGCCAAAGCATCGCATTTTTTATGGATTACCTCTTTAAGTTGAGTGGTGGTCCGAAAGTTAGAATTATATTAACTTAACATTAAGCGTGCCGGTCATATCGTCCATCAATAGAGTCACGTCATTATCGCTAATGTTATGGTCTTGCCCCTTTGGCCTTTCCGAGATAGCAGCAGAAAGTCGTTAATTCATCTTTAGCCACACAAAACGTAATATAAAATGGAGCCACGAAAACAAAGCCGTATAAATGATCGACGACGCAGCAGCCACGTCAAACTACTATTTATAGATGTACGAGTTACTAGAATTATGGTTAGCATCTATGATATGACATGTCTCGTTACAGTTAAATGTGCGCAGTTTGGTGCACATCCCCTTCAAGAGGACCAAAGTGAGGAACAAAAGTCATCTGAGGTTCAATAAGGAGAAATAGAGTACGTCTCTGACCATCTTGTGGTTTGTACTTGTCAGACCTACAGGTGACATGGACTCCTACATCATAAGCTCCGACCTTACACAAACATATCTAATAACTTCAAGCAGCCGTTTCCGTCCGCGAAAACAAGCTCGGAATATCTAGACACGCATATGAGACACTCTATAAGAATCAAACCACAAACCAGGATACCTTCAACACTTCATAGTACATGTGTTGCCAAAGAACCTTCATTTAAAAGACCAGTAGAATTGGCTATATTTAGCAATAATGCTTTGGAAATCCACATATTGGATGTAAGCAAATTGAACAAAGTTGCAGTTATTGATTCCCGGTAACAGCCTTATTTCTGTACAAACCTCTCCGGCATATCAATTATCAGAGTGAAGCACAGAGCCATAACAAGCTGTCAATATATTTAAATACACATATCTCAACGACCCTGTACCCAATCCAATGATGCACCAAGCCATCAATTAACCCTTCTTTACACCAAATGCACCCACACAGACAACCAACATAGGTTTTGGCAGTTACGCGTGCGATCAATGTGTGGCTAGTAAAGAGTTGATATGGGAGCTGCAAGATGGTGATGTCGTTTGTTTCTGAACATTCTCGCCATGCTTCATGTAGTCGACTAGAGTAAAAGTAATACAACAAAGCGTTCTGGCGTCAGAAGCACAGTAAATCATGATTGACGGTTGATAACTATCTACATATGTGAAAGGTCATCTGTAACTTACACATGACATATGAATGCTTGAACGATGTTCACTAATAGCCTTGACATTTCCACCTTTCTGCCTTTGCATCAAACTTTTTTGTCTTAAGGGTATCAGATGTCTTATGAGTGTCCCTAAATGAAGCGTAAAATAACCCCATTTGAACTTTGTTGTTTCATTGATGACTCAGATATATGCACCTATATCCACTATTTGACATCTCACCTTTGCATATCATACCGTAGAAATGGATAGCCATTAGCTTGTCCATTTGCTGAGTGCAAGTGTACAATGGTGCTGGATCTTGTAACCTTAAAGGCGGGTTTAATGGGGGTCTCCAATGGAAGAAGATTATTGCATACCATGGGAATGTTTGAATTTACTTCAACAAATGGTAGCTCGGTAGTTAAAAACCACTCCATTCCCGGAAATGACGCATCGTGGAAGGTCTATATTCAATCCCTACCGAGCTGTAAAATTGCTCCCAGCTGCATATTTGCACTGCTACTTTGGAAATTAAACGCTAGCATTGGTTTTTCTGTGTTACTCGTAAATTTAATTATACTTGATAAACGCGGGTAGCATAACATTGACATCCTAAACAACTCCAACAATAGAAGACGCGCTGCATAGAAACAAAGTGCCATATACACAGATAGGCATCGTATGACACTTATGTTGGTGTGCCGTAAAACCTTGTTCTTACCTTGTTATATCCACCGAGTCCCGTTAAGCACTATATTTGGTAAAATTGTTCGTTATGTTATGATTTGTGATTCACAGTAGAATGTTCTATCCTCGTCTCATGTATAACTCATCCAACTATTAAAATAATTGAGAACCAATTACGTTTAGTCTGGTATTAAGCAATTCACCTATTCTTAAAGAGACTGTTCAGCCCCATATTTGGAACGAGGTTGCCTATCATCTGATATTCCAACCAAGTATTTTAGCATAACTGTTTAATGCCCACAAATTGTAGGGGAAGCAAACAAATGTGCATTTCAAGAAACAGTGGAGCATGTTTCTTGGTCGTACACTGTGATTAATTGTTTCAATATTTGATTTGTTATACTGCAACAACCTCCGGCTACCAAAGGTCTTGTATACGAAGTCATGAGACGAGCTCCTAGTTTTACCTGCCCTCAACAAGTTACTTATACGTTTTGCGCTGTTCTTATTAGACACAAGGCGCGGCCTGGCGCCGTCCACGCTGTAAAACATTCCAAATTGCGAAGGAATCGTGCAATGTCACAGCTAGTGATGACATTAATGCCTCAATAGCATAGTCCGTATCAGGTTGTGGATTAGAAATGGCGACAGAGATTTTGGAGAGGAAGTGACTATGTCTACAGACATGATACATGATCTGACGTCTACAGTCTAGTTTGATGTATATTTCTGTCCTTAATTGCTCTGTTGTGTAGCATATATATGCGTACATTAGGCACATTACGGTAACAAAACGTACTATTGGATAAGGTGTGACTTATCAGCCGAACGAATCCCTGGTATCATATTCGATATGCTTTGTCAGTGTTGTACAACACATGTACGTTACATCGAATCGCGATGCTCTCTAATGTGTTTACATTTTAATATTTGTAAAATATATGTTCTTTTATGTGTAATGCATTTGTAATGCACAGTGTTGCACGACCATTTCATATAATATAACGTATATCTGGCTACAACGGAAAGCGACATTCAATATCGAGCTTACATTGGACATAACAGGTATTGTATTTTGATATTTTTGCAACGTAAAACTATACGCGATATGCAAAGAGTATTATTATCTCTCCTGTTGATTCTGGCAGTTTAGCGCACATGAGTACAAAATAATTTACCGAGCATTAGGGGAAAACGATGATAATACCATGGTGGGTCCGTAGTGTACGTATGGAATTTTGGTTATTCCTCGCTGTTGCGCGATATTTAGTTTGATAGCGGATTTGGACGCAAGATATCTTCCTCTTGATAATGACTACATACACACGATTTTGCAACAACTTGTTTCCGCTTTGTTATCTTAGGCAAATTACAAACATGGACAATTATATTCATCGCATCGAATTGTATATGTTCGTATGGCGCTTACTTGATATACGACCACATATTAATTCGAAAGCCTCCAATGCTTTACAGTTATTTATTAAATGCCACGCTATATTACGATTAGGTTGAATGTGATTTGTCATCTGTTTCATATTTCCTGATATGAACTGCCATGTGAATATGTCTCATCAATAATATGTGCATGGGGTATGTTCCAAATTGCAGTAACCTATGTCATGTCTTTATCGTTATAGTGTGCCATGGTGCTTATGCCTATACTTAGTGTTCATGCTACTGGTTGTGTATTGTGTAATGCACTTTCTTGGTAGTCGCCGTATAGACTCATTATAATGGCATTTTGTTTCCATTGCTTATCATTCATTGTCTTCCCGACATCAGCAGGAAACCAAATTTGCCGCTTTGAATAGACGGCTCCTTCCTTCAGTTCCAGCCAACTAACCATCACTAATGGCTGCAGGTAATGTAACCATTATATGGCACTGGCATCATGATTATTCGGTTGGAATTTGGCGTTAATATGTTGCTTTCAGCAAGACGTCCCAGGCAATGCTTCGACAAGAGATGTTTGTCAAAGTGCGCTTGACATTGCGTCTAAACTTGAAGACCGGCGTCGACTCATATTGATACAAACGAGTGGTTCCTGTGTTTTATGATATCCCAGTACGATGCTGAATAGCATCTCCCACATGTATAGTGGCGAAACAAAACAATTAACCTGGCATGTACAATACCATGTTTAATTATTAGCATACATTTGAACGATTTCCATCAATTTCAATGCACTATTTGTTATGCATTAATATGCTTGTAAACTGGTGAATGTATAGCTATCTTTCATAATATAGGCTATAACACTAAGCATGTGGTCCAGTTATATTGCTGATGCAGAAAAATCTACCATTGGTAATCTGCACCTGACCGCATTCTACGATAAAAGCTTCATGGGTTGTTCTGATATTTCTGTGTTTAATGGCGTTTTGGCGTCTCAAAGGAACCGCCGGGATGCTGTTCAATACCTTACGTAATGTTGCAGCCTGCTGATATATTTTTCTAAATGAATATCCGTGCGTGAATTCTGCACTAGCACATAATTTAATTAGCAAGATGTTCAGACCTTGAAGAAGCTTGGTATCTTCTGACCCGCGACGGATGAATGTGATATGCTGGTTGTCAATGCTTCTTTCGCAGTTTGCCATGACGAGGGACAAGTCACTGCAGGAAAATAAATTCCAATCATCATCGAAATGACCATGTCCCTAGTTGCCATTCAGTTAACAAGGTCTGCTTGGCAATTAATAATACATTAGCGATGTGAAAGCATTCACTTGAAAACTTAATCAGCCGGTATTCCCGTTAATCTTTTTCTTGCAAAGTAACTGGAGTTAGAAATATTAACTGACTATCATGAAAGCATATGTTAATTCTTCTCTCGTAAATGATGTCATAATAGCATGTAACACCCATAAATCACAGTTGCAAAACATAACATTATCTTTTCATAATGATATTGACAAAGGTTGTAAACCCCAATGTATACAATAAGGAGGACATCAGAATAACTATTAAATAAAAGTGCATGCAATTCACTAATATTTGGATTTGTTTGCGAAAAGCTCACAAAGGCAATCGCGAGAATGTTACTGGTACTATTTACATACCGATATTCTGACTAACGCTGTTACGTAAAAATATATCAGATGTAGTAGGTAA
This sequence comes from Urechis unicinctus, assembly GCA_034190875.2. Lineage (NCBI taxonomy): Eukaryota > Metazoa > Annelida > Polychaeta > Xenopneusta > Urechidae > Urechis > Urechis unicinctus. The sequence continues at coordinate 31,261,844 of CM067347.1, forward strand.
CATTCCAGCACCTTAACTATATTTCACTGGCAACCATATGTTAATTATCGCATTATGACAAATTGGATCATTACCAGGAGATCATTACCCGATGATAAGAGTCATATGTTATGCAATTGTAATCAGAAAGACTGTATTTATTCCCTTGCCCAATTTCTGATACGCATATGTTTCAGCAACACGTGTTTATAATTCTTGCATTTTTATCTTACCACCATGTTATTGTTTGAACGCACCTAACGTTTTCTCCATATCGCTTAAATCAAGCGTATTAGCGAAGAGCCTCTGTTCACCACTGCTCAGAGAACTCGTATGTAACGAACTTTAAGCAAGCGAATAAGCATGGCACGGTTACATAAAAGCACGTTTAGTGTTGGTACAATGATGCGTGTAACTTGAACTGGCTTTTACTATATTCGTTGATGGGCAGGTACATTCATCCGCCTCAGGTAAGGTGTGGCTTGGATGAAGAATGGCAGGTGCTTAATAAACGCCATTGAATGGATGTGTAATTACCTTTACCCGTAATATGACAATACGGAAGCTTAATCAGTATTTTTGTTATTGTATCATTCCCGTCATTACTTGTACTAACACACTGTGACGGTCAATTACGCTTGCTATGCATCAGCACGCAAAGTTCATAATGCCAATAAACAAAAGGCTTGATGGGCACCATGACTTGCCAGGAGCTGTCCGACAAAGTGTAAGTATGATCATGCGAAAGATAATACGCTTTGTCAACGACAGAATAAAATTTACGACGGTGCATAAATAAGAGCCATGATTATAATGATGTAGCGCATATCCATAGTCATTGATAGATAAGCAAGACGATTCTACACTCACATCTTTATTTACTGCCTTAGCTTATTGATATCATTGCAGAACAATGTATAAACCGCTGGCGCCATGGTATTCTGCTGAACAGCAGTCCATTTTTCAGAGGCTACGTGATTCAATTACAAATGGCAACGCAAATATTCGTCTTAAAACTGAATTCCACTTGACTTTGCTGTTTAATAGAGCCTATTCTAGCTAAGCTATCTCCAGATAAAATCCTGATATGAATGCAATCTAAGCCATTGCCCTTATCCAAGCCTGGCACCAGTGTATCGATCGGTAGTCTTCATTTAATATGTAAGACCATAAACAATGCTTATTAACGAGGCCTAATATCGTGATTGTGAGATGGTCTGATACATTTAGCCCAGAGCAGCTGCTTAAGTTGGATTGAAGGCTGAAACCGGTGCCAGGGAATCAGTTGATGTCACCAAAGCTTGCCTAATCCCGGCAAAAGCGCCACTCGATTGGCTTCCTGCATAATGCTCAGCGACGCAATGCAAATAACAATCTCATAATGGATCAGGCTGATTATGTCACCAAATTTTAGGGTGTATCAATGAAGCGCTGGTCGTGTGTCTTCGAAGTCCTATTCCAGCTCAATTCAAGATATGAGACAAATAACATTTCTACGAAACTCGCTCGCTGCAGAAATTCGCAGTAGAAGTCTACACTCTTTAAAATTTGGCTGATCGATAAACCGTTTCACAAAACCTGACTATTGCATAAATGTGCATAGCTCACTCAATCCATATATAACAGACAAGATAATCTTACCCATGGAGTAGGCAGTAATCGCGTTTAGCACCTTAGATAAATGATTGTTTCATTATAACACGATCTTTCTGGTGGCCGTTCGGATATCAACTTTTATTTGATGTGCTACTCCTTTATACAACTATACCCCCTGGCAGCAGCAACGTCGTGCACAGGATACACAAATGTTCAGCTCTGTTAACGACACCCAATCTAGAGTTAATTTCTTTTCGAGATGGCCTGTCAATTGGAAGTGGTTTTTTTATACAATCCCATAGCATTGTTAACCACCCCGGCTAGTTCCCAGCAGTTGTTTTCATATCATTCTAAACAACTTTGAATGAGCCAATGTTTGGTGGGGTCACATTAACCCCCGTCAGTAATGCTTCAGCCTTCACACGTTTGCACGTTTTACTTACTGTCATTTACAGGTAATGAGGGATTGTGTCTTGTAGTGTTTACTTGAAGCTGCTGGCGCAATAAATGTATGTGGGCTGCGTCTTCACATTACAAGCTACATAAGTCAATGACTCGGTTCGAATCATGTCTGACCAGTACCCCAGTCTCACCACTACGGCAAGCAACATAGCACACTGATTTTTTTGCACTTTTTGCATGATCAGCTGAAGTGTTTGCCTCAACTCACACCGCCTCTCGGGGTGTTATCAATTCACTACAGAGCATATTAGACAAGTGTCTGCTTGTGAGTGCATGATATGGTTGCTAGCTATCGAGTTATGTTCCGCATCAGAATAATCTACGGTTGACTATACACTATAGCTTGACTCAGCAATAAAGGTATTGAATCATGTGACACCTGGTTGCAATGTAATAACAACTTCCCAAATTTAAAGCAGTCTTCTTTAAATCGATTGAGATGGTCTATTTGCTTCTGTTCAGAGTTTACATATTCTGAAGGTGAAGGTACAATTAGTTTTGTAAAGCAAATGTGCCCGGAAATAACCAGCACGCGCTAATCTATACAAAAGCAACACTCACTTGTATGGAAAGCTACCATACAAGTGAACAGAAAGGCTGTATATTTGAAACTTATGCTTATGATTTACAACTTTGTTTTGTTCAACCAGCTTTCACTTGTTTAACCCTCACTTGCAATAAAACAACCGGCCACCCTGCTAATTGGATTATGTAAACAGTTCAACTTTTATGAAAAAGTAATCTCAATGATGATAATGCGTCTGGCAGACATAGAGTTGGTAATATACCGAGCCAAGGCATTAATTTACCCAATCAATCATCAGCAACTACATCGTGCACTGCAGCTGCTAGTGGAAATTGACAACTTCTCGGAACAAACGCTTTTCTGAAGTAGCCTGCCATTAAATATTAGCTTTCAGTCGCCTGTTTTGCATATGTGCACATGATTGCAGAAGTATGCGAACCAATCTTCCACTGATTGTTTGCAGATTAGAGAAACACCACGTTATCACCATTTGCCAGCCTCAAACCAGGTGCTAATAAACAACATTGCATTCTCTTGTTCTTACATCCGGCAGATCTTTGATTGTAGCATTAGATGTGGGCTCTACATCGCGTTGATCTTTCTCTGGGATAGCAAAGGCATACGCTACATCGCGTAGCATTTCACATCGATGTCATTCAGGCTACTGTAACAAAGCATTTCATTACCAAGAGGGGGCCAGGGCTTAAAGCTAACCGCCGTCCGATAGTCCGGGGTTAGTAAGACAGTCATTCCGGCTAGCAGATATTTCAAAATACTGGAGACTACTAGCCCCATCGGGCTTAACGGCGACGGACATATTTTTCCGAATGATGCGCGCGAGAGTCAAGGTCTAAACCGCCATTCGCCTCGCCTGTTACGATACGGGAATGGGAGGCTACGTTAAATGCCAATGAGAACGGTTCTTGTTTGTGGTATGACGCGGGGTTTTCCAAATTCGGTTTTTAGTAATAAAAACAAGATCAGCTGTTTTAACAGGTAAAATGTCGAATAACCATGACACACGAAAATGTAGTGTTTTTCACATTGCACTTCTTACGTACAGGTCATGGAGTGTCGCGATATTGAAAACAATGCTGCATTGGTTGGTTATGTTAAGCCCTGGGAGCAGTTACATATTTGCCATACCAACAAACGTTCCAAGCCCTGCAAATCCTAAACGTTATTTTTAACCCCTTGCATGACCACCAATGTATTCACACAAGGGAAAGACCTATTCTTTATCTCAAACCAGTTAAGTTCTTTAAGTGCCATTCAAAACACACTTTCTTCACAGTTTTAAGAGTCCCAACTATCGTCTCAAACGACAGTCCATCACATCAAGTCATGGAGGGTTAGATAACGTTGACTGAAGACAGCAATAGATGAGCGGTTATGACATCCATGGACGTCACTGGCTTGCTTTTATGTGCAATCTTGGCAGAAGTGTCGCTCGAGCCCCATGGCTGCAATTACTTTCAAGCCCTCTGGAAGGTTTCTTTTCTACCATGACGATCAATATAAAAATCAGCTTAAAATATATTTTCTCGACTGTTTCGATCGGGGATCGTCATTGATAAATAGCGAAGCCCACCTGGCTTTTTGATTGTGAGTCATGAACAAAGGATTTTTCGTAATAAGACTAAACACGCGATGCTTCTAAACCCAATGCATCTGGTTTGTTTGCTTTCGATAATTTGGTTTTGTTATGTATCCATGACAAGTTGTCCTGTTTAACAGTAAACGAACATTCACAAAAACACAACAACAACATCTCAACAGAAGCAAAGTATTGCCTAAAATTTGCCGATTGCAGAATTACGATGTTTTGGGGAGATTGAAATATATGTTGCTAAAATAACATAGTAAAAAAACTGCAAAGAGAGATGATGATGATGGTACACTTTACTATCTAAGGGTCAAATGGATTACCTCGACCCGAATGCTATCCAATATCCCGAGGTCACGCTGCATATCAATTGGAATGTATCAATATGTAGTACTGTGCAGCGGCTGTCTGTCTGCCAACGCCATGCATTTTATTGCCAAGCACCAAATGGACTGTTTATCAATGACGCATGGCACTACAGAGGCATAGACACAATTCTCGCACATATTGGCTCCACTGAGCGTAATGTCGTGTTGGCTATGCTATGCATTTGACCACTGACTTGTTCATGTTTATACGATAAAACATAGGGTTATGTGGTGCACTTGGTATTACCGTGGATTGCCCTTTCTTTTTAATCTGTGCCTGTAAATTAGAGGTTTAGGTACAGGGAGATGGTTTACGAAATAAAATCAATACAAAAGGTGTCACTCAATGGAGCCAATATGTGCGGGAATTGTGTCTACTGTGTTTTGTCTGATGACTATATCTTCTGCACATAATTGCACTTAGCGATGTAAGTCTGTTTGCGAAATGTTTGGATGAAATGTATGGCGGACATATCGAGTATATTTGCGTCTCGTTGGGAGTGTTGAGACAACCGGAGTCTGTGCGATTCGTTCGATCAGTTTGAACGTGAGTGTTGGTTTCGTTTATGTAGATAAACACTTGTCAATCTGTTGCTTTCGTTGTGGAAAGCAGCACCGTTGCAGAGGGAAGTAGCGACTAAACAGACCGCAAACAACGAGAGGGCGAGAGGTCCTTAAATGGATTCTTGTATGAGCGTCATAGAGCATTCGTTCGCCAATACCGTTTGACGGCGCTATTTGAATAACATTTTATATGAATTATCAATTTCATCACCAATGGACGTTCTGGCGTAGAGGCAAATTCTATAGTCATTATTGAACTAGAGTAATAGGTTTTCTGCGATACCTGGTCTAATGCCATCAGGATTTTATTTATACGTAGCATCTATAACCTAAGAATTTTTCGAGAATTATTATCCAACTCGATAATGTTTGGACTATGATAGATGACTTCGAATAGGGGCACTTCGGCAAAAGGATATGTGAACATCAATAATATATATTGCAATATGGGTGCATTGTACAATAAAACAGGCATCAGATCCGCCATGTGGCAGGTGCATAGTACATAGCCATATTCCATTCTAGTTGTATACAATCGCCAATCACATTTACTCTAAATTACTATCTCTAAGCGACGCAATGGTAACGTCCGGGGCAGTACTACAATATGCCAGCTGAACATGTTTTCGCGTTAATTACTGGTATTGTGAGCATCGTTAATAGCGGCAAGTGATATGTGCTTAATCCCCGAATACATCGTACATTGGCATTGCGGAGCATTGGGTAATCACTTACTGCAAAGTACGCCAACGATTTCACGAAGAGGTGTTTTAACAAGTCTTATTTTTGTAAGTCTTATTTTATCTGGTTGAATATTGCTTTCACGTGAATTTGCACAGTTAATCAAAGTTAATCTTTGTCTTTTGCGAATATTGTCATTTGAAAAAAAAACGCAATAATAGTAATGAGGGATATTGTGACATCTAGAGGCAAATGCCTTTTGACATCTGCCTGGTGGTCGAACTTTACGCCATCTGTGATACACGTACTAATGCCATGATTTTTTTATTATTATGTGCTAGTATAAAAGCCATATATTATCGTGCGGGAGTCTGACTTCGAACAGGCGCCAAAAGGAAATAATATAATACCATGCCAATGCACGTCTATGAAAGACCCGGGCAATTATATTTCGTTGCGATTCTGTGGCGAATAAAACTCATAACAGTGTTTCATTGTACATGATAGTGTCGCTATAACTCAAGCTCATGACATTTAGACAGGGAACGGCAGCATTACTAGTTATTACTTCGCCATATATATATATGTCGCTACACTTTCAATAGGTCCAACGCACCCCTCCAATAGGATCTATTGTTTTATTACGACTTCCATTTTCATATCGGACTCCAATAGAGAAGCAACTTCCTCCCAGGTTCATAAGTAGCTGCAAGCAATTGAGACCATCAGGAAACAGAGGAAGATAGTAAGTTTACTTTTGTTCTAATAAATAGCAATACAATGCACGGCTATCGTCAAACGTTGATTAAACATGACATATGCTTAAACATGAGTTAGGTTCATATCATGCATTACGTTTGCATGGGCCGTGCCGATCGAGCGACATGATGGAGCAATTATCAACTGTCATGTCGTTTTCTGACTTGCGCAGCAAGCTTTAAATAATATTCATTATTTATAATGCTGCCGTCTGCGGGTGATAGATTAATGCGATAATGCAACATCAGCTACGCTTCTTTGATCCACCGCCAGATATTTATTGCTCATACAAACCGCTGTCGACAAGAAGTGCTCGTATACTACCTGATGTTCAATCCTGCTGCAGAAATAACTGGTTCCAATCGCGGAAGACTGGGGCTCTTATTATAACATATGTCGTTAAGGATAAACAGATGATACATTTACTACTGTTTCTTTCAGGTAAGCCGTGCAGCATTGTTCTAGTTTTTAATATCCAGACTGTACACAGACGAAAGTCATAACGACAATGATCATTTCCGTTATAAGCCGATTAATATCGCACTCTTATTTTCGCCAATAATTCACCATAGTTATACATTACTTCTATTGCGTGTTGTCGTTTTATTTGAATAATGGAGGTCCATTAATCCGGCGGCTATTGCTATCTGTTCTATTGTTGTCAGTTGATGTGGTTTTGGGACCAATCAGGGATCCATGGTCGATCCGAGATCTTTAGTACAACATAATGCTTGGTATATCATGCATCTTCATATACACCATAGCACTACGGCATGTGCATTGATGAGGTATTTACATTGAGACTGTCATTCTGCCTGTGATAGCCATTAGCGTTGATCAAATGATTAATTGTGACTGTTATTTGCGCAGCAATGTCTACGATACGCATTATTTGTTTTGCAGCCACATATCGGTAATCTGCTGATGACTATATTATATAAGATTCATGTAGAAAAGTGCACCCATGATCCGAGGTAAGATACTGAGGCACTCACGATAACCACGTGATCGCACAGACACCAGTTGCTACCCGGATTCATGTCATGCAACAAATAATATACATATTTAGGCTTGAATGTTCTGATCAATTCAGGCACACGGTCGTCTTGACCAATCAGATCCCCGAGGCGTTGGATCAACAGCCCTATATTTCTATTTTAATTTTGTGATAGCGCCACTTGACGACGGGTTCATGATTTGTTCCTTAGCATACATATTACATAGCTAGTCTGAGTGAGCCCACTAAGCGTAATTCTCAAACTCTTAGATGAAATCACAACAGTCTAGATTCAGACATTTAACGGAACAATACATGCTCACCTTCGGGTCCTGATATCTGTCATCATATGATATATCACGCTTCCAGGTCACTCAATAATGCTGTATTCCCGTCGATTGGCTGCAATTATTAATACCTTTATAGCAAATGTTGTATTAAGATATTCCCTGTGTGTAAATATATATGGCTTTAAATGATTTAAATATCATGCAGCATTTCTTTATTGCATTCAGATTTCTGCAGTTATCCGGTTAATAGGTTTCATCAGTTATTTTCTGATTCAGACGGTGAACTTAATGTAATAATTTACAGCAGATAATGATGGAAAGAAAACAAAGCATGCATAGAGTAAGCAATCATCTCCATCTTCAGTCTGGCAGTAGTATGACAATTTTCCAGGTCTCTGTCGGCTAAGAAATAGATTTAACTTGTAATAGATTTGTCAATACAATGACTTTGTGACCGACACAATGCTATATTAAATCATATTACTGGAAAGAATTAGCATTTGACACAACACCCATTAATTTACTGGGTAAGGCCCTTTCATGTTAAAGCAATATTACCCCGTTGACATCCGCCATATTTTACTTTATACTATATAGAAAGCAGTTTGGTTCACAAAGCCTTCAATTTGTGCTCACATATCTCAAGAATTTAAGGCTTTGCAACTGAATGTTGTTCCTGATTTTGTGGAATGATGCTGTTATATACCACCAGGTTGCACGGTATATTATGAGAAAGACGCCCAGCGATGATACCTATCAGTTGTGGCGAAGATTTTGGGAATTCGTGATATATGTGATTATGAATCAAGGGCATTGTCTTTCATTTACTCCATGCTGCCTGTTTAGCCACCTCTTTGTATTATAAAGATAATAAATGGTATCATTTTCTCCTCTATATGTACTAGCCAGCCTCGGTCAGCCTACTGACTCTATACAGTCCATATTATTTAGGGTATTTGTTTCACTTCAGCAGCCTAAAATAGCTACTCATCAACTGATATAGACAACCTCGATATTGTTAGAAAATCATGTATATTTGCCTTTTTCAAGATAGATCATAGCAGTTTATTATAAATCTGTAGTATTAATTGGCTTCATCTTTTACCGTAGCATATTTGATTGATCTTTACGTTTTGCAAACAATATTGTTCTGCCAAATCGTTCATTTTAAACAGGGCATGATGGATTGACTATCTCTAAGAATGGATTGACTATCTCTAAGATGGGACCATTTTGTGAAGCTCACATCAGAAATCTTCAGTACGTCCGCCAGATAGGCCAATGTACCGTTAATTGTTTATGACTAAATTTGTGTGATTTATGCTCAAGCAGCATAACACTGATAGTCGATATGCAATGTTACAACATTCCACAAATCACAGGCCGAGATACCAGCGGACGGTTCATGATCGGGAGTGTAAATATCGATGGAAGTGCTATAGAATCTATGGAAGTTCTATATATTTGCATGCAAACCTAATAGCGATATTTCGCATAGCTAATGGTAACTATATGAACCTCACCCCTTATTAATCTACCGCAAAATCTTCGTTTTCTTCTCGACAGCAGTAAATGTGCTGCAAGGCTTGCTCATTATGAATGACGCCAAACAAATATTACCTTTGATTGATTGATTGTGTGCAGGAAGTTTCGCAACCCTGCACGGTACACACCACATTAACGTCACAGCTAGAAACAAATATACTGAAAATTGGCTTGCCACAAATATTACGCATCGCTACTTAGAATAGGCATATAAATTGATTCTACGAAGCAATTCTGCCAGAAGGGCTTATGTTCGTATCATCATCCTTTGCTTGTATCGTATTTCTCCACAATGTGTTTGCTATATTTTTTTTCACTAATCGTTGTATAGTGGAAAAGACTAGCATAGTGGTATCAACAGTGAATGATGTGGAGAATTATCTGCATAGTACTCATAATTTTGCTTCATTGTCCCATTATATATGAGAGGAAACAGCATACCACCCATAATGATGCCGTGAATCGGTCTTCGGGCCACGTTGACAGTAAATTATGGCTGAGCAAGGGGGAGATAAGTGCGCTCAACGTTTATCTGTAAACCACTCGGCAATGTTTCACTACAAAAAGCAAACCACGGCTCTTTTTCAACAAATACCAGTTCTACTGTTATTTGTCGTCATTGCAAATGTGAATATAACTGCTGATTGTGCTACAAATGTATGATGTTAATAAAAGTTACCGATATTGGTGATGCGAATGGCTGTCACCATGATGATTATATGATTCTGATGATGATGATGATGATGATGATGATGATGATGATGATTATATGATCAGCAGACAGCTACGCCGTTGGTATTCAGTCAGTTATTTAAATCAGCCATAAAATATTGCGTGAAATGGAATGTCATTTCACATGCGGTATCCAGGTTTACAAGCACGAGGATGCAGCATTAAACAAAACTCAACTCTTTTATGAATGCGTCCATACGTGCCTTACAATTAATGACTGAGTGACTTTTAAGCGAACTAATTTTGTGTGTGGTATATATGAGGAACATCACTGACAAAATACACGAAGTATAAATTATTGCATCTTATTTATATTGGCAATACATTAACGATTTTGAGCAGCATTTGCTGCCAACTGTAACAACGTAAGCGCAGCTTTTTTTGTTGGAAATGTTTTACCTCTATCTTACTTATATTTGGTCCACGAATTTGTCCACGAATCTCTCGATGGTGGCATCGTTAATGATCAGACAATAATAGGAACTTTGCCACTCGGTCCCATTTATATGTATAAACAAAATGGGCAACAAGTCAATTAGGAGCCATAGAGGAATCGATCAACAGTCATCCGCAAAATGTTGCCTACATTCATACATTTGTACTCTTTGATACATACCAAATGCAAATACAAGGATGCGGACAACATTAGGGTATTATCATTTCATATATTACATTTCGTGCTAGCTTATTATATTTTGTAAACAACATACAGCTTGTGGTAATACAAATAACACACAAAAAGTAGTATATTTTAAGTGATACGCATTTCATGTCACGTTTCAGACGGAATGCTGCACATCAATGCATGAGATGGTGATAACCTAGTCTCAGTAAGCATCAAGAATAGTACATACTCGGTCATTTTGTACGTGACAAATACTTAGTCTCTGTGCAATAAGGTCCTTCTATGTCTTAAGAGCGACACCGCGGGTTGATACTTACATCCCAATATACTATACTAATTTAAAGATACTCGTTATGTTTTGGGCGAAGATTTGAAAGCCATGTGACCACTCAAGTTCTCTGGAGATTAAGCTGGACATTCAGTTAGAACCTTGATGTAAACAAGTATCAATCATATCAACAAAATCATCATTTGTTCATTGATGCTTCCAATGGCGATCAATCGAGTTGGTCGACTGTGTGTTATATCATATTGAATAATTAAATGAGATATGATTACTTGTACATGAAATATAGGCAAGAGTAACTTTGCTGTGAAACTATAATCCCACTATTCCTTAGTGACGCAAAACGTACCTTCAACACCAACAGAGGTGTATTTATAATTGGTCATTACGTTGTTCGCCCACCTCCACTGCTATGCTAAGGGCGGGGCAGAAAATAAAGCTGATTCATGATGCCACATAATGCACTATTTTAATGAATTGTTTTGCCACGTTTGACCAGCAAGCGATATGTGATCAAACGCATGCGATATTAAAATCGCACGACATGTAACTGGATTGATGGGAAAGCCATAAATGTTAATAGTTAAATAAACGTCATTTTAACATTTTACATATAAGCCCAGTGAGTTATATAAGACAATGATATTTGTTATGGCCCTCTTTGAACATTGTGAAAGGTAGAATAAAAGTCTTGTATTATTGTTGCCTCGGCAATTCTATTCACAATTATAGGTCATAATGTTCTTTTGCCTGCCTTGTGTATATTTAATGGCCAAACCCATTAATTTAATTGCCGAGCGCCGACTCGACTATTTATCTATTATGTACGGCTCTACAGAGGCATAGATGTAATTCGCACAAGTATTTGTTATGTTTGATGTGTCCCTTGTGTAGTCTTTGCCGCGATTGACAGCGAATTAAACTATACAGAAGCATCTCTACCTTTTACTTTTCTTTATGTACGTTATTATTACTATCTCCAAATAACATTCTAAACTTACACAATACCGACCTAGCGGCTACAATTTATTTCATGGACAGTTAAAACAACAAGGACTATTTGGAACGCGATCACATCGCCGTCATCATGGTAAAGAAGTGGCAGCGTAATGAGTTTCATGGTATATTCGGCAATTCGACCAGTATTAACTATCCCTACTAATAATGATAATAATACCATGCTAACGGAGCCATACCTTATTCTACCTTGCTCAGCTGATCATTTGCCTTATAATGTAATCCTGATATGTCGTAATAATATTTGGTGAAGTTATTGTTCTTATCTGTTGTTTCCCTGGTGAATCGATTGCTTTTGGAAAGAAACGTTTCTGTGATTTTCTTCAATGTCATAAAAACGTATATTAATACACACAAAACCTGATATACCTAACACACTTTTACCAGATTTAATTATAAATTAAAGTTAAAACCCCTACTCAAAGTGTGTCTTTGCTTTGTGGCACCATGGCAACGGGGAAAAGAGCATTGCATTTAGGTATGAGCGCCATAAGACAATCAGTATGAGTGCTTATCGCCGATGCAAACAAAAGGATAGCATTTGCATACAGCATTTTTGATGACGCTATTTGAATGACATTTGCTATCAATTATTCATTTCATCTCCATTGCTATGGACGGCAATTGCATGTTTACAAGAATATTACCGGAGGCACATAATGACAATGTTGATACGACCAGCAGATGATGTACTGCGTAAGTATGGATTTCACTTTTAGCATATACGACCCTAAGTTATTGCATCTCCCTCGGAATTAAGAAGTACAATCGGGGAATCAAATGCTATCTCCATAAAATGCTTTGATAATTACTTGCTACTAGTTTCATTAAAAAACAGCTGGCCTGAGTGCAATCGATGAGAGCCCATGTTTCGTCGTTTTTCTTTACTTGACCCGTATCACACAACAAAGCTGAAAAACAATCTCCCATATTGTCAAATACATTGAATAAAGAAAGTTTATGCATGGAATACCCACGTATGTCTCGTTCTAAGCAAATAACATCCACCAGACAAATCCAACGGCGCATATATTTGCGGATGATAAATTCGTCAACGTGCGTCGGCTGGCAAGTCAAAAGAATGAAATATGCATTGCGGTTGTGATGCTTTGGGAAGATAAACAAAGCGCTTGTTACTCTGAGCTGTCAACCTCTTCGACATTTCTCTAATTACTCTTACTCAACTATGGCGCGTGTGCTTGTTGTTCGCAGAGAAATAACAGGGGATCAAAGAGACTTGGAGTTTTGCATTAAATAATAGAACAAGAGCAACTGGTCACATTAATCTTATTTACTCATTGTTATTTCTTTGATGGGTACGAATTGGGCGAGCGTGCTGCGCATATTTGCCACATCAGGTTTTCATCTTTATGACACATGTTGCCCCACTGATGGTTATCACTATGTCACTTTTTTCGTATTTGGTCATGTATATTTACAAACAAGGATATTGACGAAATGCATCATACCTAAGATTGTTAGAAGTGTATTCCATTTAGTTTACAGAGACAATATTGCGCTGATCAAACAAGGAGTCGACAAATCTGCATACATACTGTTGTTGGTGTTTTGGTATGCAAAGAGAATATCCCCTCTAGGATATATGAAGTTATTATTTTTTTGACTTTCAACATTGTGTCCTCCTCCAAATTAGGCATTTCAAACATAGTTGGACATGCTTGATATTCTATATTTCTTCCATATAATTTCAAAACATTCATTTCTAGTGAAATTCATCTCCGTCTCCAAGACAGTCGACCGTAACAAATCACCATCATCATCATCATCATCATCATCATCATCATCATCATCATCATCATCATCATCATCATCATCATCATCATCATCATCATCATCATCATCATCATCGCCATCAACATCATCGTCCTCATCTTGTTCATCATATCAATAGAATAGTAAAAGCAGTAGAAAGGATATACTTTCAAGAACAAAATTATATCGCGACGATGATGGATGGGAATGTTTATGATTCTTGGACAGACCTCTTCAAGTGCCATTCCTTACGTGTCACAACCCCATTGCCATGACCAGGCTGTGAAGTTAACGCCACTTAAAATGAAGGCCCTACACAATATCATCAAACCAGTGGGTCGGAAACACTGCTTTGTTAGATGGAAGCTCCGATTGCTCTTTGCAATAATTGACAATGATGGTCACATATACCTTACGGAGATGGGTAGCAAGAGCTAAAAACCATTGGGTAGATAGGTGCCTTGCCAATAGTCATCAATAATCGACTACTAATTAGGTAGAGTTTAAACATTATTACCTAAAACCATTGTCCTCAGAATAAATATCGCGTGGATTTCTAAAAGATTTCAGTGTACGGCTAACACTATATGGTAGGTTAACTATTCCATGAAATCAAAACGCACTAGGAAAAGCTTCTCAATTCTGCTAGTGGGAGTGTGACCGTCACGCATTACTGGTCTAGATGATAATACCTTGGGAAAAAGTTTGCATGATCCAAAAAGTAATTTTGCAGAGGTTTACAGGGATAACATAATATATGCATGTACAATATAAAACAGATAATATCATCTGATATTCCAATCAAGTATTTTAGCATAACTGTTTAATGCCCACAAATTGTAGGGGAAGCAAACAAATGTGCATTTCAAGTAACCATTATATGGCACTGGCATCGTGATTATTCGGTTTTAATTTGGCGTTAATAGGTTGCTTTCAGCAAGACGTCAGAGGCAATGCTTCGGCGAGAGATGTTTGCAAAAGTGCGCTTGACATAGCGTCTAAACTTGAAGACCGGCGTCGTGACATATTGATACAAACGAGTGGCTCCTGTGTTTTATTATATCCAAGTATGACGCTGATTAGCAACTCCAACATGTATAGCGGCGAAACTAAACAATGTACCTGGCATGTACAATAGCATTAGTTGATTTGATTATTAGCATACATTTGAACGGTTTCCATCAATTTCAATGGGTCCGTAAGTATGTGCACTATTTGTTATGCATTTATATGCTTGTATACTGGTGAATATATTGTTATCTATCTTAATAAAGGTTATATTGCTGATGCAGGAATCCTACCAATAGTATTCTGCACCTATCTGCATTCTACGATAGAAGCCGTGCAGGTTGTTCTGATATTTCTGTGGTTAATGGCGTTTTGGCGTCTCAAAGGAACCGCCGGCTTGCTGTTCAATACCGTACGAAATGTTGCAGCCTGCTGATATTTTTTTCTTAATAAATATCCGTGCTTGAATTTTATACTAGAACATAACTTCATCAGCGAGATGTTCAGACTATGATGAAGCTTGGTATCGGTAATGATGCGCGTACCTTTAACTGGCTTTTACCACATTCTTTGAAGGACAAGTACATTCATCTGCATCAGTTAGGGTGTGGCTGAAGGGATGAAGAACGGCAGGTGCTTAATAACTGCCATTGATGGGTGTTGTTACCTTTATGTGTGATTTTTACAATACGAATGCTTGATCAGATCAGAATTCTGATATTGTATCATGCCCGTTATGTGTATATAGAGAGAGAGAGATAGAGGATATATATAGGAGATAGAGAGAGAGAGAGATCTCAGAGAGAGAGAGAGAGAGAGGATACGAGAGAGAGAGAGATAGAGAGATAGAGAGAGAGAGAGAGAGATATATATATAGAGAGAGAGATATATCTCTATATATATAGAGAGAGAGAGATAGAGATATCTTATATAGAGGATATATATCTCTATAGAGCTCTATATATCTATGTCTAGCTCTAAAGATGAACAAATGCGATATAGAGTCTATCTATTCTCTAGGACAGATATATATATATATGAGATCTCTGAAGAGATATATATATATATATATATATATATATATATATATATACTCTCTCTATATATCTCTATATCTATATCTATATATCTCTCTATCTATACCCGCCTATTCAACCCCACTACAATTATTTAATCACAGCTCAATTCATCCATGTAAACATTGAACAATATCTACCACCTGGTTGCTTTGTAACTGTATTTGTGAAAACATTCAGTTGTAAACACAACTGAACACGTTTATGAACACACTAATTCAGACCCGGGTGGACAACAAGCGAGATTTGAAACAATCATGGTACGGCGTACTTCGATTGAAGTACAAAAATATCGGATGTGCAAATGGATTGACATGGGGTGTGATGTTATCATCTATATATTCTAAACAAACTATGCTCCACAACAAGGAAGTTGTTAACTTTGCCAAACTGATCATCAATCGTCGGGAAAGACACGCGATGGCCGCCGTACTAATGTGCAAGCCTTCTAAATACACATGCCCAAACGCTAAAACGCTCAAAGTAATGATGGTTACAATTGTGCCAATTAATGTTAAAATCGGGTGAATCACGATCGTCCTGTCATTCCAAACTGTGTGCTGTCACCCAATCGACCTATTAGAGTCGAATTGTTCATACATTTAAGTGTGTGTTTGAGAAGGGTATAATGTGATGGCAACTAGGCGTTTAATGAAGAAATCAAGTGTCCAGTAAACAAAAGAGTCGTTGTTCAATTGCTTTTATAGTCATCATGGGTCTATTGGCTGCGGAAGAGCACTAAAGACAGCACACGGGGGACGGCAAAGTGCGTATAATAGCTTAAACTTGATTTGTTGAGTGATGGTTTTATTCTTCCCACAAGTCCCTCTTTATCAAAGGCAGACTATTGTTGCCTTTTTGGTTAAATAGATCACAGTAAGGCACGCCATGAAGTCATCGTACTTTTTGTTCCGTCATTTAAGCAGTTGAGTGGCTCAATCGTGTGGTGATTTGTGTCGTGCAATCCGTTCCTTTTAAATTCTGGCTTTTTTGATGATATGAGTTTTATTGTATAGGATCGTCCTGGGTTCAACAAGTAGAACTGTGCATCAATATTTGATATTAGCTATAGACGATTGCGATAAAAAAACGAGCAATGTCATGTGATGTCTGAACCAAGATTCTAATATCAATTATAATACTACCGTACGTAGGCGGCAACATAGAGAACATCCACCTGCAAGGGAGCTGCTCACTTCCGTTTTCGACTCCTTATATGTACACATCTACATTGGGTGATGATGGAAATAAGGACCAGTTCTATTACACCTGCTGCATGAAATATTACAATTGTTTCCTGAAGGTGCCTTTGTGGATATGCTTTGAGTTCGTGAAATATGAAAATAACTTCATACCCTATTCCTTTTTCATGATATATACGGATCCAGCAACAGCCAATCGCCGAAACATGATAAAAAAGTTAATTCATTGTGTACCATTCAATGAGTTAATTGTGTTTCCGAGGTGCCAATTTACTACATGAGTAGCTAAGTGTAATCATGATTTGCACTGCAGCGAAAATGTCTAAAACCACCGCAGGCGTCAAGTTATTGTGAATAAATGAACAAGAATTATAACACCTGAAATGGTGTTTGTTGAACGAGCGAAACTGTGTAAAATTATCAGAAATGTGCTGGAGGGAGGCGCGATGAAATGCGCCTGATGATTCGTGTTCTTGAAAAGGCTCATTGTAAAGCTGCTTCTTTGAAACATTATACTTTAGAATAGAGATTACGATTTGTCGTTCAGTACATAACATGTAGCGTAAATAATCCCGTTTTCAAACGGATCCAAAGACTTAGTTTCGATGAAACTGACAGTGATAAAGTGTTCCCTTAACTTACAAACAGAGTTGCATTGCGTTCTCATAGGGCAATCAATCATTTTCATTGCGAGTGATGTGCGATATTAATGGCCCATAGAATACCACCATGAGACAACATCTCTTGATTCTGGAGATTTGCTCCTCTCCACACACCACAATCAAAGAGCATTCGAGAAAATACACCGGTCTAATATGATGATGCCCGAAACGAGTTACTTATTAGAAACTTTGTAATATCATATTTTTTTTCTTTGTCAACTTATGGGCTGGGAATGCTATATTTTGTCTATATTTCAATACATTAAAGGTTTGGTTTGGCACGGACTCGATAGGGATGATGACAATGAGGATGCTCAGAAGAGAGCACGTCCGCCTTGATTACAGCCTTCACGGGGTGATTAGGATATTAGTTCATGAGTCCTTACAAGTGTTCCATGGCCATTGATTAACACCAATAAGGTCAGTACGAACACCCAGTGACTTGTTCATGTGATTGTCTAATACACACCGAGACAATGACCTCAGCAACTGTATGACCTATGATATATGCAAGAAAAGGTTATATCCAGGCATATTAAATCAGTGTTAGATTCACACCATAACACTATTTGAGATAATGTATTAAAATAGCTTTACTTGTGTATGATGCGTAGGCCCCAAATATATCAATATACTTTGTATATAAGCATTGGGTTCATGTTGTATATACTGAGATCTAGCGGGTCGAACCATCCTCATCTCGACTGCAGATCAAATGTATATTACAGTCAGCAAGCGCCTAAAACAACCTCATGAAATTCACCTCACACCAAGTAGACCATGGTTTAACCTTCAGCTATGTTTCGGCGACGTCAGAATTGGACAGTTTATTTGGGAATACCGAAGGGTTCTACGAAGCGTACCACAGCCGCAGGCAACATATGACGCAATATTAATTTCACGAAATTAAGTAAGTTATGTGTAAGGCAGGAATATGATCTGCATGTCAACCAGAATCGCCTGCATTCACTCAGACAGCCTCAAATGATCAATGCGCCTAACTAGAGCAAAGGCTATTTGCTAACAGCACCGAGGAGGGCAAGGCTGAAGCGGGGTTTCGCGTTCCATGAAGTGATACATTGCGCCTACTCTGGATGCGGGAATATAAGATCAATAGGGATTTTGTAATTCACCCATAAATGATTATAAGGTTATAGTTCCGCCGTCGATGATTCATGAAATAAATGGTATTTACAATAATGCCACGGCCCTTGTAAGACCACCTGTCTATTAATGAGGCATAATGGCATTAAATCTAGAGACCCAGCTGCAGGGGATAATCACTGCTGCTAGCAACCTATACATTCAGGTGTACCTACACATTCAGGTCTGTCTGCGCGATTATCAAGCAGGCTTACTTTATGACCTTTCTTTGCCAGTAATCAATATTATGGTAGGGACTGGATGTAGTTTGGGGAAAGGTGCAATGAAAATCAGTGAATTGATTAGCATCAAAGTTGTATCTATAAATGAATAAGTAAAATAGGGTGTCGCAATTCCCATCAAGTATTGGAGTCATGTCGACGACATTAGTTGTTATGTGTGCATTTATACTAGCACAGGTTTAACTATCCGAAAACCAAATTTAGCTGGTAAATAGACAGGCTTATAAACCTACGCTGACCCAACAGCAATACTGGGTACGGCCCCATCCCACCGCGTATGTCTACTTCCTCATTTTCTGAAGTAATATTAATACAGCTGTGTATTATCATATATTTACTGAATCTATAGCAGTGCAGTACACTCTATTAGCTGAACCCATAGCAATGTAGTATCCTCTATTTTACTGAATCCAAGACAACGCAACATCCTCTATTATACTACTCTTTTCAATACAATATCAAGTTGTGAGCTCAACAATGACATAACCATGTTGTGTGATCTACTGCCATAATGGCACTCGATGCCAAACACAAATGAAGGAACCTTGACCATCATTTGATGCCCCGATGCTGCCTGGTTGTTGCGGCTTGCCTTCGGTGATGCATGTGAGGTACCTGTGTTGTCTCAATAGACATAGCAATGGAAATGCTTTAGAAGGTAACTTGTACGTGTATTGAACATCAAGTATGTTGTACAAAAGCAATTTTCATCAGAAAAACTGTAGTTCTAATTCATCCTTATGAATAAGAATACGTACACGTTGTATTCTTTGTAGGTGTCACTTGCTCACAGCAACCAACAGATGCATGCTTACTACCGATCAAACATTGCGACAAACTTAATGATCCACCATGAGAGCGAAATGATCTGATACATTTAGCCCAGAGCAGCCGCTTAAATCGGATTGAAGGCTAAAACTGGTGCCCGGGATATCAGTTGATTGCACCAAAGCTTGCCCAATCCCGGCAAAAGCGCCACTCGCTTGGCTTTCCGTATAATGTTCAGTGACGCATTGCAAATTACAATCTCATAATGGATCAGGCTGAATATGTCACCGAATGTAAGGGTGTATTAATGATGCGCTGGTCGTGTGTCTTCTAAGTCCTATTCCAGCTCTATTCTAGATATGAGACAAATATTTTTAAGAAACTCGCGCGCTGCAGAAATTCGCAGTAGAAGTCTACACTCTTTGTAATTTGGCTGATCGATAAACCGTTTCACAAAACCGGACTAATGCATAAATGTGCATAGCCCACTCAATCCATATATAACAGACAAGATAATCTTACCCATGGAGTAGGCAGTAATCGCGTTCAGCACCTTGGATAAATGATTGTTTACTGCGTGGAGTTGTAATCTGAATCCATGCGATTATAACACGACCTGTCTGGTGGCCATTCGGATATCAACTTTTATTTGATGTGTTACTCTTTTGTACAACTATACCCACTGGCAGCAGCAACGCCGCGCACAGGATACACAACTGGTCTGCACTGTTAACAACACTAGATCCAGAGTTTCGAGATGACCGGTCGATTGAAATGGTTTTGTGGAAGACAGAGGGCAAATTAAAAATGAAGAACCCAACTTGGTGTCAAATAAACAAGATTCAACTACTTTCATAAGCATAGTTGGGTTGGCTTCTTTACTTTGGTTAATGGAAATTTCTGACTCTTAGTTAATTGACACGTTGTTGGCTGTTGCTTGCAGACTTTGCCTGGTAGTTATATGTAATGGTGTGGTAATTGACGCATACACAGTAATGCTTCAGACTTTAATTATGACTTGTCATCTTATACAAACCTTGACTGTGTCATTGCTGGTAATCAATATGAATGTATGACCTCAACCACAAGGAATCAAGTAACAGAGGGCTCCTTACTCTTACAATCATATATGACCAGTACCGGAGTGTTTCATCACCCACTAATGGGCAGAGTTTGCAAGCAGCATCGCACTGTTTTCTTTGCACTTTTTGCATGATCATATTGACATTCTTTGCCTCACCATTACACCGCCTCTCGATGTTTTCAATTCACTACAGCATGGTCACGAGGTAAGTGTCTGCTTGTGAGTGACACACCGTTGCTAGCTATCGAGATATCAATTCCGCATCAGAATAATCTACGGTTGACTATACACTACCTTGATTCAGCAATATATATATTCAATCATGGGAAACCTGGTTGCAATGTCGTAACAACTTGCCAAATTTAACGCAAAGTCTTCTTTAAATCGTTCAGATGGTCTATTTGCTTCTGTTCAGAGACAACTTATTCTAAAGGTGAAGGTACAATGTGTTTCGTAAAGCAAATGTGTCCGAAAATAGCTAGCACGCGCTAATCTATACAAAAGCAGCACTCACTGGTATCCAAAGCTACCATACAAGTGAACAGAGATGCTGTATATTTGAAACTTATGCTTATGATTTACAACTTTGTTTTGTTCAACCAGCTTTCACTTATTTAGCCCTCACTTGCAATAAAGCAACCGACCACCTTGCTATATGTATTATGTAAACTTTTATGAAAAAATAATCTCAATGCTGATAATATGTCTGGCAGACATAGAGCTGGTAATATACCGAGCCAAGGCATTAATTTACCCAATCAATCATCAGTAACTACATCGTCCACTGCAGTTGCTATCGGAAATTTCTCGGTACAAACGTTTTGCCCAAGTAGCCGGCCTTCAAATATTTGTTTTCAGTAGCCTGTTTTGAACATGTGCACATGATTGTAGAAATATGCAAACCAATCCTCCGCTGATTGTGTGCAGATATGCCAAACACCACGTTATCACCATTTGCCAACCTCAAACAAGGTGCTCATAAATAACTGTGATGCATTCTCTGTTCTTACATCGGGCAGATCTTTCATTGCAGCATTACAAGTGGGCTCTACATCGCGTTGATCTTTCTCACAGCGATATCCCATACCAACAAACGTTCCGATTTCTGCAAATCCTAAACGCTATTTTCATCCCCTTGCACGACGACTTATGTATTCACACAAGGGAAAGGCCTATTCGTTATCTCAGTTCTTTAAGAGCCATTCAAAACACACTTTCTTCACAGTCCAAACTATCGTCTCAAACGACAGCCATAGAGGGCTAGATAACTGTGACTGCAAACAGCAATAAATCACTGGTTATGACATACTGGCCTGGTTTTATGTGCAATCTTTGCAGAAGTGTCGCTCGAGCCCCATGGCGGCAATTACTTTCAAGCCCTCTGGAAGGTTTCTTTTTTACCATGACGATCAATAAAAGAATCAGCTTAAAATATATTTTCTCGACTGTTTGATCAGGGATAGTCCTTGATAAATACCGAAACCCACCTGGCCTCATGAACAAAGGATTGGTCGTAATCAGACCAAACACGCTATGCTTCTAATTCCAATGCATCTGGTCTGCTTGCTATCAATAATTTGCTCTTATTTTTATAACAGTATACGAGCATTCACAAACCAACAACATTCAACAGAAGCGAAGTATTGCTTAAATTTGCCGATTGCAGAATTACGATGTTTTGCGTAGAGTGAAAGGTTGTCAAATAACAATAAAAAGTGCAAAGAGAGTGGTTTACCCTTTACAATCGTGGGGTCAAATGGATTACCTCAAAATATATCTCTTTTCCTCTTTAAGAGTAGCGGGTGTAGGCGAGGAGCTACTAATGCTGTGTCCATGACCGCCAATGTTGTTCTGTAGCCCCTTAACTTACGTTGTGGCATTCATTTTTGCAGAAATATCAGAAGCATGCGGCAATATTGTCCGACATTAATGTAACTAAAATCTCTTACGTTAATCGACTGTTACTGCAGGCATTTTCTTCCCTGTCGTACGTCGATGTTGTAGATAGCAGTAGGGTGTATATTTTCCTATTCGTGGAGTCCCAGACCCGACTGAAGGCATTCATTAAGCAAGCAGCATTCTATTGTTTTTCTATCGGATGTGATAACCAACATTTGGTTTACGTTCCGGATGATACTGGATGCAGTTAAAATGTTTTCATTGTCAGTGGAAGCGGTTTCGTGGACAAGTTACAATGAATAGTTTGTCCGCAGCTTCTTTGTAGCCACAATTATGAGTGATCGCTGATCATAATTCTTTGTTTTTTTGTGCAGCAAACTTTTTTGCGAGCCTAGCAGAACACTTCCCATATAATAAGTGTTTGCTTTAGTTTGATAAGTATCCAATTTTTTCATAGATGTGCTATAACCATTTAGTCAGAGAATCCGGAGGCCTGATTATTTGCAAGCATATTTGGGATTTCTTGCATATAATTACGAAGTTCTTTTGCAGTAGTCGATCAGTCTGAAACACTCAATCAATCATCAGCACCCACAATACTGTCACCTCAATAATAATTTGTTTCAATAGAGGAGCTTATAACATTTCTGATAGTGCAATAGCCTCTTGGACCAAACAGGCCTCCTAAGCGGCAGTCTATTATCGAACTGTTTGTAAGCTGCACCTGGTTGGTTCTCGTTTTCTTGTTGCTTCCACATCAGTTCATAATTTAAAAAAAAATATATACCCCTTGAGGATTAGGTTATGTTGGAGGAACAACAAGACAACAATAACGAGTGTTAGCCTTGTCTTGGCGTCCACGATAGCCGCAAAATATGTATTCAATTATTGGCTTTTACTTTCATCGATGACTATAACGCTTTCATATAATACCTTAGTAAGCGGTCATATATAAGAGGCGACTGTATTTATGTATACCTGCATGGAAGAAGGGCGAATAATAGCATAATAACAAATAGGTATCCATACCATATTCCAGCCAATTAGCCTAAGCAGTTCTGTTGAATCATATCGACTTTATTAAGAACAGATGAATTGATTAATACAAGGCTAAACGGAATTGGTTCGCAATTATTTTAATAGATCATTCTACTGTGAATCACCAATCATAACTAAACGAACAACTTTGTCATATGTAATGCTTAGAGGGACTTGGTGGATATGACAAGGTAAGTACAAGGTTTTACGCAACTATCTGCAGTTAAATATAAAACGCAATATCTACGACCGCCTTAGATTTGTTAATTGTTACACTTTGCATCGCGTCTTCTAGTGTGGGAGTTGTTTTAGATGTCAATGTGTTGCTACCCGCGTTTATCAAGTATAAGCAAAATTACAAGTAACACAGAAAAATCTTATACTAGCATTTACTGTATAAAGTAGCAGTGTCAATATGCGACTGGGAGCAATTATACAGCTCGCACGGGATTGTATATTGCCTTTCAACGATGCGTCATATCCGGGAATGAAGTGGTTCTAAACTTAACTAAGTAAATTAAAACTTTCCCATGGTATGCAATAATCTTCTGCCATTGGAGACCCCCATTAAACCCGCCTTTAAGATAACAAGTGCCAGAACCATTGTAGACTTGCACTCAGCAAATGGATGAGCTAATGGCTATCTACTTCTAGGGTATGACATGCAAAGGTGAGATGTCAAATAGTGGATATAGGTGCATAAGGCATCTGATACCATTAACACAAAAAGATTTGATGCAAAGGCAGAAAAGTGGAAATGTCAAGGCTGTTAGTGAACATCGTTCAAGCATTCAAATGTCACGTGTAAGTTACATATGACCTTTCACATATGTAGATATTTATCAACCGTCAATTACGATTTACTGTGGTTCTGATGTCAGAACGCTTTGTCGTAGTACTGCAGCCGACCACGTAAAGCATGACAAGAATGTTAAGAAACAAATGACATCATCATCTTGCAGCTCCCGCAACAATTCCTTACTAGCCACACATTTATCGCACGCGAAACTGTCAAAGCCTATATATATGTTTATTTTTCGTATTCAAGGTACCAACATAAACAATAATTGTGATACATCAATTTAAATTAAAGTGCAACATTCAACGGAAAAGAAATAAAACTGTTACGATACTAAAATATCTTGTATCATCAAATCGATCATTTCATCGTCGAATTCATCAATCATAATATCATTGTTTTTAACAACTATGTTGGCTGTCTGTGTGGGTGCATTGGGTGTAAAGAAGGGTCGGTGAGATATGTGTATTTAAATATATTGACAACTTCTTATCGCTTTGTGCTTCACTTTGCTTATTGATGTCACGAAGAAGTTGGAGTTTGTCCTTTTGTAGTCAGAGTACAAAAATAAGGAATGGGCCAGTTTTCGGGAATCCATGACAGCAACTAAATTTAATTTGCTTACATCAAATATGTGGCATGGGTTTCCAAAGCATGATTATTAAGCATATCCAGTCTATTGGTAGTTTATATGTCATATCATAGATGCTAACCGAAATTCTAGTAAATCGTACATATGTAAGTAGTAGTTTGACGTGGCTGCCTCGGCGTCGCTTATCCATACGGCTTTGTTTTGCGATGCACCATTTTATATTCCGTTATGTGTGGCTAACGATGAATACTACAGGCTTTAACGACCTTCTGCTGCTATCTCAGAAAAGGCCAAAGGGCCAAGAGTATGGACATTAGCGGTAATGGCCTAAATCTCTAGATAGACGATATAACCGGCACGCTTAATGTTAAGGTAATATAATTCTACCCTTCGGACCACAACTCACCTTTCAGAGGCAATCCATAAAAACTGCGATGCTTTTGCATTTTTACAATCGTTGTCCTGCAAGCCAACTGCAACCCTTTTGGAACAGGGATGAATAAATAATTCATCATGAGTAACTCAAAGCGATTTCTCGGAGTCATAGTTTTATGGATAAACACTCGGGTCATTATGCTTAACAAACGTAGAGACTGACAATTTTTATAGAGGCTGTATTTGTCATACTGTCGGAACGAAAGCAAATGTTGCCATCTAATTTGGCTTAAGAACAATTGGATATTGTTAAAACTCCTTTCACACATGTAATTATGCAGCCATAATTAACTCATATGTGCAGTGCTTGGGCACTTAAAGTATATACCAGCAAACTTTATAACATGAACGTGGCGCCAATTATGTCCTTATCTGTTATGGCGAATCTCATCTATTACCGATTCCCCAAGAATACCCTTAACTGTGTCTTTGTGGTGAAATATAATTTTATCTGGCCAGATAAGCGTTTGTCGTTTAACCCTCTTCTTTAAAGCACATCCTTTCCAAGTCTGCAAGACGAAATGTAAACCGTTGATCTTCATTATAACATTTCCAAAATCGTAAATGGTGCATGATAGCTTCATCAGTGACCGGTTTGTTTGTTGGAAAATGTGTCTTCTTTACAAAGTCACATGGCGGAAATTTTATATAGCCTTAGCAGTATAAGCAAAAAGACAAGACAATTGAAAATCTTTTTTACAGTTAGTTACATTTACGTTAATGTTTATTCTGTGCTGTGATGTGTAGCTAGAAGGAAGATGCAGGTGGTGTTATGGAGCCTATATATTAAAGCTGTTTGCGTTAAACATGCTAAGATCACATTTGGCTGCTGTATCCCATTTGTTAAAGTCAGATACTTCAAACACTGAGATGTTGTGCTCAGGATACAGTTGGCCTGCTTTCATGTCTGCAGATGGTAGTCAGACGCTTGTACACAGCTGACGGTAATCACGTTCAGCTGTTGTTTTGATGTAGGAATGCTCGTCGGTAATTCGTTTTAAATCTAGGCGAACGCTAGTTGCATAGAAAGAAATATTGTGTATCCTTGCAGCCATTTCTCTTATTTTTATGTTGATAACGCTCGAAGGCAGTTGTAATGAGTCATCGTTCATCTTACTTCAGAATGACGAAAGATTGTGCCATTATCGACTGAGAAGGGTTAAATATGGCCATCATTAACTACATGAAGAGCATACTTTTTCATCACATTTATGATGTAAATGAGTTAATGATAACCTAAAATGCACATACCGACCGTAAGATATATCTTGCCAGCTCTTTGCACCAGTGACAATCAACGTTTTCGACTTACTCTTATCCGCGGATTCCCGACTAGGTGAATTTGAGGCAGTGGCAAATGGTGCATCTTTCCTTATTTGGCGTCCTAATGACGACGAGGTGTCATAATTCTTTTCACGATATCCTTGAGGTCATAGAAATTCCTGATTTAATCAACGTTGTGGAATATATCAGTCTCCGCTCCTTTCAACAGAATATAGCCAGTGAAAGTGGCATTATTTGGCTGAACACGTTTGAGTCCCACATTCACAACAGTATGTAACTGGTCGACCTAAACATTGCAATATGAGTGTACATGCATTTGAATTCAACCATACACAAAGATGGAGGTGGTAAACTTACCTTTTGTTCTCGTTTATCGAAGATACAAAACGGGAACGGTGCCATGGCGTATTTAAACGAACAGCACAGGCCCAGGGTTATGGCGCTAAGCAGCAAAAATGGCAATAATATTTTTGCACCCAATAACCCGACGTTCTTAATTCATGGATTCGAAATGGGTGAAATAAGGGTACTCATAGAGAGCGAAATATTTACTCATGCGTTGAAACTCCCCACCGCTAAAGTATTCAAGGTAACAAAGGACCATATACTGCTTTGTGTGTAATTAGTATAGTCCACCAGACAAAATACACGAATCAACAGGTTAGAAGCTCGTATTCAATATTGATATCAATGCATTGTTCCGAATTATAACACATTGCGCGCAAATAAAAGTCGGATTTAGTGCTCCTGTCGGCATTTGGCACCAGCAACGACTTACAATGTACAATATCATTGCTATAACTAACCGAGATACGGCAAGATTTCTGCACTATGTAGGAAGATGCGTCTGGTTGTAGGCACCAGTCAATGTTTTCTTCCTGCAACCGATGGCTGCTTTATCGTTTTTTGAATCGATGCAAGCGGAGATTTTCCATTTTGTGGAATGATGTTATCATCCATCTTCGGTTTGTATGGTATTTTATGAGAAAAACGACGTCGTGGGAATATTGCCCCATTGGACATATACATTTCAACAAATCCATAACCAATTCGGTGCTTGCATTCACTCCGTGCTACCTCTTTAGTCGCAGGTCAATGTGATACTGTACATAATCTTTCATTCTGAATTGTATTAATCTATATATTTCACATAACAAGCCAGATCAACATTTAACAATGCATATTGCTTGGGTAGCTGTTTCACATCAGCAGCCTATTCATTGGTTGACATCCGCACAGAAAAGGATATTGATCCCAACCAGCGCACACGTAATTGTGACGAGACATGTCATATCATAAATGCTAACCAAAATTTATGTTCAACATTAATCTGTTAATAGAAGCTTGACGCATGTAGCCTAATATTAAGCTTGTTCCTGTTCTCGGATATGCCGTTTGCGCGTCAACACCTGTATTTTCTTGCAGCAGCATTGTCATCAAATGTTTAAACCCCACTCAAAGATATTCACTAGTCTCGCACATATTATAAACACATTAGTGACTATCATAGGGCGTATCTACTGGCCTATCTAATCCTGAGATCTAAATATATATGAACCATGCATCTTTAACGTAATATAAGATTCACCTATTGTTTGGTTTATTTGTCACGGTTAATCGTATTGTGTATTAAAGCGCTCTGTGACGATTAGTACCATAGTTTAGAAGTAAAGTATGACCAACTGCATAGCCCGTGCGTCATGCCATACAGTTCCCAGCAATTAGGCATTTCAG
This sequence comes from Urechis unicinctus, assembly GCA_034190875.2. Classification (NCBI taxonomy): domain Eukaryota; kingdom Metazoa; phylum Annelida; class Polychaeta; order Xenopneusta; family Urechidae; genus Urechis; species Urechis unicinctus. The sequence goes on from CM067347.1 coordinate 31,290,616, forward strand.
TCCGTAAATATACTTTGCTCTGCGTTTATCTTCTCTCTCGTTATCATGCATGTGCGTCTACATGAATTGTATTATTTGATGTAAAGGGTTCTATCTGGTATATATTTATCACATTGTAGTTGTATCCCTACTGTATTTGCTGAAATTATAGCACTCAGAAAGATGCTTAAAATGTTTTACTAGCGCGAAAGCTTGAAGATAGCGCCACTTTGAATATGTGCGCGTAATGAAGTGTAATCACGGTACTGTAGCACGGTTTAATGCGGGGCTGATAGTCTATTTAACGTACTGCATAACGATATGCTTTATAACGCATTAAATGCGCCCGATGACCTGGCCTCATACAGCACAAAAAAGTTATTGTATTTTAACCTGGATAGATCTGCAGGGAAAAACCACGTGCGCTTAAAGTGATAATACGTATGTGATTAAGTCTGAATAATGCATTCGCAAACGAAGTGAATATTTTTAACTGTTTTAAACACTTTGGGTTTTAATTTAAAAATGTTTTATGTTTATCCGTTTGGCAAATAAATCAAGCTTTTTATGTCGTACATGGCGAACGATCATTTCATGAGCTACATAGCACCGCTCTTCATCTCATATTAATCACACCAGAATACATCACCACCAAATCTGTGATTATCACCACCTGATAATCAGTGGCGTTTTCCTACGTTGCATAAATCTTCCAAAAAGCAAAATGCCTCGCCACGCTCGGCTATGTGTCTAATATAATTGCGTGATTTGCTCCTTTTTTGTTCCTTGTGGCATAATTTCTTTACAAAGCTGAGGTATCCTTCATCAGAATATGATATCTCTATCAAACAGAACCAGCCTCAGTAGGGATGCAATTGCGAACATGTTTTCTGATAACGTTTCTAAGGCTCCCCACACGAAATGTGTCCTTTAAGCACGTTCTATCATTGCGCCCATCCTTTATTACGGATTAGATGATGATAAGATCAATTGGGATATGAACATGGTGCGGCATATACATTTCATGAGTTACTCCCAATTCAATTTCGAATTATAATTAATACACTTGATTATAGTTTTCATTTGGTCGCACGATGACCAACAAAATCTACCACGAGAGCATATATGCTCTGAATTATGATTCCTATTCTGTCTTTATTGGCATAAAATTTCTTACCAATGGCGCAACAGGCCGCCTTATAACTAAGAATAGAAAAAAAATGTAACTTATTTTCTACACCACGTAATGCAATATGATGATAATGACATGTATCACTTTGGCCGACCAGCACGTGATTTATTTTGGAATGAATGACCTCTTAGTGTATTTATGTGAAAGGTGTAATTTTTGTTGCGTTGATATTCCAATTTATTTCAGCACATTCCACAAAACGTAGGAAGTGATTTCAGATTTTAGCTTTAAAAGGACATTGTGAAATAATAATCAATAACGTCGATGAATAAATCCTGGGGCTGCAATAAAATGGGTGTTTAATTGTTGCTTCTGTCATTCATCTACACATAATCAGGCATAATATCCTTTTTCGTGCGTTGCGTGGATTTAATGAATAATGCAACTCATGTTATTGCCAAGTCCCTAATGTACTTACTAATTATTATATATGACTTTACTGAGGTACAAATATTGGCTCTGTTATGCTTTGACTTGAAATAAGAGGCGGGGGCAGAAACGGATAATGTTGTAAAACGTTTCGTCAATTAAAAAGGTTACAAAGCACCTGCCATGTAAAAGACATCATCAATGTATGTGTGGTTCAGCAAACGGACGGATACATGGATGTCATAACAATGCCTTGACCATATAATCTGTTTTCCATATGTGGTATTTTCTTGATAATGGGTAAAATGAAGGAAGTGGTTAGTTTTTGTTCCAACCACCACCATTCCAACCCGAATCGTTCTGGTACACTTCCCTGGTCAATATTAATATCATAAACGTACCTACGTAATCAGGATGACAAACTCCGTACATGTATATTAGTTATAAAAATGAATAAAGTATATATAGAGACCAGGTGTAACCACAGCTATGAGCTTGCCTTAATCTCGATAAACTTCATAAAAGCCTAATATAAGCATTCATCATTTTCGCCAATTTGTATCTGTGACATATGACTGTCATAATGATGTCGCGTTTGGCGGCCGGGTTATAGATGCGTTGTGCATTAAACTGTTATTATTAATGAGGCTATCCTTTCACTAAAGTATCGCCATCGAAGTACATCTGCCGCCATGGCGTAGGTGTTCTGCAAGCAGTGTTCTGTGTCAGTCCGACATAAATCTTGATAGGTGGTTCCATCGTCACCATCTATATGTACAAGCATATATGTATACCTAGCTGCAAGATATGATATAGAGCAACATATCCCCTTGTACAGCACGGCAAGTTGCAATGTTGCTCAGTCAGCTGTTTCTATATCGTCAAGTAAATGCTCTTTAGGGTCTCATCTCGATGTGAAACACTCGTTCGTCTTAGTTCTAACCCGGCCCGGTAGTTTTAATGTGACTTTTGAAGTATTGAAAAATGAGGCGACAAAAAGTCTGAATATTTTGCTTTACTGCATTGGATACCCACTGAGGTGTCAATACTGCCACAATTAGTCTTTGGTTCGAGCTTAGCAGCACGCATTTTGGGCTTTTTTTGTTTCTTATTATTTTATATCATGTTGAAGGTATGAATCACATTTCTCGATGGCAAGAGGATATGATGTCCTATATCATTGTCATTATTGCTTTGAGGGCTAACATTTGCACAGTGAGCCATTGCAAAACCTTATCTTCTCAACATATACTTTGCAAAACGTTCATATAGAGCAAAAGAAGGAGACGGGGTGCTACTAATGCAACTGTCATATACATTTAAGCACGTACGTGGTCGGTTTTGTGCAATAGATGGTCTAAGGTCAGTATGTGCTTATTAGTATTGTGTTTTTATGGCAACAAAACGCAAATATGATTCACCACAGATACTGATAGAGTCTTCCTAATAAACGAATTGAACATGGGACACTTTGTAAAACATAATATTGCGTTAAATAATTGAAGGGGTAAGGCGTCTCACTGGGCAGTTGTTCAATTCGTTCTTCAATATGTAATATTCAGTTTCCATTTACCAGGTGTCATGTCACGTAGCCATGTACCACACGACATAAAACAACCGCATTTACCAAGTGCCGAGAGTGAAAGGACGCAATGAAATGCGGGGATTGCCCATCTAAGATTTGCTGCAATAGCGATGGATTCCAATTCCTTCTACAATTGCTGGAATATAGTTTTTGCGTAATGCCAGATCTCTTCACCAAAGAGCTGGCAATCTAATATGGCTGGCTTCAAAATAGTTGCCATTTAGGAACGGATAATGAATTATTATTTTAATGTCGCCATACAAACATGGTAGCTATAAACAATACATGTGACTCTTGGCAACTTTCCTTAAACAAACTTAAGAAATGCAACTCTGCATTCATAAATAGTGTCGTAGTGGTGTTACTGATTTCGGCTTGTCACGAATACCCTTCACAGAGAATCATGAAGGGGCAAAACATGTTGCAATAAAATCAGCCAGTCTTGATAGGCATTACATATCTAATGATAACCAACACTGCGCAGGTACTATTTGCTCTCTCTCTTTTATAAAAACAACGAATGAAAAATGCAAACTCGATGCGCACAAATGTCCGGGCATTACTTTTATATCCGTTATCACCGCATCGGTATCTTGGTTTATATAACTGTAAAGATTTTTGAACCTCAATGTTGAGACCATTGCCAGTCTTCACATGACCATGACACGTGGTCATATGTGAAAATATTTGAATTTAGGAACGTTGCAACTTTTAGTACTATCGACCGCCATTCGGTGCCGGTTTCAAAAATACGTACCCCTACACACACTGTCTAACCTTGCGTACAATATAAACTTGCGATGTAATTCTAATTTGAGTGTCAATTCAAAGGTTTTTTTCTGCTAGTTTGGTCAGATAATTCATGCTTAGGTTTTACAGCACATCAACATGAGTGTGCAATATGAAGTCTGCAAAAGGGGAAGGGGAGGGGGGGTGGGGTAGGATATGATGGATGATATGTGGAGAGGACAAATGTGGAAGCATTATGCTGCGTGTTGTAGCCATGATGTCAAATTTCGACTAGCAATGCATAGATATAAAGGCCCCAAACATGTGATTTTCTCCGCAGTTATTGTGCGATGAACACACGCAGCACTACTTAATTGCTCAACAAATTGTCACGATAAATAATGCACATATAAGTTTGACACGGAACGTCCGTAGAACTAGTAGCTTAATTGCTCCTAGAATATAAAATGGCTACCATCGTTTACATGCCTCTTTTATGTCGGTTTGCAATGTACAAAGAGAAGAAACAGACATAAAGGTGATTTTGGCAGCACTCAACAGAGCATTTATGAATAATTTAATGGTTACAGGATACCATTAAAGGGTTTATTCCAAATGAATAGCATATCCCTAATAAGGGTTCGTACATAATGATACCGGATGACAAAGGATAGAAAGAACAATGATTCACGCTTCTTTGGTCTGCCTTATGAACCGCCCTGACTGAGATGTGTTCAATCCAGTGGTGGCAATACCTGGTGTGGCAAACAGGTGCATTACATAGTACACATGTCCCTTAAAAATAAACAAGTGAATAATGTATTGCTGTTTCAGTAAGGCAAACCGTGTCATACACGTGCTATTTCTACCGTCCATGTAGACGAGAGGGAGTAGTGGTTGGCAAGACTCAATCAATGGTCCAATCTGTCATTAACCAGTAATCATCACAATGTCATATCCGCAAATACGTTATCAGCTAGCAACCGCATTTTACTTTCGCTACAATTCTTGTCATGGATACCTTTATTTGCAAATAAGCGTACTTGGGGACAATAATCCTATTGCATAGAACCTTCATCAGCCATATCATTGCTGTCTGTTCTTCTACAGTGTAAACGCTTAAATCCCAATGATTCAAGAGCCATAATGCCAAGAAAGCAAGAAGCCGTCTATATTACACATGCTGATAATACCACATTAGGGATGTGTATTGATTGAGTCTTCGATTATGCTGTGGTATCCTTGATGATGTATCACCCGATGCGCATTACTTGTTGGGACCCCACAATCAACCACAGAGTGCTAATCGACTAATGCAGACTCTATATTGGCCTTGTGCTAAAGAGTGCACCAATGAATTGGGTCTATTTGCTTTCTACACACTCAAGACAGCAGCTCTAACCGGACTCGTTTGAATGATTCACATAATATGCCATAAATGTACCCACATCACCAATATGTGGAAGTATACTATTTTAATACAAGAAGCCGCCCACTTACAATGCCTAAATCATATTAATACGGGAAGGTATCACACTTCAGCAGTTTACCAAAATAATACAATAAAAACCACATCTGGTTGTAGCATAGCTATGGCAATATTGGTGTCCTGTAGCGCGAACATGATTTAGAAACTATACTGCTCAGCAAAAATAATAATAAATTCCTCTTTCCAGCTTACAAGAAACTTATAAAACAAATTTGATTGAAAATGTGCAGAAACTATGCAGCATTTAGCTATCAAATTTCATTCCATTAACGTCAACATGATGCCAAAGAGAATAATTCTGATTTAATACGACTCATATTTGGGCGTGCTCCGTTGTGTTAACAAGCAATATTATTTAGCGCAGCCGGCAATTCCAGGGTTGAACTGTGTAAGGTCAAATATGGTATTTATTTTAACAAGGACGCTTTCTGTAATTGGATATAAAGATTATGCAGTTATAATACAATATATAATTTTCTGGTCTCGTATGTAAAAGAGATGGCTTACGTCCCTTTTAGGATTCATGCATCTTGATGTCATTTGTTTAATCGCTTCTTTGCAAAACGACTGTAAGTTTTTTAATATAACAGAGGTCTCGGGGGCACAATATTAAGTGAAGCGAAATGTCCACATTGATATATAACGATACTGCGCCTTTATATTTGCGGATTACAAATATGTTACTTTCAGTCTAGTCAGAAGAATAGAATGTGCTTTTATGCTACTTACTTCCTGAAATGGTTATGATTTCACTTAACTATCAACCTCGTACATAATTAAAATTACCTTTGCAAACGTTTGCCTGCGAAATAACAATGCAACATGCCAGAAAGTGCAAAAAAGAGTTTCAGAAACAACCACTTAATAGATCAACAGCAACTGCAAACCAGTCAACTGGTCAAAGCCATTTTTTTGCGAAAAGCCTGGTGTCATTGTCAGTAATCTGAAGGACATGACTTGAGCGCGTGTGCTTCCCTTAATTGCTACATCTGGTTCCCCCTAAGTGCAATTGCCCTCGAGGCACAAACAAGTAGCGCAGTTTGAAAAGAATCAACACAATACCATTAAGCAACTCACTCGTAATGTGTAACGTGGTGGATTGGATCACTGGATCAACACAATCATAAGTGACACCCCGCCCCTACACCCCTCCCCCACCCCACAACCCACTCACCCATTACCCACTCCCGTCACTAGTAACCACTATTGCTCTTCTTAGTTCGCCTCACCATGCGTATTGAAGCGTTAGGCTTGGATCGAAATAGGCTTTATGTTCATTGTATCACATATCCCCCCCCCTCAGGTTTCAAAAAAGGAAATATTCTACTTGGCATTCGGGCAGAATGCAATAAAACAATTCCAACCGCCACAAACAGTGTATGATATGTGCCTTGTTGTGTGCTTCGTTTGCTACCAATTTACGGTGACCAATCTAAACGAAAAGATGCAATACTGAGTCATTAACACTTATTGGGTTTTAATCAGACAAATCTAATAACTTGTGCTAAAAGTATTACAATAGAGATTTGATTTACCTTGTATGCAGTATGCACAAAGGATGCTTTAGATTACACATGAAGTGTAAATTCAATTGGTTTCGACGTTTCAGATAACGTCGACATTGTGACAGACAATGATTTCACCTATCTCCAGGCGATAATCAACATGGCGAGTCCTCAATATAGGTTAGGTGGTATGGTATTGGGTTTTAATCAGATAAATCTAATAACTTGGGCTTCATGGCACAACAGGCAATTCTACACAAGAAATGTCTCTTGTCGCTTAAAGTATTACAACAGAGATTTGACATACCCAACATGGCGAGTCCTCAATTTGTTGCAGACTGATCGCCAAAGTTATTGCCTCATAGTTAACTACTTGGCTAGGAGCTTCCAATGTAATGTCGGCGACTGGCAACAGTGCCCTGCAGCTGTACATCACATGCCATGAACATCGGCATTCAATATAGCAAAAAGTTCGGCAGTATACACCAGTATAGTCCGACATTAATGAAACTCATATCATTGGTATCAATTGTCGCCGACTTCTACGGTCTATCATTCCTTCAGAGCGTGTTGCATATTCCCGGCCGCTTTATAGCGCCGTGAGGATGCAGGTTTTCTTCGAATGGCGACCCAGACCCGATTGAAACCATATATCAAGCAACATCCTCTTTTTTTTATATCGGATGTAATAAGCCTCTGGTGTCCCACAAAATGAGTTACCTATGGTCCTCGCAATGCAGTAATATGTGTCAGTAGGAGTGGTTTTGTAGACTAGTTACAAGGAAGACCGTGTTCCGCAAGTTCTTTCTTCGGAAATAGTTGATACACAGCTTCGAGGAATCTGTCACATGTAGCTCCGGTTTTTGTAGCTTGCCCTTTGCAAGTCTGACAGTATTCCATGGTATAAGGACCGCTCGTATCAAAGAGAAAGCATTACGGGAATCAGGGGTAGGCCATGTGACGGCTGCCTGTCTGCTTTATGTAGTGAAGGGGTGCGCTCATGCGTCCAGTCGCAATGTGTATGTTGTTTCGGCGATATTGTCTTTCTATTCATCTGGAAAATATCGTAGGGTGTGGATTAATTCCACTTCCAAAATGTCCGAGTTTTTTTTATATCAGCAGCACGGCACTTAAAACAAAAACAATAAGTAAAAGTGTGTTGTCGCATTTGTTACAAATAATTATGTAATGGGATATTTAATTGTTCTATACTGATGCGGATTTGATTCTGCGTGGTAGAGAAACCGAAGCCCCAGCGAAAATTCTTTTGACATCAGCTGGCTGTCAGGATCATCTATCAGATACAGAATGGGCCCAATCGTATTTCAGTTTGCGTTCTTACAATCATTATTGCCTATCGGACGCAATCGCGCCATATTTACGCTATGGGTTATGTTTTACTAGATTGTTGACTCGGGTACGATGTGGATTGAAGCAAAAATCATCGTAAGAAATATATCACCTTTATAAAACTTTATATTATGGTATGTGATTCGTTATACATCTTTTCCGTTTTTATTATTCATTTCTCTTTCCAATACGATAGTTCTGCTCATGCGTCCTTACGCTTTTGTTGTGTTGAACTGCTATGTTATTGGAGTTGTTTCCATGTGTTGTATGTTCTGGGCTGTGGCTGCTCGCTTAGTTACAGTCTTTCTGACTAAGGCCACACACCCCGAATCCGTGTATCATTACATGATTTGGAAAATATATATTATTATTTTTGATTTTCTAAGGCATATTGATGTATATATTTTATATGATTCGTTATTGCTTTCTATTGTCTATCTACAATGGTAATATTCTATTACGATGTCTTTTGCAGGTTTCTCTACTTCCAATCAAAACATAGTTGTTCAGTCATCAACTCGTTTATAGCTTAATATGCACTGTCAATCACGTTATAGCTCCATATCTGGTACAAAGAGAAGTGCTTGATAGAAATGTAAACAAAATCAAAACGCATTCACTTTCATTTTACAAATATTTAACCTAACAATGGCTCTTTAGATTTGATATTTCATCAACCACATTTAAGTAATCGGAATGCTCCAGTAATATCATTCATAATTATTTATAGGTTGGAATAAGTCCGCGAATGCCTTACAGTCTAGCGTTGAATATTGCAATAGGTGTGCTTAATTATATTATTCATGCCCATTGTGTAAATTAGTGTTTTGAGAAAAAGAATGGTTAATGGTGCTCATACCAGCTACACAGATCACAAACGCTTGAACACAACTGAAAACATGACAAAATGGGATTCTTTTATCCGTCATGCATCATGTATAAAACAGCATAGCATGCAAATGTTCTGACGTGTTTTCTTTTAATTTCCAGTTTAATATATGGGATATTGACAGGTATGCGTAAACATACTTATGCAGGTGTATGCTTAGTAATTGTGGATTGCAATAAAGCTGCACTGTTAAAACGTAGGTGCAATTTTAGCCCAAGGCTAACATAGCACAAGTAGTCGTTTTCATACTATCTGCTCTTGTAAGATGGCTGTTACTATATCAGTGAGGAAAGTGTTTCCTTAACAGGCTTACAACAATGCATTTTATACCATTTGTTACGCAAAAGTAACTACTTGCTTATGCGTAAATGTCTAGCTGGTCCCTGAGATTGCACACGTTTGGGTAATCTATTGGCTTCTGTTAACTCACAAAACCGTTGGCTGGTGTTCACGATGTGATTAGCCTTTATTAATGTTCACCTTACCTGTTGCACCTGTTACAGTTGCTGACGCGGCTTAGCCCATTACACGGCATTTCAATAAATTGTGGCTCTGTTGATTGAGGGTAGCAACGTTCTTTGGAGTGCCATGATGCATCAATTTCACACACGAACGACGGAGCCTGCACAACAATGTAAACCAATTAGACATGGTTTGCAACCAGAATCTTACTCTGTGGGCAGTGAGTGTGCGTGTGTAGGGCGGGGGAATGACCATGAATGTCCTCCTCTCACACGACGCGGGGTGGATACGATTGCATTCTCAAACCGTATGAATCCCTAGTGTTTACTTCCACTACATAGATGTTCAATACGACAAGGTCAGTATTTTGACGAGCAAATAGGGCTAGTATGTGTGTGTGGCGGGGGGGGGGGGAGGGGGGGGGGGCGGAGGAAGTGGGGCTGGGTGGGGGGGGGGGGGTTATGTAATAATGTGTTGATGGTTACTCGAAAATTCCTCCCATCACACCTAAGTGCTGCAGCGATAGCTATGTGTTGATAGATGAATAAACTACAGCGCTGCAATATTCATCGAAGCAATTTGGCGCAAAAACATAATTGTGCACGGATTTTGCCGAAATGCTGGAGAGTATTTTGCAAGGCTAATGGAAGCACGTAGCACGTTGCAATGGGCATTGCTAATTATCATGGCTGAATTGATCGAATCAGATTACCCTGGCATTTTAATAGACGCATTGTATGAGGCTGGATGGGATGCACATATATATTTTAAAGGCTTGTACGGGCAGTATACTTCACAAATAATCACAATAATTCAAAAACATTCGTAATAATTCTTGTTAAGACGCAAACGGATGGTAAATTTGACTTCTCGTATTTTTGGAATACAACTATTGTCTTTATATCTACAAATGTAATTTAATGCCATGCCCTTTTTGGCAAGCTATAGTATTCATCAGTCGAAATGGATCTATGAAAGTTTGATTGGTATTTTTTGCTTGACGTCTTGTGACGGTTCTTCGAGCCCTTATCGCGCTGATAGGTGCCAACCAGCTTAATTATAAACGTTAAGCACCAGAATGTTGTGATATTGCAGAATTAAAATTCCATCACTTTTGCACTGCCCTGCGTTAATGTCCATTTTAAGCGAATAGTTTCCGTCACTTTGACTAGAACAGCGTACAATGGTATTTTGTACATGCCGTTTCCGATATATATTGCAGGATTAAACTTTCATTTATATATAGATGCCCTGCATTTATTGTTATCTTAAACAAGAAAAGTGGATGAGTTCGGGTCACACGCGACACACTTTGATTATTTATTTTTCTCCTGTTCGTCTTGCCATGCAGTAATGAATGATGTAATCGTGCAGTTGTATAGTTGCAGAACTGCATACTGTATAGACTTAATAACACCAGTAAATATATAGACAATGATATAAATTGCAATTAATTTACACTGCTCTAATTAGTGCTTGCTACACTTCTGCGTCGGTTGGTTTACATGTAATCAGCATAACTTACTAGAATAATGATGTAAATAATGTTTTAAACAGCATACACAAAGCGCTCATTGTCTGATAATTGATAGAATAAACCAACACAACACCCATTCTTTAAGCTAGAGTCTGTAAGAGCTCGAATATGATGTACATGGAAGGCTCTTGACGTTTTCGTGCAGACTACTTAGTTATTTTCCACCATAAAACACTGAACGTGTGATACAATTATCGTAATTATTAGACTGCCATTATCATTTTTATTGTTGCTTCTGCAACGACCGCTCGGCAATTACCACAATGTCAACTTCAATTACTTCTGTCATTTGACGCTGATGCTAATATATATGTTACCATGAGGTTGATGTTATAATTAATGACAGACTGAAATCTTCAGCTTGTCAATTCTGTATTTGGTAGATTATCAGGTAGGTCTACTATTTGGAAGACGATATCAGGCATACCAATTACTGTAGCTGAAGTTGTGTTAAATGATCTGCATCGTATTCATATTGTCCACACCCTGCAATACAAGTTTCAGTCAAAATCAAATGACTGATAGGCACGCACGAGCAATAACACATGACTGTTGTTTTCTCTCTCGGCTTTGTTAACGCCGTCCTAATCCAATTTCTAAAACATAACCACAAGCTGCAATTTTCATCGGAAAGTTGTTGCTTCTACGTAACGTACATAAATATATCCCTCAATATTTTGGCATTTTGATAGCTGGCCAATTACAATAATAATATGACAATATTTTGCCAAATGGCATTAGACAATTAGGAGTCACATGAAGGTTGATTACCTGTCATCAACAAAAATTGCTCTTCGACGCTACCATATATGCCCCTCCAATGCCTTCTTTCATGCGATTGTTGCCTTTTATTTGTTACTAAATGCTTATTTGATGAGGCGCAGACAGCATAAGGGCATTACATTTACACATCTTTAATACGATGCTAACCTACTTTATTTGCCAAGCATACTACAATGTGGGAAAACAATTAGCCAAACAAATAAACAGCCACATAACAGACGGTCTGCATCATCATCTATGCATACGTGTCAGGTCCCAACAAAAACAGGAACCAATGGGTGCTATAATAAGTATTGTACCACCTACCAAAGATGCTGTGTCGGTTATAGGAAAATATTCAGTTTTTAAAAGAAGGATTTAGAATAAACTTTGTTTGGTGATTTGTTGATAGCGGGTTACAATGATGGCATAACAGAAACACACTCTTTCATACTCAGCGTATCTGTGATGGAATATGCATTTTTTTCCCTATACATATTCAGCTATTCTGTGATGGAACATGCATTTTTGACCCTATACACAAAAAACGTGTAACGCGCTATATTGACCACTGCATGATATATTCAACAGAGTGAATCCCCAGACATCTTGCTGGGTATATACAAGCATATAATAGGGCGTTATTCGGTAAAATGTTATTCATTACAATCCATTCGTAAATTCGAACCATCATCGGGTTTAACTTATCTCATTTATTTAGATATACACCTTTAAATGCGTTGATCTCGTGGGGAAAGGCAGCAACATTGCAACGACCAATTAGGAACCACCAGACTACATGCAATGACAGTAGCGAGTGATCTAAATATGGAATTAGTTGGATTCTAGTATGAGCATCATAACACAATCATTATGAGTGCTTATCGCCTCTGTAAACATATGTATGGCATTCGCAATGCAGGATATTGGACAACACATTTTGAATGACATTAGATTTGAATTATTCATTTAATCTCCATCACCATGTTTGTCAGGGTGTTTTTTTTAAGTTGAGTAATACCCGGAAGTATTTGATAAGTGTGGATTTCTCGCACATGCGTACCATTTGTAGAATAGATAATTGTTTTCCATCTTAAATAGTTTAGAACAAGCGCGAATGAATATATATTTCTAAAAACTAGGGCTGCTGGAGTTCTATTGCCAACGGTAACTGGGCTGAGTCAATGTTATTTGAAGTTCGGGCAGTAGAACGATATATTTCGTGGTATCCCTCGGCCATATCAACAGTATGGTTACCCATGCGATTCGAGTCTTCCTTAGCCGTACAAAGGGTTAGGCAGTCCGATGAATAGTAGAATTCATGAATAATTTGAACTGCATCCATGTGTGTTGCGCCATTATTTTCAGTCCGTCAAGACTTAATGTGCAAGACATTTGACAATCTACATTAACTTTTACCACTTAACTGGGTTAGCGGATATGATCAAAAATTGGTCAGCCGAGGACGTAAACGATACGCATCATTAGTTGACACCCCACAAACAGCAACACATAGGTTATATGCTTATTTCCAAGTGTGATTTATTCAGGTTAGCAAATAGGGGGTTCATACCATTATGTTGTAATGGATGTGCTGAATATGCAATCATATTACAAAGGATCTAAAGTTGAGTTGCTTTGTCGTGACTTAGGACTTGGTGGCCATTAAGATGTATCGATGTTCGATAATCAAATACCATTCATGAAATAAGCATGAACAAATAATGCACTAATAGTATGTGCTTCTACTCATCTGTGATGGATTAAATAATCTATTAAATGGTATGATTCCTCACAGGCTTCATCGCTTTATAACTGCTTGTGGTAAAGCCTGCTAATTTTCAGGTAAGATGTGATTTAACTGTGTTAGCAAGTACCTGGTATAATAAATTAGATTCGATTTTAACAATGTGCTCGTCGTAGAGATTGCGTCCAACATATGCGTTGATATTGTCTTTATTGTCAATATCATGACATCGATATGTTCTGATACCCCAGTGTTATTACCCTCAATACATTCAACTACACAGGATGACACAAAGATGTTGTACACTGAGATTCGATGATTGGTAGAAATTACCATTTTTACCTATGACTTTACTATCAAATAATAAGTTTTTTAACCAACCGCATAAACGTATGGCAAGGGGCAAAAAAACAGAGATCATTTCCTTCAGAGGTTTCTGCTAGCATTGTGAGACTTTCTGTGTAAATGTTATGAGGGCCATTTTTTTAAAGTACAATAGTTATAACAGTAAACAAATATGTCAGCTGGCGTCAGTTGCGGAATATATCTATTTTGAAACATTTGCACAATTTTCAGGTGGTTAAGTGCCGGACAATACTGCATATGAATATCTTCCGATAGATATAAATCATGGTGCCAAGAACTTCCATGAATTCAAAGTGCACAGTTATACATCAGTTATGACATAATGATATCATACCAGCAATTCATTGACAATTTTAACTTCATACATTTTTGGATAAAGTACAAAAAGCAGGCAGCATTTACAACACATAAATATAACATTTGCACCACCATTGCAACGGTTGATCAATGTGCTCTGTGTTCAGGGGATACGATTATGTGGTAGATTTACCTGATAGAAGCATCAATGAACAGATGTTCAGTGTGATAATTTTGTTGAACCTATTTATACTCTTACAATATATGTACTAATTGCTCTGTCCGGAAGACTTTTGGTTGTCATTTGTCCGCTTCGTGGTTAGAAAGGGAATCTTTTAGTGTATTTAGCTGGCATAATGTGTATTATGTCTAAACATTATACCACAGTGACGCCCGCATTCTTGTCTTGGCATTTACTAGGCTGTCAAAAGTATCGACGTTATGAACGTAGGCGTTGAAGTAACACATATACAGACATGCATAGGCAGTTTGATTGAAGAATGTTCATCAAATCCTTTGCCACTCCTAATTGATTTGTTAGAATTACCAATTCTATTTAGGCATGCACATGGAACCGTATTTCAAACCACTTTGGATTTCATGCAATTGTTTTAACCTTAATAAGGTTCATTCCTGACAACACTGAACACGCCACATATTTGCAGAGCGCTGTTTGTCAAGACGTCTGCCATAAATCCTGGCAAATGATCACCACATAAGCCAATAACAGGAAGCCCTTGTAAAGTAGCTATAAACTCTTTGACTAAATCATGAGCTCTCTGTCGCGCTGACAATCGAATCCATTGTATATTACGGCTATCAGCAGTAAGGGATGGCCTATTTGGAAGGGTCTTGGGCAATCCGCTGTACACTACGACCAGTAAATATGTCAACAGAAGAATTTACGCTCTGTCGTAGCGGTATATCGTTGTTGTTTTAGCTGTTTTACACAGAACTATTGTGGTATGTATGAAATTGTCGGGTACTTTTATTATGCAAACTGTCTAGTACCTCAAGCTGAAGCATCACAATCAACATCGTAGTTACATATATCAAGAACAATAACACCGAAGAGTAGAAGTGGCAGTCATAGTTGGTACTGCATGAATTGTAATAGCAGAAGGCGTAGTGGCAATAATTACACTGTTGAGTTTCATTATTATTTCAATATATATAGCACATGTTTCTGATATTATTACAATGCATTACCAAGCGTTTTACTGACAAATAACACGCGCATACCTTATTCAAATTATAGATACAACGATAGGTCTCACTTTGTAGTGCATTCCGGAAAGAGTTAAAACTTTGTGCAGCGGTGAGGTTTATGGTATATATGGGTGATTCGCATTTCCCATACTGTAACAAAGTACAATTATGCTTCTGCAAAAAACGGTTTAATCAATTCTTGTTGATAACCACCAATTTATCAGGCAAAGTTTAAAAGCAGCAATTTTCCTCAAGTGAGCTTATGTCATTAAATTATGCTGAAGATGAAAAAGTGTAATTTACGGGAGATAAGTTTTTTGAAACGCTGATGATGACGATATATCGATTTACAGTCAAATTGCTTGGTTTTCACCAACACCCAGGTGTTATCAAAATCTTCGCAACAACAAATGAGCATGTCCAATGTGTACATATCACCTCTGCGACGTCCTATTCGTAGAATATCACACAATGTGATGAAGAATAACGGCATCATTCACTATCTCAGGAATAATATCCGCTTGCATCGCCCCAAAAGCTTGAGCTATGTTTGCTCAAATTGAAAGTATTGAAACAAACTGTAATACTGAGTAAGATATAATAAAGGTCAAGCGGGAAATATCGATTGCTCAACCATGAATGGGCCCTTTTGCCTTGCAAATCAATTAATTGATGCACGTGGGACAAACGCATATGCCTGACATACTATCGTGCTACTGCACGACATCATTGCTTGCATCATTTATTCTCTTTCAAACACGACATTAGCTGGTGTTTTTAATTTTCGTAAAAGTGCACCATATGAATCGCAATAGCGATTATGAGAAGCACATTTGTGTGCAATCCATTATCTTTACTGAATACAAACTTGCATTTGCCGTAAAGTTTATCTTTTGATGACAGCTAATACAGTTGCAACAGATACAGATGCATAGCGCTACGACATTGACATTTCGACATGAACCTTTTTACCATATATGAGGTGCCAGCGTGGAATACGAACAGGGTATATAGCCCCATAACCTGGCACCTGATTGCATGTATAGATGATGGAATGTGCATAGAACCGCTTACTTGTTGTTTGTTAATATTGGCATTGGCCGTATTTGCTTAGGCACACATGATAACTTCATGGATGCCCTTAATGGTTTCTGCACGTGGACGCATCTTCAATATTCTCATGTTATTGTGATAAGCTAACAGTTTATAGTTTACGAATCAACATGGGTCTCATTGGATAAAAGGAGTCAAAATATATACTGTACCAAAACATTTTTCGTATGACTTAATGACTATTTGAGGGTAACAATTCAATAGCGTAAATTAAATGAATGCTCTTTGGTTACTAAACAAAATGTGACATATCTTCGTCAATATAATTTCACGGTAGATTACCCCACGCTAAGATCAGAAGAATAATTTTGAATAAGCATTTTGTGTCACGTGGTGACTGACTGCTTCTATCAACGGACTACACAGGACCTCAAGTCATCCACGATGCCTATTTAAAAAAAAAATGTCGAGAAATTTTCAAAATTGTTTTATAGGTGCTCAAAATATTCATGAAACTTATGTTGCCATTTGGACCGATACCACGTTTTTTCGACCTTAGGCGCTTGGAAAAACCGTTGGTTGGATGGCCACATATGTCATAAGAAAAAAGTTTGCAAATAGAACGAACTACACAATGGTGTAACTTTTCCGACCATTATTAACGGAGTTATTTGAGATACTAGTTTTTCACTTATTCGATGAACTTGACCTTAGTTTTAGGTCAAGGTCAAAACAAAACCTCTCGGTTCTGCGCATTATTCACGCCTAGCGATTGATGAAAAAAATAGAAAAAATTCAAAAATTGCGACCTGTATCGTGAAACAAAAAAAATGTTAACAAACCAACATCCCACAAACAAACTTACAAACCGGGCCGATCGCCATAACTTGGCGTTCCAAAAACGCCAAGTTAAAAATCACAATGACTGCATAGTAGTTAGGAATTGATAACGTTTAAAATCTGCGATTTATTCCAATGTCACTTAGTTTATTAATAGAATACATTTTCTCACTTTTGTATAGATACACATATGACTTAAAATCATCTAAGCAATTTATATCAACGTAGTGTGTTATCTAAATGAGTCCAGCAATATCATCACAGTCTTATACTACGCGTATAGTTCACAAGCTATTAACAAAATGGTAGCAACACAATATTGAAACATGTCGAGTGACAGAGTATGGATTAAATAATAATCACATTAAAGGATATGTATTACAAGACAATTTTAGATTAAAGCACACCAGAGATCAAGCTATATCAACATGTTTTGCGTTAGAACTGATTTGATTAGAGATATTTTTGATCCCTTTTTTATGTTTGAAAGTGTGAATCTCCATCGTTATCAGCCACAGCAATGCGCCTTTTACAAAGCCAAGTCCATCAGATTCAGTCATTATAGTCGTGATAATCCTCAATGCATTACTGCTGCAAAATGCTTTATGTGCTTGCAACAGCTATGCGAGTCGTTCAATCTGGTCTGATTGCATTCTATCATTCCTGCGAAAAACGCAACACCCATCAATGTGTTTGCACCAAATTGCCACTTTGATAATTGCATTCCTTGGATTATTCCACGGTCTACACTTTTTATGTCGTAAGCAATTACGGAAGAGAAATAACAGCATGTATTATTTCATTCAATACAGTTGCCTCGCGAAATGAAAAGAATTGCTGAATAGCCTTTACAACAAGTTTGCTGCCCTTCGACAAGCAACGTGACTGAGCAAATGAAGGTTTTCATGTGCGATTCATTATTTCATTGGGCCTCCTGGAAACGACCATCAAATGAATTCTGGTTCCAGACATACACTCTACATGGCCGTTGCCTATCATATATGTTGGTCAATTATTCAATGGACATAAATATGCGTATAAGTTTACGGCCCTGTTGATGTTATTATGCATTGATACATAGTGAGTGATAATACATCAATCAGTATTCCCCACACACCCCAACAACGCCCCGCACGCCACCACACATACACCTACAATGGGATAATGCATGTATTGTACGCTTGCCTCTGCAACAAGCTGATGTTGTTGAATTATAGGGGACTTTAATTGGTTGATGTTGCAATGGTATCCATCTAACATGGTGTGATCGGAAGAAGTGGTACCAGTCGCTTTTAGATCGACGAAATAACCCCCCCCCCCCCCCCCCGCCCCCCGCCTTATTTCATGCACCTCCCCTTGCAAGTTAATGCTATGGTTGCACACGAGGTAGGCATCGTTCGTGCAACATTAATACCTATGTTCACCAGCGGCGCATTCAACGACATCGCTACTCCGAGTAAAGTGATATTCACAATCTTTTCAATGCCGTATACCACCCAAGTAACTATACCTTGAAGTCAAGCGAGTAAATGGATGAACATAACGTTAAGTTCATGGGAAATTCCGAGTCATTGAAATATGCGCAGGCCCCAGGCAATGTCCTGAAGAAAACCCAATGTTTATACGACCATAGCACAACACTAAATATACGTAACAAAATGATTAATGGAAAAATTGTAATCTACGTGCCAGTCTCGAAGTGTCGTCATTTGTATTATATCAGACGTTATTCATAATAATGGGGTTATCATTTTAGCATGAAAACATTCAAAACAAAACATCCCGAGGAATGGATCATAATGTGGAACCAGAATACGATCGGAACCTGGTTTATAATTAACTTAAATTACAGTATTACCATTGCGGGTATCGAAAGCAAATGCCGTATGACAACGATGTAACATTTGGTCGGTCGCCATAGTGCAACATATATCATAGCGGCGGCTGTGGGATTTGGTCAGGACTTTGCCATTGATAAATAGCAATAACTTCATAATGTGCATAACAAAATTGATGCAGCAACATTGACATAACATTCGGTTAACGGGTGTAACCGACGCCGGGCTAATGTGTTTCCAGGAAAATTGCATGTTGACACAACATTTGTTCGTTACCCTCTGAACAGTCATTAGCTTGAAGACAGCGGTAGGATAGCATTGGTGATTCTGTTGCATGTTAGCGTTTATAAACCTAGTTGGTAAATTGGTGTCATACTTAACAACAACGGCTGGTGTGGTGTAGAACAAACTAGGCATTGTCCCATTGAACCAGCCCCTGCTGGCAAATATACTACTCGCATAGATACGGATTGTACAAGCGCAGACATTGCTCACGGTCTTTGGGGCTATACTTCAAAGCAATTTGCCCTACGGGAATTAATGTCGGTAGCAATGTGGCCTTTGTGCAAATAATGCGATGCCCTCCCACTTATCCATTTATTTAATATGATCATTTGTTTAGTACCATTGATATACTATTCTATATTCTGACGTTTTCTTGCAGCAAATGTTGATTTTCACAATTCGTAGTAAGTCGTTTGGAAAATAAACTCAAGAAGGTTATAATATTTTCAACAGCAGTCACAGGGCCACAGGAAATCATAGGCAGTTTTCTGATTGTTCGCTCTATCAACACCAGTGTCTTTTACCAATATGTAGCCGACAAACGCCAAAAACATATCAACACTCGCCTTCAATTTGATTTATTACACGTTATCAAAGACGAAAACAACTTACGTAGCATCTGACACTGTATGTTATCGATGCTGTCAATATTCCATGTCAAGTGACATATATGTCAATAATGCAGGGGCTACGGGCCGTGATGGGCTCGGTTAGTAGTCTTTTTCTAATGGCAAACAAGCTTTAAGCAACAGCATGATAAAACCATATGATACCCATGTTTGATATAGATTTGCCCATGTATTATTTTGTATCTTTCATACCAATATCAATCCTGTCCTGTACTCTTCCTTATTATCCAATTAATACACCGGCTACATTCGCCACTCATGTGTATTTAATGCATAGTTTACTTCAGGTATTGCGATGAACACTTTAGAAGCCCGAGAAATAAAGCAAAGTTTAATGGATTATTTGTTGGCCGTGATGAAAAACACCAACTTCCTGTACTATAAGCAGATTTACTACATAACACATATATAACACATCCGCATACTGCAGGATATTACCACACAATGTGTAGTTATTGATCGTTTCTAATAAAGTCTTTAGGTTTCGTCGCGAATGCACACTGGTTGAATTGTGATAAACTTGAAACCTCTTTATAGACTGATAAATGATGATGTATTTTTTTTTTTTGTTCACTTGTAATTAATAGTACACGTATGCATACCATCTATGGCAATTTTACAGATGTATGGTCCTTCAAATGTGTCCACAATGTGCAGAGACATTTTCATCTGTCTGCAATAATGCGCTTAAATGCGACTGAAAGGCTTTTTCGCAACACATATTTCAGGAAAAGAATTATCTTTTCTTCTTGCCTGTAACTCTTTATATAGACCACTCAGTTTAAAGGTGATAACTTTTGAACTGCGAATCAGTTATGTCTTCACTGAAACAGGACAATTAAAGGTAAATCCCGCAAGGCACATGGATTTATCTAATACAACGTAGGCCAAACCAATCTTCACAGCCGAGTTTTATCACGGTAGGGATATTATATGGAAAGAACAGCCACACCAACGAACAGACGTTGATGCACGTGCTGCATGCAGATTATTAGCTTAGATATAACAGATATTTTGTCGAGCTTCATAAAGCGATAAACTGTATACTCTATGAATGCACATCTGGTTGGCTTCAGAGTCATCGGAATCGCAGAAATCCAGAAAATTCACCCGTAGGGTTTACAAGCTGACGGTGGCATCCGTCAATGGTTGGCTCGTAAGATGCTATTTGCAGTAATATTGCGGGTTTTATTGAATATAAGTTGCCACGTTCTGGGGCAATGAAACAAAAGACACAGCTGTAGGGTCTTATCGCAGAGGATTTTATGACTACCTCCCAACTTACTTCCGCTGTTACTAAGGAAGTAGCAAATATCAACGTTGCAGCGTCGACGCTAGAGCGCATTATTTTGGATGATGTAAAGCAACAATATTATATTCCCATCCGACTAGTATAACAAATCGCTCAATAATTTGCGCGTGCAGATTTTGAATAAGTTTGTGTCATTTCGTTTTGACCATTGATATAATGTAAATGTTCATTTATCTTTCTTTCCCACTCTTTTGTAACTTTTACAAATATATGGAGATCTTGTTAATCACTGGTAGTCTACTTAATAGACTGTAACTATCAACCAACTTGCCGCTGTAGATTATCCGATTTTCTGGTAAAATGAAGTAATAAAACCCCCGTAGCAGCAACATAGCCAGGGGAATCCCCTTAAGCATAAGAAACGCCTACTGCTGTAATGAAACAACAACGCTGGAGGGTATATATGTTACGTAATCTTAAGCTATGCAGACTACGTGTTGAATCAATAGCAAAACAGTATGTCAAATCCACTGAATCACTAGCTAAGTAGGATTCCCCATTACCACACTGGTTATGAGGTGTCAATGTCGTTGAGTCAATACGTTCGCTTCACCATTAAACATAAATCAAGCCTGGGTCGACTTAGAGAAACACCTCTACACAGCGCGATCGTACGCAATGTGCTTTTGTTAAGCATAAAAGTATGACCCACTTACACTAAACCTGACAAGGAGTAAGACATATTTTCAAGTACAAACGAGCAACGGTTGATGTTGCTAGCTTAGAAGTTTGCAAAACCGTGAATGGTGATGTCTAGGAACAGTCGGTAGCTAGCGATTCGGTCCACATATGGTTCAAATGCCACGCGTTAACATGCTATTTCTAGACTGCTATAGAAATCTACCAGTTTCTTTACGACACATATTCTATATCCTTCATTAAGTTTCCTTTTGCATGTTAATGAACAATTTGTTCCGTCAGTCTATCTAACCAACTATGATTGTTGACGTGATTTAGAGAGGAGTGGGGGATGGTCGATCAACGGATAACCAATTAATTGCTAATGCTCACCACAGAGTTGTATTGCACTTATTGCGCAACATTGCAGATGGATTAGTCATAATGCAAGTGAAGCACAGTTACAGCCTTCATGGTGATTAGAACATTTATGATGAAGATAAGTACACACAGGTGCTCCGTGGCCATTGTGCAACACCATTATTATTGCCAACTCCCAGTCAAAGGACTGACCATCCTCTTAAGTGTGAACTATGTCAGTCGTGATTTCATTAAAACACCGTGATAATGACGACAGCAATACAGTGATCGATATAATTCGATTAGTGTTACAATTAGGCAATCACATTATTTGAGATAATGGATTCAAGTTAATTAGAATTGTGTAAGACGCATACGCCCCGCCCCGTTGATATAAAAACCAAGGCCTAGCAGGTCGAAACATCTATGACTCAATGCCTGTAAAATGTTCCTGCCAGTATGCAGGAACCCATAACAGGCTCATAAAACTCAACTTACACCACGTGTAAATGTGTTAAAACTTGGTTTAACCTTTGGCTTTGTTTCAAATCGTACCGTTTATATGGACGGCTATTAATTTGTTGGAAGCCAACTAAAGCCGCATATGATTTTTGACGCAGTGTTTTACGGCGAAGGTAAAAACAATTGTGGCAGAAGCATGTCAGCCAGAATTGCCTGTATTATCTCCTACCATCTGAGTGAGTAAACAATGCATTCGAACAGGATGTTGGTCGATAACTAAGCTGAAATTGACTAGGCTGAGATGCTATTCAAACTTCATAAAGTGATAGACTGTACCTATTGTGGAGACACGTCCAGCTGGTCTCGGGGGTCTTAGATCTGCAGGAATTCAGAAAAACGCTCATTAATGCTCAAATGGCTATAAGTGCCGATTCATTGAGTTGATGGTATTTGCAATGCTGCCGCAGCATTTGTAAGTCCAAAAGTAATGCTTAGTAACGAGGTCTGGTGCCATTAAATCAAGAGGCCCGGCTGCAGGGGATAATAACTGCTGCTTGCAATCTATATAAACAGGTGAACCTCCTAGTTCATTTCCGCGCTTATTTAGGAGCTAGCAGTAACCAAGAGGCATACTTTATGACCGTGCGTTCCTTGTTAACAGCAGCATGGTAGGGCCATTGCTAGAATGTGGTATTGCGAATGGTGCAATGTTGATAAGCAAATTGACTCTTTTCGTCGAAGTTGAATATAAAATGATTACAAATGAATGATTGTTTTTTCGTCCTACCCTTCAGCGTCACGCCATACACCTGTCACACTGTCAGCGGCATGTCATGAACCTTTCACACTGTCAGCGTCATGAAACTCTCACACTTGGTTGAAATGTTTACAGCTACGACGACCCTTTAATCGAATTCTGCAGGTGATTGGACGCGTTTATTAAACTTCGCTGGCCCCAAAGCAATGCTGGGCCTGGCCTCCTTTCGTAAGCATATGACTACCTTCTGAACTACCCTCAAATTCAAACAATCTTAATCAATGCAGTATTCTCAATTGTCTGAATTCGTACCAATGCAGTCCTCTTTTGTACTGTAAACACAGAACTTTACACTTTCGTTACGTAGTCGATAACGATATTGGATGTAGCTGTTTGGCACAAATGAGGAAACAAGACCAACACTGAATGTAGAAACAAGTAACCAAGACCAACACTGAATGTAAATATTAGGAACCAAGACCAACACTGAATGTAAATATTAGGAACCCAGACCAACACTGAATGTAAAAAGTGGGAACAGAGACCAACACTGAATGTAAAAAGTGGGAACCAAGACAAACACTGAATGTAAAAAGCAGGAACCAAGACCAACACTGAATGTAAAATTGGGAACCAAGACCAACACTGAATCTTAAAAGTTAGGAACCAAGACCAACACTGAACAAATGAACCCAGACCAAAAATGTTAAAAGTGGGAACAGAGACCAACACTGAATGTAAAAAGTGGGAACCAAGACAAACACTGAATGTAAAAAGCAGGAACCAAGACCAACACTGAATGTAAAAAACCAAGACCAACACTGAATCTTAAAAGTGGGAACCAAGACCAACACCGAATGAAAAAAGTAGGAACCCAAACCAACACTGAATGTTAATGTATGCTGCCTGCTACGTTGTATTCACTGTGTATTTCACTTTCCCACAGCAGTCAACAGATGTCAACTTGGTCACTTATATGCAATCAATGTCCATAATATGCGGTGATGTCACTTACGTTGACGTAAGGGGCGCCACCCGAGCTTCATGACATCATATCATTGCATTGTTCAGATCAACTGATTGTATGATAGCGGTAACCATTATCTGTAATGAGAGATAGACGCCTAATTTGTCTTTGATTGTGCATTATGAATGAAGGTTTCGATGTCTAATGGTCTGAAATTGACCTATGTCATGCATTCTTGAGAATTTCCGATAATTAGATCCAAAAAGTGCCAAAAACTGTTAAACAACTTAACTATCAAAATGGGAGATTTGGTAATTACACCAATAACCAGTGCGCAATTCGGGTTCTATCTGTGGCAGTGAGATGAAACGTACTAAAGCAAAGATGAAAAATATCATACATTCAAATTTGATAATGACACTTTAGCATTCATACATGCATTTGTTAAATCACGAATCGACTGGGGAAATGGACTATCAAATATAGATAGTGAGGGTACAGAACGTACTTGGGCATAATGTAATCAAAACAAACACTCGTTCCTCACATTACACTGGTGTTGACGACATTCCACTGGCTTCCTGTCCACAAGCATATTATTTTCGCCATCCTTCGCATTACATTCAGGGCACTTCATGAATTACCGGCGTTTGATCTCACAGATATGCTTTATCATTAACATCCATCGAGGTCTCACAGGTCATCAGAACAATGACTACCTGTTATACCTATAAACAAACTAAAGTCGTTTGTTGATCGTGCTTTATACTTAGCAGCAGCTAACCTTGGAACCAATTACCGATTGACATTTGTTTGACAGCCTCCCATTCCACGTTTAAGAATTAGCTGAAAACGCATATTTTTTCTTAGAGGTATTTGATTAATTCGTATATGTTTTGTTTCTTTTAATCACTTGTTATTATGTTTGTGTGCGCCACATTATATCAGAAAGAAGACTGTGGAATTCGGCTGATCGATAAACTAATATACGAAACGCGACTAAATGTCCTTCGTCTACTCAATCTCTTTCAGTACCTCGGATAAGAGGTGTTTCAAATATCTTTCAAGTGAGTTTTAATCTGAGTGTGTTTGGTTGCTTGTATGACCTGACCGATTAGACTTTCACAATGACTGCCATGCCTATAGCTATTTGTATATGGCGCACCATTGTTTGTATGCATCCATTGGCCGTCATATTGGCGTTAACGGTATACACCCTTATTTAGCACATTCAAGCAACCCTATCCTGACCAACCATCAGTCTCCTGGACATATATCAA
The DNA here is from genome assembly GCA_034190875.2 of Urechis unicinctus. Lineage (NCBI taxonomy): Eukaryota > Metazoa > Annelida > Polychaeta > Xenopneusta > Urechidae > Urechis > Urechis unicinctus. The sequence continues at coordinate 31,316,484 of CM067347.1, forward strand.
CACATCGGTTGGTTTAAGTAATTGCAGAATAAATCTCCCACGCGCGTTGTTTTGGCTCTCTTATAGTACGCCACTGTAGTACAGCGCTTCGTATGGGGTATTTAGGTTGGTTAAGGCCACCATTGATTTGGTGATGTCAGCACAGCGTAGGAGGTTTTATGTTGCCCTGTCAGTGAGTTGGATTGTCTGTACAGTACATTAATATATCAGTTGAAGCTGTCGGTAAGGCCAGTACACTACTTGACCTGCCGTTGACGTGTCAAGCGAGAATGTTACATATTCTACTGGTGACGCAGTCGTCCAGATAAGACTTAAAGCAAATGCATGACACAGCTACATGAAACCTGAGTTGATGCAAATGTAGCAACGGTCAATTGTCTCGCGACCTTGCAAGCTCGCGCTTGCCATATTCTTAGAGGGACAGGTGCATTAATCTTCTTCGTATTGAATGGCGTGACGAGATGAAAAATATAAGGTGCTTAACGTTTAGTCGTCCATTAAAGACTCTTTATGAGAGGTATTATATATGCAACACAGTACCAGCTTCAACACAGCAGGGATACCCACCCTCTATAGAAATTTATCACTTTCATTGTTGGGTTATGCTTATCAATATGGTGATGGGCATTTGCATTACGATGCTCTATAACTAATTGTTCAGTCACGCCTGCAACACGGCGATTGATTTCCATAGATTTTACTTACAGTCACAATTGTCGATGAATGCGACATTTTTGCCTACTCTTCATTAATGGAAAGTGCATGCCAGGGTAATGATAGTCAGATATATACAAGTAAACAATATACGCCAGATTGTGAATAACTGAGTGCACTACTATTTTGTGTCATGTCACTTTGATAACGTAATAAAAATCAGCTGCTTAATCCACCGCAGGAAAACGCTCTCCTGGAGCTTATACAAATTAGTCGCAATGTCAAGATGCATTTTAAAAGGTCAAGATCTGAAAAGATCAATATGAGTTTTGCGTTTGTGCGTAGGGTGTGGCTTGTCTGAGAGAGCTCTGTAAAACTTCATTTTCATAGCCAATGGGTTGTCAGAGATGGTTTGTCAGCATAAACAAACAAAAACCGTAAGTATGACGGATTTTTAGTTAAAATCTACGTGCAATATGGCTGTTGAATGCTGTGTTGTGGGAACAAATCAGGTTACAAAACATTTTTGCTTTTCTTCTGACATTGAAAACGATAGCCCCCTTTGCGGTTGTGGTGGTGGTGGCTTGCTTCGGCATGGGAACAAAACGCAACCAAAAGCAATAACTCGATTATTATTCTGTGGCAGTCGTAGCCATCGACTGACTATTCTGGACATCAAACAGCAACAAAAAAGCCCCACATAATGCAAACTTAGCTAAACACATTACCCTTGAAAATTCAGAGATAACCAGGAGCTTATAAATACGGCACAATGTACAGTTAAATCAAATGCACATGCACGCATCAGATTTGGGTTGGATGTATGATGAGGAGTAATTACTCATACAAAACACGCGTCTTGTTAATGTTTTGGTATCCTGCATATGGTATTAATTACCAAATATAAGGTGATATAAAGCAATAAAGGGATTATGTTACGTTGTTCTTTGCAGGTTTCTCAATGGTCGCTTGAACGTAATCTTACATATAAAGCTTACATTACTCTGTTGACGGCGGTAGGTACAGCCTCATGTCTGTTTTATGGAGATAAATGAACGATATGCCGCAGCTGAATCGTCTATATTCTCGGCAGAAATTCGAACTAAGCATAGATAATTAAGTTCTATGATCTCCATGAACCACTTGTCAAGGACTCGCTTTATCTGATACATAATCATAATTATCTAAGAAATCTGCGTGGTACTGTGCTATCAATTACCATTTTACCAAGATGCCATATATGGTCAGATGTGTGAGTAAAAGCTTTACAATAGAGCACGGAACAATGCAGGAACTCTACGGTTCTATCATGCGTCATATCTTACTGCGTATTGCGGGGAAAACAAATGAATAATGTAAATGCCAGCTACACATATAACACGAGCAGTTGGGTCTCTTTTTCACCAACATGCAATATTCACTAACCCCCTGCGGATTACCTGTTTTGTAATTGACAAAGGCCATGTTTCAGGGTTGCGTCATACCTCGTGGTGGTTGGCGGGTCAGGTTCATCAGCAGCTAATAAGGGTATAAATCAACCCAATGAGAGAGATGATCAGCATTCTGCAGTTTGTTATGTCAGCATGCAGTCATACTAATTAATGAGGCATTGAAAGCTATGACGGTGAAAGGGAATCCCTGCGAGTGTGTGTGTGTGTGTGTGTGTGTGTGTGTGTGTGTGTGTGTGTGTGTGTGTGTGTGTGTGTGTGTGTGTGCATGCGTGTGCGTGCGTGTGTGTGTGTGTGTGAGCTCGCGCGATAACGACATTACTCAGATCACTGACAATGCTTTAATTCACAATGTACAACACTTCAGTCATAATAATTGACAGTGGTTCATCTACACTATAATTCTTGAACCCTTTAGAGTACTAGCACATAACTACTTCATCTGTTGGTTCAATGGTAATGTGTGACAAACTGATCTGGGAAGAGGATCCGCTCGTTACACAGATAATCACGGTAGCTATCATCTCGGGAAGTGAATGACCTTACCCTGTGGCACAATGGTATCGCATTTGAAACTTTATTCTGGCGACGTAGGTTTTGTGGTCTGGTGTGTGCTTAATGGTCAATAGCACTAGAGAGTAGCGGTCCATGCACCACAATTACACCCCCCAATAACCATCTCATGATTATTTTGTAACTCTTAACGAGGGAAACATACACATTTGAAATGTATGAGTGATAAACCAAAGCTAATCAATCATTTACGGACTGACACTTGTACACACTGTGTGCATTGCGTCATCATATTTGAATATCAAGCAGGACAGGCATTACGTAACATTATTATTTCGTTAGTATTCATGTAGCTGCAAACACATCATGACCGAATATAGAGACGAGAGAGAAAACGAAAGAAAATGAGTGACTGCTCAGCTAATTTCACGAACTGTTAAATAGTACAACGATCTTTATTTATTTTTACTTGCAGTCGCAATGTGGCAATCAAGGCAGTCACGTTTCTGCGCAAACTAGCAAAGGTAGACAGATATTCAATGCTATTTCATACCAAAACCAAAACCCCCGTAGAGCACGAATTTGGTGAGAACAAAATACTAGAGTAACTTCACACTCAAATGAGATAATTAAAATATAATGTAATATCAGTTTAGTTAGTTAGCTAGTCAGTAAGTTTGTGGCACGGCATTTAATCTGCGTAGTGATATCGTGATAGACGAAGGATAATAGTGGTGTACGCGCCCACAAATACAGGCTGTTTGCATTAAGATGCTATGGTCACAATTACATATATTGCTGAAAGATATATGTGCCGTCACAAGCCTACAGGAGTAACGACGGAGACCACATAGAAGTATATATATGAACCACTAACGTCAATCAGGTCAAGTTGTAGGAACGCTTTGATGGCACACTTTTACTCAAATCTATTACATCAAGCCAAAGATATGAGAATGTTAAGGAGAATATGGCGTCATTATATCGTTACTCCTATAACCATGTGTCATCACTTAGCCACACATTGAGAGCGTTCGCTATATGTTGTTCTTTGCGTCATTGGTGGACACTGTATTGGATGAGCACATGATATGTCTTTCGGTTATAAGTCAAATGGGTATAACGCGAGACTGGCCAGGTTAAAGATATACGCTTTGTAACTTACGCGGATAAAGAGAGAAGATATTACAAGCATATTGCCTAACGGTAGACGAAGTAAAACAAACATCAAGGTTTTATGGGACGGTGAGATTTACTAAAACGATTGATCAATCACGCTTGCTTTGAAGCCAAATAGGCCGACTTTCTGGGCAAAGTACACAGTGTTTGTATACACTCCACGTGTCACTTACAGTTTATTTTATGAAAGGAGGTCAGCTTAATGTTCCATTCCACAAAACACCCACGCGTAAATATAGGCACCGAGGCTCCTAGATTCCGCTTTTGATCGTTCTGAATCCATGTGGTTAAGATTGCTGAGTCTCTCAAAGTGCTATTTGTTATCAAGTAGCGTTACTCACTGAGCTATGTTGTTAAAAGTAAAAGAGTTGATATTTGAAAACAAATGATCATCTTCTTGAGTGCATACTAAACCAACCAACGAGTAACACTGTATTGTAGTGATTATTGGGATTGATTACTTCTGGTCACTATATATTCATTACAGAACCACAGTGCGTGAGAAGAATCAAATCTAAACCAATGAGGCATAACAAAAACAACTTAAGTATAGCATACATGATTAGATACATGACTTAATCCATATAAGATATTGATCAAGGCAAAAATTTAATCCGAGCTACGGAATATACATAGAGACCATCAATCATGCACGGTGTAAAAGCGCAGTAATATAATAATATTGTTAAGTCAACAAATCTACTGAAATTATAATTACAATTATTTCCAATGAAATCATCAGCACGGACGCCTTATATGTTAAACGTACAGGGATATGTTGATTCACACAGACACACTTTATGTTGGCAGCTTTGTGCTGGATGTGTATTGTATTGCTGACTGTGAGGGTCTTTTACGAGATATATTCGGGTGATTCAAGGAAACCTTAACATTTCTGTCATTTTCTGTGACTTGTATCACTAGCCATCTGATTGCACCACCACCTGATACAATAATATATCAACAACTTATTGATTACAGTTAGTGTAAGGGTATCGTCACTACCCTACAATACCAAGATGAGTGCTACTTTAAAACTAAAAGAGTATAATGGTGCACTTGAATTGACATAAGGCGATGGTACTTTTTTTCTCTATAACATATAGAGGATTTAGAATCAGCTACAAGGAACTTTACCTATGCCCCTTCGCAAAAACGTCTTTACTGGAAGTAATTTATCATCGTGTTTTCCACCATGAACATCAAATATGCCAAATAGCTAGACTGGATTAGGAAAGCATTGATCAATGTGAGGCTTTCAGATACTCAAATACGATTTGATATCCACACAGGATAAACACGCTCGTTACTTAAATCTGATGTGTAGCAACAATTTAGCACAGGTGCATCAGCAGCAACCGAGTTAGTAAATCAACCTTGGGAGGTATGCACATCATTTGCCGTTGTTTCGGCGGCATGTTGTCCGTAGATTAAAGCAGCAAATAATATTTGTGTCCTGACAAACAGCAGCAATACTTGCTAAGTTGCTAGATCACGGACGAACCTTAATGCAATCGTATCGGGGTTAGATTGATCAGCTGTGATATTAACATTATTAAACAGGATAAATGTTCAGTTTTAATATATTTACAGCTAGTAATACAATTCATCATATGAACTCAATGTGTCAGGCTGCATTCTTTGTAAACGAACACCTGTAAGACATCCGCTAAAATAACCCAAGCCGCTTTTAAAAAGGCAGAAAGTTCGAAATATGAAGACCATCAGTATTTGTTGGTCTAACTATGCATCATGAGTCATTTTGTTGGCAGTGTGCCATGATTCGGAGTATATCCCTTTACTGTCGCATCTAAATAGTAATACTGGTGTGCGGACTTTGATCCCGTTCAGGTCTTCTGTTGCATTTATGTGTTGTCAATGAGCAAAAAAATTAGTTTTTTAATTAGAGTATAGTGTTATATTGTTTCACCAATTGCTATTTTAATTAGATTTTAAACAATTCTAGACATACATCTCTTTAATCGCAGATGTTAGAATGAAAATACATTGTTATCTCAGATCAGGTATTATGGCACATACATGGCAATGTGAAATGGAATGTATTCTAATCCTACCATTCAAGCCACCAATCAACGTATAGTGGCTATCTATTCGAGAAGATGCTTGTACATTTACACGCTTTGTGCATTTCCACACAACGGCATTCTGTTGCTAATTAATGATGAATAATGAGCATCACAAAGGAAATTGTCGTGGTTATGGCTCTATGGATAACAACTCATGATGGTCAGATTGGTGAACTAACGTCTGAATAAATCTAGAGTTTGCAGATAATTATGAAGAATATGCATGCCATTATGTGGGTAAAAAATCAAAAAACAGGTATCATTTATCTTTAAAATAGTCTTTCATCACACGTACGAGGTAAATTTGGCAGTGATGGGGGTGTATTTTACACAATAGTTTATACCGGTACAAACCTAAATATAATCCATACAATCTATATAAATAGATGAGAAAGTGGATTATTTCTACAACGCTAAGGTGCATTAAAGTCTATGCCTTAAATGTGTTGTGATGTGTTAATGAGCTAAGGCTGCATGTGGTATTATCGCGCCTTCGTGTGTAGGTTGTTTATACACTGGCATGCTATGATCGCATATGCAACCCGACGTATCGCACATTAAAGAGGGCTATATATGTCAGGATACCCGACTGGTGTAACGGCAGGGAGCAGGACATTGGCTCATTACATTATCATGTGGATAGCTTGCAATCTCAAAGACGTAGATAAATAAGTTAAATACAACTAAACAGAGCAATCGATTAGTTATGTTAAAGTTATCCCAATAATAGAGCTTCAATGCATTGCCATTTCTATAGAGATTTGTATTGACAAAGCGAGCAGATACTAGACTAAACAGAAGAACCTGTGTGTATGACATGTTCTATCGCTTATGCATTAAACTGAGAGTATCATTGCGCTCACAAATGCATTAACAAAAACTTTCGGACAACACATCTGCAGGAAGCTCTCGCTGATGATCAATTATTGCTGCATGTTAATGCAAACTCTCTTGTATATAAAATATGAGCGACATGCAGGGCCTTGTGAGTAGAGAGAAAATTACAATTGTACATGCGTATGCTTCAATATGGGTGATTTAGTTCATCTGATAGCTCGTCATATTGCAATAAGTAGACGACGCTATTGTGGCGCAATACCTTGAGCACTCGCATGTCAGAAGTATTCTCAACAGAATAATATTTCTACCCAGCTTTGTTGCAAATGCTGTCAGCCGAATCACTTGAGTGACCCAGAAATCTTTGTTTAACTGTTAGCAACTTAAGCATCAATTAAATTAATTTTCGCATATGTCGTAGAACCTAATCAAATGTATCCGTTAAAATATGTTAATTGTCTATTATCACATACTGTATATCAATGCATATTAGCGTTGATGAGGCCATAAACTGAGAATAAACGGAAATGTATGCCCTCATTAAGCTTAGCCAAAGCGCTGGTCAACGGGCAACGGACTTGTTGTTATGGCTTTTCATGAATTCCTCTAATCCCATACAATGCGTGAGTCAAGTGGATTCAGTGGAATGATAGAATATATCGTTAATCTTACGTATTTTCTATTTCGATTCAGAGTTGAACAGTTACAGCATGTTCATATGTAGCGAGGCATTTCCGTGTAAGTATATAAATGGGTTTCGCTTTTCCCCGATATGTTGGACAGCAATCATACCATAATGCATCACATGCATGGCTTATAACTAGCACGTGAAGTATGACGTTACTGATGTGTATTGCTGATTTTCTAAATATAATATTGAAAGCTAAAAGTGTCCGTCAATATCTATAATTTAATAATTGTTTATTGATATTTTGTTGATAGCTTAAACACTGGCTAAAAGCCCTCTGACACTGTTACGAGCATTAAACGCCTATTATGCACCATATTGACTGAGTTAAATACGTTTGGCCAGTTCGGTATATTTCAGGGCGCACTACTTAGTGGTTTTACGTAGTTATACAGTAGTTAATTATAAATTAAATAATGACACATGCAGCAGGATCCCAAATCGCTCAGCCAAAGCGCTGGTCAACGGGCAGCGGACTTGCTGTTATGGCTTTTCATGAATTCCTCTCATCGCATCTAATGCACGAGGCATGTGGATTTATTGTACATTATATCATAAATTTTACGTTATTGCTATTTAGAAATATTGAATCTAACAGTGTACAACAATATCGATTGTTTAATAATTGTTCATTGGTATTTTGTTAATACTTACACACTGGCTAAAAACTCTCTGACACTGTTACAAGCATTAATAACCCTAATATTGGCTGAACTTAAGACATGTTGGGCAAGGTTCTTGTGATATTTCACGACGCATTTAAGCAAAACTACAATTTTACTGCAATATGGTGATGTTTATCGGCGCGATGTTTCCCTGCTCATCTTGACAAAACCGCTTGCTTGACATAAAACATGAAAACGGTATTGCAATACAATAGTGTTGTTTAAGAGTAGCAACTTACTTTAGAGCGCCATGGTTCATCAAAGATAATTACCTTACGCGAACTTCCTCCTATTAACAACCATATAACCATAGTTTGTGGGCAGAGGGAAGATGCGGGTGTGTTTTCCGCCGAAACCACCACCCCCCTATCGCATGAAGTGAGTGGACACTTTTGTCTTCCTAAACCCTTGAAATCCCCCAGTATGGCCTGCAATTAATTGGCAGCTAGTTGCTCAGGTACTTATTTATTCATTCGACAGGCCTTAGCATGGACGTGCGAATAGCCTAATATGAGTCTATGTTTATTTCTGTATATGTGTGTTTGTTGCGTGCCTTTATGTGCGGGTGCCTTTTAATGACCTGATTTTATGTCATAAGTTTAAAGACGAGCTGATGATTTTGTCACATAATACAATCAATAAGTTTAAAGACGCAGCTATGTCTTCGTGATGAATTAATGATATTTAATATGAACACGGTCACAGCGTTAACAGACATAACAACGACATAACAAGGCTCCATGATACGACATTCGTAATATGGAATGTATAAATGAACACAAACGTCCCTTTATAGTCATTTGTGCAGTTACGTTAAGGGTCCAGTGAAATAATAACTCGAACACGAATAGCCTCTGCTTGTGGTATTAGACAAGGTGCAATAGTTCATATCGGTTGCGTAAAAGAAAACGAAGGCATCGTAGCAAATATTGTTTGCTTATCATGGAATTGTTTTAAACCATTGCACAATAGGTAGCAAACACAGTGCATATATACCAATGTAAAGGGAGTAGTCAATCGAATATGTGTGATCAAAAATAAGAGTTCATAGGTCTTCATTAAACAACATTCCAGGGTATAAACTGTCATGAGCCGTCTATGTCATCAATCGAGTAAAGTTAGTACACTCGACCTAAATAAGTGTCAATAAGTAAGATTACACTCGTACATTAGTGAATCCGTCTATTTTGAAAGTCGATAAATAAATGTATATAAAAATCAATGACACAGTCACAATTAGTCAATCTCTGTTTTATTATCGTATATACATAAATTGAGGTTAATATTTATCGCATGGCACCCTACTCTCAGCCAATCAGAGCTCGAGAAAAAGCTCGGTCTTTTTCCCATATCACCTCAAACGCACAGTTTGCCATGCGATAACTCCAACCGTGTCGATGTATCACCGAGAAACAACTTCACTTGAGATGGTACCTCAAAGAGCACCGCTGCTCTAGCATGGCAACACTACGGAGTTTCTTAATATCACGCACACTTTACAAGTCTTATAACGATGGTTTTCTCAAGAGTCATTTGCCGGCCAGCCGCTAATCTGGTTGCGTAACGCTCATCGGGAAGTCACGGTATAATCCCATCTCCCCGGAATCATGCTGAGGCGCGAAATTGTAACACCTGCCGAGTCGTGTCTACTGCGCTACACGGAGCTAACATCAAACAACATTTCACAGAACATGTAGCATAGGATCTAATCATATACAATGAGCGCTGGCGTGTTTCTGATTGCCGGAGTTGGGAAGGTTCTGCAAGTTATCACACAATACAAACTAGCGTAGCATATTCTAATCAAATAACAAACAAACAAGTATAGAAAGAAAAGTATTTATCTAATCATCACTAAAAACACAGGATTCTGAGTCCGAATGGGGGATTAACAAACTACCTCTCATATTTACAGGTTCCAGGCAGATTACATAATAACATAGGTGACGCTAATTATCATTATTCGGATGACAGCGTCGTGATATGATTATCGCGTGTAGGTGCCATCGCGATAAGTATGTTATCGCATGGTCACGCGGATGATATGGGGAAAGACATATCACCCACTTGACCATGCGATAATAACACATACATATATATGATATATATATAGAGAGATAGAGATTATAGAGAGATTGAGAGAGAGATATGATAGAGAGAGAGCATAGTATATATATATATAGAGATGATGATATAGATGATATAAGAGATAGATATAGAGATAGAGATAGATATATATAGATATATAGAGAGAGATATTATATGATGATAGATAGATATATGATAGATAGAGAGAGAGAGATAGATAGAGATCTCTAGAGATATGTCTATACATATCATGATATACAGATATGATAGAGAGAAGATATAGATAGGACATACAGACAACAGGATACAGAGATATAGATATTTATATATATAGACACATTTGTAGATATTATATAGCATAGATGATATCACGATCGAGAGAAAAGAGAGAATAGAGATAGAGAGAGAAAACTAGAGAGAGATCTATTCACAAGAGTAGAGAAGGGGAGGGAGAGATTCTGGATGTAGATATGGATAGAGAGAGATATAGAATAGAGACTCGAGAGATCTAGCTCTCTCTATAGAGAGAGAGATCTCGATATTCTCCTCTATCTGATTGTCTCTCTTATTACGCTAGTCCTATCGAGACAACCATAGCCATTATATATCTATATATATCTGAATGGTGGGATTATTATATATATGACATCACCTCAAACACTAGGTTTTTATTGGGCATTACTATTGCAAAGAATTTCAATTTTAGCACCCGGTGCGTTCCTTCTTCTTCAAGACAAGAAGCCAGGTGTTGGTTTTCAACATTGATATCTCCAATTTATGGCAAATAATACCACATTGCTCATAAGCATACTTTTCCAAAAGCACGTCTGCTGCTTCAGTCGGCATTTGACACCAGCATCCACTAAACGGCAAATAAATCATTGCTACAATTAACCAGGAAACCACTCACGATCTTACTTCGATTGAAGGCGCTTGGAATTGATTTGGTTTTTTGCATAAGATGGCTGGTTTATCAGCCTGAGCCATGGCTGGATTCAAAATACAAAAGAGTACATCCAATCAAGATTAAATATGAAACAATACCAAGCTGTAATTTAAACATCGAGCATATGCCCTGCCACGATGCAAAAATATTTGATTTGTGACTACGACAGAATGATGCATTACAGTATCATTTCATAATATGCGGAATTGGAACCATTGCAACAACATTGCAATCCAATCAATTTAATCAAAATATTATTCTTATCGGTTTTTTTCATACGCTTGCTTGTTTTTTAAAACCGCAGCCTGTGTTTTTTAGCAATAAAGACACACCAGAAAAACGCTTGGGATGGCAATGTTGAATCGAGTTAAAGAGTTATTAACACCGCATACGCATGTATTTTTCAATAATTTATCTTCTTATATAGTATATATGCATGCAATTCGGCACATACCACGTACAAATATCCACCCTGATGCTGTGTACCGGCAGTATCTCACAGAGCACTACCTAAGGCATCGTTCGTTGATTGATGGCGCTGCTTAGACAGCGTCGCAGCCCTGCGCAGTAAAAAGCACATAACGGCAACGCGGGAAAACGAATTTGGTTTTTAGAACATTCACTGTAGGAGAATCATGTAAGTATTGCTCCTATTTTATTGCTCAACTAAGTGCTTTTTCATCAATCATTTTATATAAGAAAAGACAATCATAATCATCTTTGAAATAGATGGCAAATTATCCGTCTACAAAGATAAAACTTAGCCTCATAGTCACTTTATAATGGAAATGAAACATTCTAACCACCATTGTTGGGCCGAGAATACCTCATCCGTAAGCAACAAGGGGAAGAAGTGCGTCGGACGTTTGTCTATATACCACCGTGTACCGTGCATTTTATTCATTATCAAAATGATACTGCTCGCATAACTGAGCTGATTTTACTCTGACTTATCATACGACACCATCTGCAGCTACTTATTGCATTTGTTAATATTTATTTCACTATGATGATGATACCACAAATTTATGACAAAGATCAATAAGGGTAAATACGCTGATAATGATGATGATGATAATGATGATGATGATGATGATGATGATGATGATGATGATGATGATGATGATGATGATGTTGTTGTGTTGATGATGATGATGATGATGATGATGATGATGATGATGATGATGATGATGATGAGGAGGAGGAGGAGGAGGAGGAGGAGGAGGAGGAGGAGGAGGAGGAGGAGAGGAGGAAGAGGAGGAGGAGGAGGAGGAGGAGGAGGGTTATGATGATGATGATATCCTATCCTTATCAAAAGATTCCCTGTTGGTCTGGAAACGGAGAGCCAAGTGACTGCGAAAATCCGGCCGGACAGAAATGTGGCCATATAATTTGCACCTGGAATATATGTGCATCCCTCCGACCAACAACATTGTGATATAAAATATCCGTTCACTGATGTTCCCAAACTGAAGTAGCTACAACAGCAACATATCTTATGTAACAATCCATCTGGTGACATATGTATCATATTGTATTGCATAATCACTAAACCAGTTGTGACTTTGTAACATCCCTATTTATGACCGTGTAAGTCACCATTGACTCGGTAAGCCAATGTTAGAAGCAATGTGAACTCGAAAGAACGGTATCGAAATTTCACAACTGATGCATGTTTCTGCGACCCGAATGCTATCCAATTTCCAGAGGTCACGCTGCATATCAGTTGGAATGTATAAATATGTAGTACTGTGCAGCGGTTATCTGCCTAGCGACTCGCCTTGGTTTTATAAATTGCTATGCGTATTAAAGTAAAACTTCATTCAGTACAATTCACTTGTGAAAGGGGATACAATGAGCCTACATCAAACAATGTCAAGCAACATCAGGAATTAAGATCGCCATCAAACGGAACATACAATCCATATCTTACAACGTTTAAATGGCTCCTCATGCAATGCAATGTGATTGTTTCATAGACTTGTTTCGACATGGCAGGCCACCAATATATCTATGATCAAATGCAAACGATTTGATACCCACACAAGCCGAAGTGGATTGATGTGAACGCCACAATTTGTAGTATCTTTGTTGTCCCTCTCATTTTACTTTACAATAAGCAGACATATTGTTCCTTCCCGCGCTTCTTGTGGGTTGAACCATTGAGCTTATATCTACGCTATTATGGCTCTCTCGGACAATCTGAGAAGTGATTATGAAAATGAGTGAAATACACGCCCGTGATCCAACGTCTCGGGGGATCGGTGCGTCTGTTGAAGTCTTCATATGGGTCGAGGTGACCACGCCCTTGAATTAGTCAGAGATTTCCACGTGGTTTTTAAAAGACGCTGGGTCAAACCACCACACTGCTGAAAGATGGTGTCTTCACATATTCGCTCTTAGCTCTTTGGTTGAACAGCCAACGCCATGCATTTTTTAGCCAAGCACCAAATGGACTGTTTATTAATGACGCATGGTTCTACAGAGGCATAGACACAATTCTCGCTTTTTAATCCTCCGCCTGGAAGTGAGAGGTCCAGGGAGAGGGAGATGGTTTAGGAAATAAAATCAATACAAAAGGTGTCGCTCAATGGAGCCAATATAACTTCTGGGCATAATTGCACTTAGCGATGCAAATTTGTTGGCGAAATGTTTGGATGAAATGAATGGCGGACATATCGAGGATATTTGCGTCTCGGTATGATTGTTGAGAGAGCCGGAGTCTGTGCGAATCGTTTGATCAGTTTCAACGTGAGTGTTGGTTTCGTTTACGTTGATAAACCCTCGTCAATCCGTTGTGGAAAGCAGCACCGTTGTAGCGGGAATTGACGACCAAACAGACCGCAAACAACGAGAAGGCGAGAGGTCCTAAAATGGATTCTAGTATCAGCGTCATAGAGCCATTCGTTTGAGTGCTCATCGCCAATACCATTTGCAAAACAGGGTGTTTGACGACGCTATTTGAATAACATTTTATATGAATTATTAATTTCATCTCCATCACCATGCACGCCTGTATCATAATCGGAAGTACAAGAACGACATAGTTCGCCAGATCAGCCTCAGATAGGTGACCCTCCTGTAAGTCAGGATTGCACATTTATACGTAGCATCTATAACCTAAAATACTTTTCGAGAATTATTATCCAACTCGATAATGTTTGGACAGTTTAATTGCGGGGCAGAGTCATTTATCGTAGTTTGGGCAGCACGACTTTATGTTAAATAGCATACTCAGGAACATCAATAGTATATATTGTATATACGATTCATGCATTGTACAATATAAACAAGCGTCAGATCCGACCCAGTCAATTCCGAGAAGAGTAGATTACATACTCCCATTGAGCTTTACCCTTCTATTGTTTTGCAATTTAATCTAGTAATTACTATCTCTTTGTTTCTGTTTTCTAGTCTCGCTCCGTGCTTTATTATTGACTGTGGAGCATTGGGCATATTGTTTTACTGTTAAGGACGCCAACGGAGGCGTCTTGTTTTAAGAGGTGTCAATCCTGGCACAAGTCTTATTTTTGGTAACAGGTGATTATACATATCGTTGAATATCTTTGAATGCTTCCAAATGAGCACATGTTACATTCCTCGCACATCAAGGGGATAGCTAGTTCTAAATCATTGCCATTATTGTTTTCGCCAACATTTGCACAGTTAATCAATGTTAACCTTTGTCTTTTGCGAATATTCTTTGAAAAACATTCTAAAATATCAATAGGAATAGACGGTGTGACGAACAGGCAAATGCTATAGACATTATTGAACTAGGGATATGATATGTGCTTTCATGAAAACAATTAGGTAGTATCATCTATATATCATTATCGAGTTACTATAATAAATGACTTTGAACAGGGACACTTCGGCAAAAAGAAATGTGATATCATATACCATGCAATATTTAAAGTGGGGCGGGTGAGGTTTAATCTAATAAACAATTGCCATGTGGCAGGTGCCATTTTACGTAGCCATATTCCATTCCAAATGACACAATCGCCAATCACATTCACTAAATGGCGACAGTGAAATCACGCAATGTCACGTGGGGGAAATATGTACGATATGCCGACTGAATATGCATTACGTTAGCGGTATTAAAGAGCATCGTTAATAGGGGCAAGTGCGATGTGCTTAATCCCCGAATACACACTGGCAGTAACCAAGATTTGACGAACCCAGTTGTGATATGTTGCTATGCTGAAAACGCTTTCAATTGAAAATGCCGTTATGACTGTATTCATTTATCATATTTTGTGTGATATATACGCACATAATAGTACTGAGGAATATTGTTACATCCACTGCTAATAATGGCCTTTAGGCGTCATCTGACTGGTGGTTGAACCTTACGCCATCTACACTCACGTAAGAAATGAATTTGCAATAAAAGCAATCATTGCGGTGCGGGAGTCTATTCGGAGGCGCCAACAATAAATAACCAATGCACGTCTATAAAACACCCGGGCAATTATATTTTGTTGCGATTCTGTGGCTAATAAAACTCATAACAGTGTTTCGTTGTTCATAATAGTGTCGCTATAAATCAAGCTCATGACATTTACACAGGGAACGGCAGCATAACTAGTTTTATTACTTTGCCATAAATATATATAATGTCGTTACAATTTCAAAAGGTCCAACGCACCCCTTCAATAGGGTCTATTGTTTTATTACGACTTCTATTTTCATATCGGACTCCAATAGAAAAGTAACTTTCTCTCAGCTTCATAAGCACCTGCAAGCAATTGAGACCACCAGGAAACAGAGGAAGATTGTAAGTTTACTTTTGTTCCAATAAATAGCAATTCAATGCACGAGCCGACTATGACATATGCTTATACATGAGTAAGGTTCACATCATGCATTACGCGTGCATGAGCCGTCCCGATCGAGCCACATGATGGAGCAATTATCATCTGTCATGTTGTTTTCTGACTTGCGAAGCAAGCATTAAGAAATATTTATTATTCAGAATGCTGCCGTCTGCTGGTAATAGATTAATGTGATAACGCAACATCAGCTACGCTTCTTTGATCCACCGCCAGATATTTATTGCTCATACAAACCGCTCGTATACTACCTAATGCTCAATCCTGCTGCAGTGATAACTGGTGCATATCGCCTGACACTAGCACTCTAATGGAGGTCTATTAATCCGGCGGCTACCGCTATCTGTTCTATTGTTGTCAGTTGATGAGGTTTCGGGACAAATCAGTGATCCATGGTTGATCCGAGATTATTGTTACAACACAATGCTTGCTATATCATGCATCTTCATATACATTATAACACTACGGCATATGCATTGATGAGGTATTTAAATTTAGACTGTCATGCTGCCTGTGATAGCCATTAGCGTTGATCAATTGAGTTATTGTGATTGTTATTTGCACAGCAATGTCTACGATACGCATCATTTGTCAGCCACATATCGGTAATCTGCTGATGTATATTTTATATTCTTGTAAAAAGGTGCACTAATGAGCCAAGGTAAGCTACCTAGGCACTCACAATTACAACATGAACGCACATATTCCAGTTGCTACCTTGATTCATTTCATGCAACAAATAATACACATATTTAGGCTTGTATGTTCTGATCAATTCAAGCACAAGGTCGTCTTGACCAATCAGATCCCCGAGACGTTGGATCAACAGCCCCATATTTCTATTTTTGTTTTGTGATAGCGGCACTTGACGACGAGCTTGTGTTTCGCACATTGGTATACATAATACATAGCCAGTCTGAATGATTCAGACATTAAGCGGAACAATACATGCTCACTTTAGGGTCCTTAAAGTAAGCAATCATCTCCATCTTCAGTCTGGCAGTATGACAATTCGCCAGATTAAACGTGCAATAGATTTGTCATTACAACACAATGCTATATTAAATCATTTTACTGGAAAGAATTGCCATGTGACTCAACACCCATTTATTTACTGGGCAAGGCCCATTCATGTTAAAGCAATCATTATTATTACCCCATTGACCTCCGCCATATCTTACTTTATATTACTTAAAAAGCAGTTTGGTTCACAAAGCATTCAATTTGTGCTCACATATCTCAAGATTTTAAGGCTTTGCAACTGAATGTTGTTGCTGATTTTGTGGAATGATGCTGTTATCTACCACCAGATTGCACGGTATATTATGAGATGAGAAAGACACCCAGCGATAATTTCTATCAGTTGTGGCGAAGATTTTGGGAATTTGTGGGATAAATGATTATGAAACAAAGGCATTGTCTTTCATTTATTCCATGCTGCCTGTTTAGCCACCTCTTCAAATGCGATACTTTGTATTATAAAGATAATAAATGGTATCAATTTCTCCTCGATATAAACTGGCCAGCCTACGTCAGCCTACTGACTCTATACAGTCCATATCATTTAGGTTATTTGTCAACAGTAAACAAAGTGGCGAATTGTTTGATTGCAGAGTACTCATTATTTTGCTTCATCGTCCCATTATACAAGAGAGGAAACAGCATACCACCCATAAGCATGCCGTGAATCGGTCTTCGGCCACGTGGATAGTAAATTATAGCTGCGCAAGACGGAGAAAAGTGCGCGCAATGTTTATGTGCAAACCACTCGGCAATGTTTCACCACAAAACGCAGAACAAATGCTTCATTTACTGCAATGACGATACTGCTCGCGCCACTTGTATTATTGCCACAGCTACTCGTCTTCAACAAATTCTGGTTCTACTGTTATTTGTCTTTTATGAATGCGTCCACAAGTTCCTTTGCCATTAATGACCGAGTGACTTTTAAGCGAACTAATTTTGTGTGTGGTTTACATGAAGAACATCACTGACAAAATACACGAAGTATAAATTATTGCATCTTATTTATATTGACAATACTTTAACAATTATGAGCAGCATTTGCTGGCACCTGTAACAACGTAAGCGCAGCTTTTTTTTTTGGGAAATGTTTTACGTACATTTGGTCCATGTCCACGAATCTCCTAATTGGTTGGCATCGTTAATAGTCCGACAAAAATAGGAACTTTGCCACTCGGACCCATTTCTATGTATAAACAAAATGGGTAACAAGTCAATTAGGAGCTATAGAGGAATCGATCATCAGTCATCCGCAAAATGTCGCCTACATTCATAAAGCAGTACTATTTTATGCATAGCAAATGCAAATTCAAGCATGCGGACGACATAAGGGTATTATCATTGCATGTATTACATTTCGTGCTAGCTTATTATAATTTCTATGCAGCATACAGCTTCGTGGTGATACAAATAACACACAAAAAGTAACACATTTTAGGTGATACGCATTTCACGTTTCAGACGGAATGCTGCACATCAATGCATGAGGTGGTGATTATCTAGTCCCAGTAAGCCTCAAGAATAGTATATACTCGGTCATTTTGTACGTGACAAATACATAGTCTCTGTGCAATAAGGCCATTCTATGTCTTAGGAGCGACACCGCACGTTGATACTTACATCCCAATATACTATACTAATTTAAAGATACTTGTTAGGATTTGAAAGCCATGTGACCACTCTGGAGATTAAGCTGCACATTCAGTTAGAACCTTGATGTAAACAAGTATCAATCATATCAACAAGATCATCATTTGTTCATTGGTGCTTCCAACGGCGATCAATCGAGTAGGTCGACTGTGTTTTATATCATTTGAAAAATGTTATAGTGTAAATGAGATATGATAACCTGTACATGCAATGTGGCAAGAGCAACTTTGTTGTGAAGCTATAATCCCACTATTCCTCAGTGGCGCAAAACGTACCTTCAACTCAAGCAAATGTGTATTAATAATTGGATATTACGTTATTCGCCCTCCTCAACTACTATGCTAAGGGCAGAACACAAAATAAAGCTTATTCATGATGCCACATAATGCACTATTTTATGATTTGTTTTGCCACGTTTGACCAGCAAGCGAAATGTGATCAAACGCATGCGATATTAAAAATCACACGACCTGTAACTGGATTGATGGGAAAGCCATAAATGTTAATAGTTAAATAAACTTCATTTTAACATATTACATAAAAGCCCAGTGATGTAAGATGATGATATTTTTATTGCCCTCTTGGAACATTGTAAAAGGTATAATAAAAGTCTTGTATTATTGTTGCCTTTTTATTCACAATTATAGGTCATAATGTTCTTTTGCCTGCTTTGTGTATATTTAATGGCCAAAGTCAAGAATTTAATTGCCGAGCGCCGACTCGACTATCTATCTATTATGTACGGTTCTACAGAGGCATGGATGTAATTCGCACAAATATTGTTTTGTTTGAAGTGCCACTGTGTTGGCTTTGTTGCGATTGACAGCTAATTCAACTATACAGAAGCATCTCAACCTTTTGAATTTCTTTAGGTAGCTTATTATTATTATCTCCAAACAACGTTCTAAGCCTATATAATACCGACCTAGCGGTTACAATTGATTTCATGGACAGTTAAAAGAACTAGGTCTATATGGAACGCGATCACATCGCCGTCATCATGGTAAAGAGGTGCCAGCGGAATGATTTTCATGGTATATTCGGCAATTCGACCAGTATTAACTATTCCTACTAATAGTGATAATAATACCATGCTAACGGAGCCATACCTTATTCTACATTGGTCAGCTGATCGTTTGCCTCATAATGTCATCCTGATATATCATAATAATATTTGGTGAAGTTATTGTTCTTATCTGTTGTTTCCCTTGTGAATCGATTACTTTTTCAAAGGAACGTTTCTTGCGATATTCTTCAATGTCATACAAACGTATATTAATACATTTTTAAACCTGATATACCTAACACACTTTTTACCAGAGTTAATTATCAATTAAAGTTAAAACCCCTCCTCAAAGCTTTGTGGCACAATGGCAATGGGGAAAGGAGGTTTGCATTTAGGTATGAGCGCCATAGGACAATAAGTATGAGTGCTCCTCGCCGATGCAAACCAAAGGATAGCAATTGCAATACAGCATTTTTGATGACGCTATTTGAATGACATTTGCTATCAATTATTCATTTCATCTCCATTACCATGGGCGGCAATTGCATGTTTACAAGAATATTACCGGAGGCACATAATGACAATGTTTATACGACCAGCAGATGATGTACTGCGTAAGTATGGATTTCACTTTTAGCATCTACGAGCTTAGATCATTACATCTCCCTCGGAATTAAGAAGTGCAATCGGGGAATCAAAAGCTACTTCCATAAGATGCTTTGCTAATTACTTGCTGCGAGTTTCATTGCAAAAACACCTGGCCTGAGTCCAATCGATGAGAGACCCTGTTTCGTCGTTTTTCGAGACTTGACCCGCACCAAACAACAAAGCTGAAAAACAATCTCCCATATGTAAAATACATTGAATAAACGATTTTTCAGCATGGAATACCCACGTATGTGTCTCGTTTTGAGTAAATTACATCCATCAACACAAATCCAAACGGCGCAAATATATTTGCTGAGGATAAGTTTGTCAACATGCGTCGACTGGCATGTCAAAGGAACAAAATATGCATTGCGGTTGTGATGCTTTTGGAAGATAAACATAGCGCTTATTACTCTAAGCTGTCAACATCTTCGACATTTATCTTATTACTCTTGCTCTACTATGGCGCCTGAACAGTTTTGCTTGTTGTTTGCCGAGAAACAACAGTGGATCAATCTTGTTATTTCTTCCATGGGTACGAATTGGGCGAGCGTGCGGCATATTTGCCACATCAGGTAGTCATCTTTATGACACGTGTTGCCACACTGATGGGTGTCGATGGTTATCGCTATGTGACTTTTTTTCGTATTTGGTCAGATATAATGCATCATACCTAAGTTTGTTACAAGTGTGTTCCATTTAGTTTGCGTAGGCAATATTGCGCTGATCAAACAATGAGTCGACAACTCTGCATACATACTGCTGTCGGTGTTTTGGTATGCACACAGAATATCCCCTCTAGGATATATGAGGTTATTATTTTGGTGTTCATCATTGTGTCCTCCCTAAAATTAGGCATATCGAACATAGTTGGACATGCTTGATATTCTATATTTCTTCCATATAAGTCGACCGTAACAAACCACTACCATCATCATCATCATCATCATCATCATCATCATCATCATCATCATCATCATCATCATCATCATCATCGTCATCGTCATCGTCATCGTCATCGTCGTCGTTATCATCATCGTAATCGTTATCATCATCATCATCGTTAGCATCATCACCATCGTAATCATCATCACCATCATCATCGTCATCATCATTATCATTATCAGCGTATCATCGTCAGCATCATAGCTAAATGAATATTAACAAATACGATAAATAGCTGTAAATGGTGTCGTTTGATTAGTCAGTGTAGAAGCAGCACAGTTATGCGAGCAGTATCATTTTTATAATAAATAAAGCACATGTTCTGCGTTTTATGGTGCAACATTACTCGGTGGTATACAGACAAACATCAGGCGCACTCTTTCCCCTTGTTGCTTACCGATGAGGTATTCTCAGCTCAACAATGGTGGTTGTAATGTTTCATTCCCTGTATAAAGTGACTATGAGGCTAAGTTTTTATCTTTGTAGATTATATGCCATCTATTTCAATGATGATACCAATATGCTTGTCTTTCCTTACATAGAATGATTGATAAAAAAACCAGCACTTAGTTAAGCAATGAAATAAGTACAATGCTTACATAGTTCTCTTACAGTTAATGTTCTAAAAAGCAAATCGTTTTCCAGCGTTGCCATTATGTGCTTTTTACAGTGCCGGGCTGCGATACTGCCTACACAGCGCCATAAATAATCAATGTACGATGCCTCAGATAGTGTTCTGAAAAATGCTGCCGGTACACAGGATCAGCTTTTTGGGATATTTGAAAATAACACAATGCAATACAGCCATAGCAAGAGTATTTCTGGTGCCTTCATTGCTAAAAATATACTGTTTTCATTGTCTTGGCTCAAGCTGACAAACCATATATATAAATATATAAATATATATATATATATATATATATATATATATATATATATATATATATATATATATATATATATATATATATATATATATATATATATATATATATATATATATATATGATTGCAATAAATTGATTGCAATATGTAATGCCTAATAATAATTAGGTGGATAATGGTGTCATTTAACACCAATCATCGTCCTACCATTCATGATGTTTGCACACAATGGCCTAGCTGTCTCGATAGGACTAGCGTAACAATAATACAAATCAGTATATCTAGGGAATCTGTTATTGGCAATGTATTTTTAGATTAACAGGGATGTCCATGAAACCATGTGATTGAAGTAGTGCACATGATTACATATACCGCGTTTCCTGTTTAACCCTATTGCGTGAATGGTACGATTTTGAGCGTAGATATAGGTCGCTAAACTGAAGATGAAAGTACGTATATTAAGCGTCACCATCATGACTTGTGCCAAGGCCGATTAATGTCGTAAATGTCAAACCTCAGAATCTTTATATGATGTTATGAATCCACTTAAAACGGGTTTTCATTGGAAATACTCATAACCTTCTAGCAAATCAATCGGGCAGAAAATGGACCAAGAAAGTGCAAAATAAACATGTATACAGTTGCAAATTATATTACACATGATGCATTTATAGCATGGTGTTTTATTCAATAATATCTTTTACGGGGTGATATAACTGCACAATTGACCTGCAAAATTCCGCATGACAAGAACAGCACGAGAAATTTCTATAAGCATGGTGATTGACTGCCTCTTTGTACGGACCACATGTGACCCAACATCACCCATGCTGCCTATCTATAAAGAGAAGTAAAACATGGTGGTGCTATTAAAATGCATCATACTATAGCACCATTGTCGTGTCCTTAAAACGCGATAAGACCATAGCCTGCCATATAACAATAATGATAACGGACATCTTCGAACAACATTGGACCTAGCCAAGGATATTGCGCTTATAAAAAAGACAAGCTCATTTGAGCACGATTATCATCAATGCACGTCAACACCAACATCCATTCTAGTGGTTTATTCTGGCTTACCGTCATTCGTGCCTAAAAGCTACATACGTTATTGTGTTTGTATCTCATTGCTTACCTTAAAATTACATTGTCTCTGATTAGTTGCCGTAATACACATTGCGTAAGATTAATGTTAACATATGGTAAGATTAATGCTAACATGTAGTTTTCCTATCTTTCCAGATACCAGTATAGTAGTATAATTTGAGAATTACCTGTATAGTCATAAACATAAATTTGTTACGCGACCAGCGGGTTGGCTAAGCGAATTCCGCAAGCAGAGGCTATTCGTGTCCGAGATATTATTTCACTGGACCCTAAAAGTAACTACACAAATGACTATAAAGTGACGTCTGTGTTCATTAATACATTCCATATTACGAATGACGTATCATCGAGCCTTGTTAGGTCGTTGTTATGTCTGTTAACGCAGTAATCGTGTTCATATTAAATATCATCAATTCATAAAGAAGACATAGCTGTGTCTTTATTTTGAATTGGCGTAAAGTCATTCATTATCACCCGCACGGACACCAACACAAACACACACATACAGAAATAGACATAGACTCATATTAGACTATTTGCATGTCCATGCAAAGGCCTGTCAAGATGAATAAATAAGTACATTGAATCTCAGCAACTTGCTGCCGATTAGTCGCAGGCCATACTGTGAGATTTAAAAGTGTAAGGGAGTCAAAAGTGTCCACTGACGTCATGCGATAGGAGGTGGTGGTTTCGACGGAAAACACACCCAAATCTCACCTCTGCCCACCAAAGTATGATTATGGTTTCACATGAGTTAGACGTCTAATTGGTTTACATGGTTGTTATGAGGAGGTCGTTCGTGTAAGGTAATTACCTTTGTTGAACCATGGCGCTCTAAAGTACATTGCTACTCTCATGCCAAGCCAGCGGTTTTGTCAAGATGAACAGGGAAACATCGCGCCGATAAACATCACCATATTGCAGTAAAATTGTAGTTTTGCTTAAATGCGTCGTAAAATATCCCAAGAACCTCGCCCAATATATCTTAAGTGTCAGCCAATATGGCGCATATTAGTGTTATTAACGCTCGTAACAGTGTCAGAGGGCTTTTAGCCAGTGTGTAAGCTATCAACAACATAGCAATGAAAAATTATTACACAATCGATATTGTCGGACACTGTTAGATTTTATATTTCTAAATAGCAATAATGTAACATTTATGATATAATGTACAATTGCAATAAATCCACTTGCATGAAAAGCCATAACACCAAGTCCGATGCCCATTAACCAGCGCTATGGCTGAGCGGTTGGGATCTTGCTGCATGTGTCATTATTTAATGGGACCTTTTGTAATTAACTACTGTAAACTACTGAAATGCGTCCTGAAATATCACCAGAATCTGGTCCAACATGCCTTTAATTCTGCCAGTATTTAAGCTATCAACAAAACAACAATGAACAATTATTAAATAATCGATATTGAAGTTGTTAGCTTTCAATATTTTGAAAATCAGCAATGCACATCAGTTACGTCATACTTCATGTTCTTTTTAAAAGCCAATCATGTGATTGATTATGGCATTGCTGTCCAACATATCGGGGGAAAAGAAACTCCCATTAATGTATTTAACACCGAAATGCCTCGCTACATATGACAATGCTGTAACTGTTCAACTCTGTATCGAAATAGCAAATACGTAAGATTAATGATATTATGTACCATTCCAATAAATACACTTGCCTCGAGCATTGTATGCAAGTCCGCCCCTTGCCCGTTGACCAGCGCTTTGGCTAAGCAATTGGGGATCTTGCTGCGCGTGTCATTATTTAATTTGTAATTAACTAATGTGTAACTACTGACCATTGAGTAGTGTATACTAATATATCGGACGACACATTATTTTACCTTGTTATGGCGTTGTTATGGCTTTCAATGCGGGAATCGTGTTTATATTAAGCATTATAAATCTTGATCAATCAGTTAATGAGGGAATACATTTCCGTTTAATCTCAGGATATGGCCTCCTCAACGCTATTATGCATTGATATATAGTACGTGATTATAGACCCCCACCCCCCCCCCCCCCCTACGGCCACTCCCAACCACACACATTGATCCTATTCGTTTGTCCTAACAGAGACCAGAAATATTTAAGAAATGAGGGCAATTAGCCTCACCAAGTAGTAGTCGATATGAATACCAAGGGGATTCTATAGGTTCGGAATGCGATAGTATTCACCCAACGTCCTCGAGAAGTGGTACCGATCGCATTCACTTAAACAAAGATTTCTGGGTCACTCAAGTGATTCGGCTAACAGCGTTTGCTTCAAAGCGGGGTAGAAATTCCGAAAGATCAAGAGCACAGCGGAGTGATATTGCCAAGCCCCAGCCCTGTACCATGCAGAGTCACAAATTGCCCGACTGATTTGCCACTTTTTGTAGAGTTTTCTGGATGGGAACGATCAAAAGATCATTCAGTATAACCGCGCTGCGATGGATAGGTCTTGCTGTCTCGTTGATAAAACGACCCCATTGCCATATTGCTTGTATATTTCTGTTAATCGGTAAGACCCTTGAATGATTTAAATTGTTCACTAAAACAAAACTTATTTGATAACGTGGGTGCAATTAGAGAAGTGCACGTCAGCTATTTACATCAACGTTGCAGGCGTGAATGCTACTCTTCTTTCAGATGTGCTTTTGATATTGTAGCTAACATAAATGCAAGATCTCAGCTGGCATCGAAATCAAAGAACACAGAATTATAAATTATACGATGAATCTGTGATCTCTGAATGCACAGATGGTATCCTTTTTTAAATTGAGTTAATTTATCTATTTACATATCAACTTATCTATGCTTCATTTGAATCTACGACATTCCACATCAGTAACATTAATCAATCGAATAGCCCATTAATATCTGTTACGGCCCATTTTATTCTGCTGATAAGAGTTGTGTAGAATCCCATATTATTCTGATGAGAATACTTCTGACATGCGAGTGCTCAAGTTATTGCGCCACAATGGCGTCGTCTTCTTATTGCAATATGACGAACTATCAGATGAAATAAATCATGCATATTAAAGCATACGCATGTACAATTGTAATTTTCTCTCTACGCACAAGGCCTTGCATGTCGCTCAGATGTTATATACAAGTGAGTTTGCATTAACACACGGAAGTTAAATCATCAGCGAGAGGGTCCTGCAGATGGAAACTGTTCTGTCTAGGACGACATGCCTTGCTTATCCAAGAAGAGACAAGGCTTGCTATTCACTATCAAAATATACCAAGCCGGATTGTATGCCAAAAAACCATGTATCAACACTGTGGGCTATTGATCTTCTTGAATTGGTGAACAATTGTATTCAGCGATTCCTTCATACATGCTGTGTGACGTAAATTACGGACATGGTGATGTGTATGATACCAATGTAGAATTAAAAAAGTAATTACGTTATTCATTGAATTAATTGGTATTTCTTCTACAATGTACGATTTATTTCACAAAATCACATAAAAACATACCTGAGTCACTGTAACCCGTTTGCAGGTTGGATTGATTTACACTACTGACCTTCCCACTGTCGGCTGGTATATGCTACCAACAAACACAGTCTAGCCGTTGTGAACTGCCGATATCAGAATCTTATCCGTAGCGCACCATGTGCCTAGTCGTTTACTTTAACTTTGTGTGTAAATGCACAAAGCGTGTAAATGTTCAAGCATCTTCTCGAATAGATAACCACTATACGTTGAGTGGTGGCTTGAATGGTAGGCTTAAATAACATTTCATTTCACATTGGTGGGAATTAAAAAACCTTAACCTTAAATGGCCAGTTAGCTGGAAAGTCGTGCTAATACCGCAAATGCCATGTGCGTGCCATAATACCTGATCTGAGATAACATTGTATTTTCATTCTAACATTTGAATGGAACGAATCGAATCCGCCTGCGATTAATGGGATGTATGTCTAGAAGTGTTTAAAATTTGATTTAAACAGCAGTTGGAGAAACAATGAAAATTAAACTCCAATTAAAAAAACAGACGACCTGAACGAAATCAAAGTCAGCACACCAGTCTCACTATTTAGGCGTGACTGCAAAAGAATATACTCCGAATCATTGCACACTGTCAACAAAAGGCAACAAAAGGCTCCTTCGTGACTCATGTTGCATATTTAGACCAAGTAATACTCATGGTCTTGGTTTATTTTAGCGGGTGTCTTACCGGTGTTCGCTTACAAAGAATGCAGCCTGACACATCGAGTTCATATGATGAATTGTATTACCAGTTGTTAATATATTAAAACTTGGTTGAACGTTTATACTCTGTCATATTGTAAATATCACAGGTGATCAAAACTTACCCCGATACGATTGCATTAAGATTCTTCCGTGATCCAACAGCTTAGCAATAAAACCAGTGTTGCTGCTGTTTGCTGTTTTAATCTACGGAGAACAAGCCGCCGAAACAACGGCAAATGATGTGCATACCTCTCATGGTTGATTTACTAACTCGGTTGCTGCTGATGCACCTGTGCTAAATGTTGCTGCTCATCAGAGTTAAGTAACGAGCGTGTTTATCCTGTGTGGATATCAAATCGTATTTGATTATCTGAAGGCCTCCATTGATCAATGCTTTCCTAATCTAGCTATCTAGGATATTTGACGTTCATGTTGGAAAACATAATGATATATTACTTCTAGTAAAGGCGTTTTTGCGAAGGGGCATAGGTAAAAAGGTCCTTGTAGCTGATGCTAAATTATCGCTATGTTATAATGGGATAAAGTACCCAACGTCAATTCAAGGGCACCATTCATCTCTTATAGTTTTAAAATAACACTCATCTTGGTATTGTATAAAGTGTGTATGTGTGAATCAACATATCCCTGTACGTTTAACATATAAGGTGCCGTGCTAATGATTTCTTTTGATATAATTGTAGTTATAATTTCAGAAATTTGTTGACTTAAAAATATTATTGTTATATTACTGCGCTTTTAAACCATGCATGATAGATGGTCTCTATATATATTCCGTAGCTCGGATTATATTACTTAAATTACAATGACCCAGTTGCTTATCAAGGTGTTCCTCTGCTTCAAAGACCAAACAAGCAGAAATATCATTCATATATTTCAAGTGCCTTGATCAATATCTTGTATCTAATTATGCATGCTTTACTTAGATTTTGTTTGTTATGCCTTATTGGTTTAGTTTTGCTACTTCTCAAGCACTGTGGTTCTGTAATGGATATATAGTGACCAGTAGTAATCAATCCCAAGAATCACTACAATACAGTGTTACTCGTTGGTTTTTGTAAGTTAAGTATGCACCGACGAAGATGGTCATTTGTTTTCAAGCATCCACTCTTTTACTTTTAACAACATAGCTCAGTGAGTAACTCTACTTGGTAACTAATAGCACTTTGAGGGACTCAACAATCTTAACCACATGGATTCAGAACGATCAAAAGCGGAATCTAGGAGCCTCGGTGCATGTATTTACGTGTGGGTGTTTTGTGGTTTGGAACAATTAAGCTGACCTCCTTTCATAAAATAAACTGTAAGTGACACGTGGAATGTTACATGCACTGTGTACTTTGTCCACAATGACGGCCTATTTGGCTTTAAAGCCAGCGCGATTGATCGATCGTTTCAGTAAATCGCACCGTGCCACATAAAACCTGGATGTTTGTTTTACTTCGTCTACCGTTAGGCAATATGCTTATCATATCTTCTCTCTGTATCCGCTAAAGTTACAAAGCGTATATCTTAAACCTGGCCAGTCTCGCGTTATACCCATTTGACTTATAACCGAAAGACATATCATGTGCTCATTCAATACAGTGTCCACTAATGACTTAATGAACAACATATAGCGAACGCTCTCAATGTGTGGCTAAGTGATGACACATGGTTATAGGAGTAACGATATAATGACGCCATATTCTCCTTAACATTCTCATATGTTGGGCTTGATAGGTTTGAGTAAAAGTGTGCCATCAAAGCGTTCCTAAGACAAAACAACAACTTGACCTGATTGACGTTAGTGGTTCATGAATATACATTTATGTGCCCCTCCGTCGGTACTCCTTTAGGCTTTTGACGGCATATATATCATTCGGCAATATGAGTTATTGTGACCATAGCATGTTGATGCAAACAATCTGTATTTGTGGGCGTCATTATACCACTATTATTCTTCGTCTATCACGATATCACTACGCAGATTAAATGCCGTGCCACAAACTTACTGACTAGCTAACTAACTAAACTGATATTACATTATATTTTAATTATCTCACTTGAGTGTGAAGGAACGCTAGTACTTTTGTTCTCACCAAATTCGTGCTCTACGGGGGAGGGGTTTTGGTATTTATAGCATTGAATATCTGTCTACCTTTGCTAGTTTGCGCAGAAACGTGACTGCCTTGATTGCCACATTGCGACTGCAAGTAAAAATAAATAAAGATCGTTGTACTATTTAACAGTTCGTGAAATTAGCTAAGCAGTCACTCATTTTCTTTCGTTTTCTCTCTCGTCTCTATATTCGGTCATGATGTGTTTGCAGCTACATGAATACTAACGAAATAATAATGTTACGTAATGCCTGTCCTGCTTGATATTCAAATATGATGACGCAATGCACACAGTGTGTACAAGTGACAGTCCGTAAATGATTGATTAGCTTTGGTTTATCACTCATACATTTCAAATGTGTATGTTTCCCTCGTTAAGAGTTACAAAATAATCATGAGATGGTTATTGGGGGGTGTAATTGTGGTGCATGGACCGCTACTCTCTAGTGCTATTGACCATTAAGCACACACCAGACCACAAAACCTACGTCGCCAGAATAAAGTTTCAAATGCGATACCATTGTGCCACAGGGTAAGGTCATTCACTTCCCGAGATGATAGCTACCGTGATTATCTGTGTAATGCGCGGTTCCTCTTCCCCGATCAGTTTGTCACACATTACCATTGAACCAACAGATGAAGTAGTTATGTGCTAGTACTCTAAAGGGTTCAAGAATTATAGTGTGGATGAACCACTGTTAATTGTTATAACTTTTCTACAGAAGTGTTGTACATTGTGAATTTAAGCATTGTCAGTGATCTGAGTAATGTCGTTAACGCACAGGCACACGCATGCACACGCATACACACACACACACACACACTCACACACACAAACACACACCCTCGCAGGGATTCCCTTTCACCGTCATAGCTTTCAATGTCTCATGTGTTAACATGACTGCATGCTGACAAAACAATGCTGCTCATCTCTCTCGTTGGGGTTGATTTATGCCTTAATTAGCTGCTGATAAACCTGACCCGCCCACCACCGCGAGGTATGACGCAACACTGAAACATGGCCTTTGTCGATTACAAAACAGGTAATCCGCAGGGGGTTAGTGAATATTGCATGTTGGGAAAAAGGAACCCAACTGCTCGTGTTGTCATGTGTCTCGAAGCGTGTGTTGTTCGCTAGCTGGAGTTTGCTTTATTAATTTGTTTTCCCCGAAATACACAGTAAGATAAGACGCATGACAGAAACGTACAGTTCCTGCAATGTTCGGTGCTATATTCCTATATTTCTCACAAATCTGACGGCTGGAGATATCTTGGTAAAATGATAACTGATATCACAGGAGCACGCAGATCTCTTAGATAATTATGATTATGTATCAGATAAAGCGAATCCTTGACAAGTGATTCATGGAGATCATAAAACCTAATTATCTATGCTTAGTTCAAATTTCTGCCGAGATTACCGACGATTCACCTGCGGCATATCGTTCATTTATCTCCATAAAACAGACATGAAGCTGTACCACCGTTTACAGAGTAATGAAAGCTTTATATGTAAGATTGCGTTCAAGCGACCTTGTTGTCATTGAGAAACCTGCAAAGAACAACGTAACATAATCCCTTGATTGCTTTATATCACCTTATGTTTGGTAATTAATACCATGCACAAGATACCAAAACGTTAACAAGACGCATGTTTCGTATGAGTAATTACTCCTCATCATACATCCAAATGAAATCTGATGCGTGCATGTGCATTTGGTTATCTCTGTATTTTCAGGGGTAATGTGTTTAATTAAGTTTGGCGAGCGCGACAATCGTGCGACAATTGACCGTTGCTACATTTGCATCAACTCAGGTTTCATGTAACTGTGTCATTCATTTGCTTTTAGTCTTATCTGGACAACTGCGTCACCCGTAGAATATGTAACATTCTCGCTTGACACGTCATCGGCAGGTCAAGTAGTGTACTGGCCTTACCGACAGCTTCAACTGATATATTAATGTACTGTACAGACAATCCAACTCACTGACAGGGCAACATAAAACCTCCTACGCTGTGCTGACATCACCAAATCAATGGTGGCCTTAACCAACCTAAATACCCCATACGAAGCGCTGTACTACAGTGGCGTACTATAAGAGAGCCATAACAACTTCAACAAAACAATATACGCAGATTTGTGCGATGGAAGCACCAGAAAAGAAACACCCGTTCATAACGCGGGGAGTAAGAACTTCATTTGAAGCAAAGATTTCAACAAAGCGCGGGGGAGATTTATTCTGCAATTACTTAAACCAACCGATGTGTTGATATATGTCCAAGAGACTGAAGGTTGGTCAGACCGAAGTGTGTAGGATAGGGTTGCTTGAATGTGCTTTTTAAGAGTGTATACCGTTAACGCCATATTGACGGCCAATGGATACATATCAACAATGGTGCGCCATATACAAATAGCTATAGGCATGGCAATCATTGTGAAAGTCTAAACGGTCAGGTCATACAAGCAACAAACGCACTCAGATTAAAACTCATTTGAAAGGCAATTGAAACAACTCTTATCCGAGGTACTGAAAGAGATTGAGTAGACAAAGGACATTTAGTCGCGTTTCGTATATTAGTTTATCGATCAGCCGAATTCCACAGTCTTCTTTCTGATATAATGTGGCGCACACAAACATAATAACAAGTGATTAAAAGAAACAAAACATATACGAATTAATCAAATACCTCTAAGAAAAAATATGCGTTTTCAGCTAATTCTTAAACGTGGAATGGGAGGCTGTCAAACAAATGTCAATCGGTAATTGGTTCCAAGGTTAGCTGCTGCTAAGTATAAAGCACGATCAACAAACGAATTTAGTTTGTTCATAGGTATAACAGGTAGTCATTGTTCTGATGACCTGTGAGACCTCGATGGATGTTAATGATAAAGCATATCTGTGAGATCAAACGCCGGTAATTCATGAAGTGCCTTGAATGTAATGCGAAGGATGGCGAAAATAATATGCTTGTGGACAGGAAGCCAGTGGAATGTCGTCAACACCAGTGTAATATGAGGAACGAGTGTTTGTTTTGATTACATTATGCCCAAATACGTTCTGTACCCTCACTATCTATATTTGATAGTCCATTTCCCCAGTCGATTCGTGATGTAACAAATGCATGTATGAATGCTAAAGTGTCATTATCAAATTTGAATGTATGATATTTTTCATCTTTGCTTTAGTACGTTTCATCTCACTGCCACAGATAGAACCCGAATTGCGCACTGGTTATTGGTAAGTGTAACTACCAAATCTCCCATTTTGATAGTTAAGTTGTTTAACAGTTTTTGGCACTTTTTGGATCTAATTATCGGAAATTCTCAAGAATGCATGACATAGGTCCATTTCAGACCATTAGAGATCGAAACCTTCATTCATAATGCACAAACACAGACAAATTAGGCGTCTATCTCTCATTACAGATAATGCTTACCGCTATCATACAATCAGTTGGTCTGAACAATGCAATGATATGATGTCATGAAGCTCGGGTGGCGCCTCTAACGACAACGTAAGTGACATCAACTCATGCTATGGACATTGATTGCATATAAGTGACCAAGTTGACATCTGTTGACTGCTGTGGCCAAGTAAAATACACAGTGAACACAACGTAGCAGTTCCTACTTTTTACATTCAGTGTTGGTCCTGGTTCCCACTTTTTACATCCAGTGTTGGTCTCTGTTCCCACTTTTTACATTCAGTGTTGGTATGGGTTCCTAATTTTTACATTCAGTGTTGGTCTTGGTTCCTAAATTTTGCATTCAGTGTTGGTCTTGGTGCACTAATTTTTACATTCAGTGTTGGTCTTGGTTACTAATTTCTACATTCAGTGTTGGTCTTGGTTACTAATTTCTACATTCAGTGTTGGTCTTGGTTACTAATTTCTACATTCAGTGTTGGTCTTGGTTACTAATTTCTACATTCAGTGTTGGTGTTGTTTCCTCATTTGTGCCACACTGCTGAATTCAGTTCACCGCTTGCTAAAGAGTCGTCGTAGCTGTAAACATTTCAACCAGGTGTGACAGGTTCATGACATGACGCTGACAGTGTGAAAGGTTCATGACATACCGCTGACTAAAAGAACAATTAATGTTGCGATGTATGAAAGTTTTCGTAAATAGTCTTAATAGCACAATGATCTTGTATCGGCGGTAGGCCGATTGTGTGCTTTTAGTAATTCGAATGTTGCAAATAATATAAGATATATTATGAGTATCGTTAATCTTAATACTGCTATGATTTACGACCAGACCATTACTTTTAATGATATTTCAAGCAAGCTTAGTCTACCGAACATTGATCAAGAAAGATTGAACTTTGTTAACTCCATACAAGATCTTTTTGTGGCCTGTGAATGTGAAAATATTCCCGATTTTTCGCAGAAGATATCAATGTTCTACTTAATTTTATTTGCACATTATGATCGCACCCCACGCTTAGTTAAATGATTGCACTTGAACTTGATCGTCATAAAATATCTGTACCATGAGTGCGAAATAAATGATATTATTATTATTATTATGGCGCGTCGCTGAAGGGTAGGACGAAAAATAATCATTTTATATTCAACTTTGACGAAAAGTGTCAATTTGCTTATCAACATTGCACCATTTGCAATACCACTTTCTGGCAATGGCCCTACCATGCTGCTGTTAACAAGGACCGCACGCTCATAAAGTATGCCTCTTTGTTACTGTTGGCCCCGAAATAAGCGCGGAAATGGACTAGGAGGTTCACCTGTTTATATAGATTGCAAGCAGCAGTTATTATCCCCTGCAGCTGGGCCTCTTGATTTAATGGCACCAGGCCTCGTTACTAAGCATTACTTTTGGACTTACAAATGCTGCGGCAGCATTGCAAATACCACCAATTTAATGAATCGACACTCATAGCCATTAGAGCATTAATGAGCGTTTTTTGAATTCCAGCAGATCTAAGACCCCCGAGACCAGCTGGACGTATCTCCACAATAGGTACAGTCTATCACTTTATGAAGTTTGAATAGCATCTCAGCCTAGTCAACTTCAGCTTAGTTATCGACCAACATCCTGTTCGAATGTATTGATTACTCACTCAGATTGTAGGAGATAATGCAGGCAATTCTGGCTGACATGCTTCTGCCACAATTGCCTGTTGTAAGTATACTGAGTGTTTTCACCTTCGCCGTAAAACACTGCGTCAAAAATCATGTGCGGCTTTAGTTGGCTTCGTACAATTCAATAGCCGCCCATATAAACGGTACGATTTGGAACAAAGCCAAAGGTTAAACTGCATACTGGCAGGAACATTTTACAAGCATTGAGTCATAGATGTTTCGACCTGCTAGTTCTTGATTTTTATATCAACGGGGCGGGGCGTATGCGTCATACACAAGTCAAATTAACTTGAATCCATTATGTCAAGTAATGTGATTGTCTAATTGTAACACTAATTGAATAGTATCGATCACTGTGTTGCTGTCGTCATTATCACGGTGTTTTAATGAAATCACGACTGACATTAGTTCACACTTAGGAGGATGGTCAGTCCTTTGACTGGGAGTTGGCAATAATAATGGTATTGAGCAATGGCCACGGAGCACCTGTGTGTACTTATCTTCATCTAAACGTTCTAATCACCATGAAGGCTGTAACTGTGCTTCACTAGCATTATGACTAATCCATCCGCAGTGTTGCGCAATAAGTGCAATACAACTCTGTGGTGGGCATTAGCAATTAATTGGTTATCCGTTGATCGACCATCCCCCACCCTCTCTAAATCACGTCAACAATCATAGTTGGTTAGATGAATTGACGAAACAAATTGTTCATTAACATGGAAAATGAAACTTAACGAAGGATATAGAATATATGTGTCGTACAGTAACTGGTAGATTTCTATAGCAGCCTAGAAATAGCATGTTAACGCGTGGCATTTGAACCATATGTGGACCCAAACGCTAGCTACCGACTGTTCCTAGACATCATCATTCACGGTTTGCAAACTTGTAAGCTAGCAGCATCAACCGTTGCTTGTTTGACATCAGTAAATCGTTGTGATATTGGCTTATTTGAGGAGGAGAAGGGGGATTTGCTGTGACTAAAATGAAGTGTTTTTACTTGAAAATATGTCTTACTCCTTGTCAGGTTTAGTGTAAGTGGGTCATACTTTTCTGCTTAACAAAATCACATTGCGTACGATCGCGCTGTGTAGAGGTGTTTCTCTAACTCGACCCAGGCTTGATTTAAATGTTTAATGTGAAGCGAACGTATTGACTCAACGGCATTGACACATCATAGCCAGTGTGGTAATGGGGAATCCTACTTAGCTAGTGATTCAGTGGATTGGACATACTGTTTTGCTATTGATTCAACATGAGTCGGTATTCTGCATAGCTTAAGATTACATAACATATATACCCTCCAGTGTTGTTGTTTCATTCCCCTGGTTATGTTGCTACGGGGGTTTTATTACTTCATTTTATCAGAAAATCGGATAATCTACAGCGGCAAGTTGGCTGATAGTTACAGTCTATTAAGTATACTGCTAATGATTAACAAGATCTCTATATATTTGTAAAAGTTGCAAAAGAGTGGGAAAGAAAGATGAATGAACATTTACATTATATCAAAAGTCAAAACGAAATGACACAAACATATTCAAAATCTGCACGCACAAATTATTGAGCTATTTGTTATACTAGTCAGATGGGAATATAATATTGTTGCTTTACATCATCCAAAATAATGCGCTCTAGCGCCAGCACTGCAACGTTGATATTTGCTACTTCCTTAGTAACAGCGGAAGTAAGTTGGGAGGTAGTCATAAAAATGTCGGTTAGAATCATCTGCGATAAGACCCTACAGCTGTGTCTTTTGTTTTATTGCCCCAGGACGTGGCAACTTATATTCAATAAAACCTGCAGTATTAATGCAAATAGCATCTTACGAACCAACCATTGACGGGTGCCACCGTCAGCTTATAAACCCTACGGGTAAATGCGCTGGATTTCTTCGGTTCCGATGACTCAGAAACCCACCAGATGTGCTTTCATAGAGTACACAGTTTATTGCTTTATGAAGCTCGAAAAAATATCTGTAATATCTAAGCTAATAATCTGCATGCAGCACGTGCATCAACGTCTGTTCGTTGGTGTGGCTGTTCTTTCCACATAACATTGCTACCGCGATCAAACTCGGCTGTGAAGATTGGTTTGGCCTACCTTGTATTAGATAAATTCATGTATCTTGCGGGATTTCCCTTTAAGTGTCCGTTTTTAGCAAATACATAACTGATTCGCAGTTCAAAAGTAATCACCATTAAATTTCATGGTCTATATAAAGAGTTACAGACAGGAAGAAAATGTCATACTTTTCCTGAAATACGTGTAGCAAAAAAGAATTTAAGCGCATTATTGCAGACAGATGAATTTAGCAGTTTGATTGTGTGAAGGATAAATGCATTTAGGAATGCAAAATGCTACATACGCAATGATCTAGTCAATTTCAGCGTTGTTTTTCAAGCACTACTTTTGACATTTTGGGAAAAAAGTGTTGCAAGCTGTATAGTGTTATTTCACTGAAATAGGTCATTGCTCCAGGCAACAATAAATACATTCCTCTAAGTCACATAGTTAGACAGCCATGGTCAACTGAAGTCAATACCACGTATCATCACGTGTATATAACATGTTGATTTGGCATAGACGATTGTGATAGCCGATCATGATCGACAGATTTAATCTAAATATGCAATCTTATCGCTTCATCGCATGTATATCGCGCAACAGCACAGGAACATTATCGACGTCAATGCTTACATCTTCGAGGTAATCAGTCTTGCTCCACTGTCGAATCTCCAGTGTAACATTGCACATTTGGGCGGTTTCAGTTACTGATTGGTTAACTGTATTAGCATCACATCATTAGTGAAAAGAATGAATGAGCTGCGTGTTATTTCAACAGCATTTACAATGCGAGAATGGACAAAAGCTACTCTGATTTACTGTGATATTTGCACGCCACACAGAACGCCTTTTTACGATACGAATTAGCTGTTGATTATAACGACAGGTGATGAAACGTAATTACGAAATGACTCAGCACATTTTGGACACATTTGAAAGACCAATCATCTGTAAAAGATTGCCATAGGTGATATGCATACGTGTACTATCAATTGCAGGTGAACAAAATCCTTTTATTATTCTATCAGTGTTCGATATTTAACACGATTATCTTGCATACAATCGCGTATTAACTGCGTCTCTGGCGTGAGAAACAGAAACGGTGTTATTTATCATTACTCAAGAGGTTTGTTGAGAAATTCAGATTCTTGGCCGCCATCGGCGGCACGAACTTTGGGTGAAATTTTTTTTGTGTGAATGGAAGCACAGGGATAATAGTGTAACAACTGTTTAATTCTTCAATAGAAATTTCGCCACAATCAAGCCTAAATATTGAATGCCGCGATTCTCCCTATAAGAAGCAATCCACTTATTCCACCTGTGCTGGCGCAGGTGGTAATTATTCTTAGTTAAGAAGTTTGGTATACTAATGTTGGACAATCATATAGACAACTTGTTTCTGATCCTGCTCTTATATAGGAAAGTTCTATGTTACTGCAGTCAAGCTTGTGGCATGTCCGTAAATATGTGATTCTTAGCCACACAGGAAACTGATATTGAGGTCATGGCTAAGACAGGGATAATGATCAAACATTTGATCTCAAATTGCATAAGACTTCATTGGACGTCATTTTACCCATATGGCTCATCAATTATTGGTGATCAGCGTATATTGGCAAGACAAAAGCAGTTAATCCTAATTTAAGCGGAACATGCATATAGAGCAAATACATTTAGTGAAGCTATTGTTGCTATTGACAACATTATATTGGTGGGTGATTGTTTTGCCTATTTGTGTCAGTTTTGAGATTACATATGATCTCGAGACAGATATTGGCTTGAATCAATGAGCAAGAATAGAAGCGGCGGTAAAGATTCATTAATACTGTGGGCTATGACTATCGACATTCGAATAGAAACGCATCAAAAGCGAACGTTACGCTATCTGTATAGCAAACACAATGTGCTAGTGAACCAAGTATCAGATGAAATATGGACCGTTGTTCAGCAGAAGACAAACTAACCAACCCACGTACTACCGGCGCATGGTATATCGCTCGTTAGCGGTAACCTGTATCTGAGCCAAACAATGAATCTGCTGACAATGCATGGCCCCTGGCAGGTGTGCCTGACTTTTTAAGAGCTGTACTGTGTTTCCTGTCTATGCAGTGCCAGAGTGTGCATTGTTCTTGCTTTGTCACAAATCCATTCAGCAGCTCACAATGATAATATTTGGAATGTTTTGT
Source organism: Urechis unicinctus (assembly GCA_034190875.2). NCBI lineage: Eukaryota > Metazoa > Annelida > Polychaeta > Xenopneusta > Urechidae > Urechis > Urechis unicinctus. The sequence continues at coordinate 31,355,370 of CM067347.1, forward strand.
GAATAAGCTCACTGTTGGTAGTACAGTTCGCTAAGTACTCACAATGTTTTTCTGACAGACATAAACCAACAACAATGTCGGACGATAGTTATTCGACGTAAGTCAATCGCCAACAGACGGCAAATTATAGGCCTGTCAGCCTGACATCCGCAGTATGCTGGGGACACTTGATGGAGGCAAATAAACCGAACTGTAAAGCACTGGCGTGGAAAACGGGCGACTGAGTAATTAAAGAGAGGGATTTGTGACCGTATAGAATCCGATTGAACAATGGTAATGAGTTGTGTCTCAAAATGATCAACACTGGGGCCCTTTTCAAACGTAGATAGATCATAACAATAGTGCTACTGACATAATGATAAACAAACTGACTGATAATACTGAATTATACTACATATTGAGCGCTACAACACAAACTCTCAACTTACAACGAAGCCTTCATTGAGCACTACATTGTGGAGATTACTGACAAATGCTAATTAACCACAATAAATGTGCAGTATTACACATCGGACATCAACAAATGTAAAAACTTAATACCAAATGGGGATACGACTTTAAACAGTGCGTCGGACGAAATAGGGCCAGGTGTCAAAATAATGTACGTGAATGTACGGCCCGGCTATCATAGTTATTTTCAGCACCCATGGTTATGTATGAGTTGCAGTGAATGTTACACTGAATGTTGTCAGCACCACGGCTCCAGTCATCATCAGAGAATTGTACGCTTTTAAAGTGGCCATATTAGTAAAGAAATGAATTTTGTCGCCAATGTAACAAGTATGGGAATGCATGCTGACATGAATGTTGCACGCTATCATATGTGTAATAATTAGAGGGCCTTCTAAAGATGCGACAGTGTTAGATATGTATATATGTGTTGCTTTGGGAGCTTACACGGAATTCGTTAAATACGGTATGATTCTCCTGACACAGGAAATGCATTGTTATAACTATGATACGAAATAGGACCGACGCGGCCATGACAGGGTCTTATATGAAACCTACGCTGGTGTATTAACTTTCTGTGTGTAGCCATTTCCCACACACAAATGATGTTGTCCCGGGAATAGGAGTCGAGGCAGATTAAACATTCACTTTGGCAAAGCAAACTTTCCCATATTTATAACCATTTTATCTCGAAGTCAATGGCTTGTGACAAAAGACAACACTTACCGATAACTTACAAAAGGAGCATATTATGTTCTTTTCCAATAACGTTTTATCCTCAACAAGTAACCACATTCCTTTGTAATTGCTATTACTCTCAGAATCTGCCTGTGTGGTTGACACGGGAAACGACACCGCGTTAAAGGCCATTTCTTGATATAGAATTATTGGTTAACGCATTCATAGAGACGCAGTTCCAGGCCATACTGATAAACAGCTTTTCAGCCAGCTATTGGAAACAACCCTCCCCTTTGTGTCATTCACAGATGGTTCGGAGGAATAGCGGAAGGAAAGGTGTATATTTCCTATGGAAACTATTCCGTGAATTAGAACACACCTACGCCGTTGCTTTGAGGCGGCCCGACTCCAAAACAGCTCACAGCTGATGCCTTAGGGAAGACAATAGCGGCACATAACGCCCAACGACAACCCCATGTGAGAGTGTGTCGTAGGAGGGGGTAGTGGCGTTCAGCGCGGTAAATTGAGTTTATTGTTTCATTATCAATATTCCTTTCAGGTACCGACTACTTCATTTGCTGTGAGGGGCTTCACATGAAAGCGGTACACGGCTATATGTATCAGGTAGGTTATTGCTAACACACAAGCAAGGTATACAATTAATGCTAAACCATATATATCATCCTGCATATAGTGATTACCAAGGAATAACAGGGAGGTTTGCCAAACGGTCTTCTGCAACGATTTAAGCATAATGAACGGATAAATATCGAGGGCACTGCCATCAGTAGATCGGAATCTACTTCAGAGCAAGCAGTGACCGATCAAGAGGTGATCCGAATAACTATTATTTCTACGGCACGATGCTGTGAATAATACAAATGTTTAAGACCTATCAGTCAAATAGCAGTCAACGTATATGTCGCCTTGTCCTGCAAAACGTCATCACATACAACCCCCACAAATGATGAGTTAGTGCAACAAGTAGTGTCTTGAAATTTTTCTCTTGAAAATGTAAAGCTAGGCGGCTGTCTTATGTAACTGTTGGTACCATAATACTGGTGCAACCGGTCAGAAGGATCGGCCTACGTATGTTTGAAGGCGTGGCTGCTTGTTGGACACTAGCAGTTTGTCTTGTGACGTTGGCACATCGTAACTAGATCTCGTAAGTACAGTGGGCTGTCTCGTGAATAGACTTGAAAGCAAAATTATGAATGCGATGCATTGTGGCATTATCAGCAGCAGTGTCGGGGATGGGGGGATACGAGCGACGAATGCGGCAGGCCACGAAGGAGACTGTTCCAGTAGTCTAGTCTTGATGTCACCAATCTATGTACAAGGGTCCAAGTTGTGTCTTAAGTCAAGAAACGTCGGATTTTACAAGTTGTTCGGAGTTGGAAGTGCCAGCTGCCGACATTATTGGTTATGCTAGCACGCATGATCAGGCGCTTGTCAAAAACAACCCCAGGTTCCGCCGCACTTGGTTGGAAGGAATGACTGTTGCGTCACCTGGTTGGTGGATTGTTGGTGAGCGGGTACGACAACCAGGAAGTCAGTAGTCTGCGCATTACGCTTCAATATAATATGCATCATCCATTTTTGCAATCCCTGATACATGTCTCAAGTTTTTGTAGTGTTGATGCTGACTCGAACACAGAAGATGCCATGGAAATCATGTAGAGTTGTCGTCAGCATAGAGGGGGACTGAAGCTTCGCGGCAAGGGGTTATGTACGGGATGGGACTAGAAAAAGCGTAAACATCACAGGGCCGAGTACTGACCCTTGTGGCGCACCAAGTGCGAGGTTGGAGGCCGTCGAGGAGGTGCTGCTGGTGGTGATGGTCAGCGTCCGGAATTTTGTCCAAGTCAGGTCGGTGCCCTGGGTGAGATAAGAATGGTGTGGTCGACCGTATCAAAACCTGACGAAGTCAAGAGGAACAAGGAAAGCAGCATGGTTGTTGTCGAGTGAAGACACGGTCGTATATCTTTGTGGACCATCAGTTGTGTGGTCTCTTTGTGCTGCGGCAGGCAAGGCATGCACACCGTAGAGACTCGTAGAGGTTGTGGTCTGTCAGATGAACGTGGATCAGTCGAGCAGCAACTTTCTCCAATATCTCAGATACCAATGAGAGATAGGATATTGACCTGTAATTGGCGAGATGGCCCCTGTCGAGACTCAGCTTCTTGAGCAGGGGAATAATCCACACATTTTTCAAGGACGATGCTAATATTCCTGATTGGAGTGAAATGTTAATAAAGTCAGTGATGCCACTCTAATCATATAGGTAGCGGGATAGGTTCAAGAGTATAGGACTTGTGTGTACTCTTTTGCATTATCGTAACAACCTCAGACATGGATGCGGTGTAGGTGTAACCCTCCGGGTTTTTTTCTTTTACATGACCAAGGCCATAATGCTCACTGGCATCAGTAAATATACCTGAATCTGAAAATACTGCTAGGTTTGCGAACTAGAAAGATGTTAGAGTTCATATATCTCCGTCAGGGCTCTTTGAGAGTAACGGATTAGCTATTTCCAATTATAGGCTTACTACTCTACTAGAGCTAGCACAGTCCACAAAGCTTGTAATGTTAACACTGCTCTGGCCGGAACCAAGAATCATCACCGAATTGTAAGTAGGGACGAAACACACTGGCCAATATCATTCCATTCGGTGAATCAACAATGATTTAATAGCAATGTCATGTTTTGCATGTTCATTACGTGTAATAATTGTCGTAATGAAATGTTGAAGCATGATTTACAGCGACTTTCCGGGTAGGTGTTACTATATAACAAGCCAACAGCGCTACTAAACCATTGTTGATGCATCTGTGAAAACTGTTTTCTGTCCGTATTGTGACCGTCCTTATTAATTCGATTTTATTTTATTTACCATAATAAGCGTCGTCAACCAGTGTTAATTTAAATAGTCCCAGTGTAGCAAGTAGAGACCTTTGAAGTAAATATTCCCAACCCGTTAATTCCCATAACAATTATCATCAGCCCGTATCGGGCACCGTAGCAGTCTGAACTTCCAGCTCAGCAGTATCCTCTAGACATCACCAGTTACTCCATACCACAGTTGTGTAATTTATATTCGGACTTGCGGAATACGGAATCCGTACCCCAACATTCAGAAATAAACATCAGTTTTCCAGTTTCCATTCAATTGACGTCTCGTCTTCATCGCTACGACCATAAAAGTGCCTACGTTCACGGTGAAAATATTAACCAATTGCCATATATCGACCTGTATCTTTGTCTACTTCGATCTATCAAGTTCTGCAACCATGCATCTATTTACCCAATCCAGTGATTAAGATAATTCTTTGCGTTCTATTTTCACAAACGTTGACACAAACTAGTCTTAACTCAGCCTATGAATACAGTGTTGCGCACATGAGATCCTGATTTCAGATGCAGTCGAAACAACTAAAAAAGCTAATACAATTTATTCTTGGCATACAAACTTGCTTTGATTAATGAGCAACTTTGGACTGGCTGGATCATGCGCCTGATACATTCAAAGTTGCTGTCATTTTGCTGCGACGTTCGTCATAACTACAATTGCTTTATTGTTGTCGACTAGCGACGTTTGGCAGTTTGCTGACTGATCAAACACATGTTAACCATGTCAAAGCGGTTGTAATCACAGCGGCTACTTTGTACAATCGCCAGTGTCACGTTTAGCATAAGTGGCTGCACCTGTTCCCTCCTTAAGCTAATGCATTAGGAGCCCAACTCCAGAATAACATTCAATATATGCAGCTTCCAGGAAAGGAAGCAATTACGACGTAAACTTACGTAACTGTATCAGGCTTGACTAATCTGCAAAACACTACAAAGGCATCATCGCTTATATTTTTTCCATGGTGCAATTTACTGAAAAGATCAATTGGTATATATTCCTGTCACGGCATCAAACAAATATGATACCATCTGCCCCTTGAGCAATTTACAATTAATGCGCAAATCAGAGATCAATAGGATAATTTTCTCCTTGGGCGTGATAATATGCGGAGAGGAAATTAGCACATGGCGTCCTGATAATTAAAGGTGGTTGATCTTTAGGAAGGTATCGTGTTTTACCCTTAAGCCTATAATGATGTAATAGGCTGGCTATTTCAGAGACCATTCGAACCACCAGAGATACCACGAACCAACACACACACACACACACACACACACACACACACACACACACACACACACACACACACACACACACACACACACACACACACACACACACACACACACACACACATACACACATACACACATTTATATGTATACACACACACATATATATATATATATATATACGTATATATATATATATTTATATATATATTGATATATATATATACGTATATATATATATATATATATATATATATATATATATATATATATATATATATATATATATATATATATATATATATATATATATATATATATATATATATATATATATATATATATATATATATTCATATATATACAAATGCAATGTACCTTTAATTAATATGTTACTTATTAAGCCTTTTCATGGTTTGATTTCATCGAGTGAGTTTTCAGTTTGTTCGTCATATACACAAAGACAAGGTGTGGTGGCATCACATTCGCATGACACTGCGACTGATTGCAGCTCGCATGTGGTATTATCGGTATTGTTGGCCATAACACAAAAGACTGAGGGTATTTTCTTTTTCAGAGTACAAGCAAATTGACTATTAAGACGAAAGTGTTTGTGGAGATGCTTGAGCGACCGAGGTAATTATTTGTCTTTATTGGGGATCTACGCGACCAAATCTGCTGAGCGTTGGCAATGTGTCTCCTTGCAGCAGCATAGGCTTGCAGAAGCGCCATCTACATCCTGTCACAGCAGGAGAGAGCCGTGGCAATGGGGTTGATTAGTGTCATGTGCAGAGCGATGTTAAAGTCGGATAATTCCCTTGTTAAGGCATCTCACCTACGGCATTGTGTACGTACTGTGGGTTCAAAACGACGCACACGCAGTTGCTCAGTGCTTTGCTGGCAACCAACGCCTCGTTTACCTCGCCGAGTAGGAACAAGAAGCTGGATTCTTTGGCGGCCCTCCCAGAAACCACCGACGAGCGCTAATAGCAGTAGCTCCCACTGCACGTAGTAGCACACGCGAGATAATAGGTGACAGGGGTAGGCAGTTTACAGCAGCTCCCTAGTTGCTCTCAGCAGCCTATATGAGCGGCCACTCGCTGCAGCTCCCACACACGCCCGAGACTGGATTGGACGGATTACGTTAACGAGTAGAGCTAACGCTTGGTACCATGAGCTTCCCGTCAGTTCCAGAAATCTTCCCTCAAAACACAAAAGCTTACACACACGGATATTAGTGTATAACACTTGGCATCCATGCTAGCATGCACTGGACACTCTACAGGGTTCCTGTAATTACCGGAATCACATTAGCAGAGCGTCTGAGCAGCCCTTTCAACAGTTCATATCAGCATAACGTAAAGCCCTGACCATGGGTATAACCAGCATACTCCTGTAGAATGGCGAATTATATTACACCAGTGCTTTCCTGATTACACCAACAGAACCGCTGTGGATATCGCTTTCATATTTTTTCCTTCATATATGCAGGGGTTCCGTGCCATGGTAAGTCCTAAGCAATTACCTCACTAGTGCCGCATGCAACGCATCGGCTTGTTGCCTCACCTTCAAACTGACAGCGCGCTACTCGGCATCAATTTATGGTAAAGCACCGGGTGGCAGTGAACGCTCACTAGCCTCGCGCATAGATGCATCAGGTATAAAGATGATACGTATTCAAATCAGGCATATGAAAATGGGTAAATGCGTTTATATTTACGATATTATTTTTGTCTTCTTATCTTTGTACCATGTCATCAGAAATCAGGCAAGATCCTGACTTGATGTGTAAGCAATTATCAGACTTGTTAATGTTACCCATCTGCAGATGCGTCAAAGGTAGGTAAAGACATAAGGTGTACCCAAACAACTACATCAAATGACCCTTCGTTAACTTGACAGGTGATGGGACTATTTTGGCAACGAAATACACCGACGTTGTACTGTTATGATAACAGCGATACTGCACGGGATCTACCTTCAAATGAAAGATGCCTATCCCCAATCATTCAGAAGAGATTTGCTTATAACGATCACAACTATGAACAATTATTCTCCGACATTGATGTCACTAGGGTTTGTGAGAAGAAGCCCGGATATTGTGGTCAATGAGGACTAAGTGAACAAGCTGTATCCCTGTTACTTATAAAGCTTACAGAATCGACAGCCTCACCAGCTATCGAAATCATATATCATCTCCCGGCCAACAAATGCAGTTATTGCCTTTCGCCACCTAGTGCATATGGCTGCAAGACCGTTATGACCGTATCGATCTCCATATTAAACCGCGGTAATAGGTTGCCTCGGCGTCAGTTATGGGCAATCTATTACACATAATTTTCGCCCCTGAATATGACGCAACCTCGACCCTTATTTTCATGGCTTATACTTTCTTAACGACTCCAACATGTTCAAGAAAACAAACTGATTTTCTTTATGCCGCAATGCTATATTTTATGTGTAAGCCGTGTAAACCGCACCAGCACGTTATAGAACCGACAACAAGTGAACGAGCACTGCCTTGGGCGTTAGTAAGTTTTTCATCGATGACAAGGGAAACCTGTATGTCAGACGTGGCAAACTTCGGTAGCTGCATCTTTATGGCTTTGATATGACTATGAACCTCGTAAGTTCCCTGGGTTTCGGAGTTTCCCTGACCATTTTTTTTAACCAGCCGAGTGTCGGTAACCGGTGCTATTGACACCAATAGAAATATCAGAGAGCGTGTAGCTTGGGTGATACTTGCCTCGTGTAGTTAAATGAACGGCAGACTACGTGAGCTGGTGAGATGGACTTATTTTCTCCCAATAGGTAGCAGCACATCAGTTATATGCTCTTCGTTATACATGGAAACTGTTGTAGCTTCCTGGCTCTGTTTTGTGTTAAAGCTGGCCAAGTCTTGTTTTCAATCTGTCTGCCGTTTCAGAGTTTGCTGGCTGTAAATAATTACCAACAATCTCTGGTTGATCCGAATTATGCCTGTGAATAATTCGTGCCTGCTAATCTGACAGCATCGGGATTATGAGCTTCATGTTAATGGTTGGTCTAATTGGTACGCTGGCAGTGTCCAAAGAGGGCCAATCCGTTCATGAGTCGTAAGTCACATATATGTTTGTTCATTCAAAATAGGGCCGTAGCGTGTAATGCTATGGAGGACCTATTTCATGATGTGGGTCAGTCATCCATGAACTAATCAATCAGGTAACCGTCTCTCATTGAAACGCATGCTTCTGTCTATCAATCGTTGGCAGCACTCATAGAATACTGATTATGGCTCGTGGGACGTACTCATATGTCGTTAGCAATATTAAAGCAAGATATTTATTGATCAAGTCCGTTTAATTCTAGGACATAAAAGTCCATGTACCTCTTTCTCCACATATTTTTATCAATAAGCGAGCAATTGCATATGCATGTGTAAAATTCACATTGCGAATGACATTGATGTGATGACCCCGCTTATGGTGTTGGTAGTAATGCTGTTTAACATCAATGCCGGTACGTGTGCCTGAGGCTCTTAATGGGTATGGCTAAATGGCTGTTGTCGCATCGTCCCAATGCTTCTGTCAGTTAAGAATGTGTGCCCACAACTTGGTGCCCTAGCTGTCTGAGTTTGCCAAACACGACTGCCATGCAAAAAGCCACTTAACAAAATGTCGCATAAGTGCAATCAAGACAGTATGCACTGAATTAGCGTTGGAAACGTTTATATCCTTTCATAATCACTGGTATTGCTTGGGAAATTTGCAAATGTATTAAGTTACAAACATACATCGCTTATGTTAAAATTACCCTTATTGGTTCTTTATGGGAATTAAGGTAACGATTAATGGAGTGTAATCCATTCTTCGTATGAAATCATCCTTTTTTGTTCCAGAACAACGGACGCGGAACACTCACTGCAGGTGAGGGATTGTTTGGATGCGATAAGCTGATCATAAGACACATTGACGAGAATAAAGTGATCCAATGAGTGAATGAATTGTTACCGGGCGAACAAAGAGGTGGATGGACAGATGCTTGACGTTGGGGTGGGGGTGTCTAATTAACAGTTTGTTGTAGTTTGCCATACTTCTATCACTTTAGATAACAGGAGAATCTGACGTCTGTCTTCAAAACAAGGCCATGAAAAATTAATCCTGTGTTTCAGCGTATCAAGAGGCGTTTTGTCTTTTTGATAAGGATGGTGACGGAACGATTACAACAAGTGAGCTTGGCGTAGTTATGCGCTCTCTTGGCCAGGATCCGAGTGATACTGAGCTGCAAGATATGATAAATGAAGTAGATGCTGATGGTAGGCTCCGCACACTTGATTTTTAGCTCATTACAGATATATAACCAATGGTTACTATCACTGCTGAAATGGACATTCATAATGGAAGTATTGGGTTGAACACTGCAGGTAACGGGACAATAGACTTTGACGAGTTTATGGCTATGATGGAACGAAAGATGCAAGATACTGATAGCGAGGAAGAGCTGCAAGAAGCCTTTAAGTACAGCAGACTTTCGTTGTGTGGTGAACCATCTTGGATTGCTTCCGGTTTTCACGTTTGGTAATGTTAACTTCCCATGTTTACAGAGTATTTGACAAGGACGGCAATGGCTACATCAGCGCAGCTGAACTGAGAATGGTTATGACAAATCTGGGCGAAAAATTGACGGATGACGAAGTGTGTGAAATGCTTCGCCAGGCAGATATCGACCATGATGGCATGGTCAGTTTTGCAGGTAACCTGATCAACCCATCGATTAAATATGTCAGCTTGAACTGGCGTTAATTGAATAATTATTTGTAATCAACCATAACTGGTTTTAATGAATTGCATTCGATCAGACTTTTGCAGTTACGCTCGCCCAATATTTGTGGACACTTCGTGTGACAAGGAATCAAAGAACAACAGCCATAGTTCCGTCTAACGGCTCCTCACACCACGTCGTAGACCCAGTGTTATTCTCTATTCGTCTTGCTTGCACTCATGACCGGTATGTGGTAATTCTTGGTGACAATGAAGCATTGACTTCCTTCCTGTGCAATCTAGTCATGTCGGATAACGTTTCATAATATGTTTGACACTCCGCTAAAAGCCTTCGACGTAATCATGACATCACGTGAATTATATCAGCATCCGCCTTCATGTGAACCAGAGGATCATTTTGTGTGTGCTATGTATCTATGCTGGCAATTCTCCCTTGCAAGACAAATAATGCCTAACCCAACCAGGTGAAGAAAAAGTTACATATACTCATAGTTTTATAAAGGAGAGCATCTAGTCTACGATGATTGCGTTATGTTTACATGACTAGGGTATAAAGGCTAAAATGACAGCCAAGTGGCGTGTTTTTCTCAGGGATTATTGCTGCTGGTAACATTGGGTTATCCTATCAGCAAATAATCGCTGCACAATGATAGTTTTTCCATTAATAAACATTCAGACTTTTTATTGGGCTGTTGTGCGATAACTGTTGAATACTTGTGCTTTCATCTGCATTTCATATGGAATACATTGTGTTAGCTGTTACATGGAATAAACTTTGTACCGGTTTTTTTTACGAATAATGACTTCTGACAATGAGCTCGTATTAACATCTAGCTGACCAGCATACCTAGCGCTAAATATGGTTACAAGGCATCTGCATGATTCAGGCCTTTGGATATAAGACTATTCTTAGCAAACTCACAATATAGTTACAAACGTATGCCAGTGATCATACCTGTACGTGTTATAAAGCAATCCTTAGGCTACAATCATCGTCATATTAATAGCGTTAATTACAAGCAGCATTACAATAAACACTTCAAACCCCGTGGCAGAATAACATCATCAACATGTTCTGATACATTATCATTGCCAAGGGTCGCGGTTTGAAATGATGAGTACTAAATGCATCATTTTTATATGATGCTTTGATAACTACCACATCATTTAATCGATATCATGTGCTAATAAAATACCTGCATTACTTGTATATACTGGAGGGACAGTAGGGATTACAACCGTCCCCCGGCTTGGAAGCTCAGCTGTTTTAATTTACCACACCCCCACACCAAGCGACCATAAAATATACTCATACATTCTCATAATCCCAATATAAAACCATCATATAAGGAACCAATCAAGATGAGCTAAGTCTTACGTAGAGCGACACAGCTTACGCAGTACTGTGCGTACTGCATTGTCCAGACCTACACATGCTCATCAAACCAAGATGTTCTCTAATTAAGCAACGACCTACAACACTGTTGTTATGAGACACAATATGTTTATCACTATGTTGCAGACAAAAATGATCCGTATCGATCTGCCCATCAATCCGCACTACTATTCTGCCACTTTATCGATCGCATATACCAACCATTTCAATCAAGGCATCAATCAAGGCAAGCTTAGTGATATAACGAGGGCTAAATAGCTTAGGTGAACCAACTTTGGACTAAATACAGGAAACACATGCGAGAATTAACCTTCTTATGGACCTGTTTTGTATCGAGATAAGGGTATTAGAGGCACCTGACAACCCAATCGATGTGCCGTCATACCGTCCGCTTACTGCATGCTAAGTTCCACCCTCTCAAAAAGCGCCCTTAACATGCTCTCTGAAAGATGGTACGAGTGAAGCATCGTTACATTGCAGAATGCTGTCCTGTAGGCGTCCACTAAGTCAGTTAGCGTAATGTTCTTGAAATCCATGAAATTAATGAAACAACCGCGGATAACCAAGTGTGTCATTGCTGTAAAATCATCTTGCCTAACTGTACAACCAAGACTAGCTAACGATAGATACCCAACGTTTTGTGGGTAATCGCGATACGTCAAACAAATTCAGTTCAGACGAAAAGTTCACACCGTGTTCTCTACTGTAACCATTAAACTGCTGACAGTCGTATTATCCCTTGATTTAATAGTGCTGTCACACCAGAGGCCAACTATCCACTCTGATGCAATTTTTTGCTACCGTCTCAGATACAGCAATCGTATAAACAACATCAGTTAACTGATAGTCGATAAAAATGCATTTAGCTATGCATGCTTTGGGTTTTGTAAGACTGATATCTTGACATCCGCCAAAAAAGGTCAAGAATGTGAAAACCTTCGATCATTCACAGTGATTGCCATCTTCATCAACCTGTCGCAATTTCAGGTGCCAACAAAGTCCACAGCATGTACTGATAGTTGCTAACGTGGAGCAATCAACGCAGCACTATGCCTCTCATCAACAATGTCCACATTTACCTACTGTCGTAGTCTACCGTCTGGGAGTAAGTGCTGACTATAAGAACCCAACAATTTACCCTCGGGTGTTGACGGTTAGTAGAGAAGAAGGAAAGGAGCTAATGCGTTCTACCTGGACTCATCACGGCGCTACGTGGTCCTTAAGTCTCCAAAATGTGTTAGTTTTTGGGTCATTGTCAACCTGTGATAAACAAATCGGGCGTTGTACGTTCGTCGCATGCTAGATCAAATCCCACCAATGCTTACCTCAACCTAATCATTAGACGCCCCAGTGATGTCATTGTATTATTACTCAATCTCAGATGATAATCACCATTGTTGTTGGGATTGCTGGTAGGGCTTATAACTACTTTACAGAAACCGTTTTCCCCTTCACAATCTAGTTGATGCAACGGCCTTGACTGCTACAGCTCATGCGAATAATATCTTGCCTGTTTATAATCAGCACATGTTTATCACCAGTCAGAGAAATAACACCTTTCTCAGCGCTCTATGGATTGTACAGGAGAGTGGCAAGAGGCTGCGCAACACCAGCCAAAGAAACAATTGTGCAGGAGAGTGGCAAGAGGCAGCGCAACACCAAGCGAACTTTAATGTGCCGCTATAGCACCAATCTCTGAACACAGACTCACCAACGGCCATCCACAAACAATAGGAAACTGACTGCTCGCTGTATGACAAGCAATACAAATCCCTCATTCGCTGGGGGTACGACGAGCTTTCGCCATCTTTTGATAAGATTAAGCACGTATGCGTTGGAACATTAACCTGCCATTGCAATCGGATGCAGCTCCTTTTTACCATTTTATATGCCGTGCACGCCGAAGTTAGCCTTCAGTAGGTAATAGCGTCTATTTATAGACATGTACAAGATCCTGAGCAAATCTAGCGTCACACACCAAATTCACCTGGTCAATGAGCTAATTCATCTAATTGACCATGGATGCTGAGGTAAAATGTGAAATCGATGGTACCTTTATCGACCATTTCATCAGAGCTAACCGACCGTAGATAAATTGCTGCCAATGCCCATCCATCGAAGGTTCGCCGAATGAGATCGTCAAAAACGAATGTCCTCTGTTAATATAACTTAACTTCTATGAATACTAGATTTTAGTTGATGTTCCATACGTACTAGGAAAATTGCACTCAAGGCCAAACTAAGATCAGTTCAGTCACTGAGTCCTGCAAAGACAGTGACTGCACTGTTGAGTTGTATTGCTGTGATTGCGCACACTCCAATGCTAAGGTATGTGCGCTGTTTGTATGAAAATTGTAATTTTAGAATTTTTGGGAGGGGGCAGGGGGGGGGGGGGGTGATGGGGTGACATTTCGCTAAGATAGTCTTCTGAAGTAGAATGACTCGCCGTGAGTTGTTAAGATTACCAAAATCACACGCTGTTCAGCAGAATAATGCGTTGAAATATCTAAGATGAGATACAGAGGTTACCAATAAATCACACAGTCTGGCTTCAGGATAAATAGCGATAACCCAGACCAGAAGAAAACCGTACCGATAACTCATATTGTCCGACTGAGGGATTCATGAAGATGCGTAGGTCTAGATATTAAGAATACCGAACATTTGCCTGCTGAATGATGCATGGAGATAGCTAAGCCGATTTATCGTCAATTCAATTACCGTAATGGCCCTGTAAATATTGGCTGAAAATGATAGCATGGTATGGGCAATCATCGAGCTCACTAAACACCATGAATAACTGAATGAATATTTTAATTTAGCCATTAATTGGGAACTTACTGTCTCTAAAGAGCAATTAATTCAGATATTATTTGACTGCAGATGCATTAAAATGCCGTTCTATGTGTAATATAGTTCTCTTTCTTGAACATACACAAGCTTTTATTTTACGCAGATACGTAAGTGGCGCTAGATTAACGAATGTGTATTCATGCAATAACGTCGTGTGTGGATTTTTGTTCAGTCGCCTGCTGATTTCATATAATTGATTTTACTTTTCATTAGAGGAAGCGTAATTGTTTATCGGTTTCATTCACGCATTCTATCACTTCCAGTAAGCCTAGTATACGCCTTAATGGTGTTGGTGGTACTATCAATAATCATTGACAAAATAACAATGGTCGCCTTGAATGGTATTTATCGTTAGCGTTAATTTATGCTACTAAACTTCATGCATCGCAAAAAGACTTGAATCCATTTTATCATAACATTTATGACCACATCGTCTGACCGAAAGCATGATAAGTCGCCAATACCAGATGCGTTATTTACAATAATCGTGCCTGATAGTCTTTTTGAAACTACGCTTTGTGATATTAATAGCTATAGTAATGAATACTATGATCATGACAAACTGTGAAAGCAGGAGTAGTTTGAGTTAACATAATGTATACTTGCTTTGGTGATCAAAGGAAATCACATGAAGCTTGTTTTTGAATATAACCTCGAAAATACAACGTTATGACAGTCATAGGCATTATATAGCGCAATTCACAGATGCACTATAACGCTTTGGTTCTGAACAATTCAATGGCAAAATGCATTAAGGCGACCTTTTAAATATATGCTGAGTGACTCCTTAAATGTGAAGTATGTATATCGGGTCCTACGAATGACCTTGTGTTACTGTTATATGAGAGCAATTGATTGTCCGCTACCTTTCAGCTGTTGTCTCTCAAGCAACCGAGCTGGTGTGCTTGTAAACGAATTCAAGACGGAAATGGTGTATGCCTTCAGCCATCCAATATCTTACGATGTAACTGTTAGACGCATCTCTAAGAGAGTAATTGGCGATTGCCATTGTCAGCTTATAGTGCCCAATAAGCAAATTAACCAACCATGTAACCGTTCAGTTCTGTCCTTAGTCGGCATGTATGCAGAGCCTGGTCCAAACTAAAAGCATGTTGTATATACGTCTAATATGCGTTGAAATTATTTTTTTGTAAGCAGACTTCCGTTCGATGACCACTCAGTGTTAAGGTTCACCTATAGTATAACGGTATTCACAAGATATATAGTTGGATTTGACCACGCATTGATTTTATCATCACACGTGTCGTCAATTTCTTACCGCTATGAGATCTACAACTGCACATCATGATGGCACGACACTGCACAGTATATATGCATCTTGGCTAAATCCATTAAAGCGATCAATAAGCCCCTAATCTTGCAGTGCACTTGATTTCAATCGCTTAGTTCTCCCTGTAAAGCAAAGGCCCAAATGTGCACTTTGAACGAGTAAATAGCACGTTTAAATTGATCTTGCCAGGAATCTACGTGCGATATGAAATAATTGCCTTGCGTCAGTCAGTGCGCCTTAAAAGGTAACAGCAGAGTAAAAAGCTGCACGTCCCAGACGAGGCATCTTCTTTTCATATCCCTTATTATTTCTCTGGCCATTAATCTTATGAACCCAATTAATTATTGAATACAATATTTTATATATCATGATGGTGATTGTCACCTTTCAAAGTGCTATCAGAAAAGCTCGGTTTGGAACTATCCAGATAGCAATTGCTGAAAACGTTATTGCATTCTGTGGAACTGTCTCCATCTTTTTGTCAATCCATCACTCGAACAACCTTCCTCTGTAAGGATATATAATGGTCCATATGAGTTTGCGGGGCACAAAGCATTTGGAGGCAAGTTGTTTGTGTGAAAATGTGTCAAATAAACAGCAACGTTCGTCAGCTTTCGGAATAATTGGGACGTTTATACCCAAGGGAGTGCATGAATTAATCAAGATAAGGGGCGAAACAGTGTTTATGCATAGCATAGCCAATGTCATCACAATTATAATCACCATCAAAGCCGTGAAGATTGTCCACTCCCTGCGATATAACCCAGGTCAATGTATTGAGTGAAAAGAAACTATGCAAATTTGCGCCCTTTCAACAAGCATTGGTTCCCTGAACGCAATGTAACAATACATTTTCCACATTTTGCATTGTTCTATGTAGGCTAATACCGACTGCGGAAGAGGACGTGGAACACAGTGCATAAAGCTGCGGGTTCACTCCTCCGGGTATGGTACCTTACTGGTAGAAACTGATATGATAACGATGTAATGCTGTTCATGATCCTGCATCTTTAGACACACGGTGTCGCGGATATTCTGCAAAGCCATAGACTTAGTGAAGTTATATATCCTGTGTTTCTAGTGATTTAGAAACATATTACCACTGTACTGATATAATACCTATTTGATTTCCTTGCACTGAAGCACAGAGACCGTGATATTTGATCAATATCAATATGGGGCCGTATTTGCTTCATCATATCGATCAAATATCTTAAACGGTCAGTCAGTCTGTAGTAGTGGATTAAGTGATTGTTATGCATTTGTCACCGACGCGGCGGAGAAACTAGCGATGCATATAAACTTCCAAATACAACCTTGATTTAAAGTATACATTCGTTGATTTAACATAGTACGATATCACATTCAAGCAAATGGCTTTCAACACAGTTAGCTGCGCGATTTTGATGTTATCTAGACGATACACGCAGCAATTAATATCAGCTGCAGAATTTGATGTCCCTTTGCCTCATTTATCACGCGTTATTCGTCATCATTGCAAATAGCACATTGTTATTGTCAGTTTAACATTTTTGATGTGCCGGTTTTTTAGAATTACGGCCAATCGTATTTTGGGTGGTTCCGTGGATGTCCTTCCACAACATGCGTCGTTTCATAATTAGTCAGCACTAAGCGTTGAGCGATCCTTTAATAATTCATATGTCAGTCACACTTAAATCAAAAAGAATAGATTATGTGGTACAATAGTTAATGATTATTGGTATGGCATAAAGTAGCAGAAGGAAGGGTAAAATGATAGGTGGCCAATTTTACCACCGAAATGCTATCACATTTGTAGAGTGTACTAACCATATCCATAAGAATACGAGTGTTCTCGCCCTACATTGCGAGGAACATTAATTATTATTGCTAAGAGTTACCTGTCTTTTCATGATTATTAGACATGGAGCCGTTTTCAAAAACAAACTTAAATTAAGGGCGCAAACGCGGTTCTTCGTTAGTTTCTTAATCTTGTTCTTTCACAGACTCATTAATTGCAAATAATAGTTTATTCTCATAATTTTACTGGTGAGTGAAACTTCAGCTAAGCTTTTGTTAAGCAGACACTGGGCTATCCATTACACTTTGCATTGTCGTAAATATAATACCGAAAAATTCACACAGGCAATATAATACAATGAATGCAGTGACATCAACCTTTACAAATGCATGACTGCCTCTTTTTCTCTTTTTCCTACTTTAAGAACCTACATGACAATCGATACATACGATTTGAATTTGCAAAGCACTCCTTTCTTGTCGTAAAGTGTTACGCGTTGCATCATTATTTACGATAGTATCTGATTATACAACAGTTAATGTCCTTAAAAGGATTTTGGCCGACAAGCCATGGTTTTGCATCAACGTACTTGACTTGGTTACCCTTTAGAATATTTGACAAATGGCTTTCCTGTAATGGGAGTTATGACTTTATTTTAGGATATCCAGCCAAGCAATAAACAACCCCTCAGCCTGAATTTCCAAACTTGAAAGCAAATTAAGTACGTTGATAGGTAACATTAGTATAAGTATGGTCTTCGAACGGAAGTTTAATTGTGAATGAAAATCCCTTACGCCTAATAACTATGATTTGATTCTAGGAAACGGATGTTTAATTTAGGCCAAATAACTCTAATTATGCACCGTGATGAATCATTACCGAATTTCGTCTGCACTAGAACACAAAAGGTGACGCAAGCCATTTGATCTCAATTCACAATATTGGTGAAGGCCAGAATAAATGTGTTTTTCCTAATTGCACCATATACATATATAAATTTTCAACGTCCGACTGTTGATTACCAGGATCATAGACCGGGATACCGTTGCACCTTCTTAGAGCTCTTAGGATCAACGCCTGTCGCAACATAATGGGGCGCAATTTTACCATCTTATCGCGAGGAGAGAAAGCGCCAATATTAATCTGATGAAATACGATGACATTATGTTTAGGTTAACGGTTATGCAACCAACTCCTGAGTGTGTCATGTATGTGTGTTTAAATTTGGACGGAATGGAATGGCTGATAGCTGATGTGTTATGATTCTTTTCTGCAGGCGTTTATTTTGCTTCGGGTATAGTCGATGTGCCAGCACACATGGTTAGTTTCGGTGACATTACAAAACATAATATATTGACTTTCGCAGTCCCAGATGCTAACCTGCATGCAGAATTAAATGCAATGATTACCATAACACAATGGATTGATGGTAGTATTTCTTTTCTCAGATTGCGTTTATATTGACTACCATGACTTATGTGTATTTGGAGATCGGCCTGGGAAATCATTCGTCTTTAATGGGCATTTGCGCGACCGAGTCTGTCGAGCATCGGTCGTGTGTCTACTCGTAGCAGCGTCAGCTTCGAGCGCAATCTACAACAGAATAGACCAGAGCGGCAACGTAGTTGATAAGGGCCCGTGCATAGACATAAGGATCCCGCATTCACGCATCTCACCGACGGTTATTGCCCAGCAGCATTGGTTCGGCATGACATACACGTGGCTGTGCAATGCTGTGCTGACGGCCAACAACTCTTTCACTGGCAAGAGGAATCATATCTCTAGTTGCTGCAGTCCCCGCTGCGGGCGGTGGCTCAGGAGTGATAATAGGCGGCAGTGGGGGAGCAGTTTGCAGCAGGAAACGCTCTCTGTTCCCTCAGGCTAACACGTTAGCAGCCCACATGAGCAGGCGCTCGCTGTGGCTTCCGCACACGCACAGGCTGTGATCGGACGGGTTGTGGCCTCCCCACAGGCACAAGCTGTGATTGGACGTATTGCGTAAACGACCAGAGCTGAGGCTTTGTAACGCCGTTCCGGAACGCTTCTTCCCAAACACAAAAGCTCACTCACACGAATATTTGTGTATAACGCTGGGTATTCATGCAAGCAAACCCTGGACATTCTTTCAGACCTCCGTAATTACAGGAATCACATTAGCAGAGGGTCGGAGAAATCCGTTCGATAATACATATCGATATAGCTTGAGGCCGTGTTATGATAAGACTATTGTGACTTGGATAATGAACTGACCATGGGTATCACCAGCTTGCGGCTGTAGAATGGCGCATTTTATGACAGCAGTGCTTTCGTGATCAAAGCAACAGTACTGCTTAGGATATCGCTTCCTTATTATTCCTTTCATCGACGAAGAGGTGCCGTGCCATGGTAAGTCTGAAGCAATTATATAGCGTGGGTTTGCTTGCATCGCATCGGCCTGTCGCTCTACCCCCGAAACTAACATTATGACGCGCATCATCCCTTTCTGAGAACGCTTCTTGCGGAAGTGATTCCCAGGAGCCTCGCGCATATATGCATCAGGTATAAAGATGATACGTATTCAAATCAGGCATATGAAAATCAGTTAATTTATTTATATTTACGACATTATTTCCGTTTCCCCGTATTTGTACCATGTCACCAACGTTACTGCGTATTCACTTGCCCTTGAATTTTAATCTGTTTACATTCTGCTTGCATTCGACCATTTGTCATACCAGACATTCTCGCTTGAGATTCAAGCGATCTCCAAATATGTGTCCTTTCATTGTTAACTATCTACAAAGGTTAGTATAGGTCACATAGAGTACTTTGTACGTCGAGTGACCCTTCGTTGAACTTGACAGGTAGTGCGTCTATCGTGGCCAAATTGATTTGCGCCATAGTAGACGGAAGGAGTGACCTGACTATGTAAACTACGCCGGTGTAGTCCAGATCTGATAACAGCGACCGTATCGAGGGCCTTTTTGTTTAGATATATCAGGTTGAAGCCCACTTTTATCACCACTGTACATCATGAAACCGACCAGAATCAAACAATATTGGACGTTGCCCGTCAACAATCGTGTAATCAGGTCAGGAGGTGCAAATACTCGAGTGGAAGGCACGAAGCATTGTAAACAGCAAGCTGAATGCAAAGCTCATTAACCTATTTCCCCAACCCTCGATATCGTCCAGAAGCCACTTATTGCCATTAAATGATCCCCGCAAGGAACGATTATCGTCGGGCATTGAACAAGCTGATGTTGGGGGAATGAAGCGCGAGTCTTGCCGTTAACAAGAGACTTGCTGCAGTCCTACCACTTAGAAGGCTTACTGTATCCATCAACACTGCGCACAAGTGCAAGAAGCTAACCCACTCGTGGCTGCCCAGACCATATCTTACCTACCAGCCAACAGAAGTAACTATTACCTTTCACTTCCATGCGTTTATGGCTGTCAGACCGTTATGACCAGTATCGATCTCCCTGTCACAACGCGGTAATCGGCTGCCTGGGCATCAGTCTCAGGCAAATATATCACGCATGAATATCACCCCTGCACACGGCTTGTCATCGTCCCTATCTTTCATTGCTAACGCGTCTTTTACCAACTCCAAAAGGTTCAGAAAAACAACTTGTTGCCCTCACACACCCGCGCAATATCTGATTCGTACCAGCTGAAGCCGGGAAAACCGCAACAGCGCGGTATAGACCGACAAAAGCCAGCAATCGCTGTTCTATACCTTGGTTAGTTTATCATGGATAACAAGAGAAACCTAGCACCTGCAGCTCCCACCCCATGCAAATCCTACGTACGGTCAATCTCGGGGATGTTGCAGCTTACGTTTTGGCGAGCAGTATAGCGTTAATTGTGTTGGGCGATATTGTGCTGGGCGATGTTCAGCGTCGATAAACACCAATGTGATTCGATTAATGCGCATGCTTTGTAAGAACTGCATGTACACCATTTGCATTTAGTGCCATTGTTTAAGTCAAACCAAGGCCGTATGCGCCCTTGTATCATACGTCAGCTGTTTCAAGTATATGATCAGACCAACACGCAGCTTACCTCGTCGATGCCAAATCAGTGCCATAGCAGCTTCAGGAGAGCTTCGTGTGCTCATAACTATACGTCAAATATACGCCATGATTATCGTTTCTCCACTTACTTCTTAGACGCATCATCATCATTATAGATTCCAGCATCAGTGGGGGCGCGTCTTAACTTTAACAGTTATCATCCTGATTGGCTTCAACATGGGCCACCGCAAGATGACCCCCTGTTGTCATGCGTGTCAGATAGGTCAGGTCAGAACTCACCTTCAAATACAGAACATATCACGTACTACAATAAAAACATTCCGTAGCGTTCAGCGTTATTTTTCATATTCAAGGGGATCAATTATTTTGGATTGGGTCTCGGTTTGTTACCATTATACAACTGAATCTGCAACTTGCCAACATATGGCAGAAAATCCGTTCAATCCGGAGTTGGTATTATCACCGTGTTTTTAAAATTGAGTGAATTCCCCAGTGCCAGTTTTATACTTGATTATAGCTAACATCATATCCCAAAGTCATTACATAGTAAATATCGTCAGCATTTCTGGAACTGGCGAATAGCTAATGTAGAAGCATATTGCAGTTCTGCGTGTTTTTGGGTGTCATTTGGGGATAGAAACGGCTTATATAAGAGGTGTTACATTCCAGAGCTGGGCAGTTACCCTCAGGCATTGATAACCAGACCCAACGTCAGGGTCAGGTCAATAGTTCATACTGGGCTCACGCAATTGATATTGTGACAGAGCATTGGTAATGATATGCTCGATTACCAAATGAGATAGACCTATAGTGTTACTATGAATAGTGGCTCATCAGTTATAGACTGCTTCGGTACATTGCCCCAATATAGGAAGCAGCTGCTTTTGTAGTTTCGTGTCCTTTGTTTAACCTAGCCACGGGATGTATCCAATATGTGCCTATCGATTCAGAGTTTACTGCTCGCAAATATTAGTATAACGATCAGGGGTTTAACCATGTTAATTATACATGCCTACTGGAATTGTATCGCGGGAAAATGGGCTTCATAATCAAGAGTGCCAATCCAATCCTAATTCGGTAGCTATGACTGCGTTCATCGGGTTCGTGTTATGATAGAAGATTGTGTCATTCTGTAATAAAATACTGTGCAAGTGTGAAATGATGCATTTGTCACTGGAGCCCTGATCTTGGCTGACGATCGTTGGCAGCTATCATATAATATTGTTCATGGTATGCGAGATGAACTCACAAGTCGTTAGCAATATCCAATCCTTGTTAAAAATGCTTACCCCTGGGGCAAAGTGAAAATATTGCTATCTGAAAAACGGTCAGGCCCCCCTTACTTTTGTACGCTTTTCCTGATACCAATGATTTATATTTGCTAGATAAGCTTCATAACGTGAATGTCATTGTGCAATGACCCTGCTTACGACGCTGACAGCAGTGCTGTTAAGCATCATTGCCAGGAGAAGTGCGAATATTTGTGTCTGGAGTACTATTGATTATGGCTAAATGGCTTTTTACGTATCGTTACAATGCTTCTGTCAGTAACGATTGTGTGTCTACACCTTGGCAACCTATCTGATTGAGCTTACTAAAAACGACCGCAATTCCAAAAGCCAATTATCCAAAGGGCAGCATGCGCTCGTGAAGGTCGCAGTGTCATTGCAGAGGTGGGAGATATTACATTTTGAACTTTAGGGTTCTGTCATGATATATTGGGGTTCGTTTGGTTAAGAACATATGTGCGAAGCCAAGAGTAAACATATTCAAATCTGATACTGAGTTATTTCCGTCGCTTCTTCGCCCTGACTTAGGTGATGATTATGAAGATGTCAATCTGTGTCCAGAATAACAGACGCGGAACACCCACCGGAGATACAAATGCAGGTTGGAGCCATATTGGCTGCAATAATCTTGAATCAAGTAATTTTATTTGTGAATGAATTGTGGCCGGGTGGACATGCGAGCGGAAGGATAAATGCGTGTGAGAATCTGGCGTTTAACAGCAAAACATGTTAACGGCAAATTGTTCCCATTTTTCAGAGTATAAAGAGGCGTTTTGTCTTTTTGATAAGGATGGTGATGGAACGATTACCACAAGTGAGCTTGGCGTAGTTATGCGCTCTCTGGGCCAGGAACCAAGTGATAATGAGCTGCAAGATATGATTAATGAAGTAGATGCTGATGGTAGGCTCCTCTCGATTGATTGTCAGCTCTTTAAATATATCTAGCTAACGATTGGTCTCAATGCTTTATTGGTCCTTTATGATGGAGCTATTGTGTCAAACAATGCAGGTAACGGCACAATAGACTTTGACGAGTTTATGGCTATGATGGAACGAAAGATGCAAGATACTGACAGCGAGGAAGAGCTGCGAGAAGCCTTTAAGTACAGTATACTTATGTCGTGTGGTGAACTATCTGTGGCAGTATCCGCGTCTCACGTTTGATAATGTCCTCGATCTTGCGTGCAGAGTATTTGACAAGGACGGCAATGGCTACATCAGTGCGGCCGAGCTGAGATTGGTTATGATGAATCTGGGCGAGAAACTGACGGATGATGAAGTGGATGAGATGCTTCGTCAGGCAGATATTGACCATGACGGCATGGTCAGCTATGAAGGTAATCAGGTCAATTCACGATTTAATCTCGTCGGCTCTGGCTCACGTTAGTTGAATCTTAACTTTATCGAATTAACCATCATATCACTCTTGCGCTAATCAATTGTCATTTAATTAGACTTTTGCAGTTACGCCCGCCCAATTTTTGCCGATTCCAAGCGAAGCAAGAAATCCAACCACCACAGCCATAATTCCGTCTGATGAATCGTCATTCCACCTCATAGACCCGTGTTATTCCCCACTCAACTTGCTCTCACTCATTACCAGTATGGGGTGAATTCCTGATAACATTGAATCATTGGCTTTCTTCTGTGTATTCTAGTCATGTTGCGTAACGCTTCATGTAATAAACGTATTTTTATCATCTCTCTGCAAAACTTGCAGATCACTTTTGACGGAAGCTTTGACATTGTGAATTTGATTTGGATGCATAGCCATGTCATTTTACAATTTCCGCAATTTAGGCACTCAAAGTAATCGGCGATATTGCCAATGTCATAATAGCTTGTCATTCGTCGGTCACAAGCAGCCTTAGTGAGTTTCATAAATCGCACAGCATTTGTATTTCTGAAGCATTTTTGTCCAGCCACTGTGTGTGGTTCGCTGCACAAAAGATCCGACGCAGATTTTGACATAACCTTCGTAGCAAGAATGCTATAAACACCAGCTTTTATGCACACCAGCAGGTATTTGTATTTGCACCTTTGCCAACAACCGATTCGATGCATCTCCCTTACAAGACACAAGATACGCAACACTTCTCATTCACAAACAATTGAATCATTATAGTTTTATAACGCATATTGTCTAGTTCTCAGTGTTTGTGTGATACAAAAATGTCAAAGGTGTTTAGTCTAGAAGGATTGTCTATTCAGTAAGCTGTGTGTCTTTCTCAGGGTATACTGCTGGTGATAACATAATGTTATTCCAACAATAACTACCTGCTGCGCTATAATGCTTTCATAAATCATGTGAGACAACCTAACATTTTTCTATTTCAATGTTTGATTGAATTGTTGGGTGACAGTTGTTTGGTGGTTGCTCTTTTATATGTGTTCCATGTATAAAATCGCCTGTTAGCTGTCATATGGAATAAAGTTTGTACGATTTTTGTACTATCACGATAACTCATATTGAGTTCATATCAACGAACACATGGACAGCATACATAAAGCTGCGGTTGCTGGTATATGCTTTTTTACGCCCTTGGGCATCACGCAGTGGTAAACGAATTGCTCAATTTGATCACGAATGTATGACAATAAAAAGACATGGTCGCATCATGACGCAGAACATAAGGTGCTATCATCGCTTTTGCCGTGATAACTTCTTCAAGAAGTGCCACAATTAAATCTGATTCCCTGGATGCAAAATAAAATAAACAAAGTGTACTGATTAATCTCGAACACCAATAATCTCGTCGTAATCAAGTTTATGGTCGAAGGTCGCATCGGAAACGTAATCTGCGTGTGCGTGTCTAAGCAAGATTCACCTAAAATGTAATTCAAGTGGCAACCTTAGGACCGGGAGATCAGTAGAAGGAATATTGGTGTCGCTCATATTGTTTACTGCTGAAATTGGTACACAGTTATTATGTTCTCAAGCAGGCAACTTCAGCTTTTCAGTTTATAGTTTGCAAACGTAAAACAAAGCTGGCGTTTATCATGGTTACCAACAGTTGGTTAGTGGATCTTAATGACATAAATATCGACTTAGCTTTCTTCACAATCCAAGTAATATTACGGTAATCACGCTCGGGATATACTGTAGTATTAACAGGAAAGTTGCGCAAATATCGCACTAGGTGCATACACAATGGCTTTGGAAGATTTCGTCATGATAACATGGGCTATATGCAACTAATTCACTAGTAATTGTTTTTATCATTTTTGTAATATCGTCCTTCAAACCTACACTTAATAAAAACGTCTGAAATGATTGGTGAATAATGAGTGTTTTAAATTGATGTAAGGATCAACGTCTTCATATTTATACAACATCATGCCCTCGAAATCGTGCGGCATTAGTCATATTGAGAAAGAAATAATGGGGATGGAATCGTCCACCGGTGGCAGATATCCATTTAATAACCACGTCAGTGCTTTAGGAGGAGTGAATATGCTGCCTCGTTTATGACATGGACGGGTTGGCTTCGGTTTCCAACCCGCCCACACTCCCGCAAACCAAACACATATACACAGCCTCAACCTTACTTACTCTCTCGTGAAAAGACAGTCATTCCCAGAAACCAAACAAAAATCAACCCAATCAAGATGAGTGCCTTGTCGGTGCTTCTGATCCATCATCACGCCGAGAGCAAAAGCTTACACAATGATGCTCGTTAAGCAATATTCAGAACAACACAAACCAATCGAGCCCTGGCCTTTTCTGACCATGCTACCACCAATCGCACAATTGTTATTCAATACAACGCGCTTATCGTTCTTCTGCAGTCTATAATTAACATTATTGATATGCCTGTCAATCTGCAGTATCAATTTATAGGAGGACCACAGCTTTCTAATTAGCTCTGCAAATACATCAATTCATTTTGGAACCAAGCACAGCATAACAGAATGCTGATGCATGGGAGGACGGCGTATTGTAGGCCTATATAACGTCAATAAGCATAATGAGTCCTTGAAGAGAAACAATCACGAACCTACCGAGAATGTTATTGCCGAGAGATTATCTTGCCTTACCTCAGGAAAACTTAGGCTGCCCGTAAATTAATACGGAACGTTTAATGTGCTTTGAAGTTGTGAGTGGATTGGTTTCAAAGGAAGGCAGTGAATTATAAGACTCGTGGCTGGTACTCAAACGTGTACGCGCTGTCGGACGCCTTGCGTATTATGCAAATAAATGTGTAATTGAAACACTAACAAGGTCGGGCAAGTTCAGTTCATATGAATAATGCACGTTGTGCTGCTCAATGTAATTATATAATTGCTTATTTACCCTGCTTATATCGATGATTTCGCGACCTTTCATCGACGATTAATGTTTCTGAATAGCTGGAGCGTAGAGAACCGCTCAATGGAAACATCATTTGCTATGCTTCATAAACCTAAAAGTATTAACATCGTCGATAAAGCGTTAACGACCAAATATTTTTCAGTTCATATCGAAATTGTCGTTAATAAAACAATTCCTTGACAAGGGTACGATTGCACGCAGGTTCCTCATTTAGCAGCGGTCAGTTGACCCCCTGATGTGGTTGATCTGGGATCGCATCTGTGCATGGTTTATGAATGCTGTATTAAGGTGGGCCAATCTTTCCTCCCATAGGGCTACTAGCTCGTCCGCCTGTAATTTCCTCACACTATCATCTATCACCCGTACCAGCATGCACTCCCGACAATAAGTGTGATCGTCAATCTCAGTAACATGTTTCAATTTGCTGCAAAGTTCACTTCGGTTGTTCTGCATAGCTTTTTCAAGCCGCATGAGTTCTAAAAACAGCTGGCAGCCCATGCTTATCCGATGATGTACCCAACTCCTCCACGGCATTATGAACGCCCTCTATGAAACTATGTCTTGTTGGTGTATCGATATTAGGGTTGCTGACCAGCATGTACGCCCTGTAGCTCGACCTGAGAAAGAGAAACAACGACCGGCTCCATGGTAGTGGGTTTGTGGAGAATGCTTCTGATTGCGTCACCATCCTGACTGCAAAGTAGGTTGCAACGGCCTGAGCTAGAAACTTCT
The DNA here is from genome assembly GCA_034190875.2 of Urechis unicinctus. NCBI lineage: Eukaryota > Metazoa > Annelida > Polychaeta > Xenopneusta > Urechidae > Urechis > Urechis unicinctus. The sequence goes on from CM067347.1 coordinate 31,383,074, forward strand.
ATATGTATATAATCATGGTCGCAAAACTCAACATAAAAGATAGCGGATTTTCCAAAGTCGGAGTGCAGGAAATCCGTCGTCATGCTTCTTCCGTTAACGTCTGCCTGCAATTATGATTCTTTCCGCCATCGTCTCGTTTAATCAGATGTTCTAGATGTCACCTGATGCAGGCCAATCCCCATGTGTGTGTTGCTGTTCCCAGTAACTGGCTCCAAGATAACTTTCAGGGCTCGTCCACGCTATACATCGTCAACTCCAAGTAGCTGACTAAGGGATAGGACATGCTCTATGAACTGGGCTTTCGCGTGCGCTACTCATAGAACATGGACGAGGTGCTCACCTTAAAGTGCAACTTTGCCCTGATGGACTAACGCATAATATCTATGATGATTGCAGGGTTATATGGTTGGTAATATAGTGATATAATCGACTCACGATTGTTTCTGGCTCATAAATCAACACAAAACAACAGCCTTTATTACCAACAATATTTGGAACAACATTGTATTGTTCGGTATTTTTCTTGCAGTCAATCCCGCATAACAACAACCTCACTGTTTTACTCACATCGTCTTATATTACAGAAGGTAAGTCTCTTATGTTTAGGCCATTATCAGTTGTAACTGCTGTAGTATCCTAGATTGCATATTAAACCACACAGCTTAATAAATGATACTTCCGGTTTTTACACCAAGGTGACGTCAGTCTTATGATTTCCTCGCGATGCTACATTTGGGCAACGAGGATAACATGAATTGTACATTAAATAATGTCATCAAGTTATAATACAAGCATCCGAGAACCCATCTGTGTGATTTTCGCCGAAGTCATATTTGCGATGTGTCGGATTTAACAAGATCGTCATCATCCCATGTGTGAAGTCACGGAGATCGCGTTGTTCGCGCTCCCATGTGTCGTCATGGTGATGCCAACACCGAAGAAGTTGTTCAAGAATAGTGTAACGCTTAAGTAGTAGTGCGAACGTTAAATAATTAACTCATCAATATCGTCCGTCCCTGTTTGCTGTTTACACGTGGTTTTTCCCAGAGCGTCGGAGCCAGCATGGTGTCGCCTATGCATCACCCATGTAGACTACGAGATTGAACTTTATTGTTAACGTTTTGAGTCAATGAGCCTGTGACGCCCAGGAATGTCGTTCGGTTGACGAACTGCAGCGGATATTGAGATTTGTGTTTCCGAAAAACTGTATGGAATCTGCGTCGTACAAATTTGCCTGGCTTTCAACTTCTCCATCATCAACCCCTTTGATAGTGTAATAGGCGATTGTGGTGCCAATGTTGGGCCTAATTGGTACAAGTGGCAGTACCGTCTCGAGAACTACCTGGTGGCTCTTGACATAAGTTCTGACGCGCGGAAGAGAACAGTGCTGCTCCACTCAGTTGGCCAACAGTGGTTTTACCTTCGACGAGGCGAAGAGAGCCTTAACTACCCACTTCAAGCCGAAGGTCAGCGTCGAGTAGGAGAGAGCCGTCTTCAAGAGACTGCAGCAGATGACTGACGAGAAGATGGACGTGTACCACACTCGATGTCGACAAGCTGCTGCAACATGCGACTGTACTGATGACGACACAAGAGATGCGGAGATCAAGTCGCATATCATCCAGACCCCGATTGAGCCGAATGTTCGGAAAAAGGGACTTAAGGATGGCCGCCTCACCCTAAACGATCTGCTCGTGGCCGGTAGTACAAATGAGCTGGCGCCTGCTCAGAGAAGTGAGATGGAGAAGGATGTTCGTGTTGTCCGGCGTGTTGATGATTCTCGTGGCGCTGTCACTGAGAAACACGGTCGCGTCTCAGACTGCTCCGAATGCGTCTTCGGAAGACGATACACCTGCTGTCAATGCAGATACACATGTCGTGGTTATGCACAGGCATGTGGTTGATCCCGTTCCAATTGAACGACATTCAAAACTGACGTGAAATCTACCGGCTCAGTTTAAAGATATCAAAGTTAGTCTACCGCTCTCAGTTTTTATCCATACCATATGTTAGAACTCCTAAGACAACCTCGCAGTTAAATATTGCTGCATTGTTTATTGTGTACAAAATAAATATTTAAGTATTTGCTATCAATATTGCAGTCATATGTTATGCATCTGTTCAATAAATCTATTGTTAAATGAAAGGGAGGATGTAGTATCCTAGATTGTATGTTATACTTAGCGCCTATGTTGTACAATATATACCCCTAGCGGACGTAGCGAATATTAATAACAGATACTTCCGGTTTACATCACGACTACCCACTTCAAGCCGAAGGTCAGCGTCGAGTAGGAGAGAGCCGTCTTCAAGAGACTGCAGCAGATGACTGACGAGAAGATGGACGTGTACCACACTCGATGTCGACAAGCTGCTGCAACATGCGACTGTACTGATGACGACACAAGAGATGCGGAGATCAAGTCGCATATCATCCAGACCCCGATTGAGCCGAATGTTCGGAAAAGGGACTTAAGGATGGCCGCCTCACCCTAAACGATCTGCTCGTGGCCGGTAGTACAAATGAGCTGGCGCCTGCTCAGAGAAGTGAGATGGAGAAGGATGTTCGTGTTGTCCGGCGTGTTGATGATTCTCGTGGCGCTGTCACTGAGAAACACGGTCGCGTCTCAGACTGCTCCGAATGCGTCTTCGGAAGACGATACACCTGCTGTCAATGCAGATACACATGTCGTGGTTATGCACAGGCATGTGGTTGATCCCGTTCCAATTGAACGACATTCAAAACTGACGTGAAATCTACCGGCTCAGTTTAAAGATATCAAAGTTAGTCAACCGCTCTCAGTTTTTATCCATACCATATGTTAGAACTCCTAAGACAACCTCGCAGTTAAATATTGCTGCATTGTTTATTGTGTACAAAATAAATATTTAAGTATTTGCTATCAATATTGCAGTCATATGTTATGCATCTGTTCAATAAATCTATTGTTAAATGAAAGGGAGGATGTAGTATCCTAGATTGTATGTTATACTTAGCGCCTATGTTGTACAATATATACCCCTAGCGGACGTAGCGAATATTAATAACAGATACTTCCGGTTTACATCACGATGGCGCCAGTCTTGTGATTTCTTCACGATCCTACAGCTACTAGATCTGAAAATAGATGGGCGTTAGGTACTCAATCATTCGTTGCTGTTACTTACATAAAAGGCTAGCTTCAATCTACCAAAACCGTTTTCGTTCGATTATCGCTCTAATGCTAACAACAATCACCATTTTCGATGGCCCTGATGACGTGCAATATGCTGGTACGGTTTACAACCATTGTTTAGAAAACAATTCGTCTCAACAAGCTGGTTGGTGCATCTACATAAACCGCTACAGTTCGGGTGTTAAACCCGATGGCTGTTTTCCGTCACACAACATGTGTTATTCATCTTTCGGAGGAACAAAATACTCTATGAGTTTGGACGGAGCTCGCCCAGAGGCTGTTCAGCACTAATCGACCTTCCTTTTCCGCTAAAGAGCAAATCTGCAAACGCAGATTTCTCATGGGCCATCCACAAACAAGTTGGGGATTACTTCTCGCTGTCTGGCGAAGAATAAAACCACTGTATTTACAGTTGATAAGGCGAGGATTGGCCTTCGGTTGATAAGAGAAACACGTGTACCTGGAAATATTAACTTGTCATTGCATTGGATGAAGCTGGTGTTTACTATTTAAAATGCAGTGCACAGCGAAGTTTGTTTTCAATAGGCAATCGTCTGTATCTAGACGTAATCTCGTCTGCAGCTACATGTGATTTTGTCTATATCTACTCGTCTGCAACACATAATCTGGTTTATGAATACACGTGATGACATCTGTGTAAATAAGCAATCTCGTCTGTATCTACTCATGATCTAGTCTATATGTACACGTGATCCCCGTCTGTATCTACTCGTAATGTCATCAGTAGTTATATGTGATCTCTTCTGCATCTACGCCTGATCTCGTCTGTTTGTTAACAAGATCTGGTCGGTTGCTGCACGTGATCTCGGCTGTATCTACACGTGATCTCGTCAGTATCTGCACATGAACACGAAACACGACCCTTGAGAAAAGAAAGTGCAAAAGTGATGTCAGCCACTTAACTCACATCGTCAATAAATCAACTTGTCGTGTTTGCAACCGGTACGAATTTGCAGATTGATGCGAATGCCCATGCATTAACACTCATATATCCATCAGAAATTCATCGAATATAATTGCCAGTGTTATAAACCCTTAGCATATAAAGATATGCCATACTTAGCTAGATATATATACTCAATTTAATATTGTAGGCGGGCAAATCTTAACCAGACTAGACTTGCATAATACTTCCCTTAAGCGATTAAGATGCAAACAAATTTTACAAATAATAGTGCTTTCAATTATTGCCCCATTGCATGCTTGTAGCAAAAAGATTCTTAATCTGGTGTGATATATAGCTTGATAATTAAAAAAACACGGAAGCAATACTAATTTATAAATGTTGTGAAATAAGGTACTCAGATTTAATGAGTAATTAAAGGTATCGAAATATTTGACAACCACTAATTGCTTTGCTGCCATTTCATTGCATAAACGATTTTAGTAGGTTTTACATATACTTTCCAGTGAAGAGTGTGAACCATGTGCTGTACTGTAATCAGTCAAGTCACATACATCTGGGAGAAAGGCTACTGCCCTATTGCTTCATATTGTTTTAATAACTCACGTTTGTATGCAATATTCAGAGAGCGTTGCTTTCAATAATTGAATCAATGTCTTCTAGTAATGTTGACATTATTTCTGGAAGGTTGCCTTCAATAGCTGTGAACCCCCACAAAACATTGCCCAGCTAAATAATGTATGGAGATATCTAATTTGAAATACTTAGGTTATGAATAGATCTAGCAGAAGAATTGATAGCCATATCAAAGTTATCAGGGTAACCAAAAACTAAGCTGAGTTATTATCAATTCAATCCCAGTTACAATGATGTCATGGCATGGAAAAACATCGCACGCACAATGGGCCATCGGTCACTGAAAAGAAATTTTAACAAATCATAATTGATGCAATATCCTTATTACTCTCTAGCATGTACTTTATCAACCTACTCTCAAATCGCAATATGCTACCCAAATGTGTCATGTTTCGTATCAAATGTAAATGTAATATTGCCCAGTCGGAAATATTACTTATATTACGGATCAGGCAGATCAGAGTAAACACCGCCAGCTTTGTAGACCGTGCTAGTTTCTTCCCCACAGTGGTTAGCCGTTAATTGGGGATGTGCAGACGCATGAACTTTTCTGCTTTTAAGTTCGTAAACATAGCTCTGCATATTTGATGAGCTGTTTGTGCACATGCTTTGCAAAGCCATAGAAATGAACTTATGCCACAGTGTGTTTGTGGGCATTTTATTGTCAGTGAGCATGCCCAGTTAATGCGTCTGTTCCCTAAGGAAAAGAGGAAGTTCGTACGTAAAGTACTAAATTCAATAGCATTGCAGTTGTGCGTACCCATCTATACCGCGGCCTTGGAGATTGCCTGTGTCAGCTAACAGTACCTTATGCGATAGTTTGTCCATTCAGCCCATCAATATTGGCGTAAAGTCGTGTCATTAGTCGGCTTGTACTTAATGAAAATCGGTGAGTATTCCTTTATCCCTGCCATGCAATGGCCAAAGTCGAAGTAAGAGCATAGCAAACTATGAACACCATACCCCTTTGGGCATAGTTTGGAGGCGTTCAGCTAACCATATCTAAAAGCGTAATCGTGTATCTTAGAATGAGTCCCGTATTCTTGTCAGCCATAAGTATATGTGTCCACTCAACCAACCTGCTTGAGTAAAGATATGGTGATTGTTTGTGAAGGGCATGACGTGAATGTGGGCAAGGTATTGATGCATACATTGGTCAAATAAGCAGATATTTCAAACCTCTTATTCAATTATAGAGCACATTATTTGTGCATAAAACAAATACGCCCACAATTTGTTTTTAGTTTCCTATGTAATCATGGCTGCGCAAAAACACAAACACTTGATAAACACCATCATGAGCTTACCATCATGATCACATATGTTATGATTTGGAATGATATTTAAATGACACACTTCCAGGAGTGAGAAGAGAGATAACACGCTTCTTAGAGATATGCCAATAAAGTTGTAACTCAGATTGTACTATCCACTCAGCTCAACCACAGACGAAATGATTATATCTGGCGTATGTTAAAATCATGCCGGGACGTTGTTGTCACTTGTACCTCTTCACCATTCCTGGAACATGGAGAATCAATCACAGCGCTCCAGTTCAAACTCAGCCGTTCATAATTATAGATGGATTCTACAAACAAATCAAACATGAATAATCACACACAAACACCCAAGAGCGCACATACGCATGGCAACATCTGAAAGCAATGGGTTTAATAATATATTCAGTATAATTTAAGTAAACTGCCTTAGGTTGCGAAGGAATGGCATGCTTGATTAGTCAGTAGAGTAAATTTGAATCGATGCCATGCACCGTGGAATACCATTATAAATAAAGCAGATGCATGAAAGCAAGATAATTTGATTGCGTCGGCGATCCACTACTTTGAATACGTCGCCAATTCAGCTTTATCAGAAGCGCAATATGACTGCTTATACTACCAAACCGATGTCTTATGCACAATGTATTCTGATGTCGATGTATTAGTTGCTTTTTGAAAGCTGACACTAGATATTTGTTAAGCCTAGCCTTGTCAAATCTATGTTACGAACAAAAAACAGTGAATTCAATGAATGTAAAGACAAACTTTTCCATTGCAAGACTGACTCACTTTCTTTCGTTTCTCATTTGAGACCACACTCGATAATCTATACTTACATTTGGATTCGCACATCACTCCATCTTAAATTACATTTGTCGACTTGTTACGCGTTGCATCATTATTTGCCTTGTCTGTGCATAAGGAGAATGAACAGGCTACACCTTCGGTTTGAATGTAAATGAAAAACAATTCTAGAGTAATAGTACCCTCCCACCCCCCCCCCCCCCGTTCTATAGGTACTTATGTTAAACTGTGCATATTAATATCACGATGGACATATCTTTATAACTAGTCATCAACAGCGGCATCTGTAGTTGTGTCTCAATGCCCGTCGTCGCTTGCCTAATAGTCTATTGGCTACTTGACTACGCGTTAGGAAAGATTACAAGTTATTCGTTAAAGCTAATGCAGTGATACGTCAAAAACAATGTAACTGAATCAACATTGACAATAATATATTATTTGCTCTGTTAGAGGCTGTGTGATCCCTATTATCACCGTCAATCATTCACTTGTTTACTTGTTTCGGTAAACATCAAGTGTATCCAATGTTGACTGATAACGCTATGAAGCTGACTTCCTTCGACCTGATAAATATTATTATTTATTTTGTTTGTTTGTTACTTGTAATATACAATTTTGTTTTATTATATAATTAAATCATAAAGAAAACTACCCTACTTTCATTTCATTTTAGCGTGATTTAGTGTCATATTATTTGCATGTTGTATTGACTAACACTGTGCTTGAGTTTGACCTGTACGTAGAATCTGGTACAATGCTAGTCTTGTCACAAAGAATTGGTGTTATTCTTTCAGATTCCCTTTATATTGGCATTCGAGACTTATGTTTGTATCGAGAAGCATAAGCGGCCACGGCAACAATTTGTCTTTATGAGGGAGTGTGTGTAATGTGTCTGCTTTTAGCAGCGTCGGCTTCAAAAAGCGGGATCTGCAGATTAGACCAGCGGCAGCGAGGTTGATAAGGGCCCTTGCAGAGCTAACGTAAAGTCTGTCATATCCCCTATTGAAGCATCTCACCAATGGCAATAGCTAAGCATCGATGATCTGACACGACACACATGTGGGTTTACAACACTCTTCTAATGGCCATCAACTCTTTCCCCAGCAAGAGGAATCATATCGTATGAAATAGGTGAAAACAGCAAGGGATAGTGGTGAACTTCCACATCCACTGACGAGCTCGCTATAGGCGCAATTGCACAGTCTTGGTAATAGGTGGCAGGAGGAGACAGTTTACAGTAGAAAACGCCCTCTTGTTCCCTCGGACTCACGTATTAGCCTCCCACATGAATGGAAACTCGTTGTGGCTTCCCTACACGCGCGAGTTCTGATTGGCCGTATTAAGACACTAGAGCTAACGCCTTGAGGCAAAGAGCTGGTAGTTTGTCATAACGTCTGTCCTAAAACTACATAGAATTTTTGAGGCGCAATCGCCTTGACCAATAAAATGACTCTATAACTTCAACATGAATGACAGACCTACGTGCTTTTGTTAATTTGCTGTTAGCGTTGGTGTGCTAGAAACGCTCCTCGTATAAGTCAATTAGAGTTATCCCTCTCAGCGCAGCTATAATCTCATTGCTTGCACAAAAGCTTAAACACACGGATATGATTGCATAACGCTGGGTATTCATGAGAGCGCACCCTGGAAATTCCAATCACCCACGTAATAACAGGAATCACATTAGCAGCACGTCGAAGCAAACGGCTCGATAATACGTATCCATGCAGCCTGAAGCCCGGTGATGAAGACACCATTGTAAATTGAATAGTGAACTGACTGTGCGTATCACCAGCTTGTGTCTGTAGTATGGCGCCTTGTATGACAGCATTGCTCTTGCGATCACGCCAACAGAACTGCTCAAGATATCCCTTCCTTATTATTCCTTTCATCTATGTCGTGCTATGGTAAATCTGAAACAACTATCTCGTCCGTTTGCATCGTCCCACTGAAACGCTACCCTCGTCATCAATTTGAGATAACAATTTGGGAATGATGATGTACGCCGCCCTAACAGACGGATGGAGTGCGCTTTTTATGTAATGTACCATGACGAAGTTCAGATGTGATAGCATCGATATTGTCGAGGGCCCTTTTGTTTAGATATATTAGATGGAAGCCCCTTATTATTTCCACTACACAACAAGAAATATATTGCGTTAAAGTGGTATATTCCGAGCTGTTGGTCCTCAGAATCAAACAATATTGAACGTTTGCCCGTCAGCAATCATGTATTCAGGTCAGGGGGTACATATACTCGAGTAGAGGACACGAAGCATTGTAAACAGCAAGCTGAATGCAGAGCTCATTAACTTGTTTCCCCAAACCTCGATGTCGTCAAAAAGCCACTTATTGCTATAAAATGAGCCCGACATGGAACAATTATCGTCGGGCAGTGAACGAACTGATATTGGTGCAATGAAGCCCGAGTCTTGCCGTTAAAAAGGAGACTTGCTGCAGTCCTACCACTTAAATGTCTAACTGTGTCCGTCGACACTGCACATAAGTGCCAGAAGCTAACCCACTTGTAGCTCCCCAGACTATATCTTACCTACCAGCCAACAGAAGCAACTATTACCTTTCACTTCCATGCGCTTATGGCTGTCAGACCGTTATGACCAGTATCGATCTCCCTGTCACAACGCGGTAATCGGCTGCCTGGGCATCAGTCTCAGGCAAATATATCACGCATGAATATCACCCCTGAACTCGACTTGTCATTGTCCCTATGTTTCGTTGCTATTGCGTCTTTTATCAACTCCAACAGGTTCAGAAAAACAACCTGTTGCCCTCACACACCCGCGCAACACCTGATTCGTACCAGCTGAAGCCGAGAAAACCGCGACAGCGCGGTATAGACCGACAAAAGCCAGCAATCGCTGCTCTGTACATTGGTTAGTTTATCATGGATTACAAGAGAAACCTAGCACCCTAAGCTGCCATCCCATGCAAATCCTACGTACGGTCAATCTCGGGGATGTTGCAGCTTACGTTTTTGCGAGCAGTATAGCGTTAATTGTGTTGGGCGATATTGTGCTGGGCGATGTTCAGCGTCGATAAACACCAATGTGATTTTTTTTCTGTATAACTGAATCTGCAGCTTGCGCATATATGGCAGAAAATTCGTTCGATCCGGAGTTGGTATTATCACCGTGTTTTCGAAATTGAGCGCCTTCCCCAGTGCCAGTTTTATACTTGATTTTAGCTTACGTCATATCCCAAAGGCATTGCAGTGTAAATTTCGTAGGCAATTCGGAGACTGTAACTACAAGCTATTGTAGAAACATATTGCAGCTCATTTGGATATAGAAACGGTTTATATAAGAGGTGTAATGGCATCAGGCATTGATAACCAGACCCAACGTCAATAGTTCTTACTGGGCTCACGTAATTGATATTGTGATAGAGTATTTGTATTGATATGCTCGATTACCAAAGAAATAGACTTATAGTCCTATGGATAGTAGCTCATCAGTTATAGACTACATGACCCCAATATAGCCAGCAGCTGCTTTTGTAGTTTCGTGCCAATCCATTCCTAATTCATTCATCGGGTTCGTGTTATGATAGAAGATTGTGTCATTCTGTAACAAAATACTGCGCAAATGTAAAATGATGCATTTCTCACTGGAGCCCTGAACTTGGCAATCGACCGTTGGCAGCTATCCTATAGTACTTTTCATGGTATGTGAGATGAACTAACAAGTCGTTAGCAATATCCAAGCCTTGTTAAAAGTGCTTACCCCTGGAACATAGTGAAAATATTGCTATCTGAAAAACGTTCAGGCCCACCTTTCTTTTGTACGCTTTTCCTGATAAACCAATGATTTACACTTGCTAGATAAAGTTTATAATGAGAATGTCATTTTGTAATGACCCTGCTTACGACACTGACAGCAGTTCTGCTAAACAACATTGCCAGTGGTGTGCGAATATTTGTGACAGGAGTCCTATTGGTTGTGGTTAAATGGCTTTCTTCGTATCGCTACAATGCTTCTGTCAGTAACGATGGTGTGTCAACACCTTGGCGACCTATCTGGTTAAGCTTACCAAAAGCGACTGCAATTCCAAAAGCCATTTATCCAAAGGGCAGTATGCGCTCGTGAAGGTCGCGGTATCATTGTGTGAGGTGGGATATTAAACTTTTGGACTTAAGGGTCATGTCATGATATATTGGGGTTCATTTGGTTACGAACAAATGTGGGAAGCCAAGAGTAAACATTAGCATATTCATATATGTAGATGACATTTTTCTCCAAATGCATCTATATATCATCTGTTTCCAGAATAACAGGCGCGGAACACACACCGGAGATACAAATGCAGGTTCAAGTTATATTAGCTGCAAAAATCTTAGCATGGATAAAGTAATTTTATTTGTGAATGAATTGGGGGCGGGTGGACATGGGGGCAGAAGGATAAATGCGTGTGGGAGTAGGGTGGGATTCGGTGTTGTACCAAAACCTGCCTTAAACGATGCTCACTTGCTTGAACTTTGCCATTCGTAGTATTTAATGCTGATGTTTTCAACATATTTGCTTGCACGAGAATCTGGCGTTTAACACCAAAACGTTTTGTCTTTTTGATAAGGATGGTGATGGAACGATTACCACAAGTGAGCCTGGCGTAGTTATGCGCTCTCTGGGCCAGGAACCAAGTGATAATGAGCTGCAAGATATGATTAGTGAAGTAGATGCTGATGGTAGGCCCCTCTCATTGATTGTTAGCTCCTTAAATATATCTAGCTGACGATTGGTCTCTATGCTTTATTGGTCATTTGTGATGGAGCTATTGTGTCAAACAATGCAGGTAACGGGACAATAGACTTTGACGAGTTTATGGCTATGATGGAACGAAAGATGCAAGATACTGACAGCAAGGAAGAGCTGCAAGAAGCCTTTAGCTACGGTAGACATATGTCGTGTGGTGAACTATCTGTGGCAGCATCCGTGTCTCACGTTTTATAATGTCAACTACCTTGCTGCAGAGTATTTCACAAGGACGGCAATGGCTACATCAGTGCAGCTGAGCTGAGAATGGTTATGATGAATCTGGGCGAGAAACTGACGGATGATGAAGCGGATGAGATGCTTCGTTAGGCAGATATTGACCATGACGGCTTGGTCAGCTATGAAGGTAATCGATTCATTTCACAATTTAATCTCGTTGGCTCTGGCTCACATTAGTTGAATCTTAACTTAATCGAGTGAACCATCAAATCGTTCCTGTGCTAATCAATTGTCATTTAATTAGACTTTTGCTGTTTCGACTGCCTAATTTTTGCCGATTCCTTGCGAAGCAAATAATCTAACCACCACAGCCATAATTCCATCTGATGAATCGTCATTCCACCTCATAGACCTGTGTTATTCCCCACTCGACTTGCTCTCACTCATTACCAGTATGGGGTGAATTCCTGATGACATTGAATCATTCACTTTCCTCTGTGAATTCTAGTCATGTTGCGTAACGCTTCATGTAATAAATGTATTTTTATCATCTCTCTGCAAAACTTTGTACTATCGTTCAGACTATGCAGATCACTTTTGACGGAAGCTTTGACATTGTGATTTGATTTGGATGCATAGCCATGTCATTTTGCAATTTCCGCAATTTAGGTACTCAAATTAATCGGCGATATTGTCAATGTCATAATAGCTTGTCATTCGTCGGACACTTTATTGAGTTTTCATATATTGCACAGCATTTGTATTTCTGAAACATGTTTACCCAGCCACTGTGTGTGGTTCGCTGCACAAAAGCGCCGACGCAGATTATAACGTAAACATCGTTGCAAGAATACTCCTTATAAACATCAGCCTTTATGCACACCAGCAGTATTTGTATTTGTATTTGCATTTTTGGCAACAACTGCAAGACACAAGATATTTAGTACTTCTAGTTCACAAACAATGGAACCATTATAGTTTTAAAATTCATATTATCTAGTTCTCAGTGATGCAAAAATTGCAGAGGTGCTTAGTCTAGAAGGAGTGTCTATTCGGTAAGCTGTGTGTCTTTATCAGGGTTTACTGCTGGTGATAACATTATGCTATCCAAACAATAACTACCTTCTGCACTAAATCATAAATCATGTGAGACGACCTAACAATTTTCTATTTCAATGTTTGATTGGATTATTGGGCGGTAGTTGTTTGGTGGTTGCTATTTTATATGTGTTCCATATATAAAATCGACTGTTAGTTGTTACATGGAATAAAGTTTGTACGATTTTTGTACTATCACGATAACTCACATTGAGTTCATATCATATGGCCAGCATACATAACGCTACGGTTGCTCGGTATCTGCATTTTCACGCCCTTGGGCATCAAGGCTGTGGTTAACAAACTGCTCTATTTCATCACGAATGTATGTCAATAATATGAAATGGTCGCATTATGACGCAGTTCATAAGGTTCAATCACCGCTCTTGTAGTAATAACATCGTCAAGAAGTGGTTGCAGAATAAAATCTCAAAGTGTACCGATTAATTTTGAAATCCAATTATCTCGTCACAATCAATTTTATGGTCGAAGGTCAGTGCTTAAGGTAATCTGCGTGTGAATAAGCATCCTCGTTAATTCAAGTGGCAACCTGGACAGGTTGGGGAATATTGGTGGTTTCCAATCCGCCCCTGCCCCCGTACACAGTTATTTTGTACTATCAGGCGATAACTCACTTTGAGTTTATCATTTGCCAGCATACATAACGCTACGGTTTTATCATGGTATCTGCATTTTTAGTGGATCTTGGCATCAAGGACTTAGCTTTCTTAACAAACCAAGTCTATTTCATCACGAATCGTATGTACTGTAATATGAAAGGGTCGCGCAAATATGACACTAGTTCATAAGGTTCAATCACCGATTTGTAGTGATAACATCGTCAAGAAGCAACTAATCCAGAATAAAATCTCAAAGTTGTAATATCGATTAATTTGAAATCCAATTATAAAAACGTCGTCACAATCATGATTTTTATGGTCGTAAGGTCAACGTCTTCATATTTATACAACATCATGCCCTCGAAATCGTCGTTTTAGTCATGGACAGGTTGGCTTCGGTTTCCAATCGTCCACCCCCACTCCCGCAAAACCACGTCAGTGCACACAGTGAATACACCTCACACACACACGGGTTGGCACACCACACACCCACACACCCGCACACAAACACATATACACACCTCACCTTACTTACTCTATGTGAAAAGACAATTATTCCCAGAAACCAAACAAAAAAATCGACCTAATCAAGATGAGTGCCTTGTCGGTGCTTCTGATCCATCAATCGCACGACGAGAGCCAAAGCTTACACAATGATGCTCGTTTTGCAATATTCAGACCAACACAAACCAATCGAACCCTGGCCTTTTCTGACCATGCTAATACCAAGCGTATTCAATACAACGCGCTTATCGTTCTTCTGCAGTCTATAATTAACATTATTGATATGCCTGTCAATCTGCAGTATCAATTTATAGCAGGACCACAGCTTTCTGATTAGCTCTGCAAATACCTCAATTCATTGTGGAACCAAGCACAGCATAACAGAATGCTGATGCATGGGAGGACGGCGTATTGTAGGCCTCAATAACGTCAATAAGTATAATGAGTCCTTGAAGAGAAATAATCACGAACCTACCGAGAATGTTATTGCCGAGAGATTATCTTGCCTTATCTCAGGAAAACTTAGGCTGCCCGTAAATTAATACGGAACGTTTAATGTGCTTTGAATATGTGAGTGGATTGGTTACAAAGGAAGGCAGTGAATTATAAGATTCGTGGCTGGTACTCAAACGTCTATGCACTGTCGGACGCCTAAATGTGTAATTGAAACACAAACAAGGTCGGACAAGTTCAGTTCATATGAAAAATACACGCTGTGCTGCTCAATGTAATTATTTAACTGCTTATTTACCCTGCTTATATCAATGATTTCGCGATATTTCATCGACGGTAAATGCTTCCGACTAGTTGCAGAATCGCTCAATTGAAACATCATTTGCTACACTTCATAAACCTTGAAGTATCAACATTGTAGATAAAGCGTTAACGAACAAATATTTTACAGTTCATCACGAAATTGTCCTTCACCAGGGTGCGATTGCACGTAGTTTCCTTATTGAGTAGGCGGTCAATTGACCCCTTGATGTTGTTGATCTCGGACCGCATCTGTGCATGGTTTATGAATGCTGCCTTAAGGTGGGCCAATCTTTCTTCCAACAGGGCTACCAGCTCGTCCGCCTGTAATTTCCGCACCCTATCATCTATCACCCGTGCCAGCATAACAACCTGATAATCAGTGTGATTGTCCATCTCAATAACATGTTTCAAGTTGCTGCACTTCAGTGATCTGCAGAGCTTTGTCAAGCCACATGAGCTCTAAAAACTGCTGGCAGCCCATCCGAATCTTATGATGTACCCATCTCTTCCACGGCATTATGAACACCCTCTATGAGAATGGGTCTTGTCGGTGTATCCTCATTAGAAATGCTGACCAGCAAGTACGCCCTGTACCTTGATAGCGAGTTTGCCAACTTGTTGTACGAAGCTCCGGTTTTCAGATGGCCCTGAATCAGCCATTATTTACGGAGAGATGGAGTGCAGGAAATCCGCCCTCAGGCTTCTTCTGTGACGCCTGTCTGCAATTATGATTCTTTCCGCCATCAGCCCGTTTAATCAAACCTACCAGATGCAGTCCAATCCCCTTGTGTATGTTGCTGTTCCCAGTGACTGGCTCCATCGTCAACTCCCAGTAGCTGACCAAGGGAAAGGACATGCTATCGGAACTGGGCTTTCACGTGCGCATAGAACATCTTAGAGGTCCTCACCTAAAAGAGCAACTTTGCCCTGAAGGACCAACGCATTATTTCCATGATGATTTCAGGGCTATCACGATTGGTAATATAATGATATAATCGACTCACGATTGTTTCTGCCTCATAAATAAACACAAAGCAACAGCGTTTATTGCCAACAACAGTTGGAGCAACATTTTATTGCTCGTTATTGCTCTTGCAGTCCATCCCGCACAAAAACAACCTCACTGTTTTCCACACATCGTCTTATATTACAGAAGGAAAGTCTCTTATGTTTATGCTATTATCAGTTGTAGCTGCTGTGGTATCATAGATTATATATTAAACCAAGCGGCTTAATAAAGGATACTTCCGGTTTACAGTAAATAATGTCATCACGTTGTATTACAAGTATCCGAGGACCAATCTGTGTGATTTTCGCCAACGATGTGTCGGATTTAACCGGGTCATCATCATCCCACTTGAGAAGCCGCGGAGGTCGTGTTGTCCGCGCTCCTATGTGTCGCCAAGGTGATGCCAACACTGAAGAAGTTGTTCAAGAACACGTGTAACGCGCAAGTAGTAATGCGATGAGTGTCGCTTCGAACCTTCAATTATTTATTCCAACATATATATATATATATATATATATATATATATATATATATATATGTATATATATATATATATATATATATATATATATATATATATATATATATATATATATATATATATATATATATATATATATATATATATATATATATATATATATATATATATATATATATATATACATATATATGTCCTGAAAAAATCCGTTATCATATGTTGCTAAAATAACCAAGAATACATGTAACAGTACTACATAATAAAATGATACGTCTGCACAGGGCATCCCATCAACCTACAATGCAGCTTGTTAATTAGTTGGATGTACGTCTGGGTGATCAATCAAATATCATTCAATCGGGAAAAAATCATCTTTAAAGCAACATCTTATATTCCATATCAAAGATAACCACACTAAAAACAAAAGCAATATCATTCAGATTAATCTTTTGAAATCAAACAGGGGTAGACTTAGCCTGAAACTGAGTATATATGTATATAACTGACTGATCGGGGCTAGGCCTTGGGTAGACACCGATATATGTAAACTTCGTTCAAACGTTCATAAACAAATATTGTAGTGAATAAAAATTGTTAAAAAGGTGTCAATGGTATTTGCCTTTTGTTTTTGTAGTAGTGGCTATATTAAACGGTCTGTAAATTTGAGAAACACAGCGGTATTTTTGTGTACATACCATCGCCATTCGATCTTTTAGCATTGAGCCACGCGCTTTTGTTTACATTTTAGCTTCCTTGAAACCAGGTGGCGCGCTGGTCGCGCGATTCACAACGGAAACGTCCGAGTCGGGTATCTTATTATAACAAGATCTTTGATTGAACTGTATTGTTAACTGTTTGAGTCATTAAGCCTGTGTCGCCCAGGAATGTCGTTTGGGAGACGAACTGTAGCGGATATTGAGATTTGTGTTTCCGAAAAACTGTCAGGAATCTGATTCGCGCAGATTTGCCTGCGTCAGTGTGGCTTTGAACCTCTCCATCATCAACCCCTTTGATAGTGAAAAGGCGATTAGGGGCCAATGTTGGGCCCAAGTTAAACAAGTGGCTTTCCCGGCTCGAGAACTACCTGTTGGCTCTTGACATAAGTTCTGATACGCGGAAGAGAGCGGTGCTGCTCGACTCGGTTGGCCAACAGTGGTTTTACCTTCGACGAGGCGATGAGAGCCTTAACTAGCCACTTCAAGCAGAAGGTCGGCGTCGAGTATGAGAGAGCCTTCTAGAGTCTGCAGCAGATAACTGATGAGAAGTTTTGCAGCAACATGCGGCTATACTGATGATGCCACAAGAGCTGCCGAGATCGTGTCGCATATCATCCAGATCACGACTGATCCGAAAGTGGGACTCAAGGGTGGCCGCCTCACACTGATGGAGAATGATCTTCAAGTTGTCCGGCGTGTTGATGAGTCTCATGACTGTTTCAAATGCGTTTGCGAAGACGATACACCTGCTGGCAATGCATATATACCTGTTTTCGTTATGCGCAGGTATGTGGTTGATCCCGTTCCCACGTGAAATCTACCAGCTCGATTTAAAGATTTCAAAGTAAGCCTACCGAAGTTGACCGCCTGAGTTATGTGCGCTCCCAGTGTTTATTCGTATCATTTGTTAGAACTCACTAAGTCAACATCGCAGTTAAATATTGTTGTATTGTTTATTGTGTACAAAAGCAATATTTAAGTATTTGCTATCAATAGCCCTGTCATATGTTATCCGTCTGTTCAAAACTGTATGAACCTATTGTTAAAATAAAGGGTATTCTAGATTATATATTATACTTAGCGCCTATGTTGTGAAATATGTACCCCTAGCGGGCGGAGCGAATATCAATAACAGATACTTCCGGTTTACACCAAGATTGCGCCAGTCTTATGATTTCCTCACGATTCTACAGCTGCTAAATCTGGAAATAGATTGGCGTTAGGCCCTCAATCATTCGTTGCTGTTGATAATATACAAAGCTTGCTTCAACCTACCAAAACCGTTTTCGTTCGATTGTCGCTCTAATGCAAACAACAATCACCATTTTCGATACACCTGACAACTTGCAATATGCTGGTACGGTTTACAACCACTGTTTAGAAAACAATTCGTCTCAACAAGCTGGTCGGTGCATCCACATAGACCGCTACAGTTCGGATGTTTATCCTGTTGGCTGTTTTTCCGTCACACAACATGTGTTATGCATCTTTCGGAAGACCAAAATACTCAATGAGTTTGGCAGGAGCTCGCCCAGAGGCTGTTCAGCACTAATCATCCTTCCTATTCCGCTAAAGCGCTTATCTGTAAATGCAGACTTCTCAAGGGCCATCCACGAACAAGTAGGGATTACTTCTTGCTGTCTGGTAAACAATAAAACCACTGTATTTACAGTTGATAAGGCGAGGATTGGCCTTCGGTTGATAAGTGAAACACGTGTACCTGTCATTGCATTGAATAAAGCTGGTGAGTCCTATTTAAAATGCAGTGCACAACAAAGTTTTTTTCAATAGATGATCTCGTCTGTATCTAGACGTAATCTCGTCTGCAGCTACACGTGATTTTGTCTATATCTACTCGTCTGCATCTACACATAATCTCGTTTGTGAATAAACGTGATGACATCTGTGTATATACGTGATCTCGTCTGTATCTACTCATGATCTTGTCTATATGTACATGTGATCCAGTCTGTATCTAATCGCAATGTCATCAGTAGTTACACGAGATCTCTTCTGCATATACACATGATCTCGTCTGTATCTAAAAAAGATCTGGTCTGTTGCTGCATGTGAACTCGGCTGTATCAGAACAAGACACCACGAGCCTTGAGTAAACAAAGTGCAAATGTTATGTCAACTACATAATTCACCTCGTCAATAAATCCAATTGTCGTATATGCAGTCGGTACAAACTCGTATTGGTCATTTCATTGAATTGGTGTCAGTCAGTTGCCGGTAGATTAATGCGAATGCCCATGCATTAACACTCTCATAGGTCCATCTAAAATTTATCGAATATAATGCCCAGTGTTATAAACCCTTCGCATATAAAGATATGCCATACTCTTTTTCAAAATTTCCGCTGTATATGTAATCTAGCAAAGTCAATTTCATAATGTAGGCAGGCAAATCTTAACCAGACTAGACTTGCATAATACTTCCCCTACACGATTAAGATGCACACAAATTTTACAAATAATAGTGCTATCAATTATTGCCCCATTTTATGCTTGTAGCAAAACAATTCTTAATCTGGTGTGATACATTGCTTGATAATTCAAAAACACGAAAGCAAACTATTTTATAAATGTTATGAAATAAGGTATTCAAATTAAAAGGGTAATTAAAGGTATCGAAATATTTGACAGCCGGTGATTGTTTTGCTGCCATTTCATTGCATAAACGACTTTGGTATGTGTTACATACTTTCCAGGGGAGAGTTTGAACCAAGTGCTGTACTGTAATCAGTCAAGTCACAGAGGTCTGGGTGAAATGTTACTGCCCTGTTATTTTATATGGTTTTAATAACACACATTTCACTGTACCAATTCGTGAGCTGTTTGTATGCAATATTCAGAGAGGGTTGTTTTCAATAATCGAATCAATGTCTTCTGGTAATGTTTAATAATTCATGGAGATATCTAATTTGAAATACTTAGGTTATCAATAGATCTAGCAGAAGAATTGATAGCCATATTAAAACCAAGTTATCAAGGTAACCAAAAACTCTGAAGTATTCATGGCGATATTTAAGCTGAGTTATTATCAATTCAATCCCAGTTACAATGATGTCAAAGTATGGAAAAACATAGCACGCACAATAGGACATCGGTCACTGAAGGGAAATTTTAAGAAATCATAATTGATGCAATATCCTAATCACTCTCTTCCAGGTACTTTATCGACCTACTCTCATGTCGCAATACACTACCCAAATGTGTTAGTTATGTATCAAATGTCAATGTAATATTGCCCATTTGGAAATATTACTTATATTACGGTTCAGGCAGATCAGAGTAAACACCGCCAGCTTTGTGGACCGTGCTTGTTTCTTCCCCACAGTGGTTAGCCATTAATTAGAAATTTGCAGCCTCCAATGAACCATTCATACAGTGATGGGTAGACGCATGAACTTTGCTGCTTATAAGTTCGTAAACATAGCCCTGCATATTTGATCAGCTGTTTATGCAGATGGTGTGGAGCAGATGCATAATTAGAAAGGAGCACTATAACCTTGCACTAAGTTGTTGGTTGAGAAGATGGAATGTACAATTCCGCTTTACATGTAGCGCATTCAGTGGATCAATAATACAACCTTAACTGCGCTAGGATAGCAGATACGAGAGTACACCACTAGCCATGTATGTAGCTTGTTTGTTGTACAATTGTCGCCTTAGTCATCTTTTCCCAACATATAACGAACTTTGCTATTAATGCAGATACCCCTAAATGCGGTGTGGATCCAAGCTCGGTCACCCATTGTGCAGTAGCTCTTATGATATAATGTCTTCTTTTACCTTTCCGATGTGGGAGTGTGATCGCCCTTGTGCTTATTCGAACTATGCTTTGCAATATCAATAACAATTGGAGTGACTTGTATGACAGGTTTTGTTTATGATATATCAATGCATCCAGGAGAGTCGGTTTAAATACGGACAGTGAATATTTTATTTGGTGATGAAATGGAACAGTTTTAGTGTAAAGTTGTAATTATTCCTTAAATGCGAAGTGTAAAGGAATTTATTTACATCACATGCTTTGCAAAGCCATAGAAATGATCTTATGCCACAGTGTGTTGTAGGCATTTCATTGTCAGTGAGCTTGCCCTGTTAATGCGGACCCATATCTTCCAATATATTTGTAATACCCATCTTTACCGCAGCCTCGAAGATTGCCTGTGACAACTTACAGTACCTTATGCGATAGTGCGTCCATTCAGCCCATCCATATTGGCGTATCGTCGTGTCATTAGTCGTCTTGTACTTAATTAAAATCGGTGAGTATTCCTTTGTCCCTGCAATACAATAGCCAAAGTCGAGTAAGAGCATAGCACACCATACCATTTTGGGCATAGTTTGGAGTCATTCAGCTAGCCATATCTAAAAGCGTAATCGTGTATCTTAGAATGAGTCCCATATTCTTGTCAGCCATAAGTATGTTTGTCTACTCAACCAACCTGCCTGAGTAAGGATATTTAATTTGGTGAGTGTTTGTGAAGGGCATGACGTGAATGTGGGCAAGGTATTGATGCAAAAATTGGTCAAATAAGCAGATATTTCAATCCTCTAATTCAATTATATTATTTGTGTATAAAACAAAACGCCCAATTTTTTTAGTTTCCTATGTAATCAAGGCTCGCAAAAACACAAACGCTTGATAAACACCATCATAAGCTTACCATCATGATCACATATGTTATGATGTGGAATTATACTTAAATTACACACTGCCAGAAGTGAGAAGAGAGATAAAACGCTTCTGAGAGATACGCCAATTATATCTTGGGTATTTTAAAGTCACGCCGGGACGTTGTTGTCACTTGTATCTCTTCACCATTCCTGGAACATGGAGAATCAATCACAACGCTCTAGTTAAAAATCAGCAGTTCATAATTATAGATGGATTATGCAAACAAACCAGACATAAAAAATCACACATACACACACCAAAGAGCGCAAATACGCATGGCAACATCTGAAAGCTGCGGGTTCAATAATATATTCAGTATAATATATGTAAATTGCCTTAGGTTGCAAAGGCATGTAATGCTTGATTAGTCAGTAGAGTAAATTTGGACCGACGGATTTGCGATGCCAAGCACCGTGGAATACCATCCTAAATAAAGCGGATCTAGTCCACTACTTTGAATACGTCATCAATTCAGCTTTATCAGAAGCGCAATATGACTGCTTATACTACCAAACCGCTGTCTTATGCACAATGTATTCTGATGTCGATGCTATGGTTGCTTTTGTAAAGCTGACACTAGATATTTGTTAAGGTTAGCCTTGTCAAATCTATGTTACGATCAAAAAACAATGGATTCAATGAATGCAAAGACATAAACTTTTCCATTGCAAGTCTAACGCCCTTTCCTTCGTTTCTCATTTGAGACCACACTCGATAATCTATACTTACATTTAGATTTGCACATCACTCCATCTTAAATTGAATTTGTCAACATTTTACGCGTTGCATCATTATTTACGATAGTTTGCATCAGCAAATGTCTTTATGAGGATTGTGGCCATAAAGCTATGGTCTTGCATCGATTAGAGTACTCGGTTTGGTTACCGTTTCTACTATTTGACATTTTGCATGTTTGAAGCGGGAAGTAAGGTGTAGTCCAATGTTGGGTTTTGAATTGTAGGGCACTCTCCTATTGGCATGGCTAGTCTCTGCATAAGTAGTATGAACATGCTACACCTTCGGTTTGAATGTCAATGAAAAAACAAATCTAGAGTAATAGTACCCCCCTACCCCCCTTATAGGGACATATGTTAAGACCTATGCATATCAATATCAAGATGGACATATCTTTACAACTAGTTATCAACAGTGGCATCGGTAGTTGTGTCTCAATGCTATTCGGCGCTTGCCTAATAGCCAAATAGCATTTTATGCTCTTATTTGATCAAGGATACTACACAAGCTATGTCACTGAATCAAAATTGACAAGAATATATTATTTGCTCTGTTAGAGGCTGTGTGATCCCTATTATCACGTAAATCATTCGCTCGTTTACTTGTTTCGGTAAACATTAGGTGTATCCAATGAAGCTGGCTTTCTGCAATTTGATCAATATTATTATTTGTTATGTTTGTTTGTTACTTGTAATATACAATTTTGATTTATATAAATAATTAAATCATAAAGCAAACTACCCTACTTTCATTTCATTTGAGCATGGTTTGGTGTCATAATATTTGCATGTTGTATTGACTAAAACTGTGCTTGAGTTTGACCTGTACGCAGAATCTGGTACAACGCTAGTCTTGTCACAAAGAACTGGTGTTATTTTTTTCAGATTCCCTTTATATTGGCAATCGGTACTTATGTTTGCATCAAAGATGCACAAGTGGCCACGGCAACAATTTGTCTTTATGGGGGAGCGTGTGTAATGTGACTGCTTTTAGCAGCGTCAGCTTCAAAAAGCGGGATATGCAGATTAGACCAGCGGCAGCGAGGTTAATAAGGGCTCTTGCAGAGCTATGGTGAAGTCGGTCATATCCCCTATTGAGGCATCTCACCAATGGCAATAGCTAAGCATCGATGATCTGACACGACATACATGTGGGTTTATAAATACTCTTCTAATGGCCATCAACTCTTTCCCCAGCAAAGGGAATCATATCGTATGTAATAGGTGTAAGCAGCAAGGGATAGTGGTGAGCTTCCACAAACCACTGACGAGCTCGCTATAGGCGGCGGCCCCCACTGCTGGCAATTGCAGTCTTGGTAATAGGTGGCAGGAGGAGACAGTTTACAGCAGAATACGCTCTCTTGTTGCCCTGGACTCACGAGTTAGCAACCCACATGAATGGGAACTGTTGTGGCTTCCCTACACGCGCGAGTTCTGATTGGCCGTATTAAGTAAACGACTAGAGCTAACGCCTTGAAGCAAAGAGCTGGTAGCTTCGCTCAGAGGGTTCACTTTTGAAAATATACGTCAAACCACCATCTATGCGCCAGAACTTTTGAGGCGCGGTCGCCTTGACCAATAAAATGACTCCATAACTTGAACATAAAAACAGACCTACGTGCTTTTGTTAATTTGCTGTTAGCGTCGGCGTGCTAGAAACGCTCGTCATATAAGTCAATTAGAGGTAACCCTCTCAGCGCAGCTATAATCTCTTTGCTTGCACAAAAGCTTAAACCCACGGATATGATTGCATAACGCTGGGTATTCATGGGAGCGCACCCTGGAAATTTTAATTACCCACGTAACTACAGGAATCACATTAGCAGCACGTCGAAGCAAACGGCTCGATAATACGTATTTATGTAGCCTGAAGCCCGGTGATGAAGACACCATCGTAATTTGAATAGTGAACTGACTGTGTGTATCACCAGCTTGTGTCTGTAGTATGGCGCCTTGTATGACAGCATTGCTCTTGTGAACTGCTCAAGATATCCCTTCCTTATTATTCCTTCTATCTATGTCGTGCTATGGTAAATCTGAAACAACTATCTCGTCCGTTTGCATCGTTATGTCCCCCACTGAAACGCTACCCTCGTCATCAATTTGGGAATGCAGATGTACGCCGCCCTAACAGACGGATGGAGTGCGCTTTTTATGTAATGTACCATGACGAAGTTCAGATGTGATACATCAATTGTGTGCAGGGCCCTTTTGTTTAGATATATTAGATGGAAGCCCCTTATTATTTGCACTACACAACAAGAAATATATTGCGTTAAAGTGGTATATTCCGAGCTGTTGGTCCTCAGAATCAAACAATATTGAACGTTTGCCCGTCAACAATCAGGTCAGGAGCTGCAAATACTCGAGTAGAGGAAGCATTGTAAACAGCAAGCTGAATTCAGAGCTCATTAACTTTTTTCCCCAACCCTCGATGTCGTCTAGATGCCACTTATTGCCATTAAATGATCCCGGCATGGAACAATTATCGGCGTGCATTGAACAAACTGACGGTGGAGGCCGAGTCTTGCCGTTAACAAGGAGACTTGGTGAAGTCCTACCACTTAGAAGGCTTACTGTATCCGTCAACACTGCGCACAAGTGCCAAAAGCTAACCCACTCGTAGCTCCATACACCATAACTCACCTGCCGGACACCAGATGCAACTATGTCCTTTAACTACCATGTCCTTGTGGTTGCCAGACCGTTATGACCAGTATTGATCTCCCTGCCACAACGCGACATCTGTTTGGGTCAATATATTTCACATGAATATCACCTCTAAACCCGCTCATGCCTAATGCTTCTTATACAGATCCCAACTGCTTCAAGAAAACACCAGGCGCGGGAAGCTGTTTTGTACCTTGGTTACTTTATCATGGGTAAAAAGGGAGAATCCCGGCCCATTACGCTCCCATCCCAGACCATTAATCAATTGAAACCTGCATCCGGCCATTAATCCATCTCAAGGCCGTTACAGCTTATGTGTGATTGAGCAGTATAGCAACAATTGTGTTGAGTGATATTGTGTTAAGCGGTATTCAGCATAAATAGGCAGCGTCGTGATTCGATAAATACGTGTGCTTTGAAACAACTGCGTGCTCACCACGTCTATTTGATGCCATTGATTGAGTTAACGAAGCGGTATGCGCCATTTGTTCAAGAACGTCAGTTGTTTCAGCGAGCTCAATTCAAAGATCGGACCAACACGCGGTTTGCCTTGTCCGGGCCAAATGGTAGTTTCTACCACGAGAGCTTCACGTGCGTTTCCATCCTTTGATTTTACGTCGAACATATGCCTTTCATGAGCCTTGATAATCGTTTTTCCTTCTCCACTTGCTTCTTTGAATCACCTTCTTCGTCATTAATATTCGTTCAATCGTGGTTACCAAATGAGTTGTTAGTATTACTGTTATTCCGGTGATGATATATTTTCCATATTCATTATTTTTACCTTGCAGCGTAAATACTGTTGGCAATTCTGTAACTCTGTAACCCCTAACTGTCAAAACATGTTGCAGCTATATGCGTTATGGATGTCTTTTGTCGATAAAAACAGCTTTTATAAGAGGTGTTGCCTTCCTGGGGAGTTGCCATCAGGCATTAAAACCAGACCCGACGCCAGGGTAAGGTCAATAGTTCATGCTGGGCTCAAGTAATTGATGGCTTGACAGAACTCGTGTATTGAGATTGAGGTGATTGATTACCACATGAAACATATAGTCTTCCTATGTTACAAAGAAGAATGTTAATGCTAGCCACGGTATGTTTTTAATCTGTGACTATCGATTGAGAGTTTACTGCCCGCAAATATTATCTATCTAATAATCGTAAATTGAGCCTGTCAATAAAACATGCCTGCTGCTATTGCATGACGGGCAAATGCGCTTCATATTGAAGCGTTGCGCTGTTGGTAGCGCAACAATAGCTTGTCAGTCAAGAATACGCTCATCCGATTCTTCTTATGATAGAAGACCATGTCAATCTATAGCAAAATACTGCAGAAGTGTGTAATGCTGTAGATCACACATACATTCACGCATCGGGTGGTCATCCATTGCTCACTAGAGCTCGTGATTTCAGATATGGACCGTTGACAGTAATCATATGGTATTGATTATGGCTATAACCACTTTGATAGTGCTCGAGTCCATGTTCTTCTCGCCCATAGTGTAAGCAGTCCCGGGTAAAAACGCCCAGGTCCGCCTCTTTTCGGCAAGTTTTTCCTGCTAACCATGATGAGCATATTGAAGTCAAACCCACAATGCGAGTGTCATGGCGCGGCTAACAATGCTGGCAGGTGTGCGAATAGGGAATGCCTGGGATATGTTTGGAAATGGTAAAATGGTTTTTGTCGCATCGTCATAATGCCAGTCGCAATTGTATGCCAGCGCATTTGCAACCTACAAGATTGGGCTTACCAAAAACGACCGTATTGCGAAAAGCCACTTAACCAAAGAGCAGCCGACGCTTGTGAACGTCGAAATGTTATTGCGAGTGCAATGAAGACGGTATGCAAGAAATGATTTTTTTAAACTATAGGTTCCTTTCATGATACATCGGTAATGAACAAATAGGGGAAGCTAGGAGTAAAATATGGTACATTAAAATCAAATGAATAATTGGTTCGATAGCTCCTTCGCTGTGGTTAAAGTGATGATTATTAAGATGTAATTCTTCACTGAATGCTACTGTTATGTCTTCTTTTTCCAGACTAACGGAAACGGAACACTCACTGGAGATGATAATGCAGATTCGAGCTGAGACTGATTAGATATCTATGTCTGAATGGAGTGATTACATATGTGAATGAGTTGTAGCCGGATGGATATAGATGCTGATGGCCAGATGCTTGTGGGAGGAGGAGGTGGGAGGAGACGGAGAGGGTGTTCTACACATAATGCCTATGCAATTCCCATCTAACCTTACTTTTTATATGCAATTTTCCGTTTTTAGTAATATACAGCTAATATTTGCAACACTCCCTCCCTTATTTAGTAACGGGGTAATCTGATATTTAACACAAAAACAAGTGAACTAGACGTAGTCATGGGCTCTCTGGGCCAGGAGCCGAGTGATAAAGAGATGTGAGATATGATAAATGAAGCTCGATGGTCAGCTTTTTACATATATCTAGCTAACGATCGGTCTCATTGCTTAATTTGTCATTTGTGATCGAGCTATTGTGGGGACTAATATTGACAGAACATTTGAATTTAACGGCAACCTAAGGACAGGTAGAGAAGTATTGTTTAACCTACTGAAATGTGACACATAATGATTGTGATCAACAGCAGGCAAATCCAGCTTTGCAATTTATAGCTGGCAAACTTAAAAAAAAGAAGCTCAAGATTATCATGTTGCTAAAAAGTAAAAAGGGATGGTTATGACATTTCATAAGGTAGAAAAGTTACAGTACGGGTCAAATATTTACTATGCTTTCTTTACAAGCCAAATAATTTCACAATTGTCATCCTCTGAATATAATGCAAGGAGCAATGACAGAAAAGGTATGCAAATATCGCTATATGTGAATGCACCATGTTTTCATGAAAACCTATGCTGTATGAAAATAATGGCGAATCTACTTGTTCAAAGTAAACATATTATTGTTATATCTTTTTCCAAACCCATCCATCCAACAGGCACAAAATAAAAAAGCTTTCAATGGTGGGTGCAAAATGTGCGTTTTGATTTGACGCTAGGATAAACAATTGATTCTTTACACAACATCATGTACTCAAAATAGTGCTGCGTTACTCTGGTTGAGTAAATTTTTTATGATGTCTGATATCCACATTACGACCACGTAGATGTTTTAGGGTGAGTGAATATACAGGCTCGCTTACCCATATAATATGAACAGGTTAGCTGCTTGATTCCAACCCGCCCCTACTCCCGCAAACAAAACACTCACACCAAGCGAACATCAACCTAACTCTGCGAAATAGACAATTATCTACATATACTTGCATTTATGGAACTGGACTAATAATTTTGCACAGAGAGCAACAGCTTACACAGTGATGATAATCAAACAAAATTCAGACCTACCAGAACCTATCGAAACTAGACTTACTCTGACCATGCTACCACCGCACTCATGTTATTCCTAAAGATGTGCTTATAACTCTTTTACAGAGCTGCATCATCATGTTGCAACTGCATCACTTAACCGACATGGATCACATACACACACCGTCTTCTAACAGGCTGCACAAATAGCTTGATACACGGGGCTTTACTGTTCATCACATGTTCCCTGAAAGATAGTACAGGTGAAGTATCGTTACATTGCAGAATGTTGATGCATGAGAGAACCGCATATTGTAGGCCTTAATATCGTCAATAACGAAGAGAAATAATCGCGAACCTACCGAGCATGTTATTGCCGGGAGATTATCTTGTCTTACCTCAGGAAAACCAAGGCTATCTGTCAATAAATACAGAACGTGTAATGTGCTTTGAAGTTGTGAGCGGATTGAATCATCTCGTGTAGTGGAAGGGAGGCAGCCACGGTTTTCCACATGCTCCCTGTTAGTGAATAATAAGACTCAAACGTGTACGCGCTGTCGGGCGGTTTGCGAGATAGGCCAAGTTCAGTTCAGTTGAATAATGCACACTATGCTGCTCGATGTAATAATTTAGCTGCTTATTTACCATGTTACTCATCGTGACCTTTCATTTATGACCTTTTGTCTATGCCTCATTGGAGAGTACAGAACAGCTCAATGGAAACATCAATTGGATCAGATCATATATCCGAAATAAAGTTTCAACATTGACGATAAAAGCTGAACGAACAAATAGTTATTGATTCATCTAGAAATTGTAGTGAATGTATGTCTTGTTTTTATATTTATGTTGACCACAAGCATCACATTTCTTAAGGTAGCCAGATCTGAGTTATTGGTCAGCGTTTGACGCTGTGAAGTAGTTCGTGGAGAACGTTGAAGACACGATTGAAAGGTCTACGGATCTACTAACTCCATATCGCGGTACCAATACCAATATGAGTTGAGCACCCATGATGCGATGTACCTGATGGCCCCAGGAAGGACAGCTGCTGCCTTATCATTCAGGTTTCTGAGGGCGTACGCCATGGAGCTCAGCTTCTTTTCAGCCACTCCAAGAGGTTGGTGCTGGTAGAGATTTTGCCCACCCGTCAGGTCAAGAACCAGGGTAGAAATAGTCATCCCAATCACGGTGAGGATAGATGCCATCGTGATTCCCATTTCCTTGACCAGGGTGCGGATGCGCATGGCTACAGTCGTTTCCTCATTGAGTAGGCGGTCTATTGTATCCCTGAAGTGGTTGGTCTGTGACCGCATCTATTTATGGTCTACGGAGGCTACCTCTAGGTGGACTAACTTTTCTTTTCACTGGCAATTGCAACGGAAGACAATCTGGTTATGCACTCTTTAGTTAGCCGTCCTTTTGTGTCCATTGGAGGCGGGGAGAGATCTTGTGCCATGCATATGTGATGAGCCTCCAAATGCAGTTTGTCCATCCTTTGGTGAAAGTTCTTTTGCTCAAGGAAAACCTCTTTGCATTGCGCGTGGCATATCAGCTTCTTTAAGACAAGCTTTCTTAAAACATTGACTGTCTTCATATTCTTTGCGTTAGCCTCAAGGATCGGAGGCAAGCATGCTCGGTGATGGGAACCAAAGCGATGATGGTCTCATAACGTTTATGTCGGTGGTAGAAAGCTCCCAGCGTGGAGCACCTGAAGGTCTCCCATACACTTTGCAATTAGGCTTAGTCCTTTTTTGACACGTGTTCGTTCCTCAACCAGCTGTTGACGGTACTCTGCATATCGTCATTAACTAGTGATGTACACGTTAGGGCGGATGCTTTTTCGTAGCAGTAATTCTAGTTTATAAGCCACTGTAACTCGTGTGGGTTCAAGCCACCCACTTATCGAGAAATGCCAGCAAACTGGGCACTATCGATGAAACGAAGCTATCAGAAGGAGCAAGAGATGAACTTTTTAGTGCTGTTTGGGATGCATGGGACCTTAGATCTTGCATCTATAGGTGGGAATCATAGCCTCGCAAGATATGGAAAACAACTAGCATTGCGGTGGCTTCTGGCCTCTTCACTACAAGCGAAATGTTCTGGACAGCCCCTTGGAGTGGCTCGAATATATGCATTCCTGCACACAAAACGTTGGTTTGCAAAAGTTGTGCTCGCATACTTAGGAAGCATTTGTATAGCATCTGTTTCCAAGACATGTTCCTGCCAAAGGCGATGAAGCTGGCAGCTGATTGTTATAGCTCGGATTGCCACAGAAATGTCTTGGCATTGTATTTAAACAAATTTAGTGTATTCAACTGGCCGACGGTAGTGGGGAAGTGTGTCCTACAAACGCTCTTGCACCAGATGAAATCATGTCTAGAGATTTGGGTATTTGTAGGAAATGTTTGTCCATAGATCGAATACCCCTTGCAGGTTGGTATTCAACAATAAACTCCTGTAAATAGCTCGGCGCGGTTCTATTAAGTCTTAACGGTGAGTTGCAAACTTTTGTATATAATGCGTTTTTCCACAGGAAGCCAATGTGGGGCGTGATGTGTTGGATGTCGAGATGATTCCTATGCGTGGAATAGGAATTCCGTTGTGGATTGGTTGGGGTTCTTTCTTATGCTGCCTTAACTTCTAATCTGATGAAAGAGAGATTGAGTTGATTTTAGAACATGTGAAAAGTGTTATCGATGGCACTCGTGTGGCTTTTGTTATTTAAGTGGAGCCAGGCAGCCGCCGGTATTTATATGTATGGGAATGCCCATGCATTCATTATGTCCATTGAAAGTTCGCGAAATGAAAATCCCAGTGTAAACAACCATCAGCATTTAAATATATTTCATGCTCGCTCTCGAAATTTCCGTTTGATTTACCTGCCACAAGTTCATTTCATATTGTAGGCACGCAAACACTTAACTGGACTAGACTTGCATAATTCTACCCCATAGCCTTCAAGCAGAGAATAAAAATTAATTACTATAGCGCTATCCTTTATTGCCCCATAATGTACAAGCAGTAAACAATTTCTTAATCTTATGCAATATATAGCATGATAATTCAATAAAAACTAAAGGAAATCTAAGTATTAAATGTTTTGTACTAATGTACTCAGCTATTAAAGGTATCGAAATATTTGTCATCCGCGAATTTGTATGTTGCCATTTTATTCTACAAACGTCTACATGTGAAAAAAAGGGAAATACTATTACTAAACGTCCTCCGACACGTCAGCTATGGCTCGCTTTCATAGATGTTTCAATCTTCAGGGTAAATAATTTGAGCAAGGTTCTACTATTTTATCATTAAATGCCTAGATCAATGACGTCACTGATGTTTTGGTGAACTGTGAGTGCACTGTTAATATATATTGTTTTGACGCACACTTCAATGCTTAGATTTGTAAGTTTGTTGTAGCAATAGTCAACAATTATATCGGGTAGTGTTGGTAATGTGGGGAGGATGGAGGACATTTCTTTAAGATAGTGTTCTCAAGCTGAGGTGGAATGATTTATCGTGAGTAACTTAATTTATCAAGAACTCACATTATCTGTCGTAGGGATGTACATCGATATATAAGCCCAGTTACCAGGGTAACCAATAATTGGCATTGCCTGGCTAAGGAAATCAACAGCATGGTTGATGTATGTAATATCCTTACAACTCTCAGGCAGATTAATTATCAACCCTCCCTAATGGAGCGATATGATTCGAGCGAGCCATATCAGCGTTGAATATCGCCAGCTTTGTGGACCGTGCTAGTTTCTTCCCCCAGAGGTTAGCCGTTGATTGCAAGTTAGCTGCCTCCAAAGAGCCATTTATACAGAGATATGCTGATAGCAGACGCATAAAGATTTCTGCTCCCCAGGTCATAAACCTAGCCGTATATCCTGAATGAGCTATATGCGCAGGTGCTGTGGGTGGGAGCACGTGCCTAACCTAGTTGCTAGGGGAAGGTAGAATGTGTCCTTTCGTTATACATGTCCATTCAGGGGGCCCATGAAGCCGCCTCTACTGCGTTAAGATAGACTCAGACATTCGACTACGCCACTGACCATGTGTGTAGCTTGAGGTACATTTGTCGATAGAAAGCTTGCT
Source organism: Urechis unicinctus (assembly GCA_034190875.2). Lineage (NCBI taxonomy): Eukaryota > Metazoa > Annelida > Polychaeta > Xenopneusta > Urechidae > Urechis > Urechis unicinctus. Next base: position 31,415,570 of record CM067347.1, read on the forward strand.
TAGTCGTTGTAGTTATCTTTCCCGAACACACAACGAACTAACTGCAGGTAAATGAAAAAGTGGTGCTGGATTATAGGCAATATCATAACGTATAGCTGCGTGAATGTGTGTATGCAATTAGCTGCTTCGTAATGAACGATTTTTCTTTTCAAAAAAGGGAGTGTGATCGTTCTTGCGATAATCAATGACCTATTTTTGCGCTCATGAATATCGCCGCATTCCGAAAACGGAACCGTTAACTCGTAACAAATGCAAATATTGCTACAAATGTAATTTTACCTCATCTAACAAACACTGAAGACGTACTTTTGATGAATTTAAGAGTGCAAAATAGCTCCTTCAAATGACCATACGTTTGGTCATTTTCACGCAACACAGTGCTTGATATACGATAGTCGGCGGGATTTACATTAGGCAAACTCATCGTCGAAATTCGGTTGTTAGCCGGAGATGATTTATAACTTAGCCGGTATAGTATTCATTCCTCATAAATAAACTGATTGTTTCATTATAAATTCATCAATTTTATATCAATTTTTTTCATTTTATAAAATTTCTGTCGGCTGAGCATCTGCCTCCTTGGTGATCTTGTTGCTAGCAATAATACTAATGCTGGTGGCTGTAATGATTGTGTCGCATATTACTAAAAATAGCCTTGATTATATTAATTGTTACTGTCAAGTTATGCTCGAACGATAGCCGAGTGACGCGTAGTTCATGAAGATGTAGCACATACCACAGTAATATGTGCTCTATTTCTCCATGACAATACCTCCAAATATTCATGCTGCCTACGTATTTAAGTTTGGCAATCAGCTCACTGCAGGTATAGCTAACAACACCCGAGCTTAGGACCGCCAATAATATATATCATACATAAAACGATGTGTTCCTTCTCTTAGGCCTTTTGTGATAAATATTTGGAACTATCCATTTCAATATCAATAACAATTGTGTTGATTCACATGTCAGGTTTTGTTTATGATAAATTTATGCAACTACGAGAGTCAGTTTGAGTAAACATATTGCATGCTTGATTCGGTGATAAATTGCTACCTGTGAACCTTCATTTTTTTTCATTATAACCTAGAAAATTCAACGTAGCATTAGTAATTGGCACTACACCTGCCTCTGTTGTGAGGCAATTCAGAGGCACAGGAATGTTCCTTATGCACCAAGACGAACTTCAAACTGCGTTGTTATCATCCTTATATGTGAAGAATACATGGGTATATTTAGTGCCTCGTAAAACCGAGCCTATAAATTATGCAGAACGAAATGTGGTTAGCCGCATACATCTGCCCTGACTGTGCCGCAATCAACATCCATTTGGTATGTATTTCCCAATGCATTTACCTGTGCTATAGCGTTATTCACAAGGATGATTTGGCCACGCATTGATTTGATGACCACACGTATGGTTCTTATTACTATGAGTAATCTATCACCACACAGCTTGATCAAATAATAAAAACAGATAAAAAAGCCACTGACCTTGACTAAATCGGTTATTATTATATACTTCTTGCAATGCAAGACTCTGTGAAGTGCTAGCTTATGTTTGTGTTATAACATAACATAACATATATGGCATTTGTATAGCGCCTGTTTCCAGGGAATAATCCTGCTCAAAGGCGCTTAAGCAGGCAGCTAATTGTCATAGCACTTATGACGAAGGGATGTAAGTTTCGGTAAGCAGAGGAGTATGACATAATGGCATGACACCTGGCGTGATGCAAGCTTTGTTGTGGTTATGTGACGCGCATATCTTAAAGCTCGGACTAACCATATCCCAGGGTGGACACGTGCATATATCTGTTTTAATGGTGAATCGTGTTGAAAGGATCAAATAGCATTAACGGCTACAGTCAATACTCTTGTTAAGCAAGAGCATGAAGAGTAATAATGGCGGATTCAGTCCGAGCAGTAAATTGCTGTGAAATTATATTGCTTTATTTAATTTCAATCGTAAAATGCATTGCTATGATATCACTTTGCGCCAGAGGCTTGTTTCATATAACTTCAATACTAAAACGGTGCTCTTTTCAAGTATGCACACAGAGTCGATGAAATAATGTTGGCAGATCCGGTCCGAGCAGTTCGTTGCTGTACGATAACCTTGCACAAAGGGTTTGCTTTAATTTCAATAGAAAATCGATGTTTTTTTAATCATGCATAATGATTCTATGAATTTATATTGCAGAATTAAATTCGAGAAGATAACATCTGTGAGATCACTTTGCACCAACATCATGGCATCATCACTACAAGCAACGCAATAATGGATTATGATCACCTTGTGTACGCCTTGATGGACGTCTTCAGGATATCAAACCTCATATGATGTTAAGTAATGTAGCGTTTGTATACCCCATTCTGCAGTTTTTTTGCCAATACTCTTGTGAACCAATACATCGGACATGATTACACCGAAATCATAATTCAGGTATCATGATGGTCATTATTGGCAGTGCTGTCAGAAAATCTCTTGAACATGGTTTGAAGGCGTGCAAATAGCTATGTATGAGAGCGTTATCGGGTTTCATGTTTTAAATCAGTCATTCTCTGACATATTTTGTTCGGTCCCTCGGATTCATGTGTGTGCGTTTGGACACGATGTGATTGCGAGAAAAGCACTATGCGAAAATGGATCAAATGATCAGAAGGGCCACTTCTGTAATTACTTTCATAATCATTGTGAGGTCACTGACCCAGGAACAGTTTACATAAATGACGTTATGAGGTATGAAAGTATGAATGCATACCGGATTTATATTGAGAGCACATGAGTTTTGAATGAAACAAAGACGCTTAATGATAAGTTACTTTCTGTTTGTCGTTTCCAGTGTGATCAATGCTCACTAGAATACCGACGCTTGGTATGGATCACATATCGCATTTGGAAGGAAAGTTAGATTACACGCGTCCGAGACAGAGGGAGAAAGAACGTCAATTAGGAATACTTGCGAAAGGGGTCTTCGTTCAACGTTTATTTGACGCTTATATAATGGTTGCCGCAGTTTCTATAATTATTGAAAGCAGCATTTCCTGAATAATGGATTACAAACAGCATCACAGTACTGTAGCCGCGATCCCAACAGCCAGTGACTTAACTGATATTTGGCCTTTCTGAATATAGCACAGAACATGATATACGATAGCAATATTTAACAGTGTCCTTGTTTGTTAAGTTGCTGGCCTTTTGAAGGCTATGGCGAGGTATGATGCACGTCTAGTCAGACTACTTTTCTATTTGCTACAGTATGCAATGGACTTGGGTAGCAAATAAATCCGACTGGATTATCCGAGAGCGAGCATGGTATTCTTTTTAATGCTGCGTCATGATTGCGATGACGGTCTCATTCGATGGTCTTCATATATAGATTTATGCAATTGTGACTGTATGAGCACTCCAGATTATTCACCTCGCTTCAATAACGACAAATATTTTACACGTTTAGATCCAGACAATATCGCTTGTACAGACGAGATTATGTGTTATTACAGACTATATTACCCGTTGAACTCAAACGTCAATGCGCACTGCATCTAAAACGGTAAAAAATAGCAATGGAGATTTTCAAGGCACAGGTGTTCATTCCTATCAGAAGAATGCAAAAACTCACCTAACCACCTGTGAGTGAATTGAGGTCAAAGTGGGTTTATTGTTTGTGAAACATGAAGCAGACACCTTCGAGTTATTTGTGGCAGGCCCTTGGTGCGTCTACGGTAAGAGATTGATCCTATAGCGGCCCACTAATGAAAGATAATACGTCTAAAAACAGTTATATGAATACATTGGGTAACAATCTGATTATTTGCACACGATTGTAATCAAATGTTGCGGATTGTTGGTCGCATTGTTATGCCCAAGGGCTGGATAATGCAGATACATATTCGCCAAACGTAACCATATGAATGCTGACAAGAGTTTTTTAATATGGACCATTGCTTGTTGTATTAATTGTATAAACATCGCACAAAATGTTTTCATTGTAACAGCTCACAAGATGAATTCCAAATTAGGTACCGATGGAAATGCACCAAAGTGGTCGCTCAAATCATCAAATAGAACGTTTTAAAAGAAAATATCAAGGGGTCTTAAATTATCTGAAAGTTGATAAATGAAAATATAATAGCGCAGGCCTCGGTTGCTATTCTGATAACATAAAGTTAATATCAGCAGTAATAACTGAGAAAATCTCACTGCTTACCAAATAAACTCTTCTTTTTGTCTTAATACCTTTGACATTGCTACATCACACAACTATCGTAGACTAGGTTATATGTCTGTGAAACTATGAGCATGAGTTGTGCAGTGTATTTCTTGCAAGAGAGGTGGATAGGCTTAGTTGGAAGGTGTAAACATAATGATATATGGGTAAACATTAAAGCTGATGTTGATATAATTCATGCAAGGTTATTGAAGTCATAATTACATTGGTGACTCTGTGCGTGAAACAAAAGCAACATATTCCGGAAATACAATTGCCGAGCAATGTAGGACACCCATCGACTCTGACAAATAGCATCACTTTCATTTGCACTTTAAGGATAACAATTGCGGAATTTGCCTTATTAAGGCTATGAAGCTTTTACGATCAATATATGTCTATCACATGACACATTATGCACCATGACTAGAATGCACAGAGGAAAGTCAATGCTTCAACGTCACCAAGAATTCACCACATACTGGCGATGAATGAAAGCAAGACGAGTGGGGAATAACACGGGGTCGATGAGGAGGAATGGCGAGACATCAGTCCAAAGAATGGCTATGGTTGTTCGATTTCTTTCTATGCGAAGGGTCGACAAATATTGGGCGAGCGTAACTGCAAAAGTCTGAATGAATAGCAATTTAATAGCACCAGAGCGTGGTGGTGGTTAATTTGAAAGGTTATGATTCTACACGGCTAATCAGTGAATTGATTGTATTACCTTCATAGCTGACCATGCCATCATTGTCGATATCTGCCTGGTGAAGCATTTCAGCCACTTCATCATCCGTGAGTTTCTCGCCAAGATTCATCATGACGATTCTAAGCTCTGCTGCACTTATGTAACCATTACCGTCCTTGTCAAATACTCTGTTAACAGGAATTATGCCACTACTAAATGTGAAAGCCGGGCGATACCTGTGATAGTTCACCACACATTATGAGCTTACTTTACCTAAATGTCTCTCGCAGTTCCTCCTCACTGTCAGTAACGTTCATTTTATGTTCCATCATAGCCATGAACTCGTCAAATTCAATTGTCCCATTACCTACACACATCGGCACAACAAAGCTTAATTACTTATGTCCATTCATGTAATGATCACCAATCGTTAGCTAGATATATGCTAACAATCAAGTGTGCGGAGCCTACCATCAGCATCGACTTCATTTATCATATCTCGCAGCTCAGCATCACTCGGCTTCTGGCCCAGAGAGCGCATGACTTCACCAAGTTCACCCGTGGTTATCCGTCCGTCTCCATTTATATCAAAAAGGCAAAATGCCTCTTTATACTCTGGAACTCATTCACAATTTTACGTGACCCTGTTTTGATATGAAATGTCAGATTCCCCTTGACTCCAATGTGCTAGGGGCTTCAGGCACAGTAAATTACCACATATATTTCATTGAAAAAAGCTGGACAAGATTCGCTCTGGGCAATATTTGTACCTTCTGCCACTCCCTTCCCAGCATCTGCCCATCTGCCTCACAATTCATCCGGTTGTGATATATTCGCACATAGATTCACCCATCTTGTCACCAGACCTAACTAGCAAATCATGCTCAGATTATCGTTTACCACCGTGCACTCACCTGCAGTTTGATGAGCAGAAAGTTTTCCACCGACTTTATTCTGGAAAAAGAAGAAATCATTGGTTGGTCTAGTATAGAAAAACATCCCCATAGCAGTAGTTTTACATTAGCTAAACATGTGCAAATAATTGGTTTTCAAAAATATAAGTGGCCGAGGGCGTTCATCAGATCGCCATGTCGACACAATGTTCCCGATATGAACGGACTACAGAATTACTATTATGCTGCTTAATATTGCATAGGATTTGAGAGGCATCCCACAAGCTATGATTTGCATTCTATGAATGGTACAAACAATCGGGAACCAAAAGCACCAGCCTCAGTGACAAACGGCAAGCCACTCGATGCGTAGATAGATATCTAATCTACACCATTCATTAAGGTAACTTAGAATTGCACACTTACACCATATTTTATT